>CM071623.1:4844749-6044749 GCA_036365135.1 Miichthys miiuy | reverse complement strand
GACACCACAGCACACCTTCAGAAGTCTAATGGTGCCCATGCATATAGCATATAGCCTATATCATTCTAACATTAGCAAGTTAACATTAGCTTTCTTGCACATAATAAAATTCACTTATTATCCCTGTTTGTTTTTACTAATAGAATCTGTTATTTCACTGCTTTTTTTAAATTAATAAATCATATGTGACGAGCACGACCCGGTAGGCCTATCATACAAATACACACACGAAACACTCGAGCATGTGCAGACACACACACTCATCACCGGGGTGACAGCGACGGTGACCTCTGTGGAAACCCACTGAATGTAATGACCCACAGTTTGCACACTCCAGACAGTAAACACACACACAGCTCAATTACCATAGAAACATCCAGAGGAGGAATGTCCCTCTGTTCATATTGTGCTGCTGTGAACTAATAACACTGAGTAAAGCTACATTTCAAACAGTAGTATTTTAGTTCTAGTACAAAACACAATATATTGACCTCTATGGAAGATAAATTGATTACTCGAAGTTCATCATTTAAGATCTCATCTCTCGGTTATTGTCCTGGTTCACTGCTGATGTGTCTAAAACTGTAGGTTTTGATATTTTAATATTAAAATGGAGCAAGTGATTTTAACTTAGCAACCAGTACGTGATTTGACATGGAGGTAGATGTTCCAACTCAAACTCACAGATTTTCGAAAATTATATTGATATATATATATACAGATGTGTGCTTCATTTATATACTACGAGTGACTTTATCATTTGCAAAACATCTGTGTTATTTTCACATAATTCAATATAATTTTCGAAAATCTGTGAGTTTGAGTTGGAACATCTACCTCCATGTCAAATCACGTACTGGTTGCTAAGTTAAAATCACTTGCTCCATTATCCATTCTCCATTATCACTTGTTATATTTTACAAATTAACAAAACATTATGTTGTGAAAAACTCGCAACATATTGGCAAAATAAATTCAATAATTAAATCTTGGCACAAGCTCCTGCATAAGTGTGGGAAATGTATTCAGAACCCTAACCTTGTTTTGTAAATGGTGCGGTGTGTGCGTCTCAGTTTTATATTTTTGCATAACAAATTCTAGAAAGTTAAACCTTGCTGAGTCGGAAACAACAAATTGCAACCAACCTTTCACAAATTAAATAAAAAAGTAAAAAAAAAAAAACATTTTGTGTTTTGCACTTCACAGCCCCCATACCATAGATATATTACTTATTTCACAAAGATTGAAGACAGCAGGCTGAGCAGATCTCTTTGTAATAAAAATGAATGATGAGTGAAGTAAAACTACTGTTTGTAGTAAAGGTGTGTCACTCTGACCTCAGTCTGTCTGCATAATGAACAACTAAAGAGAGTGTATCTGTATGAAAATAAAATATCAATCTTTATTGTCACAGCGGCTTTTTGCCATGCTAGAAATCCGCTTTATTTTAAAGTTGGGGCACACATTCAACAAACGACATGTGTCTGTCTCATAAGGAAAATGAAGGGTTAACAGGGGTTTTCATGTGCCCGGCCATAGGCACACATCGTCTTCTTTGATTGGTCAGTCTTGTTAATTAACGAGTGAATGAAAAGGTCCGAGTTAAGGCTGGCGCCGGTGTGGGTGGGTGAGGCTGGGGGGGTGTTCAGGGCTTCCTGGTGTCATGGCAACAGTTTCCTAGCGCTCAGAGGGCACAGAAGAGCCAGAGGAGAGGAAGGCTGGATGGAGGGGATGGATTGAGGGATGGATGGATGGGTGGGTGAAAGCAAGCTTCAAGCAATATGACAACATCTGCAATGTTTAACATCCTAAATTTTTAGACCAATAATAGTTTGGTAAATAAGAAGCTACAACCAGCAAGCTTAGTGTAGCATAAAGACAGTAAACAGCAGAAAGCCTAGCCCAGTCCAAACAAAGTCCACCATCTTAATGACAAGAACCTGTGTAAAAATGGCAAATTGTCAAAGCAGTCATGTGTGTTCTTCAGTCACCAAGAAGTTGTATGTGAATGGTCAGTCAGTTAGCTTAAATTAGCATGAGAATGGGAATCAGGTTGCCTGGCTCTGTCCAAAAGTAAGAAAATCCACCTTTACAGCTCCCTAAGCAACACATAAGATCTTGTTACAGGGGGTATGTGCAATTTCTTGCTTGGGCAATGCAATGTTGGGCAAATAATGAGCTTTAGGTGTGTTGGTTTCCAGTCTTAATGCTAAACTAGGCTAAGCAGCTGCTGGCTCCAGCTTCATATTTAACGTAATGAGTTTGTAGCGTTGTCAGTCTTCTCATTTAACTTAACACCAACAAGAAATTAGAACTGACCAATTGAAGGAAATGTATTTTATATTCCAAAATCAAAAGACAGGTAATTATATTTCAAGTCACGATGGGTGGGAGAGGAGGATGAAGACCAGCGGTAGAAAGGTCAACTCTGAGGGAGAGACATTCAGTTCTGGGAGCAGTACTTCCAGAAACACACTGTTGGGGACAGAGAAGAAGAACATAGGGTTAGAAAACAGTTCCAATACTTGCAAGAAAGTCATGTTAAAGTACACGTTAAACATTTTTTCATCTGATCTGAAAACAAGCATTTGTAAAGATGTTTATGCATAAGTTGAATCAGAATCAGAATCATGATGTAGTTTGCATTATTGCAATTAAATCACACATATCTGTTTATCGTTAATTTTGGGCGAGTTAAGACCCTTGACTTTCACCTCTTTTGTTGGTCTTCTTGGTCTGCGGTGGGAGGGACTTCTTGAAGTTCCGACCAGTCAGACTGGGGACGATGGCGTCGGCGCTCACTCTGGACGCAGTGCTGTCGACTACTGTTGGGACCACGGTGGTGGATGGCTTCGGCCCTCCCTCGGCAGCAGGAAGCTTCAACCACAGCAGCAGGAAAAAAAGAAAAGAAGAAGAGGAGGCGATTATTGAAAAACCAAGTACTGCCTTAAACCTTTAAATATGAAACAACATCCTCAGCTGTTGGCGTCCAGATTGTTTGCTATTTATACTGTTGTGTCAGTTCTTGATGCAAATATTTTACAGGAACTTACCGCTTTATTCTTTTTCCCTGAATTTCTGCCGTTTGCTGAAATGAAAAACAAAACATTGTTCAGTGAGAGCAGCACGGTGCCTCAGTCCTGTGTTTATGTGGAGATAAAGAGACACTAAATAGTCCACCTCGTGGCATGATGGTGATCCGTGAGCTCAGTGTGCTGTTAAACGTCCTGTGCAGCTTCTCCAGGGCTGAGATCATCTTCAGCATCTGGGCTCTTTTATCCGGACCGGCCCTGATGCCAGCGGTGATAGTCCCTGTAGTAGTTCCATCAGTGATTCTCGAGTCCACTCCGGCTGCTTTGGTACTCAAAAACCAGTGTTTCAGGTACTGGCTTGGATTTAGTGCTGGAGACTTCTCTGGTACAGCTGATGCATGAGCGAGACTGGGAAGAGGGTGTGGAGGTTTCACAAAGCCTGGGAAAAAACAGTTATATTGGAGTGGAACTTGATGATTTTGTATGATGATGTAGTCATGGTCAGCAAACAATCCTTCCCTTTATGAAAAGTCATTCTAGAAAGGTCCAGGAGAAGCTAAAGATGCTTAAAGTTTTATACTTTTACCCATTGTAATGGTAAATAAATCTGCATTTCAAGTACTCAGATTAAAGTAGACTTGGTCTGAGAAAGCTGTCTGGGTTCAGGTCTTTAATTTGCTGATGCCTCTGCATACACATGATCCTCAAATAGTCCTACACACACACACACACACAAATACACTCGGTATTTTGGTGGGATTCCACCGCTTTGCTGGTTGCTAGAAGCGTTGCCATGGGACCTTCAGCTGTGACATAAGAGTTGTATGAGTTGTGTTTATGTGTGTACATAATGACGTCTGAGTTTTTTTGCAACAATGCGGCTCTGTGTTTGTGTTTGAAAGGAATGTCAGCTGGTCACACTGGAAAAGTCGTCTAATCACACGAGCCAAATCTACATTTTTGATGCTTTCAGGTTGATGTTTTGACGGTCCAGTTCAAGTTGTTGAAGCCTATAATATTAATATCTGGGGTGACACTAATGTAACTAATTTGATAAATATTCTTGGACTGATCAAGCACTTTATGAGTCATAGAATCACATTCAAAGCACACTAAGTATACGATGTAACCTGTGTCATTAGGAAATGTTAACATGCTCGAACATATACAATCTAATATTTGAAAGAAACTTCATTTTAAAACATCCGGCTACAATGCTACTGGTATAATAACCATTGGTTTTGAAGTTAGTTCATTAGTCTTATGATAGCAGCTACATGCTAAAAACATTTTTTCAAAATTCTTTTTTATAATTTACCATTATTATATATTGAACCAACAACATAACTGTTTTTAAAATAAGTTTTACTCTGAGGGTGCTTTACATTCCCTCATATGAAGAATATTTGGTAACAAATTGCCAAATTTCTATCTACTAACTAAACTGACAGTACTTGTAGAGAAGGAAAGTTGAAAGTTTGGAAATTCGAGACTCCCTGCTGATAAATCCTGCTGAAATCTGCTATATTGGACAATTCGTCAAAGAACGTTCAAAATGTTTTTAGACTTTTGTGCGCTGCAACTTAAGGATTAAGGGTTGGCAATGAAGTTGCAGGATAGTAAAATAGAGGTAAACATTATGTACAGGACTGTGAAGGGACACAAACTCTCGTATGAAATTCAGAGCTGCTACAGGTTCATCCACCAGCCCCACCTTCAAACTTCTCGACATAAAAGCTCTTCTATGCTGCTGATGATATATTTTTAATACACGATCATCTTGTCTGGTCTGCCCAGACCGGTATCCTAGGAATCCCACTCATGTTGGCCAATGATCAGCGCCAATTCAGGAGGTAGTGCGTGCTTCATCTAGAGACGTGGGAATTAAGGGTGGGTCCAACTTTCATATGGGAGACAGTCTGTATCCTAATTTGTATCAAAGACCAACAATTAATACTTGCTTTGTTAAACTGCAACCATACTTCCCTAACCTTAACCAAGGTTTTTAGTTCATAACCTTGAAGATCAACTATTTCAGTGAGAATTAGCTGCTCTTGCCTGTTCCGGCTTCCTTACCTCTCTCGGTGGGTGCTGACTCCACTCCCGTCCCAAGGATCATCAGCGTCATCATGGCTACCTTCATCACAGACACCAGTACTGCACTGTTAAACATGGCGGCTGTTAGCAAGCACTTGAAAAGAACAGAAGTTAGTTACGTAGCCCTAACTATTATCACTGACGGTGAGTTGACTTCTTCTTTCTTGTGAAGGATTTTGTTCCAAGCAGACGTCTCTCGAAGGGGATCTCAAACTGTGCTGTTCCTTCTAATGCTCAACTCATCCTCTCTATTTTCTGTTGATGTCGGAGATGTTGCAGATGGTGCAGACATCGGCTAAGACGATTTTCAAGTTGGCCTGTTGATCTCAAATCAAACAGGTTGTTTCAGAGACCTCAGATTCTGACGTCTCGAGTCCTTTTAGTTGCTTGTTGATTCCAAAATACTGGAAAACCTCTTCATTTGTGATAGGTCAAGAAGTTTCTAAGCTTTTCTTCAACCAGATGCTGGTATTCGTCTGTTAGCTCCGCGTCTTCTCAACAACTTAACACTTAAATATCTTTCTTGTTTGTCTATATCACAAAGTTAGTCTATCCGTCCATTTTCCATGGATGCGCCTCTTGAAGAAGGCTTGTCAACAGTATGTTGGATGCGTTTCCTCTCCTTTACCCAACCAATCTCGCCTTTATAAACCCGAATTTGCCCGTGAGTGACTGACTGATGGCTCGGCATCAACCAATGACTGAGCTGAAAGCCTCTCGAGCGCCGCCTCTTCCTCCTCGATGGATCGGTGACATTTGGGGAGTTTGGCGGCGAGCTTTGTGTGTTTGGAGTCAAAGCTATCTTTTTGTGAATGTGGTGTGTGTGTGTGTGTGTTTAGGGTTGTATTTAACATGTGAGTGTGTGTGGCCCTGGCTGTATAAGCAGTGATAAGGTAGTTCTTAATATGTTTGCTCAGGGGCCACAGAAAGAGAAAGACCCTCTGACGCATGAGGGCCTGGAGCCACACAGGCTGCACACACACACACACAAAGCTCACAAATACAACATTTAAACACAGAAAACGACATGGCAAACTCATGTACACACACACACACAATCCTGGGGTCAGTTTGAACTTGGAAGAAAGGAGGGAATACACACACACAGATTGTAAAAAGAAGCGTGGGATGCACATCAAAGGGCACAGAAAGGCTGAGAAGTCGTGTCCAAATGACAAAAGACCAAGAGACGGTTTGTGCCTTCTCCTTTGTCCTGCATTGTGACGACTAATCCCTCAGACAGGAAGTTGACAGAGTGACGGTGGGACGCTACCTCGCCAATAACCACCACAAATACCCCCCCGAAAACGCATGTGATGGAGGGATGAAAGACAGATGAATGAATTTGGGAGGAGAAAATACAGCAAAGAGTAAGAATGATATGAGGTGTGTGTGTGTGTGTGTTTGTGTGTCAGTTGCTGGGCGAAGAGAATTCAGCTTGAGAACATCCACTCATTCATTACTGCCTTCTGTCTGTCTGCAGAGCTCTGACGCTCATACACTGTGTGAGTGTGTGTGTGTGTGCGTGTGCACGCATGTATGAGGTTGACAGGAAGTGAAGGATTAAAATAAAGAAGAAGCATTTTCTTCTTTCTTCCAGCTCATCCATCTTCTCTATTCTGGAAACGTCCAGTCTGTCTGTCTCCGTCTGTCTGTCTCCGTCTGTGTTTAAACATCCCGTTTCTTCTTTTTATTTATCTTCGCTTCTTCATGTAAGACAGCGCTGACTTTTCTTCGGATTAATGCAACATCTTTGCAGTATTCTCAGGTAGGTTTAACCAATTTCCTCAATTTCTATCTGTGGGTTCTAAATTGTGTTTGTATTTTTCTAAATTCAAACCTGTGGGCAAATGTCTACAAACTGTGAGCAACTCACTTAACGCAAGCAGCAACCTCTGTGGCTGTGAAATGGAGCCAACGCAGGAAGTGCCAAAAACTGCAGTTCCTCAAACGTCCACTTGAGACTGTCTCCATAAGTCCCCATGTTAAAATGTCCAACTTCACAGCAGAAATAAACATGTTTACAGCCTGGTACAAAAAACAGTTTTGGTCTCTATAGCTGATTTCCCCGTTCATGACAACTGTACTGAGGGTGAATTTATATACAACTCACCTGTTCAAATGATATTAAGCCTTAAAGTTATGCAGAATTAAGAGCATGGAGGTTTGATTGAAATATTCATTGCCATTACAGGTGTCTGGTTTGAGCAACCAGACTTCATTCAGCCTGCCTCAGCTCCACTGACAATCCACATTTTTGCAGATTTTTAAATTAGCCAGGAGGTGGCAGCTGGACTGTGTCGGCAAACCTGCAAATAACTGTTAAAAATAAATCAGTTTTATGACACCATAATTATAGTTACATCATCAATGCAAAGATCATGGTTCGGGTTAAAATAAGGACTTTATTATTGTGCTTATAATGGTTCAAATATTACTTCATTAGAGTGGTTGTCTGGCCAGATCTGATTTGTCACATTCTCACAGGTTAAAGTTCAATTTCTCATCAGATGTTTGGATCATCGCTGCTTCATCCAAAGGAGACAGAAAGGAAAGGTCAGCGTGAGCAAACAGAGCTTTCATTAGTCATTCCAGTTTGGTCAACATATTTGTGGTTGTTTCCCCTCCAACCAGCACTGTTCTCTTTTCTACAGGGCGTTAATGTTAATGTGTGTGTTAATGACAGCCTCCGCCCTTCTGGATTCAGGCTTTGTCCAGGTCGCTCACTGATGTCTCAGTCTGTGTTCACTTCCTCCTGAAGGTGTTGGACGGGGTTCTTTACAGAGCTGGTTTTAGGTCGTGTTGGAACAGGAAGGAATATTTTTAAAGGCCATGAGCAGAATTTGTTTCTATAACAGATGGTCGGCTTCACATCGTGCAAGGGTCCAAGTCCAGTTTCCTGAAGCCAATAACTTCTACTCCAAACAGTGAGTGTATGATGGTAAAAAACCATAAGCACACACACATCCCTCTCCCCATACTGGTGTATTTTTATTCAGTCACCAGGAGAGGGCAGCGTTTCTCTACAGACGGCCTCAGAGGTGCAGCGAGCAGAGCTGGTCTTTGTTCTTGTGTGTTTGATTCACATTACATGTTGGTCCACCTCAACCTGCTTTGTAATTTTAGTCTCTTTATGTTTTAATGAATTCATTTTGAAATATCTTAAATAAAGTCCTCTAAAGAGCTTCTTAAATCTAAATTGACTCCAAGGCCCTGACATAATCAACAGATGGAGATTTATCTGGATTTCTTCTCGTGTTTTTTCTTCTTTTAATGAAAGTTTGCAGTTTGCATTCAGGACCAGCAGATCCACAGAGGATGTCACCTTCACTGCCGTCCAATCAGCCTTCACATACCTTGACAAAAACAACACCCACATCCGAATTCAGGTTTGCTGATTTCAGCTCAGCTTTAACACTCTCAACTGGATATTTGACCACGGGCAGTTTGAATCTGTGATCATACGTCCTCCGGTGGAGTTCAGCACACGTCGGCTCGATCAGCAGCAGGAAATGAATAATGTTAACTTCCTCTGTCCGAGGTCCTGAATCTTTACCAGTGCTTTATGATGCTGCTGTCCAAGGTCCTGATTTTGAACTCAGGCACTGACCTGGTTTCTCTGTTTTGGCCTGTTGTTACCTGTTACTTTGTACTCTGTGAACATGTGATGGACATCTTTCACAATTTCATCACATTTTATGGAGTAAAAAGATCGCATACTGTACACAGAGGTGTAAACTGCACTTAGAAATATAAAACTGCATACTGACGCTTTTCCTGTCTCTTCTTTTCAAAGTAAAAGCACACAGGGATTTCATTTTTAAAAGGTTTCAGGTGTGATATCAAATATGCACTACAAAAATATGATAATATAAATGAAAGTGAACTGTAGACTCAGTTAAACAGTTTATTAATAACACAAAGAGAATGTGCAGTGCAGGTGGCGGAGCCAGTGATGCTTTTGTACAGATGCTGCAGGTCCTCTTTCATGGAGAAACACCGGCTCTAATTGAGGTCTTTGGTGTATTTCATGTGTTTCGCAGCCGCTCTTCTCCTCCACGATAGGCCGGAAAGGGTGAGGTGGAGGGGTTGCAATCAGCTGTCACTAAATCCTACACACTGCTCCTTTAAATGTAAACCACATAACAACCAACAAATGTAAAATATAAAGGAGTATAACACTGCCTTCATCTTCTTCCTCGCAGCTTGCAGTGAGCCAGTTCCCCCACACGAGGGATGTCTCACCTCATTTTATCAAACACACACACCTCAGTACGTGTCAGGATGTCATACACACTGATCCTGTCCAGCTGCAGGTCGGTGTCTCCATGGTAGGTTCCTACACAGGCCTCATCAGTGAAGAGGCAGCGTACTGTATGAAGGTCAGTCACACACAGATCAAAGTCCACTTGTAGAATTATTTAGTTATTTTCTATGAATTGTGCTCTTAAAATCAGTCAATCTGCTTGAACTGAAGTATTTTATATCGTATTTTGCAACATCTCAACTCACATCTGAACATAAAAACAAAAGTCACGATACACTGTGTGAGAATGGAGCAAGATAAATGTGTAACTTGGGTATTTTTACACCTTTATTCCATGTTTTTGTGTCTGAGCGACTAAAGAGGACAGCAGTCTTTGAACCTGGTCCAGTGTCGAGTGAGTGTGCTGCAGCTGACAGCCTGGCTGCAAGGTGTTAATCTCTGTGCACTGTCAAAGTACGTCCACTGAAGCGCTTGTTGCTACTGACTGACTGTTAGAAGGGTTGAACAACATTAAAGAAAGGATCCAGACAGAGAAACAGACCTTCAGTTTTACCAGAAACAACAAATTCAAATCAGTTCAATCCAAAACAAAACAGCCATTTTACCTTGTCATTTATCACTTATTCAAACTCCACTGTTAGAACAATCACCAGCTTAATTCACAGAGTTAGATAAATATTTAGGCTCTACGAGCTGTTCATACTACATGCCTCCTCATATTCTCACATCTACTTCTGTGAGTCAAAAGCAGGATTTGAATTTTGGAACGTTTGGAGCAAAGATAACGATGGATTTAAAGATTAAAACAATGAAAAGAATTTTGACTCTAAACCGAGCCGTTTTTCGAGAAAATGACAAAAACGTAAACTTGATTGTTACAGCGCCACCTGGAGGTCAGTGAGTGTCATTTTATATGCATGAGTAGTGGATGGAATTTGCAACCCTCCTGCCAATTTTTTAAATACATTTTAATGACTATTTATAGTCCATGAAAAGGACTGAAGGCTCCCACTGGATTTAATTCTTCAGGTCAGGATCACAGGTCAAATACAATAAAGTCACAAATAAATACATGAACATGAGTCCACATACATATTAGGAATATTTAAACTTACTGACTGTTGAGTGGCTATAATAATGACATGCTCCCATATGTTATATATTATAGATCAATGTGGACACAATTTATTTTAATCTTTAAATTTTTTTTTTTGTCAGTTTGTTGAAAATCCGTCAAATTAAAAAGACCTCTTCTTATTTTGAGCACTTTGTACAGAAAACTGTCATAAACAACAATAATATTGTTTATTTGAATCATTATGTTTAATTATTGTGTGAAAATATTAAAACCATGTGCAATACTGGGTGTCATTGGCACTGGGGATGTCATAAACATACATGTCACACTACTCACAAAATATGGGAAACTCCTCGTAATCTATATTTTTAATGGTCAATATTCTCCTTCAAATATACTATAATTGAACAAATATTAAGTATGGCACACTGTAAAAAAAAAATATCTGTAGATTTTATGGTGACTGTTTTATTGTATACAGTAAAACACAGTTATATTTCAAAACTCAAATTCATAGAGAATATTGTATTTATTATTAGTGAATGTTAATTGTACAGTAACTTTATTTATACAGCATTCATTCGGTATTTTCACGTCAGTTATATGGCAAAACACCATCCATATGCATGAAATCAACAGTACTAATATCCTTTTACCATAATATTAGAAAAAGTTCCACCATATTTATTATGGTAAAATTCTGGCAACCACAGCTGCCAGTTTTTTTTTTACAGTGAACGGCAGTGAAGGACTATTTTTAGTGAAGATGCACACACACACACATATGATCAGCAAATACTACATGTGATTTTAAATAAAGTTACTGCATTCATAATACATAAATGTAAACATTTCTATTATACCACCATTTCCCTGAGATGCATGAGACACATCAAAATTCCATAACTGATTGAATTGAATTGATATTCATGTAAAATGTAAAGTAATATGTCCTTCTGAAACCAAAGCTTGACAATACTTCCATAGGAAACTCAGTGTAGACTTTAAAGTGATTCTCTGTGCTCTCTGTTAGATAACTGTGTGTCTGTTTGTTCACATGCTTTCTGTTGAATCTGTTTAACCCGTTAACGGTCAGCGGCCTGCAGAGAGGCCGGCTCCTCCTGAACTGTGTCCTAACAGGCCTGTCACAGGTCAGTGTGACCGAACATGTCTGGAGGAATGTGAATAAAATGACGCAGCACTTTAAAAATTCAGAATATTTGTTGAATTAAACAGAAAGAATGATGAAATGTTTTGAAACTGGAACGAAGATGATTTATGATACTGATGACCAAACAATAATTATTTTTACAAAGTTATTCAAATCAAATGCAGTATTTTAAACTACAATCTATATATTCAAAAATCAGTACTGTATGATAATAAAGAATGATTCCAACACACATTAAAAATAAAATATTACTTAAGATAAAATAAATGCTGGCTGAGAAAATAATCATGAAATGGAAGCAATGACAATATGTACAGTATAAATTTTATATAAAACACCATTACATGTTTTATATAATGGGTACTAGCAAGATCATAAATCTCTGATAATAATCATAATAACCGTCTTATTACCTTTATGTATATATAAGTTTACAGTGCTTTACAGACAAAGTAATACAGCCTACTGTATGTGTGTTTATTGTACACAATATATAATGTTCTGCAACAATAACAATAGTTTGGGATACATCAATAACAATTATTTGTATTGATCGTTCATCTTACATAATGTACAATATTACATTCATTTTAATAAAAGGCAAAAATCACATATACCTCTTCTAATCTGTCGTGTGTGACACAGACAAGACCAGGTTAAAGAGTGAGAGAAAGAGGTGATAGAAAAGGAGAGATAGGATGGAAATAAAAGGATGGTGGGCTGAGTGACGGAGAGGAAGAGGAGAGCACCCATGGGAGAGAGAGAGAGAGAGAGAGAGAGGGAGAGAGAGAGGAGGAAGGTCAGAGACGAGGATGAAGAGGAGAGAGAGGGTGAAAGAGAAAATGGAAAGAGAGGAAGAGAGTGTGTGGAAAGAGAGAGCTGGAGGTGGAAAAGAAGTGTGTGTGTGTGTGTGTGTGTGTGTGTGTGTGTGTGTGTGTGTGTTTGTGAGTGAGCGGGAGAGAAAGAGAGTGATTTGTTTTCAGTGAAAGGTGAGGCCACTTAGCCGAGGCGTAGAGCTACAGCGGAATCTATTACCATGTGTCAAAGGAAACACGAGAAGGGCACGACCTGACTGTGTGTGTGTGTGTGTGTGTCAGAGAGAGAGTGACAGAGAGAATAAGATCAAGTGTGGGTTGCTTTTGGAAGAGCATGGGTGTGTTTGATATGACAGTGTGTGTATTTGTGTGTGTGTGTGTGTGTGTGAGGCCGCTATGATTAAAACGATAGATACTGTATATGTGTTTGTGTGTGTGTGTGTGTGCATTTGGAGCTTAATGTGACTGATGTTATGGCTCTGTTGCATTTTGTTAGATAAAAGCATTTGGATTGATGGAAGGTGAAGAGTAGCCTGTAGAGAGCAAGCATTGTGTGTGTGTGTGTGTGTGTGTGTGTGAGTGTGTGTGTGGTTGAAAAAGAAATTCAAATGTTCATGATCTCATTCTTTAGAAACAAAGCTGAGTTTATCATAAAGTGTCAGCCGACACAGGCTAATGCTGGCGAGCTAATGTTTATTAGCTAAAATATTAGCTGCTGTGTTTTCTGCAGCATTTATTACTGTAAAAATAGTCACTTCAGTCGCAATTTAGATATATTACATTTGAGTATTATTTTAATATTTTCTGAAATTACTGAATTTATTTGGAATCTTTCAATCAGGCTAATGGCTTGCATTTGTCAGCCGATTACTATAGCTAAAACATTAGCTTCCATTAAAGTCTGTGGTTGTATTTCCACCTGCAGCATTCATTGCTATACAACTTGAATGTTATTTTGTATGATTAGTATTATTGAGTAATTTCTGTCTTTCTGCCATTACTGCGCTGATTTTGTCATAAAGCATCAGCACACACTGGGCTAATGCTGGCTAGCTAACATTTGTTAGCTGGTTATGTTATTTAAAATATTTGCTGACACTATACTGACACTCTCAAGCGGCACCCTTTGTGGCCATGAAGTGAGGCCTGTGTGGAAGCGCCAAAAAGGACTGCCAAGATGGCTAAGACCAGAGCCACCACACTGAACGTCCATTCTTTATACAGTCTCTGGTTCTATTCCACCTGCAGTGTTTCTCTCTTTTTTTAATAGCAAAACTTGATTATAATTCAGATTAATTACAACTTCAGTATCATTTTTATACTTCTGCATTTACTGAATTTATTCAAAAATGTTCTCGCAGTGTCAGCAGACACGGGCTAATGGCTAGGTAGCTATCAGCTATTTACTTGGTAAGTAGCAACATTAGTAGACTGTAGAGCTTAGAATAGGTGTGACTAATAACATTAACGATGGCTCCATTCCGTTAAATGTCTCAGTAAGTCATGCCAGTGAGTGTCCATGCACAGCCCTGCTGAGATGGATGTGATGGAGTCAGTATTCAATCAGATGTATTCTCTAAACCTGCAGACATTTGGACTTCTCAGATCAGGAGTGCATGTGTAATTCACTACATTAACAATGTTTCCATTTGATTGCTGTGCCATGGCCAACCTACACTGCAGAGCTTAAACCTTTTTGCCTACTGACATGTCAAAAATCAACACTGACATATTCTCACCTTTTATGATATTAAACCTTTAGCAAGTGGCTTATTTAACAGAGTAATTCTGTCTGTCTAACGTCCTTTTAGTTACATATCAAAATACTGATTCATAACTGGGTTTCTAGCAGGTTTTTTTTCCAGTTTCAAATGTTGATCCTCCTTTATACTAGGAAGGTGAGGGTGATGTGAGGAGATTGCAATGCAGAGATTACACCACTAGATGCAACTAAATTCATACAAACTACATACAGGACCTTTAATTAGTATCATTGATAACGCCTGTGTTTACCTACTATTTCATGTCAAAATGGCTGCTGTGAAAAAGGTCTATTCCCACGTCTTTTTTTAGTTCATGTTTCTTTTTTTCCTTATTGATGCAGCACATTTAATTACAGTATTCCAATTATCTGTTAAGACATTTGGAAATTTGTAAAAATTTAGACACGTTGCCCAAAATCCAAACACATACACATTGAAAATAGCACCCTGGTTGCACAGTATGGTTGGAAAAAAGAGGGAATACTCTGATAATTGACCTGTTGCATGTCAGATTTAACAATAACCAGGTTACTACCGTGGATGACTGGTTAAAGAAACTCCAGATGAATCAAACAGCTGACAGGAAAGATAAATGAAAGGTCACAGAATGACTGAATAAATGTGTTTAATGTGTCAGAGAGGAAACAATTTTGCAACTTGTACGTCCGTGCAGAGGGTGACTCACTGTTGGTATGTGTATGTAGAGAGAGGGAGAAAGGGAGAGAGAGCTTGTCACTCTACACCTCATGGATTCTGTGGCTCACCAGAGGCCAGTGTGGTTCACTGGGGGCTGAAACACTCTAACCACACTGTGTGTGTGTGTGAGTGTGTGTGTGTGTGAGCATTGTGTGTGCCAAAGCCGCAGGCCGCTGGCCATCCTCTCTGTGTGTATAACAATATTTCTTTGCGCCTGCACACAAGTTGAGGCGAACCAAGCGCTCCTCATCTTTTCCCAGATATTTGAAACAGTCATCATCCCCACACACGCACACACACACACACACACACACACACACACACACACACACACAGAGATGCTGCTTTTCTATGGGCTACCATCCATCAGCTTTTATCCAAGCCAGAATATCAATCACATTAAACTGGCAAACAAACACACACACACACACACACACACACACACACACACACACACACACACACACACACACACACACACACACAGGTTGTGCAAGAGATCCAGATTATCCTGAGTGACTGAGACGTTCAACTCTAATGAGTGCCACAAACTAACTTCCACACACCCCCATTGTGCAGTTGTGTCTGCACATGACATGACAGTTTGGTGTATTAGTGTGTGTGATGGAGAGAGAATATGGATGTGCACTTTTTAATAACAGATTACAGCTGAATATGACTGATGTTGTTGGATAAAAGCATTTGGATTGATGGAAGTTGAAGAGTAGCCTTTAGATTAAAAAAGCACCTGTGTGTGTGTGTGTGTGTGTGTATAGAGGAAGTTATAGAAAACAAAATATAGAAACGAGAGAGCATCTTGTGATGGGATCACACATCAACATGTTGACATGCCAACCCATGAGTACTCTGTAGTCTTTACTACATTATGACCTGAGTACTCACAAGTCAGACCACACCCATCTTTGAACTCGGCCTTCGTTTAGCTTTCAACTGCACACCTGTGCAGTTTCATGACTCAGTCTTGCATGGTTGTGACATTAAAGTCAGTGTAAAGTGTTCTGAGTTTGTCAGACCAAAGAAGAAAAGTAAAAAATATCGACAAGTTTATGAAATTAGGTGTCAAAATCAGGTCAAAATGAGCAGCATTCTCAGCTCCAGGACTGGGGTCGTGTCCTCTGAATGTGCTGAAGCCACGCCCACTCATGGGAGCAGTCAAGTAGCCATTTTGAAGCGACTGAAACGTGTCAGATGAGTTCAGAAAATGACATGACTAACTTTGAAACACTCTGAGCGAGATGAATTCATCTCTGTCACTCTGCTAGGGGTGCAGGGGTATACTCAGGGTTGCCTCAACGTGTCATCGAGCCACCCTTTAAGGACCGCCCACAAAATCCTGGACTGAAAACTGGTGAAAAACAGTTTGAACCTCTAACTCCACGTTTCAGTAATATATCGTTCAAAGTCTTTTCACATGTTTTCAGCAATTATTTTCCAACATATTTAATGTATTTTGAAAGAAATCTCAGAATTGCCTTTACACAGACTTTAAATCCGTCCACAGACAGACATATAAACACCCACTAAAGCACTGAGGTAGTTCCCGTTACAACAACATTTGTAGTGGGCAGTAATCAAGCGGTCCCGATCTAGGCGTTACCACGATCCATGAGAACCCATGAGAAAGCTCTGGCTCCCAATCTACTACTGGAGACTATAGGAACCACAAGGAACCCTGCATTAAGAGAGTGCAGTGTTGTAATGGGGTATTAGCAGGTGTAATGTTTACCATGTTCACCATCTTAGTTTTGCTTGTTAGCATGTATTAGCACTAAACTCAAAGTACAGCTGAAGCTGATGGGACTGTCATTAGTGTTTCAGGTATTCAGTGTTGGAAGACTTTTAACCTGATGGTGGCGCTACATGAAACATTAAAAGCATCATCGAGTAACATGTGTTACAGTTGATCCTGAGAGGAATGCTGAAGCAAAATCCATGACAATCCAATCCAACAGTTGTTCCCTCAAACACACAAACCGCCCTCATGGTGGCGCTAAAGGAGAAGTCAGGAGTGACCAGAAAGAACTTGGTTGTCTGGTGAGTTAAATGCTGCCTTATTAGTGACTCTGTCCAGGAGCGTCTGAGCCATACTGATAATATTTGTGAGTGTGTGTGGAGAAGCTGTGTCAGCATTTGGTCCCTCGGTCAACACTCCATTGGGTTTGGAACAAAACAAGAAAAAAAAAGAGAGAGAGGGAGGCAGGGGGAGAAGAGGAGGAGGTGGAGGAGGCGATGGGTAGATGGATGTGAAAACGAGTGAGCGGACTGACAGTCAGGGGAGCCATTGATCCTCCACTCTGCTCCCTCCATCCCATCCTGCTCTCCATCGGCAGAAGACAGATAGTGTTGAGGTGGCCTGTATTGGATTTATGAGTTAATGGCCTTGCCAGGATGAGACAGATGGAGAAATAAGGAAGAGGAGAAAGAAGGAGGGAGGGAAGGGAGCGGAGAAGAGGAGCAAGAGATTATCTTTAGGGAGGGAGAGGACAGAGTACAGGGGAGGGGATGAGGAGGTGAAGATGTTGGAAAAACACCGATCTCCAGCAGACAGGCTGCATTTACTGACTGCTGTACATGTTTAGGGTTGAGCTCATTTAACTACTTTTTGTACTGTTGGGTAGTTTCTTCTACAGCAATGCATCATGGTCTATAAGATCATCATATGTTTGTAGGATCATGGATCCTGTGAGACCCACATATCTCTACAATGAGAAAAACAGGCACGTTTCCAGCTTTGTGACGATGTATTTTACAGTCGAGGTAGGAGAATCCTTTCAGTCCATAAAGAAACATGTCAGTTTATCATAAATATTTGGAGATACATGGTTTTCACTGGACATTAAAGGTAAGAAAATATCTGAAAAGTGACTAAAGTCGTCATACAAATGTATAGTCTAAAGAAATGGAACTACTCAAGACAGGTACCTTACCCTTTTTTGAGTATTATTTATTATAAGTACTGTTGCACTGATAACAGTAAAATACATATTTCAATTTGATTTAATTTTTTAAAATCCAAATCATAACAGAAGTTGTCTCATGACACGTTCCATGTACAGCAGGTCTAGACTGCACTCAAAACATATTTTAGGCCAAAATGCAGGACTTGCCTATGTATTTCAATTGCATATAAAATTTCCATCCATTTGAATTACATAATCTTAATATAAATTAACTAATAATAATAATAATAATTGAGTGCATACTCTTTATAATATTATTTACAGAGACACAACAGTTCCCACCATGAGCAAGCACTTGGTGACAGAGAGACAAGATACTATGATACAAAACAATATTAATGAGCAACATATTTTATTTATGTTTTCCTAAATATGGTTACTGTTTTATAATGCTTTGCGTGGTAGATATTATTATAATGTTACTGAATCAATGTTTTGCTCTGTATGGTTTAGTGCCAAGTTGGTTTTTACATAAAAGGAATGTGTCCTGGTGGTTCTGAAGAGATGGAAGAATGCAGCCAATCACCTTCTCAGCAGACTGGCTGATACACTCTAGCAGTCCTTGACAGTGGCAGCAGCGTACTACACTTTCACCTTTTTTTACTGCTTTCAATCAGAACGTTGTTTATTTATCAAATCTGTTATCATGACATGGAAATAAATGTACAGCCAGGCAGAAATGGCTAATCAGAGCAACCTTTGGTTCACTGATGGTACAAGTGATTACTACTGTGTGTGTGTGTGTGTGTGTGTGTGTGTGTGTGTGTGTTTGTGTGTGTGCAGGATAAAAACAACAGTACAAGCTTGTTATTGTCGAACAAGAACACATGTGGTAATGAACCGTGATTATCTCACAGACTTTGAACATGATGTTTCTGCCTTACTGTAGACATACACACACACAAACCATTTCAATAAAGCATACTTTCATTACGTATTATTTATTTTTGTGTAAAACTAATGCTAATTTACCACCTTTTAACGGAAAATTCCATTGTATTCATTGTATATCTCTGTTTGGTAAACCTGTACAATTTAATGCAATATAACCACTTTGTCATGAAGTCTATCTTTATGATGTCTATAATGTTGTTGTGCTCTTGACGCTATCAGTGTTTTTAGCATTTTAGCATTGAGGTCATTGTTAGCGATGGTGTTGCATCATATTCAGGGCTGTTCCTAATATTTCACGCCCTCATGTATGTTAATAGGGAGGACAAAAAAAAGTAGAAATGCCTCTCAATATAATGTAGTCCAGAAGAACACCACCTCTAACTGTGACCTCAGTAATAAACCTATAATATCACACGGCACTACACCAAATCACAACAGTTATCTCATGACACTTTCCATATAGAGCAGGTCTAGAGCATACTTTTTATAATATTATTTACAGAGACTCAACAATTCCCACCATGAGCAAGCACTTGGTGACAGTGGCAAGGAAAAACTTCCTTCAAGAGGCAGAAACCTTGAGCAAAAACCCAGCTCATGGTGGGCCGCCATCTTCCACAACTGATTGAGTTTAGAAAGGGAGAAATGCAATACTACAACCCCAAATTTGTTTGGTAAATCTTATTTTTAGTCCTCATTAAAATAGATTATTTTATTGAAGCATTCAACAGCTGCTCTAAAGAAAACAAAAAACCCAACTATGATGTTTCCAAAGTTTACATTAAAGAGGTTCTTCTTGCTGTTTGTATTTAAATCGGGTGGCCCTGGTTGGCTCTTATTGGCTTTTCCAAAGAATAAACTCAACACGAGGCAAAGGTTTTGTTTTTTTAGTTTAAATTTTTCTTCATAGCGCTTTGGAACAACACTCAGAATTGACTTCAGTGACTGAAGTTTGACTGATTCAAGCCATCTAACCTTTAATAAACAGACTTAAACAAGTACACGAAAGCACAAGGTGCAGAAAAGGAGCTAAAGAAGAGCTTCAGAAGACGCAAGACAAAAAATGGAGAGACATTCAGCTCCTTAATGACATTTGGTCCAAGGTCGTGACTCTTACTCTGCAGGGAGTGACGAGTGTTGTAATCTATATCACTTACTGTGTCTGCTGCATTGACTTGTATGTGCTCGTGTGTATTCATGTGTGTGTATGTTAGGGGCTGGGGTTGAGCGGCCACAGACTGTAATGATAATAAATATGATTATTAATAACATTAAAGTGAAGTATGTTTACCCCAGAGAGATGATGTACTGTAGATGTGTCCTCCACAGGTCAGCCCACAGCCATCTGTCTGAGTTCTGCCATTAAAACCAGCACAGGCTCCCACTGCCTGCACTCCGTCTGTGGCTCCAACACGCAACGGCAATGGGGGCTATGCTTCAATATGTTGAAGTGTCATGGTGTCATTTTATATTGATAGGTTTTCTAATATTGTAGGCTGCATCAGTTTTATATCATTTTGATTTGACAACACAACAAGCTCCCTCGAAAAATGGTAAAAGTATGGAACAATTGTCAGGTTGCATTTCTGATCTGCTGCTCTGTTATCTGCTCACTCTGCTCGGGAGGAAGAGTTTCTCCAAGCTGATATAGTTGCACTAATCTTTGTACTTTGAAGTTATGAAACATTAAGTTTGAGTGATGCCTATGTTCATTTAGTTGGTGGAAAATTGTTGAGTCTAGATACAAATCTGGCGCAGTTGCAGTTGTTGAGGCATCTTTGAAAATTAGTTTTCCATCCATCCATCCATCCATCCATCCATCCATCCATCCATCCATCCATCCATCCATCCATTTCCTTCCTCTTATCCAGGGTCGGATCACGGTGGCAGCAGGTTTGGCAGGGTGTTCCAGATGTCCATCTTCCTAGCAACACATTCCAGCTCTTTCTGTAGGATCTCGAGGCGATCCCAGGACAGATATGAGAGACTATATAGGGGGTTCTGGGTCTTCTCAGGGTCTCCGGCCAGTTGGACATGCCTGGAACACCTCCAAATGAAAGCGCCCAGCTCCCTCTGAACCACAACGATCCGGTACAACGTCTGCAATACTGCCGGTGCCACACCAATCCACCGGTCCATCTCGCACTCTGTTTTCCGATCACTCATGAATAAGACCAAGAGATACTTGAACTTGTTACTCGGCCAGCAACCCACTTCTAACCTGGAAGGAACATTCCACTGTTTATTAGCATACATCATTATGTTCACTGTTATGTTTTACTGACAGGTTAGGAACCCACCTGGAGGACAGAAATCAATCTAAAAACATGCTTTGCTTTGGAAAATAGTAAAGAGTCAACACAGTAAACATCAGTGTCTGGTTTTAAAGTCAGCCAATGTTAGTATAGACTGTGCATTCATACTAGCTGCCTCTCCTCCACCTCCCTCCCACCCAGCTGACCCCTTCTGACCCCTCCAGGTCTGTATATTCATCCACATCTAGAATTCTCCTCTCATTCCTCCACCGCTCCATCCTGCTCCTCTCATGTTTTTTTTTTTTTGTCATCTGTGGAGGAAAATTAAAAATGTAGATCTAATCGAGGGGGGGTTGTAATGTGATCAGGATGACAGGGGATCAATGGAGACTGTCACACACACATACATACACATTACAACCACTGATGCATGTCAGTGGAAGGGAAGTATGGATGGATGGAAGGAAGGAGAAGGAGGGGAGGACACTGACCACTCTGACTTTGTCAGTGCTCTTTCTGTCTTTCTTTGGGTTTTAGCCGAATTTTCAGCAATTTTCAGGATCTCTGCATCTTTGCATGGCACCAGATTGTTTCTACGATGCAGTTTTTGGTTAAATTTTAGCAGTAAAATTTGGGTGGATTATATTTTGGAAACTAGGGGGTGCTGCTGGCACTGGTGAAGGTAATGCCAGAACTAGATATCAGGCCATAAAGACGATTTTATGGGCGGAAATCGAACACTCCCACTTCACTGTTATCTTGAACCTGAATCTACTCTGTTTGATCAGTAGGTCGTGCAAGGGATGTGAACTAATGTCCATGATGTTGAGAAGTTTATGGAGCTCCAGATGCTCAGTTCCCAGCACAGAGCCAGACTTCTTAGTCAGTTTGTTCAGTTTTTTAGTGTTGCTGTTTCCCCAACAGATGGTTGCAAAGAAGACAGCCCTGACAGACAGACAGACTAGTAGAACATCTTGCTGCACGTTAAATGACCTGAGCTTCCTTAAGAAGTAGAACCTGCTCTGTACCTTGCTGTAGACCCATTATATCTACTTATCAGCAACAACAAACTATCTGACGGCATTCAAACAAAGATGGCGTACGAGGAGATGGACAATGCTACAGTAGCGTACATTTTGTGCATTATTTGTTGAAACCGTGGTGTCGATTGACCTTTTCCAACAACAACACCACTATTTAATACGACGTCTCCTTTCACTTCTAATCCAACTTTTAATGGTTTATTTAGCTTAAGAGGTAGGTGACTATTCTCAACCCAGTGAAGGAACACTTAGATAAATCTTAGATAAAAGTCAAAAGTGGGTCAGTTGAAATGATATTCAAGTGATAAAGCAATAAAGCAAACTGTGTTCCAGTTCGTCAGAACGAGATGCTCTTATCTGTTACAGCTCCACTTTTAGACGGCAGTGCAAACATCGTGTGGGCTTCCCTGCCTCTTATTGTGAAAGAAACAATAACTGCTTTATGAAAACTGTGACCATGTTCAAGATTTATGGTGCAGATAATTTGACACTGGCCTTTACACTTTGAACTCCAACCTAATGCAGGTAACACATGCACAATGTTCCTGATCCAAATCTAATCACACTTTAATCATTAACTGTCCTCTTATCACACACACACACCACTACATATACTTACACACAGCACAGACACACATACACACACACTGCACGCGCACATCTGATTGTGCAAATGGAGAATAAATGAAATATTGACCCTGAGGATTCATGCATACTCAACACTTTATGTGAGCGATGTATGAATTAGATATGCTAATGAAGCTGCACAGGCTGCCGATAAGAGATATGATGATGATATAGAGGAAGGAAATCAAGTTGTTTGGAAGTTACATATGCATCCCATCAGCCCTTTCACCTCCCTGCCAGCTTGTTTGGACATAGAAGCTTTTAGGTGCAGAGTCATACCTTCACATGCAGACTGTATGTTAAAGAAGGTGTAGGCAAAGTTTAAGTTCCCTGACTGAGAGGACAGATATTTATGAGTGTTTGATGTAAACTAAACATTAACAGTTACAAGTGACAAGACCAAGACTTTGTGGAGATGAGACCACTGACATTATGAAGAGTGGATGGTGTATGCGTGATGGCCGACACCCTTAATTCTTTGTAACTTTATGCCTTAATATAATCTGAACAGGTGAGTTGTATATAAATTCACCCTCAGTACAGTTGTCATGAACGGGGAAATTAGCTATAGAGACCAAAACAGTTTTTTGTACCAGGCTGTAAACATGTTTATTTCTGCTGTGAAGTTGGACATTTTAACATGGGGACTTATGGAAACTGACTCACTTCTGGACGTTTGAGGAACTGCGGTTTTTGGCACTTGTGCATAGGCTTCGCTTCACAGGCACGGAGGTGACTGCTTGGTTGTGGCTAAGTCAAGACTAAGACCAGACAGTATGTAGCCTACTTTGGTAGCTAAGATTTGACAAATGTCTTTGGGTGAGGCGTTGCCCCAGCAGCTGTATCCTCAAACATTGCATCACTTGATTTACTGCTGGCAAAAGAAGTAATTATATTACAAAAGAAAACAAAGACAAGACATTTCAAAATAAAAATAACTCATGTTATTGGTCGCGTTGGAAGCAAATTTTACATCCACAGTGAAGAAGATAATAAATGAATCAGACAATTTAGTCTGATAGTGGTTAGAGAGTTGTGGTCTTGAAATAAAATTCTGTATCCTCTGACTGAGAAAGTCATCTCAAGACCACTTTTTGATGGTCTCATGGTCTCGAGTACTACAACACTGCAACCAAAACCTTCTTGTACTTTACTTGAAAATGTGATACTTTGACCTAACTATAGACGCTTACATCTTTAATACTGTTATCGTGCTGCGTTCAACATTTATATCCAACGTGACAGATAAATATTCAAACGTTAAATCAACACGTCTGTTTCCCCTCAAACTTTAAGAATTTGACCTCAAATGTCAAAACAATCAAAGATAATGACACATTATTTCCTACTTTATATGTGTACTGTTGTTAGTATACAAGTAGAATATTATTAGTGAAGGACTGCACTGCAGGTAGATGCCCTTGACCTGAAATGACAACACAGACATGCCTGTGTGTGTGTGTGCGTGTGTGTGTGTTGGTGGTGGTGAATTTTTGTGGCTTGTATAAATCGTCCACTGACTGACCACTGTGGTCAGATGCAGTGGTCAGCTTAAGTGCCCCCCATTCTCCACACCCCCAACACACACAGACATACGCACGCACGCACACACACACACACACACACACACGCACACACACATCTTCATTAACAAAGAAACATTTCTATTGATTTGGTCTACAGCTCATGTTACAGCTAAGAAATATGTATGGGGAGCGCTAAATGGGTTACACACACACACACACACACACACAGAGTGGACACAGACAGGTTGTTAGACTCACGCACACACACTCACACTTTGTCACATACACATTCACTTACAGTGAAAAGGAAAACATGCAAACACACTCCTTCCTCTCTTTCACTTACACACACACACACACACACACACATGCAGAGTGACTGGTCAGTGCTAAGCATGTTAGGGTTAGTGAATTAGTATTGACCAGCTCCTTACAGCATTATCTGTGGCTACAGCTTGCCACTGGTGTCAGAACCGCTAAAATGTGTGTGTGTGTGCGTGTGTTTTGGTGTATAACATGGCTCTCATGAAAAAATATGATCTTAAAATCCATATTTTTTAATTTTTCTAAACTTTCCACCTTTAATAGAGTGAAGCTCTTTGGATTCTTGCATGCGTGTGTGTGTGCACGTGTGTGTGTGTGTGTGTGTGTGTGTGTGTGTGAGAGAGCAAGATTCTTTAGCATCATAACTGTCAGAAAGGAGGTTCTCCACAGACCTAATGCAGCTATCACTCATATCCCCTGGCGAGGAGTCTCATTCGTGTGTGTGTGCGTGTGTGCGTGTGTTGTCATTTCTCAGAGTTTTTATACGGAGGATTAATCTCAGTTTGCAGACATCCACACAGTGACAGAGAGACAGAAGGAAAGGATGCAGACAGACAGAGAGAGAGAGAGACAGATGACTGATGTCGACTCAGACTCAGCGGTGGTCCTAGTGTAATTAGAGACCGGGGCGACATCATGAAGATGGGACCCCCTGTGTAGAATGATTACATGGCCATGTCAGATTACGGTGGACCTGTCACTAAAGACATTATTTCAGTGCTCATCAAAATACCAAACCAGCAACCAGATATAATCAGAGGCTGCAGGACCCTTTCGTCTTGTCCTTGTGTCTTGGTTGGATTTCCTTGAAGCACACATGATTGATTTACTCTCTCAAGTCCTGCCGAGACTTGTTTGAGGTGCTTTGAGCTTGAAATAGTTTGAGATCCACTCGGTGGATTGGTACAAAATATTGTTCAGACGTTCATAATGCCCAGGTTTTGGGTTAAATATCTTAACTACTCCCTTTTCACTAGGCCCTGCCCCAACATTAAGTGTTTTTTTGTGTCTAAATCCAATGTTTCAGTTATTGGATAAATCATCAATAAAAGTATTTAAATAACACATTTTATTGTTGTTTCATCTGCTAAAATGGGTTCAGCCTGGCATATCGGAGTAGATCAGCAGCTCAATCAGTGACAGTGAAATCCATCAAATGGCTGCTGTGAAAAGGTCTATATATGTTGTTTTAGCCGCGCACTCATCAGAATGTATTTGTGCCCATAAGTGAACTGTGAGACCTGCAGTAACTGACAGATCTTACAGCCATGTTTGACTGGTGGTGGTAGGTTCGAGGCTCAGAGGATAAAATTCACTGGTGTAGTGCAGGGTGGAGGAGAAGAGTTGCTGTAGCTTTCATTAGTTTCATTTTGGTTTTGTTAAGTTTCCCAGGTTCTATTTTTGCCCTTGTTTCAATGTCGTTTTTGTTAATAAATACCATTCTTGGGCCTGCATCTTCTCCTCAGTCCACTCTGCTGCTGCTTTACATGATGATCTCCATGACTGCAGACCAACTGTGCACCAAGACTGCACAATGGTGCACATCTGAGCCTTTATAGCACAGACGCACTCATCCAATCCCTACACCAACAACCCTTTTTCCAGAAGAATATCTCATGTTACCCAAGAACTAACACTGGTAATATGACGTGTGCCCTTTTAGCCTTTGCTACTATCTTGGCCTTCCTTTCTATATAGTGACAAAGGCATTTGCATTAGACTAATGACCCTGTTTGAGAAACACTGCTGTACACTAGTGACTTCACAGAACATATCACACTGTCAATTATTAGTACTGTGCGTACCTGGATGGTGGACACTTCTCGCCCTCAATGGTCGCCATTTTGGCTACATAGTGGAAGGGGAAGGACCATCGGCATTGTGGAAATGGTGGCACTACAGTACGCCAAGTACATGCATAGAAGTGTACTCATGGAAGTATCCACATTGAGACCCAGCATCTATCTGATCCTTACAGCAGACTTTTTGACTGAAGCTGTGATTGGCTGATGGGGATAAACAATTATGGGAAATGAACTATATGGACAAAAGTATTTGGCCACACCTGTCTTGTCAGAGGAGGGATAATGGTAAGGGGCTGTTTTTCAGGGTTTGTTCTAGGCCCCTTATCTCTTAATATTTCAGCATACCAAGACATTTTGGACAATGCTATTCTTCCAACTTTGTGGCAACAGTTTGGGGAAGCCGCTTTTCTGTTCCAACATGACTGTGCCCCAGCGCACAAAGCAAGGTCCATAAAGATATGGTTTGATGAGTTTGGTGTGGAAGAACTTGACTGGCCCGCATAGAGCCCTGACCCCAACACTGAGCAACTTTGGGATGAACTAAAAATGAGATTGCGAGCCAGGCCTTCTGTCCGACATCAGGGCCTGACCTCATAAATGCTCTACAGAACGAATGAGCACAAATTCCCACAGAAACAGGAAAGCTGTTATAGCTGCAAAAGGAGGACCAACTAAATATTAAAGTATATGTATTTGAATACAATGTCCCTGTTGGTATAATCATCAGGCGTCCGAATGTTTTTGTCCATATAGTGTATGACAATGATGGCTCCTATTCAAGTGTCCAAATAAACAATGACGATGTGACGGCGAGGCAGCAAAAAACCCATAAACCAACATGTCTGCCTTGTCTGCCTGAGCTACCTGTGCTGGGTTTTAATTTATTTCCAAGCTACTTTGATTTTTCTAACTCATTGCACAGTTTTCTTGAAATGCCTGTAATACAGAAAATGCCGCTCATTCTGTGGTCACACTCCCTCCTGATCACATTAGCTTAATGTCTGAAATGTGAAATGTAACATGAGACTCAGTACATCTCTATATGACAGATAGCCAGCAGTGGACCTCTTGCAGACATCAGTCAGAGCTGGCACTGCTTCAAAACCTCAAACCATGACACATGTCAACCACAATCACACACACCATCCACCCTACCACCTACACACACACACACACACACAGACACAGTGCGTCCTGTCTGTACGTCCATAGCAATAATACATCAGATCTACCTTCATTGGAGCAGAGCTAAAATCAAACCACCACTCCCCTCCGCTCACCCACCTCTCCCCCGTCAGCCGCGGCCAAATCCAATCACAGCTCGATACTCGCCGTGATTGATTGGCTTCCAATCCAATTGAATCTCTCTCAGATGGAGGTGGGAGGGAGGGGTGGGGAGAGCGGCTGCCTTGCTCAAAGCCATTAGGCATTGGCATTGGCAGGAGGGTTGAGGGGGGATGAAAACGGGGAGACAGAAGAGAGAAAAGAGAGATGGCAGGAGAGGAGAAGTAATTGAGAGAGATTGAGGGTGTGCGAGATAGAAGAAGACTGAGAGAGAAAGAGAGAGAGAGAGATAGAGAGAGAGGGATGTCCGTATGTTTGCCAACTCCCATTTAAAACAAGACATAGAGTGGAAAGTGTGTGTGTGTGTGTGTGAGAGAGAGAGGCAGGTTTCTGTGTGTCTGCCAGCTCCTGTTTTAATTGCCTTGTTAGAAGTTGACTGTAACTGTAAACTGCAAAAGTGCTTCGAGACACCAGGGAGGAAAACTAAAAAGTCTCATATTTCTCTGTCTGCTTTCTCTAAAGTAGCAGACAGAAGGCATGGCACAGGCAGAGCCACAATAAAGCAGAGTTAGACTGGACTTCTATTGAAAATAGCATCTGATTACATATTTGTTGTAGAACTGATCAATACTACAGTGGTCGGCTTTGGGAATCCACTTAATCTGAACATATTCTGCTGAAGTGTTTTGATTCCACACAGCTGAGCAACTATTAACAGCAGGGTGGTAGTATCATTATTGCTGTCCTAAAACACAGGGAATATGCTAGTCAGCTATTTAAAGGTTTACTGTTTTAATCGATCACTCAAAAAGTCTAAAGTATCACGTATATATCATTTACAACAACAATTACACAGAAAAATCAATATATTTTAATGCATTAGGGTTGTAGGGTTGAGGTATATCTGCACTGAGATCAAGCGGCAACCTACATGTCTGTGAAGTGAAGCCAATGCAGAAGTGCCAAAAACTGCAGTTCCTCAAACATCCACTTGAGGCTGGCCTCAGAACAAGTCATCCTCCATAGGTACCAATGACTTGGTGGAGATATGGAGATATGGAGAGATGGCGGCAGCCACAGCTGCATGTGGGTGACGTCATGGATACGACGTCCATGTTTTATACTGTCTATGCTTGGGATCAACGAAAAGCTAGAAAATACACAACAGAGGAAGCTACTGTTGTTTTAATTTGATCGCTATAGCTATAGCACAGAAATTGTACAAATGTCTTTAAAATAAACTGTGTAAACGTTAGTTAGCTAGCTTGCTAACTAGCTAAATGCCATAAGTAAAACCAGAATTTCGGCTACTGTTCCAAAAATAAGAAATAAACAATCAAAACCCCATTTATATTTGTAACATCTAATTTGTGTTTGCTGATTTTACTATGCATTAAAAAGCTATATTAAAACCCAGAGAGTACAGTGTTAAATGTAAACCCAACCCACTACCATAAGTGTTCCTCCTCTTGGGAGCAAGAATGCTAAATCAGATTATTTGATATATTTTGTTCAAAGTTCATAGTTTGCTGTTGTGTGTGCATGATGCTTGAAGAAAGCGAGTGGACTGTCCGAAACCGAAGCGGTTCATCCATCATCTGGGGAGCATGAATTAGCTCAGCAAACTTCATAGCAAAAACTAAAATAGAAGCTGGAGCCATTTGATTTTCAGAGTAATTTAGTCAGAACGTGTCATTATTTTGTTATGTGTTGAGTTAATACTTCCTTATGTTCTGTGGACTTCAAATCTCAAAAGCATTTGATGTGTCATGAATACAGACAATTCAATTAAATACACCAAGTGAGTGGTAGATGGTGTGTGTGTGTGTGTGTGAGAGAGAGACAACACACACGCACAAACATATGAAAAGAGGGTTTATGTTGATAATGAGGCAGATTTGACATTACCCTCATTGGGATGTGGTGTTTATTTCTCTTCCTCCCACAATTCTCTCTGACCACAACTCCCTGTGTCCTGACAAACCAAGAGAGAGAGACAGAGACGGAGAGCAGCAGGAAAAAAAAATGGAGAGGTGGAGAAAGAGAGAGCAACCCACAGACCACATAATGGTTGTGGCATCAGTTATATGGCTAATGCAGAGGGAGAGACTTCAGTTATACTGTGTGTGTTTGGCTCGTCCTCAGCCAACTTTGCTCCTGGAACCATACAAAACAATATGATATATTTTAATATATTTATATGCTGTATGCAATATAAGATTAATCAGAATAGCATGCACTGAGTGAAAATAAGGAAATACGTCATGTCACCAGTTGCTATGAACTATTTAGAGGTACATAGTGCCCAACTAATTTTCTAGCATGTAGGGTTAATATGGCACTGCATCATGTTTTCTCTATTAGTGTAATTCATCACATTTTCTACTAAAGCACCCTGCATCAAGTTTTCTCTATTGGAAGAGCACCCTAGAGGGCCCTGTATCAGGTTTTCTCTGCTTGAAGGTCACCCTAAAGGGCTCTACATCAAGTTTTCTCCACTTGAAGGTCACTCTAGAAGTCTCTGCATCCAGTTTTTTTTAGACTTGAAGGGCACCTGCATCAAGTTTTCTCCACTGTAAGGGCACCCTCGAGTGCACTTTATCATATTCTCTCTATTGGGTAGGCACCTGCAAGGGCTCTGAAACAAATCCAAGAGGCCTTCTTTGCCTTTATATTTTATGCTTTTATGTTTCTTTCTTGTAATTTCGCACTATGGAAATATAAAAAGCTTCAATAAAGGCTGCGTGGATGCTATTTAAAAACTTGAGAAATATCACTTACACACCTTGATCCTCCTGATTACAGGCTTTGTAAATGTAAAACAAATCTACAATCAGGCTTTGACCACATTGATTTAATGCAACAAAAACGTGTACCTTTTCTATCATTAAAAACAGGTTGATGCTGTTAGCTAGGGCTGTCTGGACTGTGAGCTCAGAACACCGGGGGAGTGTGGACCTGAGGAGGAGTTTACAGGCCCGGGGTGCAGGGAATGCTCATGTGGAGAGGAGTCTGTGTCATGCCAGAACCGGAGCTGGGCAAACAGGAAATGTAACCAGGCCCAGCAGCCTCTATGGACATAATGGCAGAGGTAAAAATAGTGAAGAGGACAATGACAGAAGAAGCTAAGAAGAGAAAAGGAGAGAGTGAGCGAGCAAGAAGTTGTCGGACAAGAGTAAATCTGGGACTGACTTTTAGTGGTTGGCGAGAGCTTGGTGAAATAAAAGTAAAATATGTGTTACTGTATGTGGCCTTCACACACCTATTGTGTATTGGTACTATGAGCAGTACAGTGATGATAAAGCTGCTGTATATCTCTCAGCTCTTATGACACCTCCTCATATCTCTGTCTATCTCTGATCACGTCTCCACTCGGCCCTCAGTCGTAAAGATTAGACGCTTTTCTTCAAAGTCCACAGGTTTGACTCAAGTCCAGAGGTTACCTCTACCTGGTTATCAAGACCCAGCTGAGACACCAGCGCTCATTCCTCTCCAGCACTTCACTTCAGCAGATCGACATGTGAAGGTGAGTGATCCAGAGTCTGGCTTTGTCTTTCTGATCTCACTTGACTGACCAAAAACCTAGCGTTGATTATTTCTGTAGCTTTGTCAGAGAAACATATTAAATAAGGTATAACAATTCCCACCAGGAGCAAGCACTTGGTGACAGTGGCAAGGAAAAACCTCCGGTCCAGCAGTCATTGGGGCTCATAGAAGTTTTTCACAGTGTGCTGATGCTACTTTTACGTAAGAAAAGGAGCTGTACTTCCTCCATAACTGATAAGGTAATCTTATTTTATTACTGTGCCCAATAGTGGGCACCAAATCTCACGTACTTCCTCACAGCTCAGTGCTAATGCTGAACTGTGAAGAGAGCTGGTTTCAGAAGTGGTTCCATCACAAAATTAGGAGATGTACATTTAACTGGATTCATATAAACCACCTGACATTGGTTTTAAGTTGTTATTGGCCCAAAACACTCGCCTACCAATTACAACTGAAGTCATTGATTGGTTTAACCTGCGATTCTGCCACTTACAGCTGAGACTAACACAGTGATGTGTTTGACTGTAAACAGATTATCAGCCCTCCAGTCAGTCACACACACAGTGTGCTCAGCAGCTCTGTCCCGACCCGCTAACTCTGATACAGCCGTGTGTTTTGCTGCGTAGAGATGTTACTAGGTGTTAATGCAGTCAACTTGATCTCAATCCAATAGTGTCTAGATACTGCTAAAAGGCCTGATGCTAGCTCGTACGCACAATCTGCCTGCAATTAACAGGCCTCTGTCTGGGCAACTCGATACACACTAAGTGGAGAAGAAGAACAGTGTAGAGAGACAGAGATAGAGACACACACACACACATTCACTATTTGCCACTTTTTCTTTATTGATTCTTCAGATTTTAATATTTCAGATTTTATTACAAGGTATATTGTTTTATACACTTCTGTTTGTGTATAGATTAAACAAATCAAATATAACATGTTAATCAGTAGCTTTAAAGGTGCTGGTAGGATTGTAGACATACATATGGATGTTGTATGAATGACATCACCTACGGGTTTCTGAAGACCTGTTTGAAGGTCAGTGTGGTGGCTCTGGCTGCCGCCATCTTGGCAGTCCTGCCTCTGCCGCCTCCTGACTCATTGGTGGAGCTGAGGTGTGCTCAAACAAGCCATCTGTAACGGCACCCACCTGTCACTCAAAGCGTCCACGCTCTTAATTCTGCATAACTTTAAGTCTTAATATAATTTTAACAGATGAGTTGTATAAAAATTCACCCTCAGTACATTTGTCATGAACGGGGAAACTAGCTATAGAGACCAAAACAGTTTTTTGTACCAGGCTGTAAACATGTTTATTTCTGCTGTGAAGTTGGACATGGGGACTTATGGAGACTGACTCACTTCTGGAGCCAGCCTCAAGTGGACGTTTGAGGAAGTGCAGTTTTTGGCACTTCTGCACTTCACTTCACAACCACAGCGGTTACTGCTTGTGTAGTACAGAGCTTAGGACAGAGCCTGCTAGCTGTTTTCTTATGTCTTATGCTAAGCTAGGCTAATCATGTCCTGACATACAGACACAAGATTGATGACCTTCTTAAGTCACTATCAGAAAGAAAGTGAAACATGTTTCAAACCAACAATATAGTGATAATTTGGTTATTTTTTGTTAAAAATGTAAGGTTTTTCCTGAAAGGACAGATAATTCATCCTCTGGGGAGAATGAATATCCAGGCTTTCTTAAAATCTAGCCATCAAAATATGAGATACTTTGTCACATGCAAAGTGCTAAAGATTAGGAGGTCAGAAAAAGATAAAGAAAAGATAAAGAATCATCCTCTGGGGACCATGAACAGCAATTATCATTGCTGTTCATGATCTGTCCGGCATTTGTTGAGAAACTCTGCTACTAAAGACTAACTTGCTTTAAAACTTCTTCTTTCTCCCCCACACTTCAATTTCTTTTCTGTCTTTTATCTTCCTTTGCCTTCATTGGGATTTCCCTCCTTTTTCTTTAATCCCAGTTCCTCCTTCCCTCGCTCATTATCTCCTTTTTTTACACTTTCCATTCTCCTCTTCACTTGTCTTCTCTACCCTCCTCCTCTCCCCCCTCTGTCTTTACCTCTGCCCCTGCTCTCTCTATCTATCTCTATCTATCTTCAGGTGTTATCTGTCCGCTTTAAGCGGAGGGCAATTAGGCCGTCAGTCTCATTAATAATACATTGTTAAGCTCGTTAATTATTTACCTTAATTGCTGATTTAAGTTTCCCTTCCCTTGACACAAGCAGCCACCAGGGGAGACTCACACACACACACACACACACACACACACACACACACACACACACACACACACACACACACACAGAGAGGTCACTCGCTCTCAAAGGTGATGGATGGATTGAGTTTCTCCTGCTCTTTCAGATCTTTTCCCCCTTTTTTATCCCTTTGTTTTCTGTTGTGTGTGTGTGTGTGTGTGTGTGTGTGTGTGTGTGTGTGTGAATATGCACAGAATGCGATTCTGTAGCTGTAGATGGTGAATCAGGGTTCTCAGATCAATACAGTTGATTGAGTGTAAATGAAAAGAGTGCAGCAGCTACTAAAACTAAGTGTCACCATGTTCCTGTGCTTTGTTAATGAGGCTGCAGGCAACAGGGAATAGTAATGTTTTTATTAGAGGAGGGAGTCTCACGATTACATATCAATCACCTGATCGGCAGGGAATTGATCAATTAAACTGATGTCAAATAAAAATACAAGTAATAATATTATAGCATAAGCGTGCAGCAGGCACAGAGGAACATGCATTTGGAGTCTTTATTGATGAATATATATCCAATATTCACTCTGCTTTTAGCTTTGTTTTGGTCTCCACCACTTCATGCAGGATTCACCAGCTAGTTGCTAACTTTGTCAGTTAGCGTGTATCAGAGCTTCTTTACCGGAAACAGCTACCAGAGGCTGCTGGAAACAAAAACCAAAACAATGCTACATGCTTACTCATTTTCCTGCTAGACATTTAGATGAGAAGATTGATACCACTCTTTTCTTTGTATGTTAAGCTACCACCATCAGCTGGTTAGCTTAGCTTAGCACACAGACTGGAAATAGGGTGGGATAGCTAGTCACCTTCAAGTAAGGTAAACAGTCAGAAATATGTATCGCTGAGGCTGTTTTATTCAGGTATGAATAAAAATGTTGCATACTGACTAAACAATTTTTCTTCATGCGTCCTGTAATCTCTTCAGTGTTTGTGGTCACTGTGTTCTCCGTATGTTCTTATCTAGAGAAACCTTTAGACTTAACCTTGACTTTCAGGAGACTTTATCAGTAACACATTGAACTTATGTAATACATATTTCCCGCCATTCAGTTCTTCTTTTTCACTATATTTCTCTTCCTTTGTGTCTTTTTTTGTGCCTTTTCCTGTATTTTCACAGTATTGACTGAAAACAAAGCATCCATTTACTTCTCTCTCTCTCTGTGTGTCTCTGTGCAGGTCGGTGTCATCTCTCAGCAAAGCTGTGAAGCTGGTTGGAGTTGCTGTCAGTCAGCCAGCAGACAGACAGACAGACAGACAGACAGACAAACACTTACTGTAAATGATAGTGACGTGTCGCTGTCAGTAACAAGGATTCATCCTGTTGTGATGCTGCAGGCTGACAGGAAATCACTGTTACTGTGGGCGAGTGTCACACACACACACACACACACACACACAGTTACTGCAGTCAGTGTTTTACTGCTTGAGCTGCGTTCACTCTTCACTGTTTAAAGTTTTTGTGATGTCATTTTGAATAAACGATTTGTTAAAAAATGTGTCTGTCTTCAGCTGATAAATGAGTGTGTGTGTATCAGCACAGCTGTTGATGTCTGTACATGTATCATCCATTTGTAATAAACTGTCCTAAAGTGTCAGGTCCCTTGTTACTTTGTAACACTCACACCTTCACCCTTTGGAGTTGGAGGCACCTACGCCCAGCGTGATCACAGTGTTATACTAATACTCATTTAAACTGTATGTGCTACACAGTGACTACACCAGTGACACATACATGGAGGAAAAAACTAAAATAAAATATTTTTATATATATATAATATCTAGTGAAGATCAGCTAAATTCAACACAACTGTAATGAACCTTTTTATGACGCTATAAGCTGTTATATATTAAAAATGTAGGAGAGGAGTTTTGCAAAAGTGAAACAGATACCGAGTATTGTGTGTGTATCAAAGCCTGATACTGTATGTGTTCTTCCTCTGTGCCATAGAGCTTCATTTGGTCCAAAAATACAGTGAGCCACATTGTTGCAATGACTTGTTCCTTCATTACCATGAACACACACTGTAGTTTATTTGGACTCAACCCTGTCCTGCTGTCTCAAATACTCACCAAAATACTAAACATGGATTCATCCACTGCTCAAAATAGTCCCTTAAAATTGCACCATTTCCTGAAATTATTGAGTCTTTTTTTTAAGAAGATTTACTTCTTTAGTAGGAACCAATGGGCTTGGGGCTGAAAGCCATAAACAGGAAGTCAGACAGTTTTGAGAGATGGACACACACATTGTTGGTTTGGGTCTGCACCAAGCCCCAAGATGAGTGCCGGGCCTTGAAGCCAGTTTTTATGTTATGACTTATATGGGCCCAAAAGTGCTGTAGAGCTTAGACAGAGCGCTGGACCCACAATACAGACAACAGGCAGGTGTAGGTTTATGTATAAAGAGGTGCAACACAAATACACAACAGGGGAGGAGATGAGTGATGGTGAGGTCCAGGGAAGATATCCAGGGCTGGAGGGTGAAGACTGGAGAACAGACAAAGGTAGGCTGAGCGTGGCAGGCGGGGTAGGTGGAGCAGGTGAGTAGCGACGTTACCGCGAAGGAACAACAACGAACTGGCAGAGTCTGGAAGGATGAACCAGAGTTATATACTGCAAGAGGTGTGGACATAGCGTACATAGCGTCTATTGACAATAAATCAGTATAATCAATATATCAAATATCGTTGAAACGCTGAAATACGTTATGTTTTGTGATCAGACTGCAGAGAAAATGCTTTTTTGTTAAGAGGCATGTTCATGTGCCAGCTGACTAAACTGTTGTTTTTAGAAGCTCGGGTTGGATGTGATGTGTTATGTTACCATATCACTAAATAACAGACTGGACTCTAATTACCTTCAGTTATACTGTACAGCCTCCTATCAGAGTCTGAGTGTATGTTCTGTTGGCCTACCAACACACACAGCCTCCCTCCTTTTAGCCCACACTGGTTTGGTTTCACCCGGGTAGTTCGTAGACAGGGCCTAGTGTGTGTGTGTGTGTATGTGTGTGTGTGTGTGTGTGTTTGTGTATTTATTTACCTGCCACACTATACTTTTACTGCATTAAGCCCTTCACTTTGACCCTGGGGAACCTGTGTTCCAACACACACACACACACACACACACAAGCACCAAATTAAATACTGACAAAACTTGTGCACACACACTCCCTCTGGTTTTAAAGATACACACACACACACACACACACACACACACACACACACACACACACACACACATTGTTAAAAGACTTAATACTCTCTCTCCCTCTCTCTCTCTCTCTCTCACACACACACACACATGTGCACTCACAGACCCCATGAGGCCTCCCGTTAGCTCTCGGTTAGACGTTTGGTCGTGACACGCTGGAGGAAAAGCGGCCCAGCGGAACCGACTTTGGGCAAACACAAACAAATAACAGCAGCCAGATGCCAAAACAGCAACAGGAGAGCTGAGCGCCGGCGAGAGGAGAAACACACACACACACACACACACACACACACACACACACGCACACACAGAAGTACTGGTTTGTCCAGGACAATGCGAAGATCAAATAAAGTGATCGTGAAGGACAGATTTTAGACCTGGGTAAAAGAGGTGTTTGAGAGTCTGCAGAATAAGAGCTAAATGTTCAATACTGCATCAACAGAACAGCTAATGGAGAGGGTGTCATACCTCGGGGCTAACGGATAGCCGCTAGAGAAGTTAAGCAAAACAAAAAATGGACACTGTCAACCAAAGATGGAGATAAAGTCTTTAAACTCAGGGATGCAAAATGTGCAGAAATCTTTGATCCATCTATCATATTTGTTTTGGTTTCTTGGGCTAATGATTCTCTTCAAGACACTAAGTTAGTCACAGTTTAGACTCGGAAGAAGTAGTCATACCTTTGGCTGATATACTGAGCTCCTCTATTAATTCTAGATACAGATGAATTCAATTCAAAGTCATGGAGTGCGTTATTCCCAAACTAAAGTTAACAGAGTATTTGAATTAGTTTCCTCTCTGTGTGACAGATGTGGACCCGCAGAAGGGTCACGATCACACTTCTTCTGGCACTAAGTACAAATATTTTCATTAGTTGTATTCATATCTTTTACTTTGCACCTTGTAAAATATATATATACCCCGTGACCTGAAGGACTCCTGCATTAAGCACAAATACAGAGAGTGTATTTAAAATATGAAAAGCTGATGCATTCATTCTGCAGAACTCTTACATTATGTTTTATGATTATGATTTATAGCTTTTGACGATGCAGGCGCTGTTTAACTACTTTATACACTGATGGGTATCTATAACATTTAAATTAATCTATAACAATGCATCATATTTTAAAATATCTCAATAATGTACAAACTTTGTACCATGGATGTGTGCAAATTAATTATTGTTATTTTTGTGTGTTTTACTGTTAGCTCTTCAATGTTTGTATGAACTTATGGTCACGTTTTATATTAATATTTGTTGAAATCAAAAACAGATCATCCATCCTTGGGTCTGCATGTTCACCACCCACCACTGCACCACCTGAACTTATTTATTAGGATTTATGAGGGTAACGATGTGTAAAGTATAAAGAGTGGATGAAATCATTCAATGAATCATTTGTACTTGTTTACCTGTTACCTGTTTACGTCTCATCCATTCACTTCCCTACCTCGTCCCTACTCTATCCCTCCCTCTGCTTCATCCTCTCTTCCCTCCTTCCGCATCCCTTCCTATTCTATCTGCTGCATGCCTCTCCCACATCTCATTATAGGTATCATCTGGGGCATTGTAAGCCGCTCGGGTGGAAACCCACCAGAGATGGAACCCCCACTCTGAGTCTCCCTTTGCCCGGCTTTCAGTTCTCCCACTGACACCCTTTCTCCACATTCTCCAGCATCTACATCCATTCACTCGTCCTTAAGACAAATTTACACACTTCCATTAAACCTTTAAATGAAATATTGCTTCTGAAACATTGAAATATTAATATATTTTTTAATATATAATATTTTTTAAATATGTTGGTCCTTTCTAGTGAAGCAGGTTAAAGTTGTGGACTGTCAGCCATATTTAAGGAGGGTCTGGGGCCTCCAGGGCCACAAACAGAACAGGACTTAAAAGGTGTGTGTCTCATCAGGGAAACGTTTAGTAGCATACTTGAGCTTAGTGTGATCAGAGTTAAAGTGGATGAGCTGCAGGTGGGTGCTGGAGCCAGTGGACGAAACTAAAACGTGTTGAGCATTGATGCTGCAACCAAGCGAGACAGCAGGTTAGAACAGGTGTGTATGTGTCAGCCACCCACGCACACAGGATTAATTAAAGACTTGTGTTTTTCTTAAATATCAGCAGCTGTGCAACACAAGCCTTTATTAGCACACACACACACACACACACACACACTCATGCACACAAATGTTGTTACACACAGATTGTAATACTCACCAGGGATTGACTGAATAAACAAGCTGTGCGGAGCGCTGAGCAGAGCGTAGTGTATCACGGCCGTCCAGAAATGGTTGAGAAGCGGCCCTGGAGATCTATGTGGACCCTCTCTGTCTCTTAAAGATTTCTGCTCATGTTTCCCTCCAGCTGAAACTGATATTATCATACAGCGTTCAGTTCTTCTGTTCCCCATGGAGCCCTTTCCCTTAAACAACCCCCAATAACAGTAATGTTACAGGTCAAAAAAAGGTGTACCTGCTTCCCAAAAGCAGACATACACGACAATCAATACCTGACAAAAAAAGGTGTGTCTTAAATAAGCACTTTTTTGTATTGTGTTTGCTATCCGGCCCGATGTTTTTAGTGTCTTGTGTCACATGAGCTGCCAACTGTGGTCACTCGTGTGCACACTCTGGATACTGAGCTGAAGGATGGTGACCTTGTGACCCTTAATTCCCAAAATAATAATACAATACATAATAATCTGTAGCAGAATGATCTGTGGGGAGGGTGGGGGTCTGTTTTTGTAATGATTTTCCCATCATGAGTCACCAAAAGCAGAAATGTTTAAATCCCAGGGGCTCCATCAGGTAGCTGTTAGTCCCTATGGATCTTTAAGCATACTACATGCTACATGCTAAGATACATTTTTCTCTAAAAACTGTTTATACCTGTATCACTAGAATGCCTCTAGGCTAAGACAAAAATGGGCTAAGAGGTGGAGTGTGGATGGAGCTGAGGCAGGCTGAATGAAGCCACCTGTTACAGCACCCACCTGCCAATCAAAGCGACCACATTCTTAATTCTTAAACTTTAAGCCTTAATATAATCTGAACAGGTGAGTTGTATATAAATTCACCCTCAGTACAGTTGTCATGAACGGGGAAATTAGCTATTGAGACCAAAACTGTTTTTTGTACCAGGCTGTAAACATGTTTATTTCTGCTGTGAAGTTGGACATTTTAACATGGGGACTTATGGAGACTGACTCACTTCTGGAGCCAGCCTCAAGTGGACGTTTGAGGAACTGCAGCTTTGGCACCATCATTTCACAGCCACAGAGGTTGCCGCTTGGTCTCATAGGAAAGTATGAATAAAATTTGTCTTCAATAGACAACAACTCTCTAAACAGAGAGCTGGATTCTTCTAACTCCTCACACTGTTAAGAGAACTTCCTAAATCCAGATCCTTCTTTTTCTTTCTCTGTGCAGTTTACAGCAGTAACAGGCAGTGTTGGCTGTTTTAGGTGCGATGGGGCACCAGTGTTTAAAAAGTCTTAAAAAGTGCATTCATGGTTATCAAAAACTTATCCATTTCCCTATGCTGCTGCCACAGCTGGTGTCTGGGGCCACTGTTTACAGAACAGAAGGAGAGGATGAGGTGAGGGGTTGCAATCAGTGACAACACTGCTAAATGCCACTGCATCCTACACATCTGACCTTTTTATTGCAATTTCTTTTGTATCCTAAATGTATCGCAACAACTCTCTCAGATTGTTGGTTCGCTGTTGTGGAGTACCCCAAAGCTCTGTTTCAGGACCACTGCTATTTTTAATTACATGCTTCCGCATTGTGCTCTGTGAACCCTATTTTAAAAATGTAATATTTACTCAGATAAAAGAAAAAATGCATATAATTAAAATGCATTTTTACACTATTTACAATACTACTTGGATGAAATGTCTTTAGAGTAGGAGTACTTTGACATAACATTCTCTTTCTGTCTCTGCTTGCCTGATAGTTGATTAAACGCTGCATAGTGGTCTGGCACAAAGGAGTGTGACTTTTATATTACACACAGAGATTTGGTTTAATATCAGAAATATCAAATACAGATCATTTAGTGCAGCTGTACGTTTAGCATTAAATAAAAAAATAAGTAAAAAATAGTGAATGTGCTGCAGTGAGGGAGGGGTAACAGGTAGACTTCTGAGCTACATGTTCCGATGGAAAATAGATGGATATTTTTCTGACACAGATTAGGGGGGAGGGGGATTATTTTTCAGAAAAACATCCATCAGTAATTGAAAAATGAATAATATAGAAATATGATTTCCAGTATGTTTCTTTGATAAAGGCTTACTGTAAGTTCTAATTGTATAAAAGACGTTCGGAGACTGGAGGACTCTCTCTCTCTGTCACTCTTGCCCTATTCGCCCTTCACTTTCTTTCCCCTCATTCTTCCACACTAACACACACAGTCTCCCCTCTCTGTGTGTGCAGGCTTGATCTCTTTACAGTGACATTAAAGCGGAGCAGCGTCTCCTCCCTCCTCCATCGGACTGACTGGGACTTTAAGTGTATTGTTGTCTAACAGAAAGGCTGGGGCGAGTGAGTGTATTGTTTTCTGGAAATGGACTCACACACACATATACACACACACAATCCATCAGTAATCACAGACTGAAGACTGTGGTAACACTTAGAGTGGTCTTAATGCATCATAAGCCTGCTGTGAGCACATTATGAGTGAATTATAATTACAAACACAATGTGGACTAAAGCATTAAACCACTATGGAGCCCAAAACAAGCAATTTGGTTAACTTTGCAGTACGTCATCTAGTGTTTAGAAATTTAACAAAAAACACAGTTTTATTTGAGAATATGCAAAAAAAAGTTCCTAATATTAGATTTTGTGTCAGAGATCCTCCACAGGATGAATTAATGGAGCTCAACGAAGCCTTTTACCTCTATCAAATTAATTTGTGGTAATTTAATTTAACATTTATTTCGGATTGTCTTTTATAAGTGCACTCCACACGACACAATCTCAACATCTGGTAATCATCGCCTCGATCAATTCAGTTGTTGTTGTGATATTAAGTGGTATTCCCAAACAAATCTGCACTTTCTGCAGCCAAATTGTATCATTTAACATCAAGTATAGTACATAGAGTGTAACATACAGTGTACAATTCAAAAACTTCATCCTCTGCTCTTTATTAGAGCTGTGCTGAGTGTAATGTAATTAGAACCTGTTCATCAATCTGCCTTCCTCAGGTGAAACCAGGCCATGTGATCAGCTCAGTCTAGGGTAGGGGGAGACGATACTTCCTGGCTATCATATCGCCGTGGCGACCCACTATAATTAGACCTATCAGAGGAAGCCTTTGCCTGACCAGATCTATAATCCCAACTCTACAGATTAGTCATTTTAAAGGCAGCGTCAGCAACAAGGGACAGCCCAATGGCATCAGCTGTGACTGAAGAGAGCTTCGCTTCTTCCCTGTTAACGGGATGTCACACTGAGAGGTGGCTAACAGTGAACCCCTCCCCAAGAAGACTTCCTTACTGTCTGAAACTGAAACTTCTTTCCCAAATTCCCTCATTATTAGATGGCATATAGCTCAACTTTAAACAAGTCCCTCTTCCTTTTAGGTTCTCTAAAGTCTTAAAGACTAATCAGAGATTAATGAACGATAAGTTGCCTAATTCATGTGAGAGATCTGGATGAGCACCTCGGACAGTTGGAGCAGCCTACCAGATGAATCTGAGGGCATAAGAATATATGGACAGCTTCAATAACTAGTTCAATAACTTGCAAAATATGCTTATTTGATTGCAATACATTAGAAAAGAAGATAAACACTCTCATGTCTGCCTGTTAACTATCGAGCTAAAGCCTGGAAGTTCATTAGCTTAGCTTAGCACAAAGACTGGAAGTAGGGGGAAACAGCTAGCCTGGCTGCGTCCGGAGGTAACAAAATCTATCAACCTGCACATCTGAAGGTCGCATGTTAACTGCTTATATCTTGTCTATTTAATCTGTACAGAAATGGAATGTAAAAAAGATAAGTCGAGTTCATGGGGAGTTACATGCTGGAACTATTTTTTGGTCGGGTGCACTGATTTGCCGCACAGAAATCAGCATATATTATCATATTATCTGAATGGAGGGAAGCTTCAGATAGTTCCAGGAAGCTCACCTGTTGTCTTTTTTCAAACTTCCAATTTTGAGTAGGAAGATTAATTACAGATGTGGAGTAAATCCATAATTACAAGAGAAAAGAAAAACAAAGAAGGGAAAATTCCAATAAAGAAACAAAAACAAAGGCAGAGAAAAATAGAAGGAGGGACAGAAAAGGAAAAAATGAAAAGCTTTAAAGGGGAAAGTGAAGGAAGAAAAAAGGAGGAGGAGAAGAGAAGGAGGTGAACTCTCTTTCTCTCTCTCTTCTTGTCACCAGACACCAGAGTGGACTGCAGTAAACTGGACTTTAATTACAGCAGAGAAATGACACTCGATCCACTGAGATCAGGTCACATCACAGAGAGGAGAGAGAGGAGGAGGAAAAAAGAGAACGACAGCAGAGGTGGAGAGAAGAGAGTGAAACAAAGGATGAGAAAATGATGTAGGGGAGGTGACAAAAGGAGGGAAGGAGGAGGAGGAGAACAAACGGAAAAAGGGAGTGAGGTCAGAGTGAAGATGACAGAGGGAAAAGTAGGAGGAAAAATGAGAGGGAAAGTGGAGAATGAGAAGAAGGGGTAAGGGGAGGTGAAAAAATAGACACGAGCGGGATAGGAGGAGAGAAAATGAGGCATTACAAGAAATGAGAAGCGTGGAGGGAAAAAGGAGAGGACGAGAGAGAGAGAGAGGAGGTGAGAGAGGAAGCAAAGGGAGGATAAGAGGGGCAAGAAAGTGGCAGAAGATGGGGATGTGATAACCAGTGAGAGGTTGGGACAGAGGATAAGGTGGAGGAATGGTGTTTGCACCTCCTCAGTAGGCTTCCTCTTCTATAAAAACTTTCATGATAATCCACTCATATTTAGAGTTTTCAGTACCAAAATGGTGGACTGGCTGAAAAGGAATAACAGACATATGAGGAGGAATTCAAGGGAAGTTAAAAAGCAATTTTTCACCCCCCTGTTTCAGAGTGTCATGCCACTGTGGTAAATATGTTCAGCTGTACTCGAGTATTTAACCGTCTGTAAATCACAGAGAGTTGAGGCGGAGCAGCCGGAGGACATCAGAGGGAAAACCAGAAAACATTTTCTCCATAAAATATGATCCAGTTTGACTAAAATCAGTCAAATAGTTGGTGGTGTACTTCTGTGTACTTCTCACAGGTGATTGCACCCACAGCACAAAGTTACATAGTGACAAATGACAGAGACACCATTCATCTGATTACACATCAGCGCAGCATCATTTTTAAAATCTGTTATTTGACGGTAGAAAAGTTACATAATGTTGCATTAAGCACTGTGCTAAACAAATGTTGATTCATTACTGACCTGTGTGTGTGAGTGTGAGTGTGTGTGTGTGATTGATGCTCCAGCAGAGTGCAGTGGTTAGCATTAAAGTGCAGCCTCTTGGGTTCAGATGGTGTCAATATCAGCAGCATCACAGGCAGCGATCACTGAGCTGTCCCGCTGCATCACTCTCACCACACAACAGCCCTGCTCTCCTTACTCCCTCTTTTTTCCTTTCTTTTCTGTTTCTTTTCGTTTCTCCTCCTGTGTATACTCTCCTGTTATTTCTTTTCCTTCGCTTTTTGTCTTTGATGCTCTCTCATCGCTTTTTCACGTGACCAGAAAATACCAAATTTGCAACTTTGTTTAAGGAAGCAGTAAACAAAGATATTACAGTAAGCGAAAAAGAGATACCCAAACAGCTACATGTCACAATTGCACAACTTTTGGTGCCTTGAAGAACTTTCTATGTTTAATAAATATTTTTCTTTTTAATGTTCTTTGGAATACTGAATCCAGAAAGGGGTTCTTTAAGTCACCCTTTGCAGCAATGTGACCTGGTTTTGATAAAAACGTAACCAACAAAAGGACAGATTGACAGTTGAACACCTTGGGACAGCCTTTTTTGTGAACCTGAACTACATATGGCTTTAACGAATTACTGCTATATGCCCAATTTATCAGAAAAAAGTTCTTTAAAGAACCCGATAATAAAAGATAATTCTAAGAACTGACAGATAAAACAGTCCCCTGTGAGGAACCGCCAACTCGAACCTTTATTTTTAAGCTTGTAGTAACTATCTTTAGTTACTAGTTGTCAGATTAATGTTGTGGAGTAAAAACTACAATATTTGCCTCCAAAATATAAAAGAGTAGAAGTATGAAGTATAAAATGTACCTCCAAATTCTACTTAAGTACAGTACTAGGTTACCACTGACTCTTGCACATGCTGTAAAAATAATTGTTATGTCTGCTATGACATAACACAATATGGCTGCTCTCGAGGAGCTTCATCAAGTCTGAGAAAATAACCCTGATGATGTCATAGTGATGCAGTCAGGGTTATTCTGTGACAATTCTGTAATTCTGTAACTCTAGTGACTGTTTTAAATCTGCTATCATGTTGCAAACACAAACTATTGAATATTTCCTCCGTGGCGTTCCTCCTCTCAGGGTGGAAAAAGCCGTGCTAACGTTATTTTCACCATTACGGCGCACAGAAACTCTTTGGATGACATGAAACTTGAGACGGTCCCCGGAGTATGAATCACAATGATTTTGGTGACCTCTTGACTTTTCCTTTTAGTGTCACCTTTCGCTCACGACTCTTGCTTGTACACACGAAATATCATAATTTAAAAAAACTTCAATCTTATTAATACAAATGACAAAAAGTAGCTGTAAACAAATGTCGTATTTAGAGGTGTAGTGACTTTTGCAGCCAGTAGGAGCTGCTAACAGACTTGTAGCCTCATTAAAGGACAGTACTGGCCTCAGTCTAACCTCTAAGCATACTACCACAGTGGTTTCCATACATTACAATATGTACATCACAATCATAATGAAGCAATACAGAGAAATGATCGCTCTCTTGAAGCCTGCCTCTGTTTCACCTCCTCTCTCTCTCTCTCTCTCTCCCTCTCTATCATCCATCTCTATCTCTCTCGCCCTCCTCCTCTCTCCCTCTGTTTGTGTCCTTTGCCCACTGCGGTGGTCTCTGGTTTCCTTAATGGTTCCCAAGATGCATTGTGGCTTTGTGGGAGCGGTAAGGCGCAAGGGAATGTGTGCGTGTGTGTGTGTGTGTGAGTGTGTGTGTGGGCAGCGAGAGGTGATGCGGTCATTTCGACACATGAGAGGTTTTCCATCAGCAGCTTGAGGCCGAGCGAGCCGCTTCAAAGGCACTTACACACACACACTCACACACACACACACACACACACACACATTTCCGTCACCCAAGAGGAACCACTCAAACTGAGGAAATTCACACATTATGTACATTAGAGTTGGAAAGTGCTTCCATCAAACTAGAAGCCATTTGCTTTTTTGTCTAATGTGCTCAGATCTGATGCAGTCAGGATGTTACTGTTCAAACTACACGCTGCTTTTACATTGCTTCCTGAACTAAAGGGTTCAGAGTTACACTTTTACGTAAAGGGAAGCTTCAAGCGTACAAAAATAACCCCAACGCTGACATTGATTTATGATCCACACAGTACGCCCTGTGTTCATGGAGGATTATGCAGGGGAAATGTAACATTCATTGCCACCATACAGTACCGATACAGGTGGCAGGGTGGAATTTATGCAGCAAGGCAGTAAAGTCCCAGTATCCTTCATCCATTAGCACATCATAGTACGGACACATCAGCTCCTATGTCGGTAAGCCTGTGTGCCTTGTCAGTAGCCTCCCACCTGCTTTGAAAGTCCCTGTTCTCAAAGTCAACTTTTCGTTTGGACATCTTTAATGTCGCTGTTAATCCGCTGACCGCTGATTAGTGTGTCAATAAACAACTGAAGCAGCCGGGGGAGTGGTGGCGCGCAGGTCTTGACCAATGACAGTATCTTGACCTGTGTGGCGGCTGTTGCAGTGCATTGTGGGATTTGTAGTACAAGCGGTGGGAGTGCGATTTACCTGCGGGCCATTAATAACAGACGTATATAATTATCTCGCGGGCAGTATGAAAATACATGTCTGGACTAGGCTGTACAGTGTGTTGCAGATCACATCTAGGGCCATATTTAGACCAAATCGTTGCAGGGTTGTGCAGCAGTGTGTGTGTTTATTTGTACTGAACATAATCACTGTGAAACAATCAGAAAATACCTTTTTATTTTGCAGATTAGCCGTCTTTCTCGATACCGGCGCTCCCTCACTCTCATTCACTGTCTATGCCTCTTGACCACAGCTCTATCATTCTCTCTCAAAGGAAACTTCCCTCATGTCACTATTTTGCAGCGTAAATTGTGAGCTTCTGGAATGCTTCTGAACCATGTGAAACATCCACTAGAAATGGCCATCGCATCCACACCCGTGGAATTTGGGGGTCAGCTTCAGAGACATTTCAGACTGACTGTGGGCTGTGGTTTGACTCTGATTGGCAGCTGCAGTGTGACGTCAGGTTGACCTTTTTTTTTTCCAGTAACACCTGTGTCCTGCAAAGCTGCAGCCAAAATGCAGTACTCTGTTTGGATGAATGGAAATACCTGCGTTTTGGCCACAGCAGATTGATCTAAATCAAGCCTAAAGGCAAAAGACTGCTGTCACAGAGGTAGTCAAGACATGAGATTCAAACCTCTTCAAGTTGTCATAAGAGTTCTGATTCAATAGACAAGTTATAAGTATACTTATAACATGTTAATAAGTGAACTTTAGCGCGAATGGTTGGCTGTTTTTTGTTACCTTTGGACTGAACCAGACTAGCTGTTTCCCTCTGTTTCCAGTCTATGTGCTATGCTAACTGGCTATTAGCTGCACAGACATGACTCTCTGCGATGAAGTTAATACATGTATTTCCCAAAATGCTGAACTAATTCTTTAAGTATACTTCTTTCAAGTTTGATGAATACATTTCATTGGGTCATAAAATGAGCTGAAACACACAAACACACACACACACACACACACACACACACACACACACACACACACACACACACACACACACACACACACAGTTATTTCATCAGAGATTAACTGTTGACCTCAGATAACTTGTCAGTTTCTGCCTGACAAAGCACAGCAGTTTTGCACCTTAAATGTTTTATGAAAATTATACCGATTCAGCGTTATTGCAATGCAGACATCTTCACAGTTGAACGTCTTAGCTGTGTGTGTGTGTGTGTGTGACGCAGCTCGATATGTTTGCCCAAACTAATTAAGGGCGAGTCGGCGGCGGTGGCGTCGATGGATGTGTTTTTAATGATGTGAGCGGCGGTGAATATGCAAAACGCCACCGGAGCGCCGATTCCATAGCGACAACTTGATTACCTGATTGATTTTTATCCAAAGTGGCATCAAATATGAATAAATATTCACATATTAGTATGTGAGGGAGAAAATGTGTGATGTATAGTGGAAGTCAGAGAGATGCAAAAGGTGTGCGCAATGACCCATGTGTTTATGGGGAGGTGTCATTTGTGAATTCTCTCATCATTCTATCTTTGTGAGAACCAGGACAAGTTTTTAGCACTTCAAGTTCTTGAGTTGTCTGAGTATGTTTACCACTTTAATGGCTGATATCATCTAAAATTCACACGACAAAAGGAGAGGAACTTTCTAATGTAAAGATTAGAGGAAGGTGCATTATGGGAGTTGTAGGATCTGGAAGTTTTGGAGCTGTATAACCAAGGTACAGTCCATTTTCTGGCATCACGGTGGCTTTTTTTGCTGTCTGTCATGACCATTGGCCAGTAACGGAAATCTGTCCCGTCATCCATCAGTCATCTGACCGTGGCCCTACCTGCTCACCCTCATCAGTCTTTCCCACGCTTCGTATTGGCTGGATTATGTTAAACCTCTTGGTACTGGTTCTTTAAGGAACAACCCAAGATTACTGTAATCTTATCATTAAGGACTTTAACTGCATCATTTGATAACATCGTGAAGTCTTAAGCACTAATCGTAAGATGGAACTTGTGACGTGAATGTGAATATTCTTTTTCTTTTTAATCGGCTGGATCTAGCTTTCATTCCTCATTCACACACTTTTCACAAGCCTGAGAGGAAGTGTGTTTGTGTGTTATGGTTAATCTTGCGGTTGTGGTGAGCAGCAGCCGTTCTATGTGAAACTTCAACTTCTGCAAACTGTGGATTGGAGTGCGTCATACTGCTGATGACGCAAATGTGTGTGTGTGTGTGTGTGTGTGTGAAAGGATGTAGAGGATGTATGCTTCAAAAGCTCAGAGACTCTGGCGCAAACCTTTGTCTGAAGAGTTGTCAAATGTATTTCTGTCCATAAACAATTATCCAAACTCTTAGGTAACATAACAGAATGGTGTAGGGTGAAACTACAGTCTGTCTACAATTCACAGCATTCTACATGTCCAAAGTCACAATAAAAAGTTTTTATTATCTTGAACATACTAATAACACAATGCTATTTTTGATATTATTTACAACTATGGATAGAAATAATGACTGTCAAATCCAAGTAAAATGTCTGAGGAGGCATCTGCCTCAGCTGCACTAACATGCTAAACTCACTGACAGTATAAAGAATGGACAGCGCATGCTTGATGTCACCCATAGGTTTCTGCAGGGCTGTTGTAAAGTTCAGTGTGGTGGCTCTTGCCGCCACCATCTTGGCCATCCTGCCTCTTCTGCCTCCCGGATAATCTAAAAATCGGCAAAGATGTAGACCTGAGGCGGGCTGAATGAAGCCTGGGTGCTCAAAGAAGCCACGTGTAACGGCACCCACCTGTCAATCAAAGCGTCCATGCTGTTATTTATTTATTTATTTTAATCATTTAACTTTAAGTCTTAATATCATTTGAACATAAAAATATATAAATTCACCCTCAGTACAGTTGTCATGAACGGAGAAATAAGCTATAGAGACCAAAACTGTTTTTGTACCAGGCTGTAAACATGTTTATTTCTGCTGTGAAGTTGGACATTTTAACATGGGGACTTATGGAGACTGAGTCACTTCTGGAGCCAGCCTCAAGTGGACGTTTGAGGAACTGCAGTTTTTGTCATTTCTGCATTTTTTTCCCCAGCCACGGAGATTGCTGCTTGGTTGTTAACTTGTTATGTTGTTTTAAATTGCTGTTAACTTGTTTTAGCTGGTTGTTAGCTTGTTTTAGCTTGCTGTTAGCTTCTTTTAGCCGGTTGCTGTTGTTAGCTTAGTACAGTTGTCATGAACGGGGAAATTATCTATAGAGACCAAAACAGTTTTTTTTTACCAGGCTGTAAACATGTTTATTTCTGCTGTGAAGTTGGACATTTTAACCTGGAGACTGACTCACTTCTGAATGCTGCCTCAAGTGGACATTTGAGGAACTGCAGTTTTTGGTACCCTCGCATTGGCTTGACTTCACAGACACGAAGGTTGCCGCTTGGCTAAACTAAGATGGTGACCACGCTGAACATTACACCTGCTAAACATCAACACGTTAGCATTAGGCAGGGTGAGCATGTTAGCATGCCGATGTTAGCATTTAGCTCAAAGCTGTGCTGTGTATACAGCCTGCGGCATGGTTGACATTGCAGATTATTAATCATATCTGGACACAGGTTTATTTCATTTTACAATATTTAATTTAATTTAATATTTAATATAATTGTATTATGTACATTTACTCTTATCTATCTTTTTTGTTATTATTTTATCATGTCATATTATTACTCCTTTGTTAAGCGCTCACTTTATGTAAATCTTTTGTTGTTTGTTTCATTAAATCTTCATGTAAAATAGTTCCTGACACAGCTAAGTGTCAAGGAGTTATGTCTCTCTACTGTTCCCCTGTCTGTCCTCTCCCTCTTTCACCCCCCCTCTGCCTGGTAATTCGATGCTGAAATATGTATCTAAGGATATTTAATAAATTATGTATCTGTTATTTACTAATGGCCCTATCGACTGCAGAGCCTGCCCTGCCTGATAGGGTGACGGAGGGAGAAAGAGAGAGAGAGAGGAAGAGAGGGGGAGATAGTGAACAGGGAAAACTGGAGAAAGAGATGATGGAGGGACAGAAAGAGAGAGAGACAAGCCTTAAAAGGGTTTCAGTCGTCCCTTGGGGAGGACAGAGTGATGCCATCAGTCTCTCTCCACCCTCCCTCCTCCATGTGGAGACGGCTTTTTGTCACATTTGAAGACAGATAGTGATGCATTCAGAAATACTGCTGCCAGCTGGTTCAACTTCTTAGGATGTCAGGTCAGGGCGGAATTAGCTCAGAGGTGGCAAGATGGGTATCCAAACCAGAGAGGAGAGTGGTGTTTTGAGGGTTTTAGAACTTTAAACATGACAGTTAGAAAAGCTTGGTGATCTCTGTGCTGTTTCTCCTGATCTACACTTCTTTACTGTCGTTGTATTAGCATGGAGTTATCACAGAAAGTCAGGCTGGTGCATAAACAATATAAAACATGGATGTGGTCATCACCACCTGTTTCTGAAGAGGTGTTATAAAGCTCAGCGTGGTGAGTCCTTCCTCTTCTGGCTCCTTGCTAATCCAAAATTGGGCAAAGAAGTGGATCATGGGTGGATCTAAGGTAGGCTGTATGAAGCCTGGGTGCTGAAATTAGCCACCTGTAACAGCACCCACCTGTCAATCAAAGTGTCCATCCACTCAATTCTGCATACCTTTAAGTCTTAATATCATTTGAACAGGTGAGTTGTATGAAAATTCACCCTCAGTACAGTTGTCATGAACGGGGAAACTAGCTATAGAGACTAAAACTGTTTTTTGTACCAGGCTGTAAACATGTTTATTTCAGCTGTGAAGTTGGACATTTTAACATGGGGACTTATGGATACTTACTCACTTCTGGAGGCAGCCTCAAGTGGACAAAAAGAGGAACTGCAGCTTTTGGTACTTCTGCCTCAGCTATAAGATACCATGCAGTGATACATCAGCTGTTGTCATGTTTTCCTTATGATCCCTCAAAAATGACACACCAGTGCACGTGAAATGTTGTCTGGTTCTGGTTTTGACTACAGCAACAATATTTAAAAATCACTAATACAACAAATATATAAAAAGTATTTATTTTGGAATGCATCTTTTGGTATTCTGAGTTTGCCAGACCAAAGAGAAAAGTTATTAATCACCCAGCCAAATTTGAATGATTAAAAATATCGACAAGTTTATGAAATTAGGTGACAAAATCAGGTGAAAATGAATTCTCAGCTCCAGGTCTGTTAGGGCGTGTCCTCTGAATATGATAAACCCCACTTTTGGGAGCAGTCAAGCAGCCATTTTGAAGCGAATGAAATGTGTCGGAAGAGTTCAGAAAATGACATGACGGGTGGCCTCAGCGTGTCATCGAGCCACCCTTTAAGGACCGCCCACAAAATCCTGGACTGAAAACTGGTGAAAAACCTCTAACTCCACATTTCAGTAATATATATCGTTCAAAGTCTTTTCACATGTTTTCAGCAACTATTTTACAACATACTTAATGTATTTTGAAAGAAATCTCAGAATTGTCTTTACACAAACTTTATTTATGTTTTATTATTTTTGGCCAGCTGACTGTATGAAAAACGAATTCCCATTGTGGACAATAGGTGTCATGATCATTATATGTGTAGACTGCCTGCACAAGAAGAAGAAGAATTTTTTTTTACATATAGGCTAATTACCATAATATCTCCTGAAGAATCTGAAGAGAGTTAGAAACTTGACACAACAGCAGCACTCGAAAAATATTACGCCGATCAATCCCAGTAAGCTAGATTACAATTATATATAATAATATTATAATATATTATTTCTACAGTTATAATAATAGTATTAGTGCAGATAATGTTACAACTTTACAAAAGAAAAAAAAGCAGTGTTAACATAATACCAACACTACAAAATGAATACCAGAACTGGTTTAGTGTTTTCTGTGAATTTAAAATTGAAACTCTGGAAACATTTTTTCATGTTCAATATGTTCAATAATTTCACACCTGCACAAGCGTTCCATAGTTGGGTCAAGAGTTAAAGAGAACCGATACAATTAAAAGACAAAGACACAGAGAGATTTATGAGTGTCGAGAAGAAATCATTAAATAAGAAAGAAAAAAGACAGCATTAAAGCTCGAGATTATGAACGATTAAAAAATGCAACTATAGCTGTGGCTGGAGTCTATGTGTCTGTCCTATGTATTTATATGTGTGTGTGTGTGTGTGTGAGTATTTGTATATGTGTCAGTATTTCTTATCAGCATTGGATTCAAAGCTCCGTGGCACCGAACCTGGGATCAATGGGCCTAGACCAACAGACGCAGAGTGTGTACCGTATGTCAGTGTGTGTGTTTGACTCTATATGTGTATATCCAAGTGTGTGTGTGTGTTTGTGTGTGTGTACATCACTGTTTCTCTTTAAATGGGAATGTGTGTGTGTCCATAGTGGAGCCAGTATGTGACCAGATAATATTGCATATCAGACCAGTTGTAGAGACCTCAACCAATACACATCTCAAGTGCATGATAAGACATGTGTGTGTGTGTGTCTTTGTGTGTGTGTGTGTGTGTATGTTGGTCAATATATTTGATTGTTCCAGTAGCTGTATTAGTGGAAAAACAACAGCGCAGAATTTATTTGAGGGGCAGCAGACAAGGAGACGTGCTGTCTGTGGGCTGCACACACACACACACACACACACACACACACACACACACACACAAATGCATGTGTTTCTTTCAGTTGCCGTTGTCTCTTTTTGTTTGCCTTTCACCCTGCATCATATAACTGTCAGGGCTCACAATAGGCACAGAGTCACCTCTCGCTGCTGCACAAACAGCCTTGCTTTTCGTTGAGTTGAGTTATTTTCCATTTCCTGTGTGAACACTCTATGTCTGCTCTGGTCACCCACCAGTTTGGGTTGAAAGCACAGTCAAATGTAGTGCAAATATAGATATGTGACAAATATATATAAAAAAAGAAACGCCTCCTCGCGCACAGATGTGTGCAGAGGTCATTTAAATTCATGCAAAAGTTCAAGCAGAGCTTCCAGACAGGCGGGCAGGTAAGTCTTAGATACTAAGACGGCAGTCTTGGAACCAGGAGTGTCACAATATCATTTTATATAAAAAAATCAATCAAAGTAGAATCTACTTTATATATAATGTATTTTTAACTTTCTTTTCTTTGGCCTTGTGAGGGGTGGGCAGGATTGATTTGTTGTTAAATGTTCACTGTTCTGTAACCTGAAAAGGGATTATAAATAAAGTTCTCAAAAAAAAAGAAAAGAAAAGAAAAAGAAATGATCAGAGAGCTCGCTGAAACAAACTCTGAAACCGTTGCAACAAATAAATACTGAACAGTCGTGGCAAATTGAGGTAAGTAGGCCTTCAAAGGTATCCTGGCAATTGTATTCTGTGGTGGGCTACAAGTTAGATTGTACAGAGACAGTCAGGAAGTGGGAGCACAAAATCAAAATGCACATATCACATCAATTATACAGAAAATAGATAATAAATGAAATGAGATCTGCAGGGCCTGCCTGCTCTTTATAGTTTAGAATAATACATGCAAATATTTTGTGTACAGGAAACAGTTAAAATAATGGTTATCATTATGTTTCAGAACCAAAAGAGGAAATATATTTAGCGGCCCAGGAAACACAGAAAAGCAACAAACTTTGACACAGTGTTAATTTGAGCGTCGACAGTTTCATGTAGACTGAAGACTGTGTGATGCGGTCAAAAGCCCCAGATCAAGCTCGCATGTGACCTTATGCTGAGTTTTTTTTTTGTAACATGTCCTGAGATAATTCATTCTTTTCACATGATATTAACAGAAGATCTTCACTTGATAATCTAATTATCTAATTAGGATGTCTTTATCATATTTCATAAGGAGGAAGAAACTCTTCATGGATGAATGTAATGGACTGCTCTTTGGGACGCTAACCTTCCTTAAAAAGGAATAATTCATCTAAAAATAATAAATGTTTGACTCCTGACAGATGGTGCTTGATGTCTTTGTCACTGTATAATGTTGCCATGCCATCTGTGACCTGTAGGGGTCACTGTAAACCCAATCCACGCTGCAGCTGAGTCACACATGTTTAGATGGATCAGATGATTCACATAGTTCAATAACATAACTTTGGCTCCAATGGCCCACAAATATGATGCTTGCAACATGAGTCAGTATGAATATGAACTCACACGCAATATTGAATATGTTTTCCTGCTTCACAATCTGTATTTTTGTCGTCAAGTCAGTGGTGAGTAAGAATTTACAAGAAGATGAACGGGTTAAAGGAAATGCAGAGAGATGGGAAAAGGATTAATATAGATGAGCAATGGGCTCATAAACACCGATTATTTCATTAAAAAGAGTCATGATGTTTGCGTGAATGCTGGATAATCTGTGTGAGTGAGTGTGTGTGTGTGTATCTCAGTGTAATTGTCAGCACCAGTTGGTAGTTGCCATTAAAGTCAAATGTGTGTGTGTGTGTGTGTGTGTGTGTGGTTTGTTTGTTGCTCGACAATTAGCTGGTAGCAGCTCACGTTATATTGAAAGCAGATGTGTTTAAATTGCTAACAACTGGATATTCCAGTAACACGTAAAGTCCGTGCCAGGACTCTGCAGTCACCTCAGGAAATGCGAAACAGCTTCAGGATCTTAGCACCTTCCCAAAATCCCACTGACGCCCGAGTTCACTCATCTCCTCCACATCAGATTATATTTAGTCCACTGAGGCAAAACAAGCATTTTGCAATATGAAACACATGGCAGCCATTTTCCAAAATGGCCACCAAGTAGGTGCAGAATATTCCTGAATGTTTCAGAAAAACGATTTTATGACTCTTGATAATTGCCAAGTGTTCAAGCTGAATAGATCAGATGTCAGAAGATCACAGACAGAACTGAGATAAATATATCTGCACCTAATATATCTCATATTATACTACTATGACAAAGTGTATTCTCAAAAATCATCATAAATCTTACACTCGTAATCATACAGTGAGTGAAATACAAACACAAAAGTATATAAGACTTGGATTAGAATTCAATCTAGACTATACATAATCCATTTTAGTGGCTTTTCTTCATCGACTCTGTAAATAATAAAGAACAACAGAAGTCTAAGCTGATCACATAAACAATAACACTCGAGTACTGTGGTCAGTTAGCATATTTTTATAATAGTTTCTCATGAAACAACTCCATAAAACAAAGTAACATTACGATGATTTGTACTGCTGGATTATGCTCTCCCTGTATTCTTCTGCTTACAGTTTCAGCTGTCAGATTTGTGTTTTTCACTACTTGGGCTCATTGGGAACATTGGGAGTCCACTATGTCTGCCAGCTAATCGCTAATCGTGTCTGTCTGTTGTTTGGTACTTTTATTAGAATTTCTTGCATTGAAAACAGCTGCCTGCTGCTGGAAACCATGAGAATAGGGTTTGTGGGCCTGAAAACCAAAACTAGGAGCTAAAAGAGGCTAAAAGGCTCAATAGAGCTGCTCTGTAGACCTGCTGCTAAATGCAGTTATTACTTATTTGGAAGCTTCTTCTCTTTTTAGCTTCGTTGATGTAAAACAAGTCAGCAACGTGTAAACCTACCGCAATGTCACCCACTTGTTTGTGGACAATCGTCTTCAGGGTTTGGCATTAAAACTAAACAGTAACTAAAATATGTTTGCTATATGATTACATTGCAGTAACAGAATCTTAATTCATATTTGATCGGCACTGCCTAGTTTGACAGTTTGATCTGAGTCTCGTGAGCCTGGTGTGTTGAGCTGGACGGACTCACTTAGAATGACTTGTCAATCACAAGATAGAGCATATCCTGCTTTATCGTCTATTTTACTCTAAATAGGACCATCATTTACAACGTGAACATCACCTTCTCTTCAAAGACCCGGTAGAACTGTCCACGTCAATAGTCAGCAACAGTCAACTGCCGGCTGGGTCAGTGTCAAACATACACTCCCTCTTATCTACAAATGAGAATATGCAGTGTTAAACAGTCCCATTGTTTCAGATCACTTTGTAGTTTCAGTCATGTGATGGGTGGGACTTTAACTGTCTGTCTCGGGCCCCAGTGTGTGTATAATATTGTTCCACAGTCATGCAGATTCTGGTAAATGTAAATCATGAATGGAAATAGAGGAGGACAAGGCAGATAGAGGAAGTGCGAAGAGAAAGGTGAGGATGCAGCGAAACTGACAGACGGATGAGATTTAACAGTGTAGAGATGAGAACAGCTACTGTTAATATGGAAACATGGTGGCTCGGTTATGGAGGCTGCAGTGTGTTTTGCATTTTAAAAACTGTTACTACTAAAGTGCACACACAGTTTTCATTTTGGCTTATTTCTAATACCACATTGTCTGTGTGTGTGTGTGTGTGTGTGTTTGGGTTGGTCCAACATTGCGGCAAGCCACTCACCACAGAGCTCTTGGCAGTCACACCGTGGCCTCAAAACCCTTTTCACCACTGTGGTCTATGCATGTGTATGTGTGTGTGTTTCATCTTTCCATCTTCACATCGATACTGCTGTGGCTAAATGACAAAGTATTAAAGAGCTCCAACAAACAGAGTGTAAAAAAATGACATCTATACTGTGAAGTTAACTGACGTGGTGCTAGACAAAGTGAGAGGAGGCTGTAGTGAAGTGCAGCAATGCAAATCAGTTGGCCGTCGTGTGAAAACATCCTTTTTGTTCCAGTGCTGGGATTTAAATGAGGATTTTAATAGAACGTCAAATGGAACTGAGCACAACCAATAACATGAAATGACTGGACGTTTTGATGAACTATAATGCCATTTTCTTATTATGTATGTCAACATTTATTAGAATAGATTTTGCAGAGTTAAGCAAAGATTTCCTCAGAACACAATAACCTCAACATGTTAAGGCTGCATTTTATTATTTTTTTGGCCACTAGAGGGCAGAAAAATGCCTAGATAATGATATAAAGTAGTTAAAGCTAGCATGTTAGAAAACAGTCGTCACTGATCTGCCATTTGACTGTTTTCAATGCATTTGATTACTAATATTTAGATGTAACTAAATTTTGGATGTATTTGGAATCATGTTTGTGTCTACATTGAATTCAATGCCATGTCTCAATGCAGCAGAGGACTTGTCTGCTTCCTTTAGCCCCTCACAAATAGATCATCTTGTTGATAGTACTACAGGCTCATTACGGACAACTCTAGACTCTATTGCACCTCTGAAAAAGAAGATAATCAAACAAAGAAGGTTAGCACCATGGTATTGCCAGCAGACTCGTAACTTAAAGCAAGAGGCACGTAAATCTGAATGCAACCAAATTGGAAGAATCTCGTTTAGTCTGGCAAGTTAATCTTAAAACATACAGGAAGGCTCTCCGTAATGCCAGAGCAGCCTATTACTCTTCATTATTAGAGGAGAATAAGAACAACCCCAGGTTTCTCTTCAGCACTGTAGCCAGGCTAACAGAGAATCACAGCTCTACGGAGCCATCTGTTCCTTTAGGTCTAAGTAGTAATGACTTCACAAGCTTCTTTAATGATAAAATTAGAACTATTAGAGACAAAATTCATCATCTCTTGCCCTCAACAGGCACTGATCTGCATTCTGATACAGCAAGTTTGGAAACAGCTGTAAAACCTGATATATATTTAGACTGTTTTTCTCCCATCGACCTTCATCAAATAACTTCAGTAATTTCTGCATCTAAGCCGTCAACCTGTCTCTTAGACCCCATCCCAACCAGGCTGCTCAAGGATGTTTTACCTCTAGTTAGTCCTTCTTTATTGGATATGATTAATCTGTCTTTATTATCAGGTTATGTACCACAGTCCTTTAAGGTAGCTGTAATTAAACCTCTTCTTAAAAAGCCCACTCTAGATCCAGATACTTGAGAAAACTGTAACTAATCAGCTGTGTGACTTTCTCCATAAGAACAGTTTATTTGAGGATTTTCAGTCAGGATTTAGAGTGCGTCATAGCACAGAGACCGCATTAGTCAAAGTGACAAATGACCTCCTAATGGCATCAGACAAAGGACTCATCTCTGTACTTGTCCTGTTAGATCTTAGTGCCACATTTGACACCATTGACCATCAAATTCTTTTACAGAGACTGGAACATCAGGGTTATGCCTAGGCAGGCATGGTATTGGTTGAAGATGCAGTCACATCTCCCTTTACTGAAAACTCTCTCTCTCTCTCTCTCTCTCTCTCTCTCTCCCCATCACCATTACCACCACCATCTGTAAACATACATGTCTCATTAATGCGTGTTAATGCATGTTACTAACTAAACTTCTTCCCTGGAGTTTCTGTGCTCTCTCGTCCAGTAAGTTCTCATGGATCGTGGCTGCTGCTGTGGTCCTGCACGACGTCCACTACATATATTATTACTGTCATTATTGCTACCATATCTCCATTACAGTTTATAGTTAGTTTATGATTTGCTGCTGCTGTGCATCTGTGTCTCTCTATCTCTATCACAGGTTCCACTGCTACTGTAAGAGCTAGAAGAGGCTTAAAGGCTCCTTATAGCTGCAGAAATTGTTCATCTTTTTAATGCTCTAAATTTTTTTTTTGCATGTTTATTCAGCAATAAAAATAGTTTATTAATTGGAGAATATTCTTGTATTGGTAATACTTTAAAACTCTTTTTATTTAGGGTTTTGTTTGCAAACGGTCCATTTGTAAGAACTACATTTCACATTTAATGACGATCTTAAACAAAATCTGTTTGTGTCCCTGAGGTGTGTTTAAATGTCCAATCAAGGGGCGTCTGACAATATGATATAGCAGCCACCTGCTGCTCTTCTTAGCTCCTCTTACCTGTAATTACACACTGTGCAAGAGTGTGTGTATGCGTGTGTGAGTGACATAATTACGGTGTTCAAGGTAGCGTGGTGATCTTGTGTCAGAAAACAGCCTGCAATTAACACGCCAATGATCAGGTTGCTGCACGTGTGTGCGCGCGAGTGTGTGTGTTGCTTGATAATTAACTGGAGCGTCATGGATAGCTTTGATGTGAGGAGGCAGAGAGCGAAGGGAGAGAGAGTGGACAGATGCAGGAGGTGTGACCACGCCAAACATGCAGCAAAGCAAAGCGTCATGCATACTGCCGGCGTGTGTACTATTGTTCGACTGTGTGTCTGTGTGTAACGTTGATCAATGTTTTGGGGTTTTGGGTCATTTTGATCACTCTGCAGCTGGAGGTTGATTCAGTATCAAAATCGAAGCCCATAATACACATTAAAGTGTGTTTAGTTTAGTATTACTGCGTGTGTGAGAAGAAAAGTCTCTTTGCATCTGCAGAGTCTGATAAATGTCCTCAAGTGATGTCACTTGAGTCAGCGTCTGTTCGATCTCAAGTGTGAAAAAAAATCAAATCTGCATGTGTGGAGACAGAAGGAAGTAAGTTTACCAGACCTCTGTAGATGTTCCTCATCTATGCTTGAGGATAGAAGCTTAAGGCTACATCTGCTACTAGCATAACATACCCGAATCTCTGACCCAACTGCTGGCAGTTGAGTTGAATTTTGGGTAATGGGGGCATCAGATTTTGGCAAGGAATAAAAAAGACTTGTTCTGCAGCAGCAAAAACAGTTCTCTTAGAAACACACTTATAGCACACTTACAATTAACATAATTATATTGTGTAGAAGTTAAATGGGCAGAATCAGCAGTGCTAGCAGCACCCAATAAAAACAAAAAAACAACGTACGTGAACAAATAAAAGGAAAATATTTCTTTTGTTACAAACAGCTTTTTCATGATTTAAAATGCACTTTGCAGGATGGTCCCAACTGTCCCAACCGTTGGTCCCAGCGGTTAATGGCTTACAACAACCACGCACATCCTGTAATTCAGGTAACACATCATTATTAACCTACTTATTCTGAGTCTATCAAGCATTTACAAGCCTGTAGGGTAGCTAAATGAGTTACAGTGCAGCACTTTGTCTTTATTGTTGTTTAGCTCTTCATGAGTTGGTTTGCTAAATATCTGATTCTTGAGCACCCAAATACTCCACTATGTTCTCCAGCTTGTCGCTAACTGTGTCTGTGTGCTGTTTGGTGCTGAGCAGGTCATGTACAGTGGTTTGATTTGGGGCTTTTTGCATTGAAAACAGCTGACTGCTGCTGCTGGAAAGCATATTGACGAGAATAGGCTTTACGGGCCGGAAAAAACCAAAACTAGGAGCTAAAAGAGGCTTAAAGGCTCCATGTAGCTGTAGAATCGGTCACCATGTCACACTATACATAGTCATTCAATTCATTGTTAGTATAAGAAATTGATATTTGGAGATAAAAATCATGTTCTTGGGTGATTATCTCAAAACTTAATAAGGTTTTATCCTCTAAGGCTCTGAAGAATTTGTTGTTTGTTTAGCAAAGACAATATTTATGGCTACAGATTGAGGAATAACTGACTTATTAGTACCCTAATGAATATTTTTAAGGGTTTTCCCAGAGCCAAATGTTTGGACATGTGAAGACCTCTAAGAAATATTTGACTTTTACTTTGTGAAGAAATTCCTGTAACAAAACATTTCACTTGTTCCTCTATGACTATTAACTGTGTTCTAACTAATATTCTTATGGCAATCAAGCATAAATAGAAAACATAAAGCAGCTTCAACACTGATACAAAGACACAATATACACATATAATTAATGAGTTAAATAGTTTCTTTGTGTTAGCGTATACAGTATTTTATTTCAGTTTAAACTCTTTTCAACAATGTGTGTGTGTGAATGTGTGTGTGTGTGTGTTTATGTGCCATTTACTGTGGTCATTAACCCATTAGAGACATTGTATAACACACTTTAAATATTCCACGTCAAATAATCAGCTCGTAATACTGTTAGCTCATTTAAGACATCAAGTCGTAATGTTGTTAAAGCCATCACACACACACACACACACACAGATCATTTCACAGTAGATGTGGTTGGTAATGTACGCATTAACACACACAATATACAGTAAGTGTGCCATCCAAGTGTTGCGTTTAAATTCACTAATTATGTCATAAATGGCAAACACACACACACACACACACACTGTCAGACTGCAGTCCAACCCTCATCATAAACCTGGTCGTTACATCGTAAGCCTTCACACACACACACACACACACACACACAGATGTATACGTGTGTCAAAGCTGCCTTTAAATTTAGTAATCATGTTATAAATGTCAAACACATGACGTGTCGTAAGCCTAGCGAGTCGTCAGCGGAGGATCATCAGCAGCGTTAGTCGTCGTTACTGGAGGAGGGACACATGTGCCTCCCCCTCCTCTCCCCTCCCCTCCCTCTGAGCCGTATATCCATCACGCTGCCGGTTCCTTGGGGGGCTGTTGATTAGTCAGAGGATGTAAAGAGGAAACGTGTCATTTTGTTAGCCAAACAGGCAACTTTCAGGGTCTACTTTAACAAGAGGAAGAAGCTGGAGTTCAGCCAAGTGCTTACAATCCAATTTTGCTCATTATAGGTAGCAAGGCCTTTAATAGATGAGTAAACATGACTGACACATTCCCATCTGAATATTTTACCCATAAATAATTTCTCAACTGTGTTTCCAGAAAATGTGCTCGATTGCAACACACGGTGACGAATGAAGGAAAAAAACTAAATAAATGAAAGGAAAAACAGAATAAATGGGTAATCTTCCATATGTGTACTAGATTATAATACTGAGCAGACCAAGAAGGTCTCAAATGTGGATAAAGATGTCAGGATACACATTTGAGAATTTAATGGTCCAAAAAATGAAATGAGTCATCCTTCACAGTATTATGATGAAATACATGAGCGTATGTACTTGGAGACTTTGTTAAGGGATGGATACACCACTATCTAAAACTATAAATTTCAGTTCATTGCAATGAAATTGCCCCATTCTGCTCAAGAAGGTGAAATGAGTCCATGTGAATGGACCCTGCAAACTCTCTGAATTTTGCGCTGCTGACCAATTACAAGGTTACACGTCCTGACAGCGTTAGGCCTGATTTAGAATCCAGCACTGTGGTGAGAACACAGATCTTTCCATTCATTTGAAAGTGGGTACTGTGTTTTGGCTGTGTAGCAACATGCAGTGGAGAAGTTGAGCCAGACTCACACTGTGTTGGCCAATCAGTCGGTCAAACGGGTCAAACCCATACATGGTCAGCCTGAAATGTCACTGAAACTGCTGCTATCCAGTTGTGTTTCCTTTGGTTTGGGTCTGATGGTTTGAGAAGGAGAAAATGAGCAGTGGTTGAGCGACATAAACAGTGAATGAGAGCGAAGGAGGAAGGAGGAAGCTGGTGAATCAGCGAAATAAAAAGCTATTTTTTGTTTGTTAGCGGTAACACAACCCTGTGGCGTTTACTGTAGCTTGCTGTGTTGCACCATGTTTTTTTAGGGTTTTTTCTTTTCTTTTGGTGTTAACTGTTCCACAAAAAAAGCGAGAGATTTTCTGAAAGTTACGAGAGTGGAGTTGATAAACTAAGATCTGCTCCCCGGGTGCTGCGAATCGCTGCCCACTGCTCCAGTCTGTGTGTATTATGCATCTACCACTATGTGTGATCCTGTGCATGTGCATGTGTGTTCCGACAGGTGCCAACTGGATGGGTAAAATGTGGAAGAATAATTTCACGTGTAATTTGTAAAAAAATTAATGTCCCATTAGCGACAGAGCTAAACTAATAACTTATAAAGTTTGCTAACTGACTGCAATCTTGTTAGCTAACGGTGTTATTTTCCTCTTGAATGGCGAACAAAATGTCAGGGGGAGTAAATAGAATAGTTCTGGGAGTTATCCTGACTGAGAAGCAATGTGCCAGATGGTCCGGCTAGTGAGCTAACGGTTAGCGTTTCATCAAAAGTCATGACATCACAAGAAAAAAAAAATCTTGCAAGATGTCTCATGGACGCACAGTACATGTCCTACCCAACCCATCGTTCAATAACTTGATGAGTACAATGATTTATTGATGATGTCATGTGAGTAATAAGAGCTAACGGAAGGCGTGGTAAATCAGCATCAGTGGCAGTCCCCTCCTCTTCATGTTGTTTAATGTACTGAAGATGTTTCTTATTAGGAGTGAGCTGCTTTTGAATCACATGATTCACCAGAGGTTTTTATTTCCAGGAAGATAACGTATTCACTACAGCTGCAGTCAGACATACAGCATCCAGCTAAGCAGGCTTAATGGTGAAAACACAAAATCACATCTCTTCTGGAGCCGAGTCTTGTGAAATGGCTTCCTGAAAGGAAAATGAAACCGCTTTAATGGAAGGCAAAGGAATGGTTAGCCATTTAATTGTTTTTAATTATATTTTTATTGGCAGTGAGCTATTAGTCGTTAGTCATTGTGGGAGGAATGATGAGTCACATATGTGGTGTCACGATCATTTTCAGTAATATGCTTTGGTCTTCAATGAAAACTAGATTTGATCCTTCTGTGTGGAGAGACAACAATACTGGAGAGACACCAGATGTGTTGTGTTGACCCCATTTCAAGCTCGTTCATCCTCCGATTTGTGCATATGTTATAATAAGATCTGACGACACTGCTTTATGTTGTTTGTACAACCCCCAGCAATTTCATATCTAGAAATAAGAAGAAAGTATCTCAGGGCATGAAAATATCTTGTTATAATATGAAAAAGATTTGGTTTAAACAAGAACATCATGAACTGAGACAATATTTGGTAGTCAGCAGCGTGTTGCTGTTGCTTAACTCTATGGCCCCCTTTAGAATTCATGACTTCCTCTATAATTAAATATGTGGCATTTAATTGAGTTTAATTAAACACTTAAAAACATATCAGAAAGAAAAAAACAAATACCACTAAAACTGTAAATACCTATTACTTTATGCATTTTCTTCTTTCTGTACAGCTACATGAGAAAAACATTGCCCCATTTAGATATGGAAACCTCACCACGCCTGTGGTCAGTCCTCCCTGTCGACTCCTCCAGAAAACAGCCTCCATCTCTGCTGTGAGAGTCGAGAAAGATTATGTGATGAAATTTCAAGCAACCCACATCGTTCTAACACACCACAGTAATGTGGTAGTAAGCGGAGTCTTCGACAACGTATACGACAAAAGATCTTCAGTTCTCTCTGCCGACTCTTCGGCGAACCACCTGGGTCAGGATCTCCCTCAGAACACAATCTTACAGCTTCTATAAGATTGTAATCCCGGGGATGCTTGAACAGTGGAGACATTTTTACATTTACACTTAAAACCCGAGAAAAAAATATATAGATAACATAAAACAATGCTTGGGACTTTATTTTTGGTTTGATACACTGAGAATGAGAGGGTTAAATAGTTATTTTTAAATGAAGTCAAGGACAGTCCCAAAAATAATCTTCATTCATCATTTAAAAAACGGTTTTAAAGGTTGATTTTTATTGTCATTTTGTCAAGAACAAAGTCAAAACAACAAAATAAGAGCTCAAACTCTCCCTTTTCCTGCTTTCTTTACCATCTTCCTCTTCCCGTCGACCCTCCTGCCTCTCTCTAAACTTCACTCTGAACCGAGTTACTTTGTGGACTTCAACTTTTACTCCAAAGTGCTGAGGGGGAGAGAGAAAAAAAAATCATCTTCTCCAAAAACACCAAATAAACAAACAAACAAAACCTTTTACACACAAATACATAAACATACACAACACACACACACACACACACACACACACACAGTAATACAGTCCTGAAAACCACATGGGACCAATTATCACATTTGCTGTGCTCTGTTTGCCAACCCCAGATCTCTATACTGACACAGAGAGAGAGAGATACAGTAAACGCTCAGACAGTCATCACCTCATTAGCCTTGGACGGCATAATGCTTTTATGTGTGCGTGTGTGTGTGTGGTTAATAATACTGTATGTCTTGAATCATGTGTGTTGTGTCCATTTCTGTTTACTGTGATGCTGCACAGAATTCTTCAGTCAGACTTTGTAGTGGACCGGTGTGAGGTGAACAGCCTACAGTGAGCCGACATTAAAATGAAATGAATTTTATTTAATGCAAAAAGAGCGAGTAGATCAAGTTTTATGAAGCTAATCCCATCGAGGATCAGCTTGGCTCAACTCGACTTCATTTTACGGAAGATTTCACAACAGATATTTTGTCAGAGATCAATAATGACACTTTATCTTTTACATAAGCGTACTGCCGGGTCCAGAGGAAACACTAAAAGAGAGAGGAACAACAAGAAACAACCATCAGCAGATTGGAATATGCTCATCTGGGAGGCTTTGCTTTTACAAGCTCCTGTTTATATCCTAACAGACACACACACAGTCTGGATATGAGCATGTTTGGTTTGGCTGCACGGTCTGCTGGAGCAGGTTCACGTCAGAGTATCAGATCAAAATGTGTCCACAGCCTGACCACAGACCAACCAGATCACAGATAAAACACAGTCATCAGTCCCAAGTCCTCCGGAGTTCACAATAATGCGTATACAATAGATATTTTATGTGCACATTCTCAGAATAGTTTGTTCATCTTCTGACTAAAAGCCTGGGCCTTGAGCCTTAGCTTTACTTTTAAAATTTAGAAATGACTTCTACTTCTTCTAAAACTTTTTGTTATGTTCTAGTTATGATCATATTCTGCACATTTTACTTTGCTGATACTATCACAGTGTTTTTATCATTTTCATTCTCGTGATTATGTGGCTTGTAACGCTGTGCTTAACATCATACATCTTCCGCTCATAGCTGTAAACTTCAGTGTGAACAGATAGAGCTTCATGATATCACTTATTATCCAGGACCAGATTAGAATTCACGTTACATTTAGTGAAGAAAGTAACCCAAAGAGAGTCAGACACCTTCAGGACAATAGGTGTTGATTTGGAGTTTGGTTGCTAGACAACTTCTACAAACTTGTTTTTATTCCTGTTGTTTCTTCTGTGGCGTACCACAATGAATGCTGCCTCCACCTCTATGAATCACCTTTTGGGGGTTTACCTCGCTGTTAGATCTGATAATGATGATGATGATGTTGATGCATTTATTTCGCGACGCGTTTCATGGCACTCGTGGTCTCCTTACATCATAAAAAACATCAAGATGTGAGAGGGGAGTTCCACATTTTGGGTGCAGCATTGGAGCAAGTCCTGGCAGCTGATGAAGACTGTAGCGGACCAGATGTAGTGTAAGTCTGAAGGACGTCTGTGAGATAAGCAGGGGATCAGTTATGAAGTGCTCTGAAGGTTAAAAGTAAGATTTTAAGATTGATGTGTCATTGAACCAGCAGAGGAGTGAGACTTTGTATGTGCTGCAGAGTTCTGGATGAGTTGAAATCGGTGAAGGAGTTTGTTGGGGATGCCAGCCAGGATTGTGTTGCAGTAATCTATGCGTGAGGTGACCGAGGCTGAAGACTGAAGTTTCAGTGGAGTGCTGTGTTGAGGCAGGGAGGCGTAGCCACAGTCTATGTTTCACAGATGGAAGAATGCAGTCCAGTAGATATTATTAATGCGTCTGAAGAATAAAAGGGTGCTGTCCAGGATTACAACAAGGCTCTTAGCCTGTGATGCAATAGATATGGTGATTTTGGCAATGGGAAGTGAACAGATATTAGTCTTTGAGAGTGTGGACTTGGAGCCAGTAAGGAGTATTTCAGTTTCAGATCTGCAGGGTAATACGCTGAGCACAGTTGGGCTTAGGCGTAGGAGTACATAAATTCTATAGTTGAGACAATGTAGCACTGCCAAAACAGCCTTGACCTGTTGAGGCATTGGCTCCAGTAGACCTCTGAAGGTGTGCTGTGGTATCTGGCACCAAGACGTTAGCAGCAGATCCTTTAAGTTGCAAGGTGGGGCCTCCATGGATGGGACTTGTTTGATCAGCACATCTCACAGATGCTCCATTGGATTGAGATCTGGGGAATTTGGAGGCCAAGTCAACACCTTGAACTTGTTCCTTGTGCTTTCTCAAACCATTATCCTGCTGAAAGAGACCACTGCCAACACGGAATACTGTGCCCATAGTAGGGTGTACATGGTACGCAACAGACCAGACGACAGCGCGTTAGGTAGGTGGTTCCTGTGAAGGACATCCACATGAACGGAGGTTCATGTGGATGGAGGTTTCCCAGCAGAACATCACGCAAAGCATCACACTGCCTCTGCTGGCTCGCCTTCTTCCAGTAATGCATCCTGGTGCCATGTGTTCCCCCAGGTAAGTGACGCACACCAGAGAAAACGTGATTCATCAGACATCAGTCCACCTTCTTCCATCGCTCCGTGGTCTAGTTCTGATGCTCACATGCCCATTGTTGGTGCTTTCAGCAGTGGATAGGGGTCAGCATGGACTCCCTGACTTTGTCTTCATGAACTCATCATAGTTTTGATCCCGTGGATACATTTCAGAGAGTTTCAGACGCGCACATACTGAATATTTACATCAAACAAATAGGCCTCTGACGGCTTCGTGTCCGAACTTGACCTACAGTCCATATTCTGCACGTTCATGTGCAGCTGCCAGCGTCTGTGCAGCTGACAGAGCGAGCAAGACAACAGACACAACACATGTCTGTGGAATGACAGCACCAGGTGTCTGTGACTCAATGTGTGTGTGTGTGTGTAATATATTCCAACATCTCACTGCTCCACTTGTATGTATGTGTTTGTGTGTAAAGAAAAGAAGTGTGCCTGCGTGCGTGTGTGTGCGTGTTTGTGTGTGTGTGTGTGTGTGTGTGTTCAGGAGGAGGCGTTTTACTGGAAGAATCCCCCTCCTGCTGCCGAGTCATCAAAATGGAGGTGATGGAATCTTGTTCACATCTCTCTGTGACACACACACACACACACACACACACACACACACATTTTCACAGTAGTCCTCCATTGCTCTCATAATGACACATTTCTATATGTCTATTAATTTAATCCCTAAATCTGTCTCTCATTAGGTGTTCAGTCACACACACACACACACACACACACTGTACCTAAGTACAATTTTGAGGTACTTGTACTCTTGTACTTTTTCCATTTAAAATTGAAGGGAACTTATTCCACCTCTGACCCCACACACACACACACACACACACTGCAGAGTTATGTCTGTTCCATCAGTGGAACAAAAGGGGTCTTACTGGTGTTGTTCAGACGATGGCTCATCATTGACATCTGTTAACACACACGCACACACACACACACACACACACACACACACACACACACACACACACACACACAGAGGATGATCACCCATGACATCAGAGGTCAGTGGAGCAGAGGAATAAAAAAACAGTCAGTGTGTGTGTGTGTGTGTGTGTGTCCCTGGTAATGATCTGACCCCCTGTGCTGTTACAGACAGTCATATTTAGCCCCAGTTCACACACCTAAACAGTGATTCAGTCCCCCGGAGAGACCCACGAGGAAAAAAAAAGAGAGAGGCTAAAGGTTAAAGGAAACTTCTGTGTGTGTGTGTGACTGAGTCTGTGTTCAAATGTCTCTGAACCTGGATCAAATTATTTTCTTAGTCACTCTTGTTATGAGTTTGTACAAAGTTCCAGTCTAACACAAGATCACAGAGGTAATGACAAATATGTTTTAATCATGCAGAGGTAACTGCACAACACACTGAAATATGAAATTAAAAAAAAAGTATATAACAGAATGTTTAAAGATTATAATTATACAGTTTGGATTTAAGTAATTACATAGTCTAATTATTTAATTATAACTGTTTAATGCCCCCTCCTTTGGACTTTGGACAAATCCAGATGATAAAATTTGATTTTATCTTGCTTTGATTACTACGATAACTCCCCACATCTTCTCTAACTCCTCTTTAAGCCTTTGGTATTTCTCGATCTTCTCATGTTCCTTCTTCCTGATATTGCCGTCACTCGGAATTGCCACGTCTGTCACCACAGCCTTCTTCTGTTGCGTGTCCACCACCACCAAGTCGGGCTAGTTAGCCATCACCAGCTTGTCAGTCTGGATCTGGAAGTCCCATAGGATCTTGGCTCGGTCATTCTCAATCACCTTAGAAGGTGATATATATATATTTATATATAAATCTTATAGTATAATACATGGACGTAGTCTTTGTGACATCACACACAGGTTTCTAAAGAACTGTTGTAAAGCCCTGCCTCGGTACAGTTGTCATGAACGGGGAGATTAGCTAAAGAAACCAAACAGGCTGTAAACATGTTTATTTCTGCTGTGAAGTTGGACATTTTAACATGGGGACTTATGGAGACTGACTTATTCTGGAGCCAGCCTCAAGTGGATGAGAAGAGGAACTGCAGCTGCTGAGAGTAACATTGGAAAGTGAATGCAACCGTCAAACAAGGAAAGTGTTACGGGTGACAACAACCAAAGGTAACAGGTGAGCACAAAGGGGAAACAAACGAGCAAATTCTCAAAATCTGGATGACCGAACCACAGGCAAACTCTTTCTGAGAGCAAATGGAGGCAAACGCGGCATTCTCAGCCAGGTTACTCGCAGTCTCGCAGGCACAAGCAGGATCTTATATAGGCCTCACAATCAGCTGGATTGACAGCAGCCTTGTTTGAGCAGCCCCAAAGATCCTCAGACATACAGGAAATCACACTCTGGGTCAAATGAAGAACGGACACGTGTGGGGGCCATGTTTGTAATTTGCAATATTCCGCTTAGATACTTTTATTTAGTTGCCTTTGCAGATTAATGTATGTGTATAACACTTGATAGCTGTGCAAAACTGCCTCACTTTAGTGAACAAGGGTGTAGTTAGAGGACAGCTGCTGCGTGTGAGTGTGTGTGGGAGGAAGATGGTGACTAACCATGATTCCAGTTGTTTCTCACACTGACCAGACAGGCCGACATCTTTGACCTCGTCCATCTTCACTCTCCTCTTTCGTCCCTCCTCGCCTCCCCTCTGTCTTACATCATCACTTGAGCGATTGAAAGTTATGAGCATTCATTGCAGTAATCCCATCTAAAAATCAAAACGTGTGCTGAGAAAATAAACTGTTGCCGTGCAAGAATGTGTGATTGCAACGTAGATATATGACTAATTTCAATGTAACTCACCCCCAAAATAAACAACTATACTGGCAAGGAGGGACCCACTCTGGGGGTGGATTCAGGAATCTCTCTGACCTCAATTTCTACAGCTTGAAGTGAAAGTATTTCATGTTTGAAACTGAGCCCGACCATCAGTTTATCAAGGGTGATATGTTGCTGATATGATTTTAAAATTCTAGATATTTAAAGACTACATGCAAAACGTTTCCAGCAAATGTTTCCCCTCTGTGTGACTCCTGATGTCCTGACTCCTGGTGATATATTACAATCGGTTTCACATTGTTCAATAAGGCTAAAAAGTCTAAAAAAAGTCTTTCAAATCTAGTAAATCCTGTCTTCTCCGGGGTCCACAGATGTCAGGTCTGCAGTTGGACCCTCTTGGTTTAAGGTAGTTATATGTTAATCCAGTATTTTCAGTTTGTTGTGCTGCCGCAAGTGGCCATAAAACTCCAGAAAGCCGTGGTATAACCCTACCATATGTTGGGTTATTTAGATGAGCAACTTAGAAATTGCTGCATGCTTGGTTACTTGAAGCAAGACAACCAGTATGCAAGTACCTCTCACTTAATTCTCTCAGGGCTTTCACAGCCTTACTCGGTCTGGTATGACCAGTAGATTATGGCCACTTTTACACTACATTCTGGCCGTTACTATCACTTGGTTGTCTCTGGTGGCCACAGTGACCACTGTTCAACAAATGTTACTCAGGCTTTCAAAGCGGAGACTGAGCTGGCCTTAACGTTTGCAGACAGTTGTTCCAGTTCAGTTATTTCAGTCAAATGCATCATACACTTTAGTTTTATGGGGCTCAGAGCAGCCAGCAGTCTGTCTGATGCTCAAAGGACCGAGTGAGGACAGAATGACTCAAAGTCTGGCCATGTTGGTAACTCAGTCCTCTCTATTGTTGAATAGTAGCCCATAAAGGAAGCCTGCCATTGGACAGCATCCAGACTTTAAACTCACTTTTTTTCTTCTTCTTCTTGCTTTTGTTTGTTGATGAAATCGAAGGTCACTTCAACTGTTGTATTTTAGCAGCTGGTCAGAACACACACAGCGACGTGCCCCCCCCCCACACACACACACAAGCGAGCAGGGTCTAGACATGATGGGGTTTGATGTCGTGGGAGCTCTGTGGGGTGTAGAGGAGGACGGGGAGGAGAGGGGGGGAGGAGGAGGAGGAGGAGGAGGAGGAGGAGGACGGCTCTGAAAAGAGGTGGAGGAGGAGGAGGGATGGAAAAAAAAGTGGAATAAGTGGAGGAGGAGAAAGAGCAGGGGAAGGAGGGCGGACAGCTGTTCATGAGCAGATATTAAAGATGGAACCAAACTCCTCCTCCTACTTTCATGTGTCTTCATGTCTACCTTTTACCTCCAGGATACAGGAGGTGATCTTATAATGGATCTATATGAGCAATAGATTTATTATCAATTATTTGGTAACCATGATAACACACAGTCGGTGTGTGGGGATTTCCCCTGATCTAACAGACAGTTAGTTTAAACAGTGACCGTGCTGCTTATGTCCCACACTTTGTTATTTAGCCCGTTCATTAACTTAATTAAGACACTAACACTATTCTATTCAGAACATGCAGTCTATGATCAGAGAGGAATATCTGACTGAGCTCAAGTAGTGCTTTCATCCCCCGAATTTCCCTCCTGAGCCTTGAAGGATGATCAATGAGTAATCGTGTCAGTCAATGCAAAGTTTACTTAGTGCAGCAGTGTTATTAATTAATTATTAACTTATTAATTATAATAGACACTTCCCTTAAGAGCATTTTAGTTAAACAAACTTAAACAACATTTAAATTTTCTCTTCAAAGACCTGATGAAAGATCAAAGCAACACCAAAGTTATTCTAACTCCTCCTTCATGGTTCATCCTCTGGCAACCATGATTGTCTGTGGAAAACGTTATGGCAATCCACTGAGTACTTGTTATTTAATGTGGACCTAACAGGCCAACTATCTGTAGAGTTTTCAAAGGGAAAATGGGCAAAATGAATCATGTACTGATATTTTAGCTCTATTATATATTTTATTTGTTGTTTACTTTGAATCCAGCTAGATTAAACATGTTTCTTAATATCTTTTACTTAGAATTCCATAGTTAGCCAACTTCCTGTATGACAAAAAAAAATCTGTTGACAATATTGTGTTCCTCTCTCGTTCTCTCTTCCTCATGGTTGAAGCTGGTTTAGCCCCCTGCGTCGGTGTCTGACCCCAGCGTGACCCAGGAAGTTGCAGCTGGAGGTCATGTTGTGTCTGGGAGGGGTCAGGGGTCAGTGGGTGAGCAGCCTCCTGCTGAGCTCTCCCAGGACATACAGTAGGACATCAAGTGGCCTGTTTCCCAACCCAGTCCTCAACTACCCTCTGTCCTGAAAGATTTCAGCCAAGCTCCACGATCACCTGATCCAGCACACACACGACTGCCTGGCCTGGCTCAGATCGGCTTCAACTGGGTCACTTCATCCATTCAGTCCTGCAAAAACATGGACATCAACTGGACATACTTACTAGGTGTTTTTGTGGTTTAAGTGAGTGTGTGATGATCAGATTTAGGTTGAGGGTCAGGGTGTGACAGAAACCTAAACCTGCAGGGGTGGGGCAGCAGCTGTCCCGGCATTGTGTGCGTGTTGAGGTGGCAGAGGTGGAGTTGAGGAGGGGTAGAAGTGTGTCAGTGCAGGTGTTGGGGTGGAAGGAAGGTGTGGATTTGAGGGTCAAATTCCCTGTGGGCGTGCGTGTGTTTGCACTCCAACAACCATCCACTCAAAACCCTGATTATCAGATACTTAACCAGCAGGTGTTTCATCTTTGATTGAACACACACACACCATGCAGAATTCTTGTGAATGCATTGCATGAGATAAAGCAATGAGGATTTGGAAATATTGTGCGCTCACTGTGGAAAGCCCTTTTAAACATCTTTGCATGCTTTGGATGTAAACATACAAAGGCTCAGCTTTACAGACCTGCCTCTCGACGCCTGCAGACTTTCTTGCCAGTCCTGGTCACCCGACGTCCCATTCCACCTACAACACCTGTTCCCACTCTCCTCATCACCCAGTTACACTCGTCTCCTGTCACATTTGCTGGACGCTTCTGTTAGTACACTTCTGTGTGCGTACAGTATGTACTTCCTGGTGTAGTGTGCCATTGTCGGCAGAGTAGTGTTTCAATTTGAATACGGTCGTTGAAATGAAGGTTGCAATATTTTACTGCTTCTTCTTCGCTGAATCATAACAGTGCATGCATACCGCTAACATCTGACTTCCAAATATATATATATATATATATATATATATAAATAAAAACATACGTACAACCGCAACTGCTTCAGCTCCAGCAGCTTCGTCGGCGTCCTTTTTCACACTGATGGTGAAAGTGTCCATTGTTCCACACTCAGCTTTTTGACTGTTATAAGTGCACCATCCGGGTAAATGGACTGTACTCATAGCACCTTTCTAGTCTTCCGACATATCTCATTCACCCATTAACGCACATTCGTACACTGAAGGCATTGCTCGTCAAACTCATGAGTTTGAGGTGCTAACCATTCATCCGCATTCACACACCGATGGCGCAGCCTTCGGGAGTAATTTGGGGTTGAGTATCTTGCCCAAGGACACTTCGACATGCAGGTCGAACCGCCGATCATCTAAGTGATCATCCAGTAGACGACCCGCTCTACCTTCTGAGCCACAGCCGCCCTACTCACAGTACATTGCATTTTTCACATGACTGACAGTCTGAACGCACTTATGGACTCAAAATAGCAAGTGTAACTATGGAAGTGAGAAGAAGAGGAAGAGAGAATTGAGACACAGCAATTGTTTCACGTGTTCTTCAGTAAGTGCTGCTGGCCTGTTACCTGTTTGACTTTTTACTTGCACCACACCTAGTTATAATTTCTTTATTTGCTTGCATGGTTTCCTGATTCCTGCTTGTTTCTAGAATATATAATAGAACATATACTTTATTGATCCCTCAAGTTTTTTTACATGCATTTTTACCCAAACACACACACACACACAAAGGACTCATAAACATGCAAATGTGGAGCAAGATGATGGAGTGATGGACAGCGCCCATAGAGCAGTTGGGGATGTTCGGTGCCTTGCTCAAGGGCACCTCAGCCACTACCACTACAACTGAGCTATCGATACTAAGCGAAGACAACTTTTAGCTGCATAGAATTGCTTCCTTACTGATCTAAAGTGGTACTGTGTTTCTATCTGCTTGGTCTTGGAGGCCTGCTTAACTAGTAGTCCGCTAAGCGGTTACACCTTGAAAGGAGTGATGCAGCTTTTCAGCATCCCATGATAGTTTGTAAAAACTCCCAAGAGACTTTTAATGCCTGCAGTATGAGTCAATCTTCAAGAAGAACAGATGCTACATTTCTCATAATGCAACTTGATCATATCTTTTGTTTGAAACTTCCTGTTTGTAATGCAGGCTTTTCTGTTCAAATCTGCATGCCATAACCCAACATGACCCCGATGACATCATCATCATTTCATCAGCTTTATTCGTTCAGATCTGACAAAGCTGACAGCCACAGTCATACAATATTAGTGGAATTCCCCTCTAAGTATTATTGTTACTCGCATGCATCCTATATAATCTATCATAGGCAGCACAGCACTGATCAGTTCTATTAATAATGGATGGACTTTCTCTAACCATGCACACACACACACACATACTAGTGGTCACAGTGGTCTAACAGTCTGACCTGCAGTAAGGCTTGGTGAAGTAGAGGTGACTGACTCATTCTCTCTAACTGCTGCTACACACAAACCACAAACGCACATATGGGTGCTCGAAAACACACACCACAACGCCCTCTCCCTCTGCTTCGCTCGCTCTAAACCACAGCTACTTCCTCGATGAAAACTGTTGGCTGGGGAGGGCAGGTGGTTAGTTTGATTACACACACACACACACACACACACACACCAACACACACACACATGCATATCCTAAAGCCACAATGCCAGATTAATAGAAACCAAACTAGGTGGCTTGTGATATCGACAGAAAGACAATCTCTCTTTGGTGACACTGAATATCGAGGGCAGAGGCAACTTTGAAGACCAAAAGTCATCAGCAAGGGGATTTGGAGAACCACATACCAAAACCAGAGAGAGAGAGAGAGAGAGAGAGAAAGAGAGAGAGAGAGAGAGAGAGAGAGAGAGAGAGAGAGAGAGAGAGAGAGAGAGAGAGAGTCATAAAGAGCGTTGAGAGATAAAGGAAGATGTGTATGGTGACAGACAGAAAGAGCGGAAGCAGAAAACAGCAGTGAGCAAGTGAAGAGACAAAGAGATACACCACAAGTAGTGAAAGGTATGGGAGAGTTCTGTGGATTATTTTGCATCTGAGTCAGCGGCCAACTGGAAAAACCACAAGGAGCTTTTTCTACCACCTCTGCCCAGGACCGGGACACATCGGCTGGGGTAAGAATACCATATCCACACAGCCTCTTCACCTCCACGATTTATGTTGTTTTATGAGCATTCTTTAATCACCACAAAACATGAACGCACAGAACTTTTACAGGTGTTTCTGCTTCTGTTACAAAGTTTTATATCCAAAAAGGGAAAGCGGCGTCAGCAGAGATGTTACTTGCATTCAGTTGATTCATTTGCAAACACCATCACCAAATCCCTGGTGAGCTCACTGTTAACAAATGAGACTACGGTGGAGCTGATGCACAATCTTATGTCTCATCTCCCATTCATTCCCTCCTGCTGTTCTCAAGGACTATGGTGGTTAGAGCTTACTTTGAACAGGAAAAACTCCATCTGCCTCATTTGTGACATAATTTCTGCAGCTTTAGAGAGAACTCGAGCTGTGAGCGACTAACTACTGATGGCAAACTGAATTTGAATTCTCACTTTGCGTGAGGAAATAATGATTCTGCATGGTGCATTATTATTATTATTAATATTTATGGACAAACTTGTGAAAACACCACATAAGTTTCAAGAGTCTAGGTCTGAGAGCTCTGACATCTGAGGACCACCGTTGCTAAGAGACGTGTTGTCAACAAGTCATAGCTCTATAGCCTACGGACATTAACATCAAACCCACATGGCAAGTATGTGTGTTTTAAAGGATCAGTGTGTGGGATTTAGCAGTGTCGTCGCTGATTGCAACCCCCTAGCCTCACCCTCTCCTTCCTAGAGAAGCGTCCTAGTGGCCGAAAATGTGAAAAACACGAAACGCAATAAATAATAAATTAAGTTTGTACCTTCTGGGCCACTGTAGAAAGATTGTGGTTCAATATGGCGGACTAGAACCCCCTAAATCTGACACACTGGACCTTTAATTTATCATTATTTAAGACATTTGTCTGTTTACAACATATTAGTTAGCCTAGCTTGCTAGCAGCACCGTCAGTTGTGAACAGTTGTGTCAAGACAGTTTAGCTCAAGACACTGATTCATTTCGGGGAGGTTACCGTCACGGTTCACAAAGCAGGACCACAGCGCCGTTCAGCTTTATTATCCCGATATGAAGCAACATTTGAAATGTACGACTATTCAGTTAATGCTGCCTGTTTAGTCTGATTTCAGACCAGTCAATTGTTGCCCACATATCAGATTATGATTCAGATTATTGCTGATTATTAACTGCTGTTTCCGGTAGTTGGTGAAACAGAAACTCATAGAAACAGAAATCTATGTAGGAGGAGAATGGTACATCCTCTTCCTATGCATAGTCACCTCTATTAAATATAGAATCAGAAAAATATTGAAAACCCTGTATGGCAAAGTTTATTCAAAGCATTTTATCAGAATCAATGTGGCAAATCAATTGTATAAGTAGAAAAATAATAAAAGATCGCACCCACTGTGTGAAATGACTTCTTTGTTCACTTCAAAAACACTCTACAGGTCGCTCTAAAGTCTGACTTTAACCCTTTAACCACACCTCAGACCATTTAACCACAAATTTCATCTGAATTTCTAAAGCACTACGTCACTCTGTTTTAGAGTAAGCTCTGATTGGCTTGTTGCATCGCTGCAAATGCAACAAAACTTCACAAGCTTGAGGCCACTTAGATTTTACACTTCAGATTCAGGACACTCAAATAAAACATGACAAAGTACTGTTGTTGCATTAGCTGATCAAATAAAAACTCTTTAACAATCTATAAACTGCACTTCAGGTCACTGGAAATATCAAACCTGAGAGAATACATGGGAAATTACTTTGTATCCTCAACGATCAATGACACATAAAGAAATCAGGCCACATCATATCTGGCGCTACTTTTATGTCTTGCTATGAATTTTACAGAGCTGTGAACTGTGTTGTGTGCTGTTGGCGAAAATCCACGCGTTCTAATACAGAAGAATTAATGACGAGTTACATACACTACATACATTCCTTCACACACATGCACACACCCACTAGATAGATGTGGTTTGTGGTTTAGAGATTGGCCATGGATGTTGATGTTTCAGCTCGTTGGACGCTCTCATGGTGACCTCTCATTGTGTGTGTGTGTGTGTGTGTGTGTGTTTTAATTCATTCGCAGATAAATAAGGTGAAGAGGACAAAAAATCCAAAGAATAAACAATTCATGGCATCCAACAGTATCTTTGAGTCACTGTCGTCGTATCAGTCAGTTTTTATACGAGGTAAGTGTAGCTTTCTGTTTGCGTGTTGTTTAGCTGCTGTGTTGGGTGTTTGCTTTTATGGCTCCATCAAGTTCCCTATTATTAAGTATTTTAAGCATATTTTATGACGCATGAATTTTAGATTAAAGTTCCTGCTTGTGAATGTTTGTCATCGGGCCTAAAATTTAAGGCTGTATCCATGTATTCATCTTCACTTTAAAACTGCACTGTGGTTACATGCATTACGTAGGTGCTGCTAGCCCCAAAACAGAAATCCATTATCCAAATTTCAGTGAAAAGTTCTAGTGTTCACTGCTCGTCTATATTCTGTTTGTATCCCATTTGGAGAGGTCATGTGTGATACCCGCAAAAAGTTTCAAGTTTGGTCATGACGGAAGAATTCAATGTTCAGCTAGAAGCAAAAAAATGAAAGGCTGTTGGACACTGTGAGCACGTGACTTGAATGACATTGTTAACCCAAAAGGAACTGAGTTTGCAATGCGGGCACAAAACTGAACATGCAAAATAAAAACACAAAACAAAGACACCAAACACCAGCAATGTACAGTACCAATACCACGCAAGTACCAGAATTTGATATAAGGTGTTGATGTTAGCACAGGTTTGTGATGTAGAGTGAGATGGCCAATGGGATAAAGGAATTCCTGGCTCTGTATTTTTTGCAACTGGAATCTAAACACATTGTTCCGATGGGAGGATCTGAAGCTCATTGAACAAGGGCGGCTGTTTTGCTTAGTACTTAGTATTTCGCTGACAATATTGATGATTTTGTGGTTCTTTTGTGGGCTGTTGTAATATTAGACACAGCCCAAAGCCTGCTTTCATATAAATACTTCTATGTGTACTAAGCAGTCATTGTCTAGCACAAAACCACCAGCTGGTTGGCTAAAATGCCATCTGTAATGATGAAAAGAAGCACAGTTACTCTTTCATCAACCATTCCCCGCAACATTAACATACAAATAGGGTTATACAGGCTGACAGGACTTGACATCAGTCTGTCTGTCTTTTTGTGCTTCTTTGGTCTTTCACAACTGTCATGGCAGCTATTACAGACGTTTGGTACAACTCCATCAAGACGGAGGGATTTACTGACCATCAACAGAGTCTCTGGCTGCATGCACCTTTTCAGCAATCACAACCTCACAGTGAAGTTAAACAAAACCAGGTGACTCTTGAGTGTAGGCGTACCTACAGCGAATGTTAGTAAGCCAGCTGGGAACTCACGTGAATCAGACCACTGTGGAAATGCCAGACGCTGTTGAGGAGTCTCTTCTTTCAGTCTTTCAGATGAATACCAGTGGAAAATACCTGCTTGCTTGGTAGCTACTGCTACTGCAGGATCTAACGAATGTGGACTGATCTTAGACTATGATTTGGTAAGATCAAGGAACAAGAAGCAGAGATGGAACCTGGAACATTGTGGCTTGTGGTTGCTGTCTTTACACCTCGAGTACTGCCCGGTGTTCATGGAATTGTTGGTTGATTTACTGGCAACTTCATCACTGTCCAGATCAACCTACGAATTCCTGATATGTGACCTCTTATGCTTGTGTGAATAATGATTGTTCTCACTTAGTCATAAAGGTGTAAACAGACACCAAACATCGTAGTTGAAGTGTGACTTTGATGCAATAAAAATGCGGTATGTGGCCAAGGTTATTGCTTTAACCCACCACAGTCTCATACAAGCATAGGATGCACTCTTAAGCTCAGTAAAGTTGCTTCATACAAACACGTTCTTGGACTTTCCGCTTCAGTGATCTGCAGTACAAGCTGTCTCTCTCTGGGACAGTAGCAACAGGAACAGTTGGAGGTTCAGGTGTCTTGTCCACATGAGAGAATATCCTAAAACGGCAACCTCCAGGTCACACGGCTGCTTCTGTAAGCCTGCAGCCTCCCCGGCCAACAGGGAGGATGACGGAAGGGAGGAGAGTGAGGAATGTAGCAGGCATTCCTTCCTGCTGCATCAACCAGCAGCTGTCTCAATGACTATACACGTCTGCTTCATTTTCCCACCACTGGTTGCCTCTGTGTTACATGACTGGAGGTAATGATGCACGGCTTTTTACAATTAGTCATCTCTTGATAGTTTGCCTCCACTGACTGCTGTGAAAGATGTATTGAACCAGTCCTTTTAAGGTTTTTAGTGGGTGTGTAGTAGAAGGATGGACACCCCCACCTACGAGTATTTGGATACCTGAACATTACACCCATTTATACCCATAAGAGTTGAACAACTCCAAAATCATGGGCATTAAAGGAGCTGTCAGTAATCCCTGGCCACATGCTCCAAAAAAATAGAGTGTGACATTTTACATCCTTCCATGCACAACGTTCTAGATTGTTAGACAGTTGAACACGTGTAACAAACTTTCCAAACTTTCATAAAAGCAATGCCAAGTTTATTCACAAGTAACTATAAATCACTGAAACCACTTAGAAATGTGGTATGAAGATAAACTGAGAGATTTTGATGTGTTTGGATTGCAATAAACGGATTAAAAGGCTCCCGAATTAACTACTTCATGATGGAATTTTGTATAGAATGTGAATCCATTCTTTTGCAACTTCTACAACTTTTGAATTGCTTGTTTTTGCTTGTCTGAATGGAGTTCCGATCGATCAATGCTAACTTGGTACAACTATCAGAAGGCACACAGAAGGATTCGAGATGCAGACTCTGACACAATAGTAGAGGTTCAAAAAAGTTTACTAGACAAGTATATGGTGGTACAATAAGAATCGTGGTCAAAATACAGGCACGACGTCAATAATCAGGTCAATCAAAACTGGAAATGCAAGACAACGAAATGCTGGAACGCTGTACTGGACAAGACGAACTGACAAACAAAGGGAGCACAGAGACTAAATATAGAGGGAAAAGGGGAGTGGAAACACAATCAGGCACAGGTGAAACACAATGAGGGAGGCAGGTGATCAGGGAGCAGGGGATGACACACAGGGGAAGGCGGAGACCTAAAAGACATGTGGAAAACTGAAGACATGATTAATCAAGACATGACAACAACAAGTACAACTGATGGAAATTCAAATTTTGAATTTATCTTCCTTCCCCTCTTGCAGGTAAACTGCTTCAGATCAGGTCAGAATCCTTGAGCTCCCCTAGGCTAGTTGAAGCCCAGTCCCTTGGTTCCACTCAGTTCTTAACTTCTTTGTCCTTTTGTTGGACTGAGAGCTGACTGAGGTTACAGTGACTCACTATCACCTCTCAAGGCACACGTGGTATAACAAGAAAGCTAATATTTTAGAATGCTAATTGCATATCTGCAACAAAATACATAGATCTTTGACATAATATCATAGCTTTTACCTCTTCATGCTTTTTGATAATGTTACTTCATGATTTGAATGTTTTTAACATTCTTAAACTAGATTTCTGACCAAGTCTTACATATTTCCCGTTTAATCTGTGAGGTCCATCACTGGTGTTGGTGATCAGTCAAGTTCTTTTACACCAAACTGAAAAAAAAACAACACTTCTTTATGGACCTGCGTTTTTTGCAAGAAGGCAATGTTTAAAGAGAAAAGGGAACTTTAACTCTAAAATATTATAATATGCTGTAGAATTAAGTTTTCCCAATTGGAACTAACAAGCTTAGTCAAAACCAAAAAATACATGTCTGTAATGTAAAAAGTGTCACGGCCTATGTCTGTGGTCATATCACATGTTCTGGAGTAGACTTCAGGCCCAAAGGAGTGCCGTTCCACCCTCAGTACACAGATTCTGTGTAAATCACACTCCCCTCACCTCTTCCCCTCAAGCACCTCCTCTCCACGGCTACACATTGACAGAGAATCGAAAGTGAAAACCACAGAAAACATAAAGAGAGAATTACCGTCACAGACAAGTTTCAATGTGTCGCCTTATTAGTTTTGTTTTCAATGGGGGGTGTTTAAAGTCTGGCTCAAGACTTCATCCGAATTGTTTGTCAGTTTTAGCTAATGTACAGGTGAACTATACAATAACGCACACCAAGCCATGAGTATACAGGAAAATAAAAGACTTCACATGTCTAAATTTAATTATAGTCCATAACTTGGACACCTCCTGCTCTGTTATACCACTAATACCAACGGTTCCATTATTATAGTATAAGAAACATGAGAAGTGGAAGTTGATTTATCTTCAAATTGATGAAATCTGCTTGCAGGTATTTCAGGAATTGATTTGATACCATAGTGATTGATATTAATACAAAAAAGAAAGCCCTGGAAACCTGAAATGTTGCATGTCTCCAACAAAGGTTATCTCCACTGCGGAAGTTCTCAAGAACACTGTGTGACAGTGTGTGTGTGTGTGTGTGTTTCCTGTTAAATCTTTGTACGGCTTATGCTTGACTGCATTCTCTGCTCTAACAGTGTCTGCATTTGCACATATTCAGTCTGTTTTAAGTTGCACACTGCATCATCAACACCAGCACCCATAAACCTGGGCATGTTTATGGTAGAAAACAGTATACATGCATATTGCATATCTTCACTGCAAATGTACTGATTATTTTACTGTCTGTTTGTTTATTTAAAAAAACTGTAAATGTGAAAAGTGGAAAGTAGTTTGCAAAAATAACACTACTTCTCCATTCTTTATTTCCCAAAAGTTGCTCCAAGATGACTATTAATGTTATTTGTGGTGCGATATTAAGACAAGATGGTTAACAAATACCTTTTACTACTATTTAAATGTGTTTGCTGCAACTGAAAGTTTTAAATGAGTCAAAGACCAACCCTGCTTCTATTAGCTTCTGTGTCTGCGGCATGTGTATAGATGTCTGCAACCGGCTTTGTACATATATTTTCAGTAGTTCCCGTAAGAAGCAGAACTGACTCAGCAGCTTGAGTAATGTCAGAGGCCATCAAGACTCAGGACTTCATATTTTCCCAACAACCCTTTCTCTGTAGCTTCTGTGCAGTCATGTTGGTGCAAGCTTTGCAGAATAGTTTGTTTCCACCAGACTGTCCACAGTCGTCTTACGCATACAGATTAATGTGTGATCCCTCAAGCTCTCAACATCTACAATATGGATTGATGTGAAACTTAGTTTAGATGTTCATGTTCACCAATTGATGAATCCTTATAAATCTGGTGATCCCCTGGCGTTTTCTCTAGTGCCATCATCAGAAAAAAAATAACACCTTGATTCGTGATTAGATTCGTGATAAACGTTACACTAAACATGAGCATGTTAATATTCTGATGTTAGCATTTAGCTCAAAGCTCCACTGAGGCTATGGACAGTCTGATGGCGCATGGCTGTGGACTTCTGAGTTTTTTATACTTATTATTATATATAACTTCATGTGCAAACTGCATGCATTCTGAATGATATATACCGTGGCTGTGTTAGTGGATTGTGTGTGCACGCTAAAGCATACAGTAAACCTGTTTACACCGTCACATTACGGGGACTCACCTCCAAACTGGGACCTTGTTTTTAGTTCTTGTTAAGTGTCGATAAAACAAAGTGAACGCCGTGTTCTCTGAAGTCACAAAAACAAGTCTGTGTGTGTGTGCGTCATTGTTAGCCTATCTTCCTCTGCAGTGTTGTAACTGCTCGTGTTCTGTATGTTCAAAGACATCACATCACGTGTTTCCCGCCTCTGTGCTGTGGTTACAGGACGGGTGGGTATGTGTACCATCCACAGTTTGACACAGGATGCTTGCAGACAAAAAGTTGATATTTCTCCATCAGTCACTAGGATATACCTAATATAACCACAGTTGTCAGAACAGATTTTGTGGGTTTGTGAGCTGACCTCAGGTCTGCTGAAAAGTAGCTTAAAGAATCAGCTAATCCACAAATAAAACAGGTTCTTCTCACTTTGAGATCAAACCGCAGGATGTAGGATTCTCACCAGTGTACGCTGATCAAATCACACGTGGTTAACCCATCAGTGGTTAACAATCAATGTGACTTTTACCTCCATCTCCTGCAATCCTATTGGTGGCTGTCACTTGAATCTCCTCCAATCAAAATCTATTCAACACAGATTCTTCTATCTCCATCTACACGTGTGTGCATGTGTCTGTTGGTTTGTCCTCAAGTGTAGAACAACTGTCCCAGACACACTTTATCAGTTCAGTGTGTGTGTCTGTGTGTGGATGTTACTGTAGTTGCCCAGTTAAAAATCTAAATATGTTCCATGACAGACAAGTCAGTGTGTGTATATATATATATATATATAATGACTGAGTAAAAATATGTAAGTAAAAGTACTCATTGTGCAGTAAAATTGTCGTCTATAACAACTGTAATAGTATTACTATATATTAATATAACTGCTGCATTCATGTGTATTTATATACTGATATTTATATATATATATTGATGCAGTCTATGAGTGGTTCTGAGGTCTGCTACATGGATCTATGGCCGGGCCTCACCGATTACTGCACAAAAGCACAACTTTCTAACTTTATTGATTTGGATGAAACTGGATCAGATTTTATACACAATATATTTGCTGCTTTTCCCTCTGATGACCTCCAGCTGGAGTTTCCTGATGGACAGATAACTTTAGCCTAGCCACTTGCTAAACTAATTAACCGCTAATTAACTGCTGCTAACTGAATCTGCCGTTAGCAGGCAACACAACTGGGCTCTGCGGCCAGACTGGACCGGGTTCCAGCACAGCCTCTGAGACAAACAAGGAGTAATGTTACAGTACTGACGTGATTTATGGAAAGATTGCTAAGTAGCAAACCGCTAACTGTCATTAGCTTTGTTCAAACTGCCACCTGCAATGCATAACGGTGGGCGTGTAACGCACACTCAGCACCACTGGCTACTGTAAACGCCAATCAATGTCTGCCATGAGCCCGTCTCTATCTACCTGTTTTTACAGGAAACATAAATATGTGAAAGCACTCTGCTTTCTGTTTCATGGGTCACATCATAAGTTACCGGATAGACTGACTTCATACTGCATATACCTGCATATAATGAACAAGAACACAAGAACATAAGAAGAGAGAACAGGCCTGTTAAACGTGTTTCTACAAATGCTTTTTCAAGAAGGTCTTCAATAACTGTGATATGTGATATTCAAGTGAACATCAGCATTAAAAATTTAGGAGATCCTCACTCCTCACACACACTGTGGAAGATAAAGAAGGATGTTTTTTTTACATTCATTTTAGCCTTACAGTTTTTTCAAAAGTCCCATAAACTGCAGACAGATCAGATTCAGACCGGTTCCTGACCTCTGGTTGAATGGATGAAGGAAAAAGTGGTAGAAGTAACAGAGAGACACTCTGAATCTGATCAAATCAAAGCTCTTCTCTTTGTGACAAATATAAACATTATACAATTAGAAACAATTCTCTGTGCAGATAAGATAATTAATGATCCCAACATAACTCCTTGAGGGATGAAGATGACATTTAAATAATAAATAAATAAGTAAATCAATAATATCTGTGTATTCTATTAGCATAAATCTATTCACGTTTCTTCATTAATTCATATTAAACTTAATTTTGCTTCTCTGAAAACATTTAGCAGGAGTTCCCTTTTCTTTTTCTCTCCTCCTCCCTCCCCATCCTCCATCCCTCTTTTTCCCACTCCATATATCGCAGCTGTTTGGCCACTCCAAAGTTGTTTTGGAGCGTTTCCATCACCCGTTTGTTCAATTTTGCATTGTTCCCTTCCCTCCGTTCATATATCAAACTGTTCTGAAGCTTGTTTTTCTGTTTTTCTGTCTCTCTTTCTCTTTAATTTACGCCTCTTGTCACGTCGGAACCCATCGTGCTGCACGCCTCTCCAGCTACTTTCCACTTGTCGACTTTCTCGGCCACGACGTACGTGTCTGTCCAGGGCTGATTCTGGTTATCTGGACGTTCCACCTGCTTTGTGCGTGTTGTGTGTGTGTGTGTGTGTGTGTGTGTGTGTGAATGTTGCAGAGACAGACAGAGTGTGTTATCAGGAGGCGGCAAAGCGTAACAGAGGAAACTCCACAGGTCTGCTTCAAGCTGATTTTAGAGGAGGTGATGCTGGCTCTTAGTGTGCAGCCACTTTTCAGACAGACACATGTTCACAAAGCACTTGTATACTTTCACACAACTCTAATATATGAGCTTTCTCACATTCATAACTTATCATAGTGTCAAAGAACACTTGTGCTTTCCTTCAGTCAATATGGACCAACAGTGGCAGCGTTAGGTCACCTTCAGGGCAGTGGTATCAGGCTCATACTGGACTTCAGGACTCTAGTCTGTTCTCACACTCCAGACTGAAATATATGATCATATATGAATATTTGACACTTAAGACAGCTTTTAGTATTGATTTTCTGTTTGATCGATTAATTGTTTAGGTGATAAAATGTCAGAAAAAAGTGACAAAGGCCCATCAAGAGTTCCAAAGTGATGTCATTAGATTTTTTTTTTTTTTTAATTTTCTGATGATATCAAACAGAAAAAACAGCAAGTCATCACTGGGAGTCTGAATCAGCAAATATTAAGAAATTATTTAAATTATTACTCCACCGATCAAAATTATTGATTATTTAAATTTAATTTATTTTCATTTTTTTTTATAAGCAGTCAGTGGCATGAAGGAAAATGAATTAAAAATGGATAAAACCATTATATATGCAAATATATACTGTACATACACATACATATGCATGCTATACACATGTATGTTCACACACACCTTCACATGTGTACTCAATAAATAAATAAATAAATAAAAAACTTCTGCGTCATGGAAGTTCATTTTCAGATTCAGATCTTACATCTTGCATATTAAGATTACAGCAGTGACTCCAAAACATTTTGGCTTGTGACGAATTACAGAAAAATCTTTTTGTGGCTCCTTATCATGCATCAGACGAGACATTCCCCTCTAACGCTGTTTAAAATGTTTCCGTTAAGTAATGTTTGAGGTCCTACAAGCAGCAGAACTTTGTTCCTTTGGTGTCAGTTAGCCACCAGTGTGTGCTAACAGAAGATATTACAGAGTGTAATGCATGCTGTGAATCATTCTCAGTTATTAGAGGGACATTAATGCGACTGCAGCTGCAGCAGCCTGTGAGCATTTCATACATCTTGCTCAACATAATGAGATTTCATTATATCTGCAGATTATACATACAGTTAATGTTAAAAAGGCTCATCAGCAACTTCAAATAAATAAACAAAGTTCTGGTTGCCACATATTATACATTTACTGCAATTTTGAATTGTGTGTCTAATGTGTTCATTGTTTGATAAACACTGTAAAGAATGGTCTAAAATATATTAATGATAATAATTGAATAACTATTAAAACTCAACTCATTACGAAATATCTTTCGTTATTCTCTGAGTTTGTCAGATTTCATCTTTCACGACTGTTGTGTTGTGTTGTCACTATCACTTTTCAGCCAATCAGATGTGTGGTGGGGGCTTCATGGGGGGCGTTCAGGACAAAAATGGCAATAGTCCTTTAAACGCTCGTATCAGGAAGCTGCTGCAAGATGCAAACTATGACTAAAAATAGTTTAGCTACATGCAGTTCACTGCTGTCCACGTGTTTCTGTGCAGTCCCGGTGTAGGGGGGATGAAACATGTCGGAAAGAACACACAGAGCGCAGTTTACTCAATCCTGTTTAACTCACAGAGGCTGTTTCACTCTTTCAAAATGTCTGTTGGCTGCGTGTGTGTGTGTGTGTGTGTGTGAGTCGTAACAGACAAAGGAGATAGTGAGGGAAGAAGGAAGCGAGGAGGATGTGTGCGAGAGAGCGACCGTTAGAAAGACAAGGCCTTGCATTCAACACACACACACACACACACACGCACACACTGTTCCCCAATAGCAACAGTATTGCTCTGTTGTTGGTGTGTGTGTGTGTGGGTGTGTGTATTATTTGTTTGTTTTGAACAGGCAGACAAGAGAGTTTATCCTTAGACATCAGACGTCAAATCATTTTCAGTGCAAATATTTGTGCAATTTGAATTTATTCAAATAAATGAATAATTAAAGCCAGACAAAAAGAACAGAGGAGCAGTGTGTGTGTGTGTGTGTGTGTGTGTGTGTGTGTGTGTGGCATCTAGTTTTGCATTTACAGTATATTGGTTAGCCATCCTGGTAAACCACACACACCAACTCTCTCTCTGTCTCATGATACCCACATACACTCACACACACACACACACACACACACACACACACACACACACACACACACACACACACACACACACACACACACTTACCAAAGCCACAAACCAAGCAGAGTTTTGCAATAAATAACCACAAGAGAGGGCTGACTGGACTTCAACTGTGTGTGTGTGTGTGTGTGTGTGTGTGTGTGTGTGTGTGTGTGTGTGTGTGTGTGTGGTTGCCCCTGCATGAAAAGAAAAACAAGTTGGAGCAAAACAACAGCGTGAGAAGAGAAACGGAAATCGTTATTTTAGCAGTGGGAGGAAGGAGGAGGAACGAACATGAAAGAGGAGAGAAGTAGAGGAGGTGAGAAGGAAGGAGTGAAGGAGAGAAGTGAACAAGTTGAGAGAAGGAGGAGGAAGGAGCGCTTTCATTGTTTAGGTGGATATTATATATGTCGGCAGTATCAAATAAAGACAAAGATGCAAGAAAAAAGTGAAGGAGCTGGTAAAACACGCAGGATGAAAACTCAAAAACAAGACACAAGCTGAAAAATCAGCCTTGCAAATGTTTAATAAGGATGAAAAGCATACAGCGTGTTTGTGTTTTGTGTGTTTTTATCAGGGAACTTTGCGGGTCAGCTTCAAATGGTTACGGACAGATCGTAGTGTAGGGTTAGTCATCACAAACAAGTGGTTAAGATAAAGGTTAGGGCTAGATTCAGGGGTTGGGGTCTCACATATCAAAGTTGGATTCATCACATACCCATCTACCACCTCAAAACCCATAACCATTACCCCTAAAGTCCAGCAGACACAGCTCTGTGATGTTGCAGTCACTATGCTCTACTGCTTCATACCACATCAGAAGCATTTCAGAAGTGCAGAGTTTTGTCCACCAGACTTTGTTAACTTCCTCAGATTCGTTGTTTCTTGATATTTTTCTGCCGAGCAGAGCACTGCTTGTGGGACGTGCTGTGGGGCGTCAGGTGGAATCACAGACATCATCTGCGGATGTCGTTGCAGTCGTGCCTGGTAGAATTAAGACTCCACCCAAAAAAAATCATAGTAACATATGTAGCTGTAATTCGTTACTTCAGTCCTGCTCGTCAGAGATTTATTGTTGTCAAGTGGAAATGTGGTATCTGAGGAAAGAAAAATCCTCCAAAAAAACATGTGCCAATAATTCCTGGCTACTTTCTGAATATATTCCAGGTCCCCAGAGGAGGATTCCTCATGATTTTGGAGGGATTTTAACATTCCTGCCAATGGCTTCCAAGCTAGCCACGTATTCTCTGCAGAGCCGAGCAGAGCGCTGCTAGAATTAAGACTCTACAGAAAGGACACTTCCTGTGTTGACACTGAATGTTGGCAGTGGGCGCAAATACAGTCGTAATTACCTGACCTTGGGATAATGGGTCCAAATACACAAGTGTAAATGAAGTGATCATCCACGCTGCTCTTCAAAAATTAAGCGTGAAACGTTGCATGAGGTGCTTCAGTCCCGCTATCTGATTTACACATTTGCTTTCAAGGAGATAGAATGCGTTTTCCAGCATGCTGCTGATGTTGGGAAGTCAGTTAGAATGAAATGGAAAAAAGGGATAGATGAAAGAAGAGAAGGAAGGACTTATGAGAAATTAGTAATGTTGTTTTTACCAGAAACCCCTCCTTCTCCTCCCTTCAGTTTACTGTGGAAATCAACTGCTCACTGTGCGTGTTGTTCACACAACAGCTGAGCCGACAAGTCTGGAACATCTCTTTTTACTATTTTCATCCTCCTGTCATCAACTGGTCCAACTGTGTTCAGGGTTAGAAAACATGGTTGTCATTTATTTTAACACACTTCTACCAGCAGCTCTTTCTCTCTGAGGTTTTGAGAAGAAGTGGAAACTAAACGGTGGAAACAAAAGTTGAATGAGCATTTTCTGGACGTTTTCAGACAGATCGGACTACACTGCCAGATAAGTGTTTTTAGGGGAAATGATTTTGCTACATATCTGTGTAAATCAGGAAAAGAGAAACAATACTAACAGTCCAGAGATCTAATCTTTTGTATTGATGTAAGACTTTCAAGTCCATCCAAGAGGTAGACACACCCTAATAATGTCTATGGGAAAAATAAACACAACTTTTACTTCCTCAACCATAGTCGCCCTCCAACTTCCCACTGCCACACATACAGAAACTAGTTTTGACCCTTTTGAGCGACTAGACCAAACTATTTCCAGTGGTTCCAGTATGGGTCCAATATTGTTAACCCAGTCCAGCTTTCCAGTATAAAATAAAACTTTACTTCAGTTTGGTAAAAACCTTTAATTCCAGGTATTCGACAGCGTCACATGTTGGGATCTATTCCTGCTATCATGCATTTACTTGGGGCTTTACCAGCACTTTCATTTGAGGTTGCAGGTCATTAGAAAAAAATAGTCCTCTGGGGAGCATGAACACATTCAGTACAATTCATGGAAATCCACCCATTAGGTTAGAAGATATCCTCTGACATCTGATGTTTTATTCTGTGGGTATCATTAGAGGAAAGATTATGGGATTTTCAAAATTAGAAAGGTTTCACCCTTTGGGGAACAGGATTGCACTCAGTAATTTGCTCAATACAGGTGGTGGAAAAAGTACTGAAAATCTGTTCAAGTAGAGGTACTAGGCATTAAAAACTATATATAAACTATAAGGTATTACTTATTTTTTAACAGTTGATGTTTGATGCATTATCAATAGCAGGCAGTCAATCAAAAGGGGAGATCTGTGTAGTAAATATCTACTTTTTAAAAACAAATATACAAAGAAAGTCTGTAAAAAGCTTCTAAAAATGTCTTTGAAATCATGTAATTAGTATGAATTCTCCCAATGCAAACAAACAGCCAGGCCAGGACCTTCGACTCATTTCTTCAAATCCTGTGATTCGTTACTTCCACCATGCTCGCCAGAGATTAATTGTTGTCAAAAGGAAAGGTCAGAATCGTCACTAAAATCATGAGGAATCCTCCTCTGGGGACCTTGAATACATTCAGAAAGTATCCAGGAATTATTGCTACATCGTTTTCATGGAGGGATTTTTACATTCCTGCTAATCGCTTCCAGAGTTAACAGTCGGAAAATAGATTTCAAAATCTAACATTACTTTTCCTTTGTGCTACCATATTAAAAGTATGTGTGTGCGTAGGTGTCTGTCATCTCCCGCTGTCCAGCTATTACACTTAGTCAGGTTTTATACCTCAGTCTTACCGTCTGCTATGATCATTATGATTCAGCGCTTTGGAGAAATACACACATAGCACACACACACACACAGAGTGTTCATGTTTTGTCACATATTAATAGCCCCACGAGGACTCAATAAAGTCTCTCTTTTACTCTTTCTATTGCTCTCAAAGAGAGCTCTGTGTGTGTCTGTGTGTATGTGTGTGTGTTTTGTGTCATTTGTCCAGCTGTGATCTCTGGCTCTTATTTTGAAGCCTGGGAATAAGTGCAGAGTTCCTTCTATGGATTCATCTTGTATCTGTCTTTTTCCCCTTTACTCCGTACACACACACACACAAACACATGCAGTATACACACCTACGCACACACAGTGGCTCCCATGTGGCAATCTGGCCATACATCACACAGCCGGGCCCTGCTGTTTGATCTCAGCACCTCCCCCTGCAAAAAATGTCAACACTCAGCTGGTGGTTTTATCAGAGATTCCCACATCGTCCAGTTTGTTTCATTTATTTCGAGACGATGAGATACTAAATGTTCTGACAGCGATGGTCAGCCTTTAATAATCCGATCAAACTGTTTTTAATTCAAATACATTTAAAGGTACAAAGTTCAGTGATTTCCTGAATGAGGCCTGGTTGCGCAAACAAGCCACCTGTAATGGCACCCACCTGTCAATCAAATCATCCATGCTCTTAATTCTGCACAACTAAATTAGCTATAGAGACCAAAACTGTTTTTTGTACCAGGCTGTAAACACTGCTGCTGTGAAGTTGGACATTTTAACATGGAGACTTATGGAGACTCACTTCTAGAGACAAGCCTCAAAAGTGCAAATCAAAAGTGCATTGTACAGTACATTTAATATTTTGTATTTTGAATCTACTGTTGAAAACATTCATGACCTCCAGGTCATCATGTGCTCTGGTGGCCTGTAAAGAATAACAGAAAACAGAAACTGCCCTGTCACATTTTACAGCTCATTCTCCGGGTACGATCTTAGCGTCATTTTTTACAGCGCCTCCCTCCTCCCGTCCTCCTCCGTCAGCTGCAGCAGGAAGACGGAGCTCCAATAAAGATCCCTTCATTTCCTCTCCTCTCTTTTTCATCTCTCCTCCTCCGTCTCCTCCCTCTCTGCTGCCTTCTCTCACTTCCTTTTGACCGCCTGCTTAATCGCTTCAGTGTTTTTTAATATCGGCGTGATCTGGACAGCGTCTGCACTGATTCCACTGTTTGACACATACTGATATTTCTCTGGTGAAAGGAGTGTATTTCATTACTGAGGTTGTTTGACTTGATTTCAGAAGTTCTCCTACTCTTTCGAAATAATACTTCTGGAGAACTTTTAGATGACGTTTGCTCAGTTGTCATTAAGTTAATTAAGGCGGTCTTTTATCGACCATAGGCCTCCTGGTCGCAGACCTTTGACCTCCTCCCAGTGGATACTGGGAGTGGTTTTGGTCTGGAGTTCACAGGTTGTGTGTTTCTGGTCTTCATTCAGTCTTTGTCTGTCTTTAAGGTCCACCAGCAGAGATTTTAGGGTGTCGAATGGTTTGCAGTAAGTGCTGACTCGCTGTGACTCTGTTCTGACAATCGGAGTCCCACTGCGATGCTTCTGGTGGTCTCTGTTGAGGCAGGATTCTCATCACCTAACCAGACCTGCTTGCACCTCCTTCTCCGTTCCATCCTCCTCATAATAAGATGCTGGTCTCTTTGTTGGAGTGTCCTCCCCACTGATATCTGATGTGGTAGATGGAGTTCCAGTAAAGATACTGGACTGAGGTGTCTTGGAAAAGCAGCTTCCTGTTTACTAGTTAGTGAGTTTGTATTCTACATTTGGTGTATAAATCACCGAAACAGACTGGATACCACCTCAACAACCTCCAGCAACAAGGTGAAGTGGACTGTATGTAGCCTGAGTGGTAAAACCCAGGGCAAACTAAACTGCATCGCTCGCTGCTGTTTGTTAATCTATTTGCTCTGAGCACACAGGAACATGTTGACCAACTCCTCTGTTAATGCTGAGCAATAGCTATTGTTTAAATTGGCTGCAGAGAACACTGATTGGCTGGTCTGGACATGGAGAAGATGATGATTATACTTGAAGTATCATGTCAAAACATCATGTTTCTTGTCTCCATGTTAATGCATGAGTGCAAGTGTATGAGTGCATATATTATAGTGGGTTGGATCAGCTGTTACAACAATAGACCTAATAATTCTTTGCCAATATTTCTGTACTTAGTCAGCTCTGAAAAGGTTTGTATTGTGTGTGTGTGTGTGTGTGTTTCAGAGGAACCACCAGCCAGGCCACAGAGCCTTATTAACGGTGAAGCTGAACCTTACCACAGTGTGCACCCAATCCAAGCTCAGCAGTCCTGCACCGCTACCTCAGTCAATGCCAAGCCTTCTATGTGTGTGTGTGTGTGTGTGTGTTACAAGGGTAGGAAGTCAGCGGTTATGTTTAGGTTTGTAGTTGGGTTACGGTTACGGAGACAAACCTCGAAATCTTATCATTTTCTTGCACGTTTGGCTAATCCGGCAATAGTCGTATACATTTCTAGTGAAATCGTATAATTTGCAGGTATACGTTGACAAGAAACGACGACATGTTGGCATTGCCGGTTTTTAAAGAATGTCGTCAGCCATCTCTATTTTCAGTCGCCCTCTTTGTTTCGCTACACTTCCCCGCTGACTCTAACCTCCTCCGAAGTTTCAAGAAACCGCCAAACACCGAACAGCCATCTGACGATCGATGGAACCTCCGAACCATCCGGAGTGTTTTCGATGTTCCCGGCCCGTTTTTTTCTTCAGACCGCACTGGTTCCCCTCATTCTTAATGGGCGAGATGGAGGGTGCATGTCTCTAAAGTCCTGTGGAACAGGTGTCCTGTGTGAGGCGAGGCGAGGTCCCTTAACTCCTGTGGTTAGCGAAGAAGTCATGCAAAGAGTCGCCTCACCCTTTTCTCACTCCTTCCTCACCCCCTTACTTACTTCCATCCCCATTTGTCGCCACATTGTGGTTAACAACTGAATGCAAAGTGTTGTTTTTATGTGTGTGTATGTGATCCGTACCCATTAGCGCCCTTCTATTCTGTATTGTAAATTCCGCCCAGCGACTAAGCCTTCTGATTTATTTATTGGCTCGTTTGGGACTCTGTGCGCCCCCACCGTGTGGTTGGGTTTAAGGTGTCTGATTGGCTGATTCTGCTGGTTCCTTCCACTTTGATGACCCGTTTGTGTTTTCCAGAATCTTCGAGGTTACTTAGCATGCAAACGCGCGCACACACACACGCGCTACAAAAGCATAAAGTAACCAAAGCCTGAGGGGTGTGAATGGCTAATTACTTGATTGGAAGTCTCCTTCTCTAACTGTCAGAAATGATCTAGGCCATGGAAAACACTCATTGATTTTTGTGGCTGTCTACAGTGACTGGTAGATTGAGGTGTGTGTACAGTATGTGCCGTTAATAATTATCGGTGTTCTCTTGTGACCATTGAAAGAACGACGATGAACCTACACAGCTAAACTAAAAGTCATTTCAGCATATCAGATCTAACTGATGATGACCAATTTTAGGATTACATATATGATATTACTGGATTACAGTTGTAAGTCACTTTAATGTTGCAGCTGCTAAAGGTAGAGCTACTTTAAATTACTCTATATACTGCTGGGTACCTTAAACCAGAGGTTCCCAACCTTTTTTCTTCTTGTCATGGAGTAACAGTGACATATTTTATGGCTATTTCATATTCTATTCAGTTAATAACATTAACAAAAGAGAACAACTGATGAAATGTAGAATTAACCCAAACAGTGAATGTAACAACTGCAGCAAGTTTGTGTCAAACGAGCGATTTGGATGAATTTTGTGAGATTATTTCCTGTGAATTTTGTATTTTATATATTTTTAGGAACGTTTCATATTAATTCAGTCTATTAATTAATTAATTCAGTCTATGTCATGTATTTTTTGATTTTTTTAACAATCATGTATACTTAATAGGTGTCTTTGACATATTCCGCTTGGCAATTGTTCTATTAGCTCTTCACCATGTCCTTATATTTCAAGTGATAATCCAGCCCTGAAAAACAAAATTTCATTAAGTTCTATTCACATAAATGAATGAAATGCTGAGATATGTGCCTGCTGCATATGTTTTAATTCAAGTTTTAATACACCCTTTCAAAAAAGCAACCGCCCATGAAGTTCTGGTGACCTGTAGTGGGGGTCAGGACCCCCAGGTTGGGAACCAGTGGCTTAAACTATAATAAAACATCATAATTTATTTGTTGATTTAATTTATTTTAGTTGATTTTGTATATATAATCAGAACCTGCAAACTAACTAGTAACTAAAGCTGTCAAAAAAATGTTATGGAGAAAAGTACGAGTACTTCAAAATTGTACTTGAGTAAATGTACTTAGTTACATTCCTCCATAGCAATAATTGAAATGTTACATGATTTTGAAAACAGCTGAATGTTACTTGGAGACATTGTGCACACTCCACAGTTTTGATTAAGTGTTGTTTGCTGTGTTGCAACAAGCTTTCGAAATCCATCCCTCAAAAGTACCTGGAACAACCTCCTGAGAAGTAAGTTTAGTTCCAGGAACTCGTCTCCAGAGCAGACTGAACAGTGTAAACGATTAGTCTTCAGTGACTCCATGACACAGCTTGTACGCGAGTCTTGGATTTAATAACAGTAATACGTAAAGAGACTGATGATAAAAGATTTTCAGCATCAGTCCTGGTTCTCTGTTGTCCTCCTCCGCTCAATCCCTCGTTTCCTCAGGGATCTCCTCCTCAGTCTTCTCTTCCTGCCCTCAGGGACTGGATTCATCCTTCTATCTACTGCTGCTCCTGCTACATCCATCCATCTGCATCCAACTATTATTCTTTCACTTTACCTACATAGACTATAGCACCTTTTTACTATTTTATTTTGGAGGTGCAACATAGACACGTCCCACAATAGTGTCAGAGTTTACAAAACTACAAGGAGATTCATTTTGAGATTATTTCCCGTCATGCACCTGGTGGAAATTTACAAGAAGAAACTTCTTTTCCTCCATCACTCGATCGTGGTACAAATGGGAGCCTGCATACGCCAAAGAGACACTCTCGCTCACTCCAACAGAACCAAGACTTCACATTCTTGCGCCTCCCCGGAGTGAAGCAACTGGCTGAAGGTCACTATTTGCATGAGGTGAGACAAAAAAATCTCAGATGATATTAAACATGTTTGATTATCTTTGGAACATCAAGACGGGGAAAAGACTTTAGACCGCTTGGACTGAGTTTCGTGTCCACCTTACGACAAACGATCAAGATGAGGGCAGGGCAAGTCTAAATTCGTCTGTGACAGTGAAATCATTTGAAAAGTCGTTCGGTGTCAGGCGAGCTTTACACACTGTACTCTGTGCACTGACGACACTGTGGAATCTCACCTAATTTGCAGTAAACTAAGCTGTGTCTTCAGGCGTGGCAGCAGGACATGCATTCAGCCATCAGTCTACCTCTAGTTGAAATAGATAGAAATATAGCATCGGGCCAGAATTTGAATATGTTTTATGACCAAAATACATGCATCAGCTGCACTTTGGGTTAAGTGCTAATTAGCAGATGTTAGCATGGTAACACGCTAACCTGAGATGTGCAATCTGGCATTGCCATTGTGAGCGTGTTAGCACGCTGTTGTTAGCGTTTAGCTCCATACAGCCTCACAGAGCTGCTGTCATGACTGTAACTTGACATGAGAGCACCAGACAACTGCACGTCTTCAGTCCTCACCGCGAGGCCTCTCTGAGCACAGACCTCACAGACTCCGAGTGGACAGACAGACAGACAGACAGACAGACAGGTCTTCTCTGCACTAAACCTTTCTGATCAGTTGTGATGTTCACTGTCCAGTCTGCAGTGTGTGTGTGTGTGAGCTCAAAGTTTCTGCTCTAATGCACCTGCTCAGCCATTCAAACTGCACTAAACACCGCCCGAGGCACTTCTATCTTCCTCCCTCTATCTCTCTATCTATCTGTCATGCTGTCTTCCTGTCTCATCCTGTCTCTTTCCGTCAGAGACTGTCTCACTTTTCTCTGTCTTCCTCCATTTTTATTCCCATTCCTACACTGAAAGAATGAACATTCAACTAACTTTGACGGTGTGCATGAGGTGTGTGTTCTCTCTGTCTCTCTCTCTCTCTCTCTCTCTCTCTCTGTCCTTCATTTCTTGTGTCAGAAAATCAATTTTTAGTTTAGCAAGAATAAACCCATCTCCTCTCATCACAGAGGCCAGCTGAATAATTCAACACACCTCTCTCTCTCTCTCTCTCTCACACACACACACACACACACACGGACAAATACACACATTACGTTACTCAAACAGCAGGGTGTAGTGCATTTGTTGGGGACTATTTTCAGCGGTGGATGAATCCACATTGTGGTCTTTTTTACTGCATTATAGGGCTTTTTCACAGAGCTTTATTTGCTGATAGTTTCATGGTGGTTACGTTCTTAAGCAGAAATAAATAACCGGCAGAAACTCAGCAGTTTCTCTTTTTTATTCATTCATTACATCCAACTCAAACATCAGCGTCACGCAACAGTAAATACAATATAAGAACACGATGACTCAACACAGTCAATTCGTAATCCATCATTTTGCCTCATCTTCAGTGTAGTCCAAAAAAAGACTTCAAGTTCCTGAGTTCAGTTAGTTTGGTTGCATATTTGAAGGATCTTAACGTAAAACTGGTTCTAAGTTAACCGGTGGTGACCTTTGCTGACCTTAGGCGACCGTCAACCTTTCACTTCTTCCTCCATCTGCTGCCGACAGAAGCTTTACAACAGCACCCCTCCACGGCCGACGCCGTAAAGCGACGGCCCCGTTTGTGCCATAAAGTAATCCAGCAGACTCTGACTGGTAGCTCCATGTTAAAAGCTATTTCCTTCATTATGATGTAATAATCATGAAAATATCCCAGAGCTAATGTAGCTGCGATTTAAGAATATATGAACTTATCAGTGCAAAACATGGACTTAAGTTCCTGTATGATGGGGCATCATACAGGAATGATACAGGACTCAAATTAACATAGTTTTAATGGAAGATTCGAGAACATTTCTGACTCTTTTTGCTAAAAACACGTTTAAATTTGACTCCTTGTTCATGTTTTCTTTGTAAATGAGGCACAATACTGAACATAATGACATGTACTTTGTCTTAGACCACCTTTGTTGTGTGTGTGAGTTGTTAAAAGGGTTAACATGCAGATTCTTTCTTTTATTACAACAGTATAATTACAGCTATGTGCGCGACGCTGTAATAGCTGTGCAAGAATAATAGTGTGTTAGTGTGTGTTGTGTACGTGTGTGGGCGCACATCCTTGTGCAAGGCTGCATTTTATCTTGTGTGTGTTTGCGCGTGTGTGTGTGTGTGTCATTTGGTGCTGCTGCTAACTGATATGTCAGAAAATCAATTAATTACTTTTAAGCGGCAGTTAACTGCATCCGCACAATACATCCCATGAATTATAGAGGAGGTGTGTGTGCATACACTGAGTGTGTGTGTGTGTGTGTGAGACTGAATTGGCTGCTTTGTTAACTAGAGACAATTGCTAACTCCTCCGTCACTGATCAATTGATGAGAGTGCTTCGATACAAATCTACTGAAGTGTCTGAACTGACTCATCCAGGTCTGTCTATCGTTTTTACTGTGTGTGTGTGTGTGTGTGTGTTTGCTCTTCTGAACACTCTGTAGCAGATTTCCTAAATCTCGTTCCAGTGATTGAACTCGTTCGGCTCACGTTGACAACCAATGACTGAACAGAAGAGCTTCATTAGCATAAACACAGACACACACCATGACTGCGCAGACAAAATGAATGAAACAAAACGTTCCACCAAACGCTCTATATGGTACGATTCAATCATTCAAAATTATAATAATTCTACTAATGATAAGAAGCTTTATTTAAAGCACGTTTCATACATGAGACGTGGCTTTATGGTCTTTATTTAATCATAAGAAGAATGTGATGAATGGAAGTGTGTGAGTCATAATATCAATGACACTGTGACAGTCCAACATATGGTCGTGTGTTTTCATGTGACTGATGGAGCTTTTGAAGGTGCTGATACATATTTAATATGAACTAAATTGCATCTCATTAATATTAGTATAACTCCAAGATACTCAATGTATGGAAGAGGACTGGTGTCTTTAAAAGTTAGTTCTCTAACTGCACTCTTAAATCTAATGTAAATTTTATATTTTATTTTATTTATTTTTATTTTTTGAATTAATTTTCATGATTAAAATTCATATTTTTGACTGTTAATTTCCCCATATATGCTGATTTGATACTTTTTAAAAAATACTTGAAGTTTCTCTCTAAATATGAAGTTTTCACCTCAGTGACGTCTCGGTTTAAAGTTTCTCTTTCTAAATAATTGCTCAAATTAACAAAATATTGATTAAAGTACAGAATGGATGTTTATTGTGGAGACGGATAATTCCTTAAATAGATGGTGATGAGGCGTTAAAGGTGCTGATGAGAAACCAGAGGACGTCTCCTTCTCCCCAGACTCCCTCTCTATCCTTTCATCGACCCTCGCTCAGGGTGGCAGTGTGTGTATGTGTGTATGTGTGTGTGTGTGTGTGTGTGTGTGTGTGTGTGTGTGTTGTATTGATCCTTGCCATGCCACTGTCATTGGCCTCGGGGTGGCCTCAACTCAGGGGACGACGGGGACAGACAGCCGCTGGCACAGAGAGAGAGAGAGAGAAGTGTTTGAGTTTTTTTTTAGTTTATTTCTTTTAGTGTGTGTGTGTGTGTGTGTGTGTGTGTGTGTGTGTGTGTGTGTGTGTGTGTGTGTGAATCTCTTAATAAACTTTACAAACATGTTAGGGACTGTACACAAATTATTTAGTTATGTAGGGTTGTTAAACTTCATCAAGGGATCAAGGCTCTCATCAGATTTTTAATATTTTTGTGTCTTTAGATTATTAATGGCCTGAAAAATAACAAAATCAAATTCGTTATATAAATAATCTGAGTGTAAAAAGATGAACATGTTCATCTACGCAGAGCCAGTTTGTGTTAAGCTGAACTTTTATGACGGCACAGTGCACTTTATGAAGCATAGTACGCTCCAAAGCCGTCCTGTTTATCATTCATTAAATTACAACAGAAGGCTGAAATAAAAGAAATCAGTCACACAGTCCTTCCTGCTGCATTTCATTTTAACGATAGTCACAACATATTTATTTGACATGTTTTATATGAGCTGCATCAAACACATCAAACTAAAGAATTCAAATTCTGCCAAATTACCTGACACACTTTGACATACAGTATTATTTAACTTGAAGTTATACCAATAAATCTAACAACTAGGAGGCAGCTTATTATCTGTGATCAGTGTGCAAAGTATGAGGGGTCTTATTTTACACCCAGGACACCCTAAAAACCTCCAAATTAAAAAAAGAAATAAGATTTTTATGTTGTGGCAGATGACATAATACATAAAACTCTTCATTCAAGTCTTTAAAATCCAAAAAACATAAATGTATACATGTCCACATGTGGACTGCACACTCACTTGTTGTCAGCAGATACATGTAGGAAAGTCCTAGTATTGTTCATATGAGAAATATTTCTTGTCCGAGCAGGTACACACCAAGAGAAAGGTCTTAGAATTTAAAAATGTGTGTCTCTGTGGGCAGGAAATATAGTTTTAGATCAGATTTTTTCTATTATCTATAGTTGAAATTAAATATGGTATTTTACCACAGGCAGAAAAATTAAAACATGCTTTCTTCCTGCTCTACCATCTGTCTCACACACACACACAGATGCACAGGATGAGTTGGGCCTGGTTTTGGCTTTCTATGAACAACACACACACCTCCCACGACCACTGTGGCTCACCATAACAGTGACACACACACGCTGTGTTGGTCTGAGGTTGCCATTGAGGGCTACAGTTGCTCACAAAGTCATAGACAGTCATACACACTGCGCGTCTGTCTCTGAAACAGACACACACACACACACACACACATATTTTGTGGTGATGTCACCAGCCAAAGGGCCTCTGGGAGAGTCGCTGTGGGAAGCTCACTGTCCACCAGTGTGTGTGTGCGTGTGTGTGTTTGTGCGTGTGTGTGTGTGTCACAGTGGTCAATTTGAGGTTTGGTGATGCAAATCTGTATTTAACATCAACCAAAAGAGAGAAATGATTCCGAGCGGAAGAGACGATCAAAGTTTAGTGTTTGTTCTGAATGTAACTGAGTACATTTACTCATACTTGTACTTCACTCACTTCTTTTCCTGTCATGCCACTTCATATTTCTACTCTACATTTCAGATACATGTTGTACTTTCTACTGTACTACAGTTATCTGACAGATTTAGTAATTCATTCAAGTTTTTGTATATAAAACATATTTAGAATGCTGTACTACTGACTAAACAAAACCAACACTATAGATGTGTCACTTTAGACTCTTAATTAACAATTGTGACAGCATTTCTCATCATTTTCTATTATTATTATTTTTTACAATCAGCTAATCGACGAAATAATCGGCAGATTAATTCATAATGAAGATTATGAATCATTAGTTGCCGTCATATATGAATATATGAAATGGTTAAACAACCTGAACCAACTACAACCATTTTAAAATTTAAAATGTTATATTAATACATGAGTCATAATGATCTAATGATGTAATATATAATAGTAATTTATAATAGTAATATATAACAGTCACTGGAGACATTTGCCTGCATTGAGTCCTTTTCTAATTGGCTCGGAGGTAGAGCGGGCTTCCACTAATCAGATGATTACAACAATAGAACAATAGAAAGGTGTTATATAGTACAGTCCATTTACCGTTTTACTTTTAATACCTTAGGTACATTTTCCTGATTGTACACATTATATATTTCTGCTTAAGTAAACTGTATTTGTACAGTTTGGTTTTTGTTAAGGATCTGAGTACTTCCTCCATCACTGGTGTTGACCAGTAAACTGATGGAAGTGTGGCTTGAGGTGAGGCTTTTGGCATCATTTATATTTTTTGCCTGTGTTGTGGCTAATAAAAACAGGGGGTTTGTTCAGTATTTATGATTATTTTATATAAATGATGTTATGTACATAACCTGCTTAACCTAAGTAATCATTATTGTAAAAACAAAAATATGTGGCACAGTAACCTATCATTTTTCCTTTGGTTGATCACGGTAATGATAGAGGGATTCAAATGGCTGACTGTTGTATCATCAGCTCCTGTGTAAAAAACTGGGTTGTATAATACTGCTAAGACACAATAGCTTTCTGTATCTGGGCTCTACGTTCCTTCAAAAGGCAGTAAAAAAAATGCATACATTTCCATCATTAGTGAGTAAATTCACTTGTTGTGGTGATTCCTTTGAATTTCATTGATTTTGCAGCAAAGATTTGCTGTTTTAAATGCTGCCTGCTGGAGCTTTAGATCAGAGTACACAACTAAACTTATTGAAAACATACCGTCGATATGATGCAGCATAATTAGCATAATATGATGCACTATATAAAAAATATAGTGATTTCAGACGGCCCTACTTGCCATGGAAGTATGCTTTCTTTCCAGGAAAAGCACAGCTGGAACTAGAAAGATAGATTTTCGACATCCGACATCCAGGCTTGTGAAACAGTTCAAACTTAATGAATGCAGACGTAATTAACGTTATTTCACGTTAACAGCACCGCAACCCAGTTTTTCTATTTCTTCTACTGCAGTCTGCTTTTGCTTTTCTTTCCCTTTGTTAGCTTGTTGCAGGCTAATAAAGCAGCCAATGTGCAATCAAGCAAAAGTAGCTACTTTTAATGTTGTACCTCAACAAGATGTCTTAGCTATAGTCTACAAAAGAATTAATAGTAACAATGATTAGCCAAGTACAAGCCAAAATCATATCCAAACTGTATATATATGTACATCATTATAACATAAAGACACTGACTATTGACAAAATAGCCAAAAATAGTAGTATCTGAATGAATTTCTTCTTTCCTCATGTTGTAGCTTAACACAGGTAGTTAACCTGAGGATTCTGTTGCTTTTTAGTTTTGCTAGCTAACTATCGAGTGAGGAGCAACGCAACCAATATACAACAAAGCTATGTATGCGTTAGCCACTATTATTGCTATACCCGTACCATGGCATGTGTTGTAAGCAGACGTTAACAGTAATTTTTTATGAACATGGTTCCAAAAAGGTACTGGTTCTAACCTGAGGATTAGTTTTTAGCTTTACTAGCTAACAATGTCTGTTAGCCGCTATTGTTGCTATTTCTCTACGAGACATTTCAGCTGGTGTTCTCGTGGTAACAATGGTGGCTTGTACAAGCTAAAGCCCATTAACCAAATTTTTTGAACATGGTCTCAAAGTCCAAGACAAATTTGCCAAATCGACTCTCGACACCCAAGCAAACTCATATCACTCGAGTGAGTGACCTCAATTTTTACCTCAAACTTCCAAATAGCGAGGAAGAGGGAGGGTGAGAAGGAGGAAAAAAAGGAAGGGAGGGAGGGAGAAAAAAAAGGGAGAAAATCATTTGAGTAGCTAAATGAAATTAGCAGCTTTGAAGAGCCTGGGGGCAAAGTGGAGTCGTGTCCCCCGTGGCTACGCTTTAGAGAAGGAGGGAATGAATTAAGCTTGACTGGGTCCTCTCCTCCTTCTCCACCACCTCCTCCTTTCTCCCTCGCTTTTTACTCCCTCGCTTCGTTCTTGTTTTGGCTTAATATGAAGGGTGAGATGGAGAGAGGGGGAACAGGGGTGAGGAGATGATTGAGGGGTATAAAAGCAGTTCCTGAGGTGAGGACAGGCTGGAGCTCTTCTTCTTTGCTGAATGAGTTCAACTCTCTTTGACTAAATTTTGGTTCACAATAAGTGAAGAAGGAAACTTCATTTGTTGCTTTTTCTTCTCTTTCTCTTTCGCCTTTCTTTTCCTTTACATTTGCTCCTTCTTTTATTATCTTTGTTTCCCTTGATACCCTCTTTTCTCTTCCTTCTGGGTGCCGCACGCTTGGCCCCGGCTGTTGCTGCTTCTACACCCAGGATTGAAGGATGAACCCTGGGGCATTCTCCAGCTCTGGGCCCCTGTCCTGGGCCATGTACCTGATGAGGAAAGGTCGAACAGGCGCCGGACTCTTTGGTAAAGCTAATTCATCTTGACACCTCGTAGTCATCATCGTCATCACCTGGTCTTGTTATGCCAGTTTTCTGTTTCTTTCATGTCATGTATTCCGTGTTGTGGTGCAGATAAATTGCCTTTACATAATTTCTGGCCATGATAATCCATGTTAATTTCTGTGAATGTGTTGTTCGTGCTTACGTGAGGACTTTTCTAGCCAGTTTTCATTCCTGTACCATCCCATCATACTTCTCAAACATAGTCTCTTGGATTTCATAGGCGATTCTCTAACTCTTTGAGGTACACCAAGGGTCTTGGATGTGTAGGAGCAGGAAAACTTTTAGGGGTTATTCAAGTCATTAGAGAGGTTTTAGAGATCAGTGGGGTATTCTTCAGAGGGTGATATTTCTCCATCTCACCGACAGTATCCTTTGGAAATATTGGGGCAATTCCTCACTTTACAATTTAGGTGCAATACAAAGATTCAGAGCCAATGAACGAATAGTCTGATCTTTGTGTGTAGGTCGGGCTTTCATGCAGGCCACCAGAATTCAGCCTGTCACAGACGTGCAATTCAATTTGTTTAGTTGCCTAAGCCTGGATTTACCCAGATGTTTTAGTTTCTCAAACTGTAGCTGTAGAAAGTGAGAATTAGACAAGAGATAAAATGTTGTCGCTCAACGTAATCGATGGTTTTCCAGGATTGTCCAATATCGTTCTTCAATATCCACCACTTCCAGTGGTATAATAACGTTTGACGTTCCTTAGGGTGCTCCAATACATCTTTTTAAGGTACTTGGGCATTTTGCATCAGTTCCTAGGTCCATAAATATTTTTTAGTGGCTTGAATTCTCTCTTGGAGAGAATGTGTAACACCAGAACAGGACAGTAACAAACTAGAATGTCACGTAGGGCTTTAAACTAAGGCCGTGGTCATTATCTTAGCAATTTATTTTGAATTCCTACAGGAAGTGTGTTTTTCAGGGAAATCCTTTGACAAAATAATAATAAAAAAAGATATTTCTTCTCTTGAAGGCTGATGGTGAGATAGATATTTGCTGTGATGATGCTGCAAATATAATATTTTTACAAGTACAGCATCCTTTGTCACAACTGTTCCAGTGTTCCTCCAGTGTTTTCTTCCTGTTATGGCAGGAAAGTCTCTGCCAAAGCATTCACGCCTTGATGGACTACAAATTCTGAATGACAGTAGAACGATATACAATTACAAGAAGAAGAAAAACTTTAAAATCTAAGTGTCGCTTTTATTTTGTCGAAATGTTTCCGGTCTGTATCTTCGGTTTGAGGAATCTTTGGCTTTTATTCCATTGATCCACACATGTCAAAGTATTTCTGCAGCTGATGATAAGAAGCAATGCTGGTATCGATAACTTTGATAGGCGATTGTGACTGGGTATTGATTATGGGTCAGAGGACACCGACCGGCTCACGTTACGAGCCAGTCGGTGGGAAGCGCTGGCTGAGCGAAATCCAACTCCTTTACCTCTGTCATGTGTTTTCTTTCTTTCTCCCTGCCTCCTGAGTTTTATTCACGTATTTCTACATTTATACAGCATCTTAAATTAACTTCTTCCTCCTCATACAAATATTTTGATATTAATCTGTAGTCTTAAATGACTCAAAAGATCAAAAGGTCTTTTTTATTTTAGTGGTAGATTAACTCAGATGTTGCATTTAGCTATAAAATCATTTATACATTTTCAACTTAATATTCAATTTCAGACATTTTATGGCAACGCAAGGCATCTTAAAGCATCATTTTCTGAACTGTGCCATAAATAGCAATCAGCACACACATTTATGATGATGCACGACTATATAAATTGCTATGAGCATCTAAACTTGCTTTGTTTCTATAGAATCTGTCTGTACACTTGGCATAAGGCCGAAAGTTTTCACAGATATATAGTTTCAAAGCGTCTTTCGGTGTTGTGAATTATTTATAAGTGTGGTTCTATGAGGAATAAATGTCCAGTGTCAGATTTAATGACGCTAACTTGGATGAAACTGCAGGTTGACAGAAGTGCTTTAGGTGCAGATTTAACACTTACAGGAAGACTGAACGGGTTTAATTGTTCAGCTCGCATCCAGAAATTTAACAGTCGGTGACGATCAGTGAATATTTGAGGTGTCTGAATTCATCCATGGGATGATCTTCAGACAGCAAGTAAGAAAGGACAAAGAGGCCCTCGATGAGGAAGTGAAAAATAGATATTTCCAAGGGCAAATCACGTTACGTCCATCTCAGGCCAAGACGAGAGCGGAGGCATTTACATTTTTTATCATCCCCCCTTTGGCTACAGGGGGACGGACGCAGAGGCAGACTGGCGTTTGTCTAAAACTCATCCGACAGCGTGTTGATTTAACTCAGATCAAACCGACGGACTCCTAAAAAGGCCTCGCAGAAGCAGCCAGGTGCACAGGATGCTGCATGCTTCACTCAGGATACACAGTATATGACATCTAACCACCGAATGCTTGAAACTGAAATTTAAATCACTGAAATATTTTACTTTGAAAATCTAACACGGTCTGAGTTTAAATTGTATATTTAGATCTTTAGGAATAATTAATGGATTAAATGTAAATTGAAGCTGAGTTATGACAGGACGCATTCCGGGATGCTGAGATGCTGCACAGCTGATCCACGTCACTTCATCATCTGTCAGCTGCTTGTTAAAAATAAATGTGCTGTGTACAGCAGTCATGGAGATAAAGACTCCAAACTCCCCTCACATACGTGACAATTTAATCACGAGTTAACGTGGAGCCAGATATTTGATCTGCTTCCTTTAATTTGGCACGATATGTTTGTGAGCTGCAGCAAATCATTCATGTCAATATTATCAGTTATTATTACTCCAAATGAACAAATCAATATTTTGAGAATAAGCTGAATCAGATGTATCTGTAGCAGGAGGAATTAATTAGTTTCATTTGGATTGACTTCTGCTAAATCATCGCTGGAATCAGTCGCACATGAAAACTGTGGTTTTATTAAGTCGCTTTGAATACAAAGAAATATCATATACATCAGCGATGCTGCGATAATGATTCATCCACCGTCATTTTATTTTTAATTCACAACTAAACAATAATGCAAACAACAAAATATGATGATAAATATGAACAGAAATCAGTGAAATCTCTAAAATAATCATAGAAAAGGAAATAATGCTGGAATTGAATTGATAACCTAAGAAGACTAACACATGAAGTCATTAATAGAGCTGATTGAAACAATTATAAAAACCGGTTTGAATTTAAAATAAAACATCTGCCTTGTTATCAAACTTTATTAGATTTTATTGAAGCGGGCTGCAGTTGGTGAGTTTAAATACATAATTGAGGACATATGTGAAGTCCGACTTGAACTCAGCATCATATTAAAGTCACATTTTTTAAACGGAGTCTGGCTTCAGCGTACTGAGGTGGACTTTATTTTTTTTGATTTGCTGCTCAATGAGACAGATTCAGATCACCTACTGCCCCCTATCGACTGTTTTCGGTATTGACAGCCTGGTCTGGACGCTCAGCCTTCATTGTTCTTTTAACCAGTCACAGAATTATTATTTCTGAGAGTCTTGGAGATTTGGAAACTTTTTTTTTTTTACATAGTTTGTTTAGTTCAGACAAAGTGTTTTTGGCCAACTCTTTAATTTGCTTGTTCACTTCTTATACATGCATTAACACATAAATCCAACACATGATGCTGCATTATGTCACAGTGTATGTGACCACATTCAAACAGATGCAGTCAGTTTCTGGCGCTTCTTCAGCGCATGAAGAGGAAGTGCGGCTCCGCTTTCTCCCTCCACCCCCCTTCTCTTTCTGCTCCCCCAAACCCCGCCTCCTCTCGGACGGACAGAACTCTGATTGGTCAATCCCCTTCTAGCGACAACCTGCGGCGAGCCTCCTCATTGGCTGTGAGCTGTTCGGTGCACATATGAGATGCAAATCCAGAGGTCTGCCGGTAAAAGCCTGGCGCTGTCAGCGGGGGTGTCCATTCATCCAGAGGGGAAGATAGAGAGAGAGAGTGGGAGAGGGAGCGGCTCGTATGTAGAGGTGGATTGAGTCAAATTTGAAGTCAAGTTAAATCAGGATGAGAGGAGATTTAAAGTTAAAATACTTCATCATTTAATTCTTCATTTTTGCACGTTTTGTCAGTTTTTGATGCCAAACGCGTGGAAGCTAAATTTCAGCTTGAAGGAGCTTTGAAGACTTTCCAAAACCCATCCCAAGTCTCAGAGTGACTTTTATTCCACGGAGAAAACAAGAAAAACACACTAGTGTTTCCCTTAAGTGTTGGAAATCTGCTCTGGACATCGTTTTGTTTCGGACTTTTTACGCACCGAGGCTGAAATCCGGCGCGTCTGGACGGGATAAAACACCGCAGCTGGGCCGAATTATTCCGGACAGATAAGAAGAAGACGTGACAAAGTGTCGACAGATACACAGAAAAAAAAACAAAACATCTGGTTATTGATTTCAAGAGGAAATCGGGAGGTTTATAGTGAAGATCGGGGAAGTTGAGTATCTGTGGGCGCACTGTGGCGCACAAATGGTGTTCCTGTGGGACGCAAAATACGGTAAAAAAAAAAAGTCATTTATTTATGAATTTATTTCATTTCTCTGAATACTTTTCAATATAAGGTCGAGGAGCAGCACGGCCTGCAGCGTGCTCTGTAATGTGATGAGTGGAAAACACAAGAAATCAGTCATAAATCTTGTTCTGTTACTCTGCGTCGGATTCCGGAGCTGAGAGTTTCATTCCAGTCAACATGCAGTCATCTGCTCATAAAAACACAACACACACACACACACACACACTCTGAAAATATGTCCTCCCGTGCGTGTGTGTGCGTGTGTGTTTATGATGGTGTTGTGTTCAGGGACCTCTTCCTCTGTTTTCTCTCCTTCTTCTTTAGTCCTAAGAGGCACAAACACTGGCAGTGGCTGTGACCAGTTATCATGATGCTGCACACTGTGATGCATTCTGAAAATATTTTAACAAGAAGCTGTCTCATAATTTAACATGTTTAAACAGTTCACGTTAACAGTTTCTCATACGGTGCTCACTTGATAATAACAGCTTATTACTAATTATGGTGTGATTATGAGGCCATTATGGGGCCTTAATGTGTGTGTGTCAGATGTTGAGTCACTTTCTATGACAAATATTAGACTTTTAAAACAAAAAAACAAAATAAAACTGTTTGTAAAGTTTATTATATTTCTATATATTTATCTGGATGTACCTCTATCATCCACAGAAGTCATTTTTTGGTTATTTATCGTCTCTTTTTGCTGCTTTTCTTCAAAATTTTAGCAACAGAAGTCCTTTAAATAAAAGAGAAATTAAAGTTTATGAGATAATTCTGTGCTTCTCGTCCATAAACTGTCATTTCTGATCAAACCTCGCCTCAGCGGTGCCTGAAAAAGCCCGTTCACCTCAGCTCATATAGCTGCTGCTGTTGCAGAACGGCACAAATTGTGATGGTTCAGCCGTTTGGTGCAGAGCCGTAAGCACAATTCACAACTCCGCTGCTTTCTTAACAAACTTCATGAACCGATATGTTGATATCTTCTGTATGACACTGAAAGATAAGATATTCAAGCTTGTAAAAGTGAAGGAACAAACATGGAGGATGATTTTTTTAATAGTCACAATCTTCCTTACTTGTGCCTCTGATGTATAAGTCTGTAACTTTCCAGAGATGACACACCACTCACATCTAAGATTCAAATATTCCCTTGTACGCTCATGTTTGACTCCAGATCTCAGCGAGATTCAGTGTGATCGAGTGTGTGTCCTGTGTCCAAACCGCTGTTTCCTCGGTTGAGCCCTCTGCTAGGCTGCAGTTGTACAGTAAAGTAGCGGTGGGAGGGTTTCAAACTGTAAACTAAACTCCAAACCGCCAGCATGTGGCTTCAATTGTGGGTTGGCTGACTGACAAACCAACAAGAGCCACTCACGCTGCAGGCAGACACACAGACAGCTGCTTATTTATCAGATTCCCTCGGCTTCATTCACTTTTCTGGCCACATGCAGTTCTCTTCATTACGTGGACTCAGTGCGAAGTGGTCACTTTAATTTCTTCGTTTAAAGGAGGTGGATGAGAGCTGCTGCTCTCTTTAGTTTCATGACTACACACTGGTGGTATTCAAGTCAGTGTGACCACAGTGTGTGTCATCATGCACTCTGTCTATGTGTGTGTGTGTGTGTGTCTTTGAGTTTTATCTGTGCGCTTGCGTTTTTGTCTGATTTCATACACTCATTCTTCCTGTTTGTCTGCAGTGATTTTTATCTTTTAAAGCTCTCTTGTTATAAGAATTCATATAAAATGATTTGATAAGATGGAACAGGGGACAATTAAAGTCTGTTTGTTTGGTCAGTGCCATAGAAATACCAAATTTACAGGGATATGGTCTGTATGTGGCACTGAAGCTCATATTTATTTCTATTTTCTCGATGAATTTGTGAATTCTTCCCTCTAAAAAATGTCAGAAAAGTGAAAAATAAAGAGCACAGTTGCATCTTTAAATCCAAAATTCTATTTTTTATTATAGGAAACAAAGAGAGACACAAACTATTTATATTTGGAGCTGGATAGAAGCTGGAAACAGTGATTTTTTGCCATATTTACTTCAAAAATATGAATCGATCAGTGCTGTGTGGTTCACCTCCTCTGATATTTGTCTGTATGTGTTGACCCTACCAGATATTCAGAGCACCATGAAAGGAAAATGAACTCTGCTAACCTCATTTCTTCTCTCTCAGACCCAGCCCCTGGCCGGCGTTACACCCCCCCCTCTACCACCCTCGCCTCGGGGGGGAAGATGGCCGAGGCCTTGCCCCTGGGCGCCCAGGAGGCCGGAGGTGGGGCCTCTCTGGTGGGCAAACTGCGCATGGCCGACCGCGGCATGGTGGAGGTACGCTGACACGAGGTTAAACATACATACACTGCTTGAATTTGTTACTTAACCTTAACAGAATCTAGACTTCAGACAGTAACTGGTGTTGTTTTTCAGGTGATCTCGGATCATCCGGGTGAGCTGGTGAAGACGGACAGCCCCAACTTCCTCTGCTCGGTGCTGCCAACACACTGGAGGTGTAACAAGACTCTGCCCATCGCTTTTAAGGTGTGTGTGTGTGTTACTTTAGACTCCACTACATCTCATTTACACCTCTGTTTTTTTTATTTACTTTACAGATTATGATTTGCATGCAACAAATAAAATACAGATTCAAATAAGCTCTGCTTTAACCAACTATAAGATAAACGATTGCATCAGTAATCATGTTTTATAATCATATAACAGTCTGAGAGGAGACACGCTGCAAACTAGTACTTAATCTGGCACATCTGACATTTAGCTGATTATACTTCTGTACTTTTTCATGCAGAATACACTACTTTTATTTAACTTCATCTACCGCTGCGAATAATACACGTACAAAGTCCATTCATTCATTCATTCATACACATTCTCTTCTTTCCTCTATCAGTAACTCTGGCAGATTTTTAGTCTATAAAATGTTTAAAATCGTCACACATGAGAAACTGGATCAGCAAGTCTTTCATATTATTGCTTTATAAATGACTCGTTGATTATTAAAACAGCCCTCGTGTCACTCCAATCGATTAATTGACTCATCGACTAATTATTTCAGCTCTACTGTCGGCTAATGGAGGCGTCTCACGGCGTTGTTTATTGGCCTGTTTTTAACTGAGCAGAGTCAGAGGAGAGATGATGTTAAGTAATTGTTTTGATTAAAAATAGATTTTTTTTTGTTCCTAAAGAGCAAAGCACAGCTGTCCCTTGAAATCCGCGTATCTCCAGAATGCTCTGTGAGGAGACATGTTTCAGATAATTCACTTATTTTCCAATGATTTATTTCATTAATGAGGAAAACGATTTTCTCTTCAACAAAATCTGATTTCTGCTGCCGTGCTAATGCGTCAATTTTCTTTTGATTTCCTTTTATATAAATGAGTTTACACGTGCTGACGGTTTTATATTATGTTTCTTAAAAAAAAAAAAATCCATCCATCTTGAGTGTTTTTGCATGTTCAGTGCGATGGCTTCATTTTCTTTCCCCCTCATGCATCGACGTGCGTGCATGTGGACGGCTTTCCTGCACTTTGAGACCAAAATGCATTTGTGGAAAAGCAGCTTTTAGCCGCAGGACACACAACTGATTGATTTATCGAGTTTTATGCATTAGCGTTTGCACATGCATGTGTGTGTGTGTGTGTGTGTGAGTTTTGTGCATTATGCATCATTATGGAGTGTCGTGAGCGGATGTCACTGCTTTTTGCTGATAATGGATGACTGTTATGAAGCACGCGCACACACACAGATGTAGTATAGAGGCACACATAAACACTCATTCCATGAAACACACACACACACACTATACTGTACGCGCACACACACACGTTTAACTTCATAATTGTTTCCTTTGTCGTGTTTATTCTGCCTGGCTGGTTTCATGCTCCATTGCTGCTAGTCTCTCTTCTGTCTGCCCATGTGTGTGTGTGTGTGTTCTTGAGTGTAAACTGTTTGCAGGCCAGGACGTGTATTTCCAACGCCAGTGAGTCATCACAGCTTTACTATTACAGTGGAATTTTATCCAGTCCCTTTCCACCGCAGGCTCAGATCAATACTGTCATTGGTGGATTATTGGAACATCAGCATATTGATATTTCAATTCATACTCAAGGCCACTTAATCCAAATAGACCAATATTATTCCCTTGAAAACAATGTGTTTGTTTGATTTTAAAGTCACTCAGGAGGACAATTTAATCGAGGGATTAACCCAAAAGTGTTCCACTTATCGTGGACTGTGGTTACTCGCTTGGAGGTCTTAGGGTTAAAAGAGAAACTGTCCATAGTACGGTATCTGTGGCGGTCATTTGCACACTGATGGTTGCATGTGATTAGCGTTAATATGGAAATCAGCTTCCCTTGGTGCTATATTTGCGTATTGGTGTGGGAGGACTGTGTGCTCTCTAGTCTCACACATTTAACGCTGGTGAAAATGATTTACATTTTGTTTCATCATTTGTATCTTATACCTGATGGTCGAGATCACACTGTGGTTGTCCTGTGCAGATGCTTTTTCAATATTTCACTCTTTACATCCAGTTACAGTGCACACGGGAACGGCTCATAGCTAATGTGGTATGGCAGGAAATACACAGCTATTAATAAAATATGTATTATTTATACGTACAGTAGGTTATATCATAGTTTGGTAAAATTTTATTTTAATTCATGTTGATCAATCAGCTGGTTTAGTGATTGTTTTCGAAGAATATGAATAATGTTGATAAACTGCATCATTGTAGCTCTTTAGAAGCTATTGATCTAGTTGTAGGCTAATTATGAGCTAATTATAAGCTACTTGAGCTAGTTGTGAACTAGTTATAAGCCAGTTGAGCTAGCTCTGAGCTAGTTATAAGCTAATTTAGCTAGTTGTGAGCTAGTTATAAGTTGCTTGCGCCAGTCGTGAGCTAGTTATAAGCTAGTTGAGCCAGTTGTGAGCTAGTAATAAGCTAGTTGAGCCAATTGTGAGCTAGTTATAAGCTAGTTGAGCTAGTTGCAAGTTGGTTAAGTTAGTCGTGGACTAGTTATAGGCAAGTCGTAATTAGTTGAACTAGAGCTAAATGTAGGCCACAATCAGGACCAAGGTTTTTGACTTCAGTTTACTATAGCTGGCATTAGCAACCAGGCATTAAAAGTGGAACAGAAATGGAAAATGCATGTACCACATGAGGTCAATACTTCTTTGGTTGCTTGTATTCCCCAAAACATGATGGGAACTGTAGTTCAAGAACAGAGAAGAAGAGAAGTCTTGTACTATCAATGCATTTTTTACATTAGGGCTCAGTAGGTCGCATCAATATGGTTTCCAATATCCCTGGAACTTCCCTTCATAGACAGAAATGTATTTGAAACCAAGGGACAACCTGAAAAATGATAATAAGAGCTGTCCTACAACATTGCTTAGGACACAAACATTCAGAAATCACCATTTGAGCCAATATTTCAACTTCAGCAGACAGTTAACATATTTCATTGAGACTTTCAGGAGACATACATCCAAAACGTCATTTTCTGTCCTCCTTTCTTCCGTCCTCTCACAAGGTGGTTGCCCTGGGCGACATCCCCGATGGTACCCTGGTAACAGTGATGGCCGGAAACGATGAAAACTACTCAGCTGAGCTTCGCAACGCCACGGCCGCCATCAAGAACCAAGTGGCCAGATTCAACGACCTGCGCTTTGTGGGTCGCAGTGGAAGAGGTACACACATAATAACACACAAATAATGAATATACGAACGCAGATTTTTGTCACGGTGGCATAAATGTGAGCTATATAGTGAAACAGTATCAAACTTTAAAATCTCACACTGGTTGAAATTTAATAGGTGTGATAGCTCTGCACAAGCACACAATGCAGCATGGTTAAATTAGGGGAAGTACGTGTGAATAAAAACAGTATTCACACAACTTCCTCGTAACACCCCATTTACCGCCTACGTTGCTCTGTCTCCCCCTCTCTCACCCCCCGTCTGTCTTTAACGGACACATTAGACCACAGTTATTCTAAATCAGTCGCAGGCAAATGTCCCAACTTATCTATTTAAAACACTGGACCTGTGTACACAAGCTCTGCTCACACACACACACACATATATATATATATATAAATGACAAGCTCTCCCCCAGCTGAATGGAAATATTGGAATAACTGTCAATATTTGACAGATTCTACAGTCCTGCTGTTGAAAATGAGCACATTAACAATTCATGCACAGTATAATTCAAATGAAGAAAGTTGAGGAGTAGAAATTTGTTTTCATGCAAATTTAACCGAGCAGAGTACAATGAGGTTCACTCTCTCAGCGTCACTCCATCTCATGAAGCGTATGAAGTTACGAAACATGTTTTTTAAAATAGCTGCACTGGTGAGGTTAATGCAGGAAACTGCACCTAATGCTTTGAGATTCATGCAGCGACTGTAATCATTAACTATGTGTTTTTATTATTTCTGCATCCTTCTTTTATATTCCTCTACTAAGGTCAACTATTACCATATTACAATAACAACACAGAGGGAGAGAAATTAAAATGTGAATTCTTAACTGCAACCTTTAGACCCATGTTGGGTTTTTTAACTTACTAATTAAGATTTTTATTTCATCTTAACTTTCTTATGACATCTTGGTTTGTAGTTCCATTAAAGCATTAGCTTTTTGTGCTAAATGCTAACATGCTCATTGTTCATGTTCACTGTCTTGGTTTCCTCATCTTCCACCATCTTCAGGTGAATATGAATGTCTGAACAGAAATTTAATGACAATCTATCCAGTAGTTGTTGAGATATCTCAGCCTGGTCTTACATTGCCATCCCTAGAGTCTTGCCACTAGCGTGCCTAAAATAGATCAGCCAGTCACCGGAAATGCAGAAATGACTTTGAGGCTTTGACCAGTTTGGATCTGACAGAGCAGCAGTGCTACTGCTTTGACTTGAAGGTACAAATATACCTGTACTTCACAAAAAGACGAGGCTGGTAATATTCTAAAATTCAAAATCAACAATGTGCGTCAAATACTTCCCCTTTCTGTGACTCTGAGCAAATCTCTAGAAACACCTCACAGATATGTATTTTATTTTATTTTTAAAATTAAGTAAATTCTTAAAACAGCCAGTTAATGTAGTTATAAGCAAACGTTACTCAACTAGGAGGAAATAGCGTATTTGTTTGGGACTATTTTTAGCGGTGGATGAATCCACATTTGGTGCTCTAGTGAGTATTTTCAGCAGCAGGGCAGTGTATGTGGGACTGAGTCAAAATAAACTACCGTGTGTGTTCATGTTAACGAAGGAACATGCAACGCTGTGGCTCATTGATGTCTTTTGGACAACAATGGAGCTTGATATATCAGATATATCAGACTTTAGATACACGTGTTAGTAGATACATTGACTGTTGGTTTGAGTCTGCACGTGGGATTTGTTGACAAGGAGAAAAATATAGAACTTTAGCGACAGTCTGACTCCTGCCAGTCATATCTAAATCTCCTGATTTGTTGGATGAGATTATGTTGTTGTTTCATGATTTCTGGAGGAAATCACGACTTCTCTGAGGATTTAGAGTACTGGATGATAACAAGCCACATGAAGCCACATGTCCAGCAGTCTCTTCACCTAAAACCTCTAAAATGTCATTAACTGTCTGTGTGGGAAGTGGTTAGTTTAACAGCCGACAGCAATGAGCGGTTTAGCGGTTGGACTAGTGGTTTCTCTGAGTGTGTTGCTGTGTGTGGGTGGGTGGGAGTGACTGTCAAACTTCTCAAACTTAGTCATCATTAGTCAGTGTTCCCTGTTTTGCAAAAGTGCTTGGTTACAACACACAGAGGCACTGATCCACTCGAGTCGAGTTTACGACAGCGTAGAGCCGCTCTTTGGATTTGCATATTAGTCGCTGCTTTTCTCATCGCAACATGTCTGAGTGAATTCATCTGTTTCACTGCGAAGTCGATGATTTACAGATTCAGTTCTTGAGCTGAAAGTGAAGTTGCACTGTTCAGTGGTTGTATTAAATCCTACACCTGAACCTTAATGTGGTCATAGCATCCTCAAATCCTTAAATGGCCTCCTAGGTGTCAAAATATCAACAGTTACTTTATAGGAAGTTGCCGATTTGATCATGATACAACAAAACCAATAGTTGATTGCTGCCAGGTTGGTGTAACTGTCCAGAGACCTAACTGAACCAGGCATTGTGAACTCCCTTTCCTCTCCATCTTTTTGAGCTGATGCTCGAAAGAGGAGCTGAGGAGTGAACAAGGCCTTGTTCAGCAGCCGGTGCGAACTTTGCGATCATGAAATTCAGCCATCGACAAGTACAGTGGAGTTTAATTTCCACCGGTGGAAAAAACATGAAAATGAGCGTGAGGGAAGTGATCTCATGTTGCAAAACATGATTGCATGTTGCAAACTTGCCCCTGCTTGAAATGAGATTAGATAAAGCAGAACGTTAATCCCAAAAAAAATATTTGTGCCAGAGATTGCTTAATGTGAATGATGAAAAATGCATGCGAGGTATTTACAGTATTTATCAGCCACAAACAACTGAGAATGTCAGAAAAAGTAAAGATAGATGATGCAACACCTCTCATGTCTTGTGTGTTTGTTTCATATGATGGTTCAAACTCTCAAACACTGTATGGGTGTGCTGTGTTTGTGTGCACATGTGCAACTGGTTTCAGTCTGTCTTAGTTCCTCTTTTAAACAGGACCGTCATTTTTGTCTTTCACAATATCTGACACACACACACACGCACACACTCCCGCGCACACACACAGCCATCCACGTTATTCCAGGAACACACACACACATTGCTTTGTTGACGACTGTGTAAATAAGAGATTCCGTCTGATGGGCTCATTGTGAAGAAAAGCTGGATGACCCACGACTAAGCAAGACCTGACATGAAAACACACACACACACGCACACACACATACACACAACTCACCTCATGTGTGAAATCTCCTCTTATCTACAGAGTGAGAGAGACATAGGGGTGATTAGAGAGAAAGTCCCGGAAAACACTGCTGTCAAAACACACACACACACACAAGATTTAGTGATCTTGGGTGTGTGAGTGTGTGTGTCCATGAGTGTGTGTGATGCCACCGGCTGGCTGATAGACACAACAGACACAAAGACCTCAGCTGTTCTCTCCCTCCCTCCTGTCTCTCTCTATCAGTCCAAATCTCTTACTGTAAACTCTCTCTCTGTAAACAACCTGCACGAAAAACACACTCCGTGTTCCTCCACACTGTATACAGTTTATTCCACACAATTTATTTGTTTATATAGAGTAATGTACACACATAAAACACTGTGTATAGAGTGGAACGTAAAGTATACAATAGGTATGCTGTTTATGTGGTTTTGGGTGATAACACTCCCTCTAGTGGCCGTCAGTGTGGCACAGTGCCAGTTTGTGTTGGTGTGGTTTACAGTTCAATTCAATGCAGAACAAACACACTCCCACGATTGGATTATACAGCATGGCAAAACAATCAGGAGGAGGCTTAAACACGCTTTATATCATGGCTCAGTTAACCTGTTTTGAAAGTTCAAGAAGTAGAAGAAGTGTAACCACAGCATCCATCAGCAGCACCCTTGGATTGTTCTCATATTGCACACGCCTCGCGGTTAATGTTCAATGCGGGAAGTAGTGTGTCGTTCATGTAGAGAAGGGGGAAGCTTATGGCTGACACAACAAAGTAAATGATGTGTCAGTACAGATGAGACGTCTAGTTTCTGACAGATCCATGAATTTGAAGGTCTGGACATCCAAACATCGCAAGGAGAGTATTTTACAGCTGTGAAACGTTGTTAGGGCAGCAGTTTTTTTCATTTTCCATCCCTATGACCATGTTTGATTGGCCAACACAGCATCTTCATGAATGACAACTTTTTTGTCGGACAACCCTGTGGTTGGGAGTCCTTTCCGTTGGCATCTCTGCTGTTGTTTTTTGCCACACAGGGCTGAAGTCAGTCTGAACGCAGCCTATAGCGAGGTGTACTTCCGTGTTTACATTCATACTTTAATCTAAAGTTTATATTGGAGGCATTGACATGTGTTCTTACTAAATACTTGAAGAAAGCTTCCTCTTTTGGGTTTCTTCACTTGCCAATCACAGTTCTTGCGGTCACCATGTGGCATCGGCTGCAGCGTAACAACAGAGCCATAGGTACACATAGATAGTCGTGGCTAAAGGATGTGGAGGAAAGATGGTGGATGGATATGTCGCCTGCACCCAATATATAAGCATCCCCTTCCCACTATGAGCCAAGCAAACAATGATATGGCCACAGTGGAAACAGTTTGAGGTTAAATTCTGTTTGCCGTCCATCTAATAACATGTTCACTGTCTGTATTTGAATGCAAATCATGTGGACTGTGGCATGTGTGTGGAGACGGCGCTGTAGACCAGTTATGAGGCTTGAGCGAATCGACTGGAGCTTATTTTATTCGTTCAAAGCTGAAAAGTTTTTCCAGTTATTCTTCAGTCACTTCACAGCTGCTGTTATTCAAATGAAATCATGTCATAAAACTTCGGTAAATGTCATTTATCATTTGCATGTAAGTCCTCAATGTGAAGGGGAAACGTCCAAAGACAGAGACAGAAGACACACACACACACGGGGAGTGAGAGAAGTGAGAGTAACACCTGGCATTACCCACATGTGTCTGCTGTTTGTGTGGCATCAGGCTGTCTGCATGTGGTAACTTTACTCCCATCCTGGCACACAACAACAGTGGTGGTCTGCACGTGTGTGCATGAGTGTGTGTGTGTGTGTGTGTGTGTGTGTGTGTGTGTGTGTGTGTGTGTGTGTGTGCAGCAAGCTTAGTGTTGAGTGATTACTGCTTCCAAAGCTGAGGCTGGCAGCGACCCCCCCAACAGACACGCGAACAGTCCTATAAATGTGTAGTACAAACACTTGGTACAGTGAACATATATTTGTTCTCAGATATAACCAGGGTTCAAATGATACAAGTTTTTTTTTATGGTCGATATTTCTGGATTACACCACGGTCAAATTAAACTCTTGTTTCCGATTGGCTGGCAGGTGTCCCTTAAAACTGTATATTGGGACACCTTATCATACTTATGGTCGACACTTTATTCTCTTTTCTAAATCAGTCCTGAGACTGTTTTAGGCTGCAAGTAACCATAGCAACAGTACTGATAAAAGGTTCTCACTAGCTAAAAGACATTAAAAACTGATAATTTCACTGTTTTTATTCATTTGACAAGTGGGCATGGTTTACCTTACCATTCATAACCATCCAATTGTCATGACAAATAGTGTCTGAATCTGTTTTTAGGGCGGAAACCCCCTGCAACTGCATTTACAAAGTCATATTGATGGTATTTTTTTAATACCTTTACTAGTTGTGTATACAGATCTAAAGGCCCAGTCATACCCACATTTAAAACAACAAAGTTTTGATGCAAAATCAATTAATTTCAATGTAATCGCCACAACATTGTCCCATTAGCGACCAAGCTAACAGGTAGCTGTTAATTGGCAGCGATAGCATGTTCTCAGCCTAATAGCACGTTAGCTGTTAGCTCTCCAGATACAGTAGTCCAACTAACCAATGCGAGTAGTCCCTACATCACCAAGCGTATAAAAATGGCCCGGCAGCCTTGAAAACCTCAGTTTAATTAATAGTCTTCCTAGAATTTGGTCTGTGACATAACACAGCAACAGTGACCTATTTTCACACATATACACAGGTGGTCCACCACAACCCATCATCGCAGGACGACTGGATAATTTAGTCTACCATGGGCTTTCTCTTTCGTCATCTTGTCATTTATTTCTGTGTGTGTGTGTGTGGTATCTGGTTTATTCCTGTCTGGGGTCCATGACTTACATGACTTAATGCATTTAGCAGACCAAGAGGATATTTGGGGAGAACATGAGGGTGGGAGGAGAGAAGTAGAGGAGAGATGGAAAGGAGAGGAGAGACTATTACTTAAATATCCTAATACTAATGCACACTTTTTTCTTTTCTTCCTGTCATTTTCTGTCACAGGGAAGAGTTTCACTCTGACCATCACAGTGTTCACCAACCCCCCTCAGGTGGCCACATACCAGAGAGCCATTAAAATCACAGTGGATGGTCCCAGAGAGCCACGACGTGAGTGACAGTGACACACTAATGTTGACATTTTTTCTCCCCAGCATATATTAACACGTGGAGTCCCACAGGGTTCAATTCTGGGTCCCATCTAATTCTCCATTCACATCGATCTGCTTGAACACAACCACAAAACAGCTTTGTTGCTGATCTGGACTGATGACTTAAGACATCATATGTCTGTAACTATTAAATTAACCCAAATTAAATTAATTCTAAGCATCTAGTATGCCTGTAATTAAACTATGATTTAGGGATAGATGAGGTTACGCAACTGAAATACTGAACACAGTTAAATTTAGTGAAAGATCATGGTTTGGATTAATTGGACACACAACTTCCTGCATTGACCCTGAACACAAATCATCAAATATTGGTGTAATTGGTGCAGCAGGTCAGTAATCTCATATGACTTGTTGATTGCACAAGTCATTTTCATTTTACTTTGAAAGAGTTAGAACAATTTTAGAATGTACTGTGAAGCTGTTTGCTTCTTCATGTGTTCTTGTGCATGACTCCTTCATCTAGTATGAATGAACGCTTCTGGAGTCTAGTTAAGAGTTAGTATTTTAATATCGTACACTTGAATATTCTGCCAAGTACGCCTAAGAATATATTCGTCAATTTTACATCTCCAACTCCAATGTTCAGCCACCTCCGGATGCTATTTTAACCATAACCACAACCTTTCCCTAACCTCAACAAAGTGTTTTAGTCATCTAACCCTAACCATACCTTAGCCAGAGTTCATTTGCGATAACCACAATCTTTGCGGAGTTAGCATGCACAGATATTCAAAGCAAGAATGTTTAAAATGTTGGCTGTTCTGGAGTTCTGCGGAATCATCCAATATCAACATTCTTGAGTGCTGACAAGATTGTATATATGAGAGTGCAACAATTTCAGAAGGTTGTGGAAGAGTTAGGATTTTAACAGATCATCAATGTTACTGTAACTGTAAGATTCCTGTAACATTTGAGCTTAATTCACGATTTATGGCCCCTACTTTTGATGCATTCTTGAACATGATAGCTGTGTCATTTTATTTATGACTAGATTCTCAGTGAAGACATGCCTCTAATCCCGGCAGACAAACTCTCAGATGAGTCAATAAGGAACCTGATGCAACACTGAGTTCCTCTCTCACTCAGTGTGATGAAACATGGGGATTTCTGATGGCTGAATGAAAACAAGAAATACAGATTCTTGTTTGTATCATATGAATAAATCTCACTGGTGTTAGATGGAAGTGAACCGAGCGACACTGGTCAGAGGAGTCAGTGAGGTGACAGAAAGAGAGGAAGACTCCTGCCAGCTCCGCTCAGCTGTGAATAACCATCACTCGTCTCTAACTCACCCACCCACACACACACAGTATAAATACACACACATGCACACTTCCCCCATTGGGAGGAAGTGCCTGTAACTGGAGCTCAGTCTCAATGCTTTGAAGTGCAGCCAACACCACAGACAGCGTGACAGACACACACACACACACACACACACACACACACACACACACAGGGAGACAGCCAGACCCCTATGCGGCGCCCATCGTCAGATTCCCGAACGCAATAGCAGACAGAGTGTGTTAACAATGTCGGGACATTGTTATAGCCTGTGTTGGGTTGTAACTGTTACTGTAATCCTTGGATTATGTAATCAGATTTCAAGCGTGAAGTAATCTGCTGACAAATCACCTCTAGATATCTTTTGCGCTGCACACTTTAACGGGTAATCCGACCCCTGAGAGACCATGACAGTCTGATGTCACCTCTCCTCCAGGTCACCGTCAGAAGATGGACGAGGTCAAACCCGGCTCTCTGGCTTTCTCCGAGAGGCTAACGGAGCTGGAACATCTGAGACGGAGCTCCATGAGGGTGACGCCTCCTCACCACCACCACCACCACCATCAGCCCTCCGCCAACACCCGCCAATCTGCAGCACTCAACTCTGCCACCTTCTCCAGCCCCACGCACACTCAGATAACTGCTGGTAAGAGCCCAAAACCGATTAACGTCTTATCAGGCAAGCAGCACAGAGTTCAGACTTCCTGCTTGTCTGATCCATCCATGCAACCATCCTGACAGTGTGTACTGATGCTACTTAAAGGTCCAGTGTGTTCGAGCTAGGTGGCTCTATTTCACAATATTCATCAGTGTATAACCACCTGAAAATAAGAGTTATTATGTTTTTGTTACCATAGAATCAGTGTTTTATATCCATGGACGCCGTGGCTCCTCTTCCATGGAGTCCGCCATGCTGAACCACCATGTTTCTATAGTACCCCACAACAGACTGTTGCATATTTTGCACATCTTACGGACACCATAATTTCTACCTCACACTTGGAACGGTTTGCAATCCACAACTTTCTGGTGCTAAAGTGCTTCACATTTTCAAAACATAGGTGTTGTCCTGCTGTCCCTAGAGGCCACCAACATTACAGACTTAGACTTAGCATATGTATCCTTACATATACTGTTAGCCATCTCCCATAACTTGGACAGTCACTGTTTCAGGTGGATGCAAAGCGACAACAAAACCCCAGCGCAGGACTCGCGTTTGTTCAACCCAAACCCAAATCAGCTGAAAATGCCGATTCCCATCATTCATGATTGTACAAAACACCACCACAGGAGGTGGCAGGAATGAACCAACCCAATTAAACACAACTGAATGAATCTAAAATTAAAAACTATGTCTGCTGTTTCGTTTTGAGCATAAACGCAACCCAATGAGGCAATTGTTTAGAAACGATGATGCATCTTTAAGAAAACGGTAAAATTCACAGGTTAGCTCCAGGAACACAGCTCCCATGTACGGTCATGTCTAACACTTGCAATGCATTTGTTTCTGACTAGCCATGACATGTCTACACTACGGTGTGAATGTACCAATATATCTAATATCTGTCCGTGGCTATGCATGATGGGAATCCTCATTTTAATCAAGTTATCCTTTAATACAAGTTGTCTTCAGTAGCATAAGACAGACAGGACATATTTAAACCATGTGGTTGTCTGGGGATTTACAGTAAATTGCAGCAAAGTGGCCACGAGAACAGTTAATTCTTTGAGTCATGCAGCATTCATGTTCCATGCAAACCTGAACAGGAAATTATTTCCCCAAATTCAAAGAAAAAAGACTTCTGGAGAACACAGAAAACCGCATTACGTTCTGTCCTGCTTCTGATGACGAACTGGAGGAAGTTTCATCTGTAAGTTCTTTTCAGGAATGAGGATTACTCAGAAACTCGACTGAATGTCTGGAAGTGCTCACAGCTGCATACGGTCATGTATGATTTTAGCTTGGATTTGTCACTTCATGCGTGGATAAACTTCCCAGTGGTTACTGTAGATGAGCAATTCGGTGTAGCAAATAGTGTGTCTGCAGTACTTCTGTCATCATCCACGCTAACAGTGTGGAATGTCTTAACTTCCTTAAATGGAGAGTTCAACATTTTGGGAAATCTTCTTCTTCACTTTTCACAGAGGAAGACGTGACAAGGTCCATGTCTGCCGTTAATTAAGACGCTACATCCAGGTGTTCACTTAGCTTAGCATAAAGACAGCTAGCCTGGCTCTGTCTAGCGGTGAAAACAACAGTACATCTGTAAAGGTCAATAACACTTTATTTCTGTAAAAATGTCAAGTTTACAAGGGGTGATGTACTGTGTTAACGTTTTTATGTCGACCCCTGATGTTGACACACATGCCCCGATGGTTAGTTCAAGTGCTTCTCTGCAACCATAGAGGCAAAGTGAACCTTTACCCTCACCGTGTGTGTGTGTGTGACACTGAACACAACATTTACGTTTACAGACCGACAAAATAAAAAAAAATACTGTGGGTGTGTATTCAGCCTGTATCAAACCTCATTGTTCCTCCTTGTGGTTTTGGTGAGATCCATTGTGGTCTGTGTGTGTATGCATGCGTGTGTGTGTGTGTGTGTACTTATGGGTGTGTGTGTTGCGGTTGCCGTGGATACTCTATGTGGCACCAAAAGGCGGTTTCTGTTCTTCTTCCGCCTTCAGTGGCAGTGATGTTCTGTGTGTGTGTGTGTGTGTGTGTTTATGCGCTTGTTTCTTCGTATGTGTGCATTTGCGTGTGTGTGTGCGTCTGTAAGTGAGGAAGCAAGTTGTGCCTTAAGGAGGATATGAGAGTCAGCTGTCAGGAAGTGCTACTGTGAGCGGAGAGGGAAAAAAAAAGCAAATGTATAACTGTCAGAATGTGACAACAAAATACTCCAAACAAGATCTCTGAGTTACGACGCAGGCTCTGTCGTCCATCAGAAGGACACGAGGAAGCAAATCATGTGATCAGCAGGTCAACATCGATACATCCCCGTGCAGCGACTCAAAGTCACACAGTCCTAAAAGTTGTAATAAATACAGAAACTTAAAAATAGATCACTTGCAGATCAAAAGTATTAAATCAAGGTCCTGTCATCTCCAAATATGTTTGCATTTTTTGCAAAAAAAAAATCCAAAGTACACCTCCTAAATAAGTAGTCCTGAATAAAATAGGAGAAAGTAAGATGCCTTAATAAACATCAAATGAAATAAACTAGGAGAAAAGGCTAACAATTAATGCATTTATTAATTATGATAAACCTCAAAAGATTCATACAAACAAACACTTGAAGTCCCAACAGTTAAGATAGAAGTCTTCAAGCACATTCAGTGGAGCCATCATCTAGTTAGGCTGCTTAAGGAACTGTGGCTTAAGGAACTGTGGCTGAATGCACTTTCTGCTTTCAGTGCATCACACATACAACCACAACTAACCACTACACATACATGGAATACTTACATTGTTATGATTCATTGAGAAAAAGTATTTGTATAACAGTCTGATCCCAAAACAAGAAGGAAATGACAAGTACTTTCATTTTTGGGGGATATATTATGTAAAACCCCATTTCCAAAAATGATCTGTCTTTGTGAAGTAAAGATGGGGAGGCAAATACTGCAACAATTATGAATCATGTTTCTCAACATGAAATGACAAAGAATCTGTGGATTTCATCGTTTACAGTTCATACTATCACTCATTTAAGATGGACTGAGCTCATTTAAGATGGACTGAGCTCATTTAAGATGGACTGAGATGAAGTGAACTGCCCTGTGGTCTGATGAGTCCACATTTGAAATTCTGTTTGGAAATCATGGACGCTGTGTCCTCCGGCTAAGGAGGTGAGGGACCATCCAGCTTGTTATCAGCGCACAGTTCAAAAGCCAGCGTCAGTGATGGTATGGGGGTGCATTAGTGCACATGGCATGATGGGTAACCTGCATATGTGAAGGCTCCATTAACGCTGAACCATATACAGGTTTTGGAGTAACATTTGCTGCCAGGTAGACGACAGAAAACCGTCGTCTGTTCTTTAGGAGCTGAGATGTAAAACAAATAGAAAATGTGGAGTAGTGGTGAGAGTGAGAAAAGAGCCACACTCTGTAGTCGTAGACGGAGGGAAAGAGAAACAGAGAGGTAGCTCTCAGTGCTTCCTGTTTTCTGTGTTTTTCTGATCCCTCTAAAAATGAAAATAGCAACAGGAAACCGTTATTAAGCCACTCTCTTTTTCTTTCTCTTCCCCTTTCTTTCCTTTTCTCTCCCCCGTCATCACCCCCTCTACTTGGCTTTCATTTCTCTTTTAACAATCGTCTTCCCTTCTTTCACTTCTCAAATTTTCCTAACTGTGAGTAATAAATACTGTACAATAATGTAATGTCCGCATGCGTGCATGTGGTGCACAAAGCGTTCATGTGCTCTGGTGTTTCGGTCTGCACATGTGTGGCAATGCAGTAAAAGTCTGTGTTCCCTCTGCTGCCAAACCACTTACAGCTCATAACAGATGTGAAATACACAGATAAAAGTCCAGATGAAATGAAAGCCGATGTGGGCTTCACTGCAGCCAATAGGTACAGACCGAATATGAAACAAGTAAAACAAGTGCTGAGCACAGCGTGTATAAAATATACACGCAATATTATCATGGGGGATTAAAACATATTTGTGATATATACAAATAAAAGAAGGTAAAAGTATGTTGTAGTCACATGATATGTAGCAAAAGCATTATTTGCCAAAGTTAAAGGTCCGGTCTTTAACGGCATCTAGTGGTGTAGTTGTTAATTGCAACCCCCTCACCTCACACTGCCCTTCCTAGCATGAAGGAGAAATAACAATGGCTGCAAAAAACACAATAACAACTTTTGTACCAGGCTGTAAACATGTTTATTTCTGCTGTGGAGTTGGACATTTTAACATGGGGACTTATGGAGACTCACTCACTTCTGGAGCCAGCCTCAAGTGGCTTTTTGCGGAACTGCAGTTTTTGGCACTTCACATCTAGAAAGTTCAGCACTTCATGAAAATGTAGTTGTGAATATTATTATCCATTTTTACTATCTTCTGTAAATAGAGCTCCCTTAAATCTGGACACACTGGACCTTTAAATGTGCTATTTATGAGAAGATTCAGTTTGTTTGCATCCAAAACTCCTTCAACATAATTTTCAAATTAGTTTTTGTGCTTCTCCTTCAATCATCTTTCAGTCATTCCTTATTTCCAACCTGTATTACCATCTGTTGAGCCTGGGTTGCCTAGTTTCTGTTTTACTGTCTTGTTGTACTTGTACTGTACTTGTCAAGAGCCCCCAAAAGCCCCAGGATGACTGCATGGTATTTGTCATACTTTGTTAAACTTAAACGTTGTTTGGGAATATGCTAAACTAAAGCCCAACGTCAGCTGACATGTCTTAAGGTGGTTCCTGCTTTATTACCTGACCTTGCAGGCCTGTGGTCAAGATGGATCTCGTGTCAAGGTCTTTATTATTTCAGCTGATAAACACATTTCCACACATTAAACCTGGGGCCATATATTGTTCTAGCATAGGAATACTGTGCACAAAGAGGAGGGGGACACATGGAGTTAATAGGGCCCAGAAGCTAATATTTGTCCCAGGCCTCCTGGCAGATTAATCTAACCATGACACCACCATGTGCTTCCTGTAACACTTGTTGACTCTCGAAATGAAAGCCACACACATGGCGCTCCATGAGCTGACCTTATACATGTATCCGCTCTGTGACAATGCTTTTATTTATTATTATTATTTATTTATCTGAATAAGTGGGAGAATGTTCCCACAAAGCACAAAGAAACACTAGTTTATCTGGAAAAATTCAAATCACCAGATACTTGGTTTGCACCTCTACAAACCTTTTGTTTTCCCCAATTTGGATATTCAAATCACATATAATTATATTATATATTATATCATCATTATATCATCATTAGCTGACCATAAAACACCAGAATCATCTTTCTATGCGCTCTAGTTCTAGTTCCAAACAGCCAGCCATCTACGACTCCTGCCCCACATTAGTGCACTCTGCCAGGGGAGAGGAGCCAGGAAAGGAGGGGGCTTGGCATGAGGCCTGTGCTTCACCACCATCCAGATACAGCCCCCCCAAAGGCACACACACACCCACACACACACACACATACACGTCAATGCTTGGGAGAGCTCTTGGCGAGACTTAAAAAGCCTTCATTGACGTCTTGGCTGCTGTGTACAATTTGCTTCCTCGTCTGTCTGCACACACACACACACACATAGACACAAAGGCACACATACGTACACACTCTAGTCTGCAAGTCTGTGGGTGATCAGTGCCATTTATTAGACTGTGGGGAAAAAGACTGGATTGAATGAAAGACACACACACACACACACACACACACACACACACCCTCCCCTTCATCCGTCCACCCCCACACTAAGTTAATTGCTTCCTCTCCTCCATCCCTCTTTCTTCTGTTCTTTTCACTATCAACAGCTTCTGTCTCAAGAGCAAAGTTCATTTAAATCAGCCTTTATTTAAACATTCTGCACCAGTCATGAAGACGTGACGTTAATATGTCAAGTTAAAGGGCCAAAGCAACAAACTGATCAAATATTCACATCCCAGATTTATTTATTTGGAGCTTTTGATCATATTCCATGTCCTTCTTTAACAAAAGAAGTGACATAAGTCCAGACCTTCACGTCATGTAATCAGAAGTGGTCATATATATATTCATTTCATAGGTCACATGACACCTGTAAGTTCCATTTGCTGAAGAAGGCCATGAGATGCAGTCAAAAGTTTGTAAGTGAACGTTGAGTTTACATGTGATTAAATAAGGGCCCCGAGGAGAAAATGAACCCAGATGATGTCATAGTGATGTCATCAGGGTTATCAGGGAGACTTCAATTTTTTTTTAGGGGGTCTAATGAAAGATGCTTCTGAGCTGCATTATGGGAATTGTAGGATACAGCTTATTTTGAGCTTCAACCATACTAAAAGTCATGATATCTCTGACTGATCTGCTTGTTTTGACTGTGAGAGTTTCCTTTTGTGTAATCTGTCTGCTGTGGTTATCTCTCTAAATCTCTGAATTACCCCCTTTGGGAAATCCAGACTGCAGATGTTACAGATGTTACAATGCAGGCTCAACCTCTCTAACAACATACTCATAGTCACATTTCAATGACTCATCTCTCTCTCTCTCTTTCTCAGATTCCAGACAGATGCAGTCGTCTCCATCTTGGTCCTACGACCAGTCATATCCCTACCTTGGCCAGATAGCCACGCCCACTGTCCACACAGCCAATCCCCTTTCACCTGGTCGATCCTCGCTCAGTGACCTGTCCTCGCGACTCACAGGTAACACACGAGCATGCACGCACAGGGAAAAAAACAGAAAGTAAAACAAGCAGGTTGTAACCTCTGACCTTTGCCCTCTCTCAGGTCCTGACCTCACAGCCTTCAGCGACCCCAGGATGACCTTAGAGCGACCTTTCACCTCCCTCTCCTCCTTGCCTGACTCCCGATTCTCCGACCCCCGGGTCCACTACCCTCCCACAGCAGCTGCTTTTACCTACGCCTCCTCTCACAACCCCGTCTCCAATGGCGCCCTTGGCATCACCATGGCAACAGCCATGGCATCCACCCCAGGAGGGAGGTACCACACTTACCTGCCTCCTCCCTACCCGTCGAACACCCCCCACCAGGCTCAAAACGGGCCCTTCCAGTCCACCTCCTCGCCATATCACCTGTACTACTCCACCGCCGCCGGGTCGTACCAGTTCTCCATGATGGCCGGGGGAGGAGGAAGCAGCGACTCGCGCTCCCCGCCGAGGATCCTTCCGCCGTGCACCAACGCCTCCACAGGCTCCTCCCTCCTGCACCCCTCTTTGCCCAATCAGAATGAAGGAGTGGGCGTGGAGGTGGAGTCCAGCCACAGTAGCTCCCCGACAAACATGGCGGCAGCTGAAGCTGTCTGGAGACCTTACTGAACCGGAGGACGCTTTGAAAGGCAGACACACTGGCTGCGCTCATTGAAGGTGACCACCTGGTTAGGTGATGACATCACTGAACACAAAAAATTGATACACGTCAACATATAGATATAGCTTTAAATGGGAGGGCTGAGTGAACCACATCCCCTAATCTCAGTGAAAGGACGAAGCATCCGATCTATACTTTTTCCACAAATCTCATGAAAAGACCAAAACCAACAATCAGCAACCTCACAAATATCTAGTTTCTTATTTCAAAAAGGCTCAGTAATATCCTGAAACAGTTGGTCTTTGTAGTTTTGAAGAAATGTGGCTCAAACAGGAAGAAATAGTGCATTTGTTTGGGACTATTTTCAGCGGTGGATGAATCCACATTTGGTGCCCTAGTGAGTATTTCCAGCACCAGGACAGTGTGAGTGAGGTCAAAATAGACTACAGTGTGTGTGTTCATGGTGATGAAGACACCTAGTCCAACACTGTGGCTCACTGAAGTGTTTTTTGGATACATTCATTGTTGGTTTTAGTCTGCACATGAGATTTGTTGACAAGGGGTTGTCTCTAAGATACAAACCTGGGTGTGTTCCATATTCCTAAATTTCCTCCTAGACCATAATCATACTTTAAAAATCTCAACTGTGAACTGAGTGGAGTTCCAAAACATCAGCAGTGTGCATGGAGGAAATGTTGGGTTCCACCCATGGGTTCCACGTCATGTATCGATGCATGCTCCCCAAGCGTTCCTTGGAAAAGTCCACCCAGTACCGTTCGTCATCGCTTGACCAGGCGCCACATGAGCTCGCCCAGTTTCTAACTGTCTACTGACAAATGTTGGCCAATGAAAAACAAGAGCAGAGTGACTGACAGGTGCCAACAGACGGCAGTGAGTGAACCTCCCAGTCTCACTCTCAGGACATAGAAGATGACTCCAGAGAAGAACTTCTGTTAAATGAAGGACAAACGGAGAGAAGCAGGGTAATCATTTTTGGTTTTACACTGACAAAGTGCATGCAGCAGCGCTGGACTGATCTCAGTTCAGCTTCCTTTGTAAAATAACGTCTTCCTCATAAATGTTCTTTGGTGTTGTGAATAGATGATTTGTGACGGCCTGTTTGTGTTTACCTTCATCTATCATTGTTTTATTCTGGCTTCCAAACTCTCGCTCTCGGTTGAATTTCGACATGTTTTCTCGGCACTCTGAGAAATATCACAGCATGGAGTTTTTGTTCAGTACTTTAATTTATTCCTACAATACCATATTTGGTAGCATTTCATGTGTGTGCGTATGCGCGTGTGTGTGCGAGTTGACCCATGATCCACTGTCGATTTGTACTGTATATAACCGTGGCTGTAAATGACACCTGCATTTGATCATGTTTTCATCACCTCTCTCTCTCTCTCTCTCTCACACACACACACACACTCTCACACACACACACACACCAGGTTTGTTTTGACATTGTTGATTGTGCACAATTGGTTTTGATTTCTATAAATATTCTTGTGAAGAAAATACAACCTTTGTCTCGTGGTTACTGGACGTCTGATTTGTTTTTCTCAGTTATTTTTATCTTTATATAAAATTCCCTCCTGAACGCTGCCACCTGCATCTATGCCAAACCACACACACACACACACACACACACACATTTCATCCAATGCTATTCCTGAACCTGAAGGAATTTCTACAGGCAAACAGACAAGCCCTAGCTTGCCTTCTCTGCCAGTTTACACACACACACACACAGGGTTGCTAAATAAAGGTGAAGTGGTTGCAGCCAGACAGTTACTACACACTATAAAATCTGATCTACTGCAGGCAAAGGTTGGGGAAACAGTGCACAGTGTTTGGCAACTTATCAAAAAAAAGTGATCGTTAAAATCGCCCGTGTGTTCTCGTGCTTAACGCTCGACACAAACGCCTCCAGCAGCGACGCTTTTAATAAACTGTGACTTCACCTGGTCAGGCAGGCTTGTCAGCAAAGGACAATGGCACACATCCAAACAAGAGTGGGAAAAGCCCCTCGGGTGCATTTACCCAACTATGCAACATCTAGAAGTCCAAACTCCAAGCGATCACATTAGAACAACCGAACGCACAATTTCAGTCTTAAGGATATTTTTGGTGTCGCAGTCGTGGCTGTGTGAAGAATGAAAAAAAAAAAGAAGAGAGACCTAAAGACAAAACTCATACTTTCACACCTTGTCACAGCTGGCCGGTCACTGCAAGAAGTGGATGTGAATCGGTTATGCTTCAACGGAAGCACTTGCATGTAACTGTGTCACCAAACAGCATCTGAAACCACCTCCCCCTGCCTCTGCAGGGGAGAATCTGTCTGTTTTTTTAGTCCTTGCACTACTATTCCTGCCGCTTTCCTTGAGTCAAACGCCATTAATGCCTTTGAGAAGAGACTGACTACAAACTATTCATATGTAGCACACTCTAGCCTTTACAAAACGCCTCTCCCCAGATTCTGTTTGACAATCTCACACCCTTGTTTGAAGCACTGGCTACGATCCATTGGCCTGACAAGATCACCTTGTACTAAAATATTGACTAAAATAAAGCAGAAGCTGCGTGATGGCTGGGCCACATGCTTTAAATCATGCAAACTGTGTCCAGAAAGCCTGTGCTGAGATGAACCCAATATGTTTCCAAGGATAGGGAACAATGGAGGGGACTCACTGTGGCCTCGTGTCACCCCTGAGATAAATGGTATTAGTTAAAGTACACGTTTATGATCGATCACAGCTAATGCTAAATTGTTAGCACGCAACATAACACATGGAGATATGTTATGAGGAGAAACTGGGCCATTACAGGTGTTTTTAGCATCACATGATTTTTCCATTGTATTTAGCAGGACTTTTTTTTGCTATAGAAAACAGTAACTTTTAAAGGAACACACCAGTATTTGCTGGTGTTCAAAACAGACACTGCTGATCATATACAAATCACACTGAAGTATTTTAGCTTTTTAAAATGTATTCCACTATACGAGACTCTGTTGCGGTGGATATCACGTGTGCTTTTGCTGTCGAAGTTAAGGATAAAAACAGACACGATGTTCACATGAATAGATCATGTAATTCATGGCAGGGACAGATCTCTGTGAACTAATTTGATTTTCGTGATTGGAAATAAACAAAAACTCAACTGGATTTTATTTGAAATCCTTTTCTAGATTAATAGAAGTCACACAGGAATGGGCTGGTAGAGACAAATTTGTTTGTTTGTTAAATTGATATTTAACACAGCAGCACATTTACATTTGAAAAGGCAACAATCTAAATGTCATTTAATGGAACTTGCAGCAGCTGTTTCTTCTTTATTCTCCTGCATGATGCAGCTTTACAGTTGATCTTTAAAATAAACAACATGTGAAGTCTAATTTTGTTTTAAATATTCTTAGTAAATTCTAATAATTTCAGGGGGAAATGTTTGGAGTTTGTACATGAGATAATAGTTTAGCCCTTGTTTGAAGTAGTAGTAGTCTGTAGTCCAGCTGTCTTGAACAGGTCATTTAGTCTTGGTGAAGAGCGACATCTAGTGGTGCCCTGAAAGGAGGTTCCGTTTCTTCAACCTTTAAAAATGGAAAGTCCAATTCACCTTTACAAGAAAACAGACAGATAGATTGTTGATATAATTTACTTCTTTTTTCTCACTGTGAAAAACCTTCAACGACAATTAAAGACAGCTGAATAATGTCTTCCCCATCTCGTCCCTTGGATTAAATCTTATTAAACGGGGATTTGTGGAGCTGAATCTATGTCCACCTGGGGGTGAAAGACATAAAACTGAATCACAGTTTTGATGCTTTAGGGTCTGTACGTATCCCTCCTCCAGCCTAACAGATACGAGAATTGATTTCCTGACAGCAGCCATCATTTGGCGCTTGGCTGAGCTTCAGATGTGATTGATGACCCGCAATAATGACAAACGAGGGAGAAATTAACAGGGAGACAACATTTACATAATGTCCTATTAATCACTGTGACAGAGGGACAGAGGTGGTGATGGCAAGGAAAAATCCACGAGAGACAACAGATTTATTTATTTATATTTGAGATGTACCAAAGACTTTGTGTGCAGGGTGTCAGCTGAATGTGATGTTGATACTCCCAACATATAGAGAGCTATTTCACAAAAACGGGTTTAAAATGATCAATATAATCCACTGACATGATAACACGACTCATTCTACATTTATTAAGAGAAGTGCCAAGTCATTAAAACAATGAAAGAAAACAAAAGAAAGCATGAATACACAAATCATAACTCAGCTGCTTCATTCAGAGCATAACAAGTGGTAATAAGACAGAATTACAGGGCTGTTGTCAATATTAAAAATTAAAAGGAAAACAAAATTATATATGTTAAATTAAACTTACATAACATTACATAAAACCTATACATATTAGACAAAAAAAGAGCATAAACTTAGATCTGGAAATGTGCGAGAAGTTTTTTAAGTTTGTTTTGTTTATTCAAAATATATACAAAATCACATTTTAATATTATACTTAAATACATTTCTATCAATTAATTAGAAATGATTAACTACTTATAAAATACAATGAAAGGCTAATTTCCGTCTATTTCATAACGGTATGTAGATGATGTGTTTAGTGTCAGTTGTAAAAACATGAACAGGCCAACTAGTTACTTTTTTTTTTTTTTTACTTCATGTTTAATAGTAAAAATGTCATTAATTCTTCAAATTAAACAATGATGTAATTTCTTGACATAGAATTTGAAGAGTTAAAATGAAGTCACTTCGCTGCATATTCAAAAGTGATAGATTTCCCTTCTAACTGCTCTATTTTTGAGAACGGTTCTCTCTTTTCCCACGACAAAAACGCAACACGAGACTCTCCGCGTCACTTAAACTAGGCGCCAAATTTGTAAAGTGCGGAAGGCGCAGCAGTAAAACCCGGCGGATCCGCAGATGTTAGTGTTTTGTCGTTGAACTTTAGGTATTTTTGATAACGTATTCCTCTCCAGGATGTCTCAACCGGCAGGATATTCGCCCAGCTTTAAGCGACCGGCGGAAATCATGCGAATGAGGAGGAAAAGAGCCCGAAGCGACGCCGGTGTCTTCTCCAGCCCGAGCGGCCAGGGTTCCACTAGCAGTCCCGGACAAAGCGACTCTTCGCCGGCTTGCGTTCGTCCTTTCTCCCCGGGACCTCTATTCAACGCTCAGAATCGCTCCGGAGGTGGGATAAAACGCAGAAACCCGTTCGCAAACATTGAGAACACTTACAGCCCCAAAAAGAAGCTACTCATTTATAACGACGACGGAAATGCCGAAGCCGTGGACAGTGACAGGACGAGTAAAGGCACCGAAAAGGAGGGAGACGAGGACATGTCAACAAAGACTGACTGTCGAGGAGCTTTAGCTGCGCGGCTGGCTGAGGCAGAAAGACAGGAGCACCGAGAGATTAACAGCAAGGTCGGTAATAACACACACACACACACACACACATCTATACACATCTACATTGACGGAGATCCAGGAACATTTTAGTGACAGTGACAAGTCGGTTAACGTTAGTTAGAATAAACACAGACACAATGCAGAACCCCCTTTAACAAAATCACGTTTTAAAACAACGCGAGACTTGACGTTAGAGCCCCAGGCGGCATTAAACCAATCCTAAAAATGATTATTTCATCTCAATTCTGGCATGTTTGTGTATTCCACGTGAGCCGAATTAAACCCAAGAATAGTTTGAAGCTTTTATGGCAATATTTAGTTACATCTGTCAGTCATTGTCTATTAAAAGGTATGGGTTTATTAAATTGTGATTATTTTCAATAGGAGATTGGAACAGAAAGGAATGTCTTGTCTTCTTTTAAGGCTGTTATTGGGGTTATTATTATTGTTTAACACACTGGAAGTCTAAGTACACACACTTGGGGACCAGGGATGTTTTTACATTTTCATATTTTCCATGTTCATTCCTTCTGCTGTAGAAGTGTCTCACTTTCTCTGAAGATGATTCTCTGTTTGAAGAAGAGGAGGAAGACGTTAAAAGTCCACTGCTGAAGGTTGGATTTTTGTCATATCTATATAAAATGTCTCTGTCATGTCGACTACATGTTAAATTTATCCTCTACCATCATCCAGAGTCCTCAGGCCATCGCTCCTGCCTCCATCGCTCCTCCTGTCTGCACAGAGTACCCGGCAGACTGGAGCCTGAAGACTCGCCTCCTCTTCACCTCCCCGCTCTCCCTGTCGTGGGCAGAGCACCCTAAAGCCCAGGAGGAAGCTCTGGGGCTCAGCCAGCACTGCAGAGCTCAGTTCGCCACCCTGCCGCACAGTCTGCAGGTATTTTTTTTTTTCAGTCATTATTACACATGACATCACAGCAGTGTTTTCAAGAAGAAGCCTGTGTGGTGAGAATTCTTCTGTTCACACACACTGCAGGATCCAAAGTCCTGCTCGGAGCTTCGCTGTGCCTTCCAGCAGAGTCTGGTGTACTGGCAGCACCCCTCCCTGCCCTGGATCAATCTGTTCCCCAGGATCAACGCCGAGAGGAACTTTAGCGGGAAGAGCACCCCGTGGGCACAAGACGCAGCACTGCAGCAGAGTCTCATGAGCGAATGGTGAGGCTGACCACACTGCCGACACGCCTGAGAGACCAAAGCCAACTGAAATCTGCTGAAAGTCTCATATCATGATGACATCATGAGCTTCCTGCTAAATTCACCTTCTTACCTAACTGACAAACCTGAAAACAGTTGTGCGGCCATGATAAGAGCTGTTAAGGAAAGGAACTTCAGTGCTTCCTTTATTATCTCCTTTAGCATAGGATACACCGGACCATCGTTTAGGAAAGGAAAGGTGGTAATGCTGTCCCACAATTCCTTGCGGCAGCAAGCAGATGAAGCGTTTTGTAGTCCATCGTCCGAACTTTGTAGTTTTACCACAGGTCACGTCAATAACATTGTGTAACATCTAGTGTAAGAGCAGTCAGATTCTGTGAACAGCGTGGTCGTCTTCTCCTAACTCCTTACGACCTCTCCTTCACATATCTTATCTCACAGTGTTAGGGTACAGTGGAAGGACGTAGGAGCTAATCTTTGACTATTCCACCGTACCCTAACACTGTGAGCCAGGGTGAACGTTTTAGATGGGAATCCCCTCGAAGAGCACACGTACAGGGTGTGTGTCATATATATACTGTGATAGAACTATCAGGGTTTGAATAATGACTCCAATGCATGGAAACATGTTCGCTGTGTAAACTCGCTCCTTGTTCACTGCTGCTCTGTTTCTGATCATCTCCTCTCGCCTTCTTCAGGTCCGTCAGTCTGTCGTCTCTCTACAGTCTGCTGAAGGCCAGACTGTGTCCTTACTTCTACGTCTGTTCCTATCAGGTACATGCTTGTCTCTGTGGTTTGAATGAGCACTGCAGGGCTTCACTCAACCTTCAGCCCTCCATCTAATCTGTTCTGTCCTGTTCTGTCAGTTTACAGTGTTGTTCAGGGCAGCAGGTCTCGGGAACTCCAGCAGCATCTCCGCCTTGATCTCTCCTACAACCAGAGGTTTCAGAGAGGCGATGAAGGCTGAGGGTGAGTCTTCATCACATTTGTTTAACTTGTTACTGGCTGATCTGAAGCATGGCCGCTACATTTCCTGTCTTCTTCTTGTTTAGGCATAGAGTTCAGTCTCCCTCTAGTGGAGGAGAGGAGGAAGAGCAGGGAGCAACAGAACGTGACAGTGCAGCGGGGAGAGGAGGACGAGCAGGAGCAGGAAGAGGAGCAGCGGGAGAAAGCCCAGGAGTAAGTGTGTTTCCCTTACACTACATGACTGTGTGTGTGAAACACACTGTGTTGGACTACAAATAGGCTCAATGTGAGAGGTCAACCAGTATCCAGACGATTGTTAATGTTTTTACAGATTGTTTATGTTCCTGAAATGTTTATTAGGGACCACACAACTTATTTTTTTAGTATTTTAATTCAGTTTATTTAGCTGAGAATTTAGATCTTATTTCTGCATACAAGTTAATGGTGTAATATACAGGTTAATATATTGTTGTTATTGGTAATTCTCTCAGGCTGCAGTATTCAGTTAGATAGTAGTAACATAAAATTCACTACACGGTTTCAGTTTGGCCACCAGGCTGCGCCTGTGAGGAAACCAGCAGGTTCAACGGAGGAACTGCTCTTGTTCTTAAGGCAGATTCTCGGGTGTTTCCGGCTCTGCACGGATTTACTCATGCAGGATGGATCTGAATCTGAATCCAAGTCTGAGTCTGCAGGAAGTTACACTGACCCACCGTCAGCTCACCTGAGTCATGACCGCCAAAGCTATTGTAGCGGTGGCGACTACTGCTTATTGTCCATGATGGTAGCAGGATTTCTGGCAGCTTTTTAGGCGGATGGACTGAGACATGTTGTAATGAGATTATACAGGTTAAAAGGAGAGGAGTGAATGATGTAATCTATCTTTTCAGTTTGCATATGTGGAGACTACACTGACTCGTCAGTTAGAGGATCCGGGTGAATGATCCGGTCGAATCACGATTCATACACCACTACTGTCCGCCTGTTCTCCGTAGGTGTTCTGAGCTGAAAGAGGACGGGGACTGTCACGCAGGTGATGATGGAGAGAACGACGACGAAGACGGCGGCTTCTCCTGGCTGAAGGAGATGGGAGTCCAGGACAAGATCAAGAAGCCGGACAGCATCACCATCCAACTGTATCCTCTCCTGTTTGTGTATCATAGCACTCCACCAGCACTCCTCAGTCAGACACGTGTCAGGTCAGAGCTCCTTGACTCACCGGTGTAGTCGTAAGGAGGGCCACGCCGTGTCTCTGGACCACAAGCCCGAGTCCGTGGTGTGCGTGGAGGGATCGCACACGTTCACCCTCATCAACTTCCTCATCAACTGTAAGAGTGTGGTGGCTGCAGCAGGTTCACAGGCCGGGTTACCCCCAACGCTGCTGGCTCCCGTCGCTTTCAGAGGGGCTGCAATGCACACACTGAAGGTACACGGACACACACACACACAAAGTAAACACATACACAGCTGCTACTGTGTCTGAATGAGTGTGTGTGTGTGTGTGTTTTTCAGGCCCGCAGTGTGAACGTGAAGAGCCAGGTTGGTTCTACGTACCAGAACATCAGCAGTCTGGAGATCACAGGTACAGCTGATCACATTTATCTGCGCAGATTTCATATTTCAGATATTGGTGCATAAACTACAATTTTTTCCCTCCTTCCTTCAGGACCCATCCTCCCCTCTTCCCTCCACACCGTCACAACCCTCCTTCGACCGGCGCAGAAAGGAAACTTCTCAGCGACTCTATACACACACGCACCTACCGCCGTCATGAACACACACACCACCAAGGAGCAGGTAGGACAGGACGTGGCCTGCACACATTCACACACATTAGTTGAGATTGTGTAATGTCTGCTCAGTGCCGTGTTTGTGTGTGTTTGCAGGGCACTGGTGGATCGGTGGACCTGTCCGGTTGCGGTCTCCACCCTGCCTCCGTCGAGCAGCTTCAGCAGCCCTCCGGTCTGGGCAAGACGGCCCTGACTCACATCAACATGAACAACTACAGCTACACCTGGAAGAACTGACAGAGGCTCATTTTAACAGGAAACAGACTCAAACATTGCACTGTGTTTTTTTTTTTTTTTTAATCTCTCTTTTAAAGCTGTGCTCTTGATGATTTGAAATATGACTGATTTATTTTGATGGAGATAAATGCATCGTTTACCAGCTTGTCTGTGTTTTAATTACTTCGAATTAGTTTTCATTGAATTTCTGCAATGTCACATGTTTTGAGTTCATATTCCAGGATGGCAAATAAATACGTTCTGTGAAATTTATTGAGTGCTGGGATTTTTTCTTTCTTTCTGAGCTTTATTTGACAGAGGTAGCTGGAGAGTGACAGGAAGGCAGGGACAACACGCAGCACATGGCCACAGGCTGGAATCAAACCCTGGGCTGCTGCAGCAAAGACTAAGGGTGCGGTTGACATATTTTCATTGTGGAAATTAGGAAATGGTTTACTCATATTTTCAACAGCACCCGAGCAAGATAATCAACATATTTTATTCCTTTAATAATGTAATCTATAAAGTAAATGTAAAGTAAGAATAAATGTGTGTTCTGAGTTTGTCAGACCAAAGAAGAAAGTGTTATTAATCATCCAGTTACATTTGAATGAATAACAAGTTTATGAAATTAGGTGTCAAAATTGAGCTTTTTACTACAGCGTTTTTAACTGCTTTTTTGAACATGCTGTTGTCCAGCCTCTTTTAAAGAAACCTAACCTTGACCCCTCAGTTTTTAATAATTTTAGACCCATTTCTAAACTTCAATTTGTATCTAAAATTTTAGAAAAGGTGGTTTCATCCCAGCCTTTAGATTTTATGTGTCACAACAACCTCTTTGAAGAATTCCAGTCATGTTTTAGAGCTCAACAGAGCACAGAAACTGCACTCCTCAAGGTGACAAATGATATTCTTTTAGCAGTTGATAGGGACAAGAGTGCAATTTTAATACTTTTAGATCTGAGTGCAGCCTTAGACACTATAGACCACGGAATTTTAATTGAGCGTCTTAGGACCTGGGTCAGCATCGAAGGCACTGCTCTTAGCTGGTTTTACTCCTACCTTTTAGATAGAACTTATGCGGTCACCATAGGCAGTCACACATCCGCTAAAGCTGTCTGTGGTGTACCGCAAGGCTCAATTTTAGGTCCGATTTATTTTCCATTTATATGCTTCCATTAGGTCAGATGTTTTGTCGGCACAATATATCATTTCACTGCTACGTAGACGACACACAGATATACCTCCCACTGAGACCCGATGATCCGGGTAGCCTAGCTGCTGTTTATGACTGTCTGGACGACGTTAAATGTTGGATGGCTCAAAACCTTCTATTACTCAGTGACTCCGAAACTGAGGTTTTACTGTTCTCCCCACCACATTCCTCCCTCCCTGTAGACAATACCCTTGGTCCACTTTTCACTAATATCAAGTCATCTGCCAGAAACCCAGGCATTCTGTTTGACTCTTACCTCACCTTCCAACCACGTTAATAAACTTGTCCAGGCCTGCTCTTTTCAATTATGAACCATATCCAGAGTCAAACCCATGCTCCCACAATCCGACCTAGAAAAAATAATCCATACCTTCATTTTCTCAAAACTGGACTCCTTTCTGGCATCAATAAAAAATCTCTCTCACGCCTCCAACTTGCCCAGAATGCAGCAGCTAGGCTTCTAACCAGTTTTAACAGACGACATCACATCTCACCAATTTTAGCTTCACTCCACTGGCTTCCTGTGCGTTTTAGGATTGATTTTAAGATTTTACTGATCACTTTTAAAGCCCGCAAGGGTCTGGCTCCTAAATATATTGCAGACATGTTAACCTCCTATGAGCCAACTCGCAGCCGTAGATCCTTGGGCGGGTATTTATTTTTATTATGTATTTTTTATCTCTTCACTCTATTTTCAATCTTTATCTATTCATTTTCTATGTTTATTAATTGTCCTTTTATCATTTCTTTTATTTTCTTTGATTCTGTCAATTTGTTGGCTCTACTGCTCTGTAAAGCACTTTGTAAAACCGTTTTTTAAAGGTGCTATATAAATAAAGTTATTATTATTTTATCAAAGGAACTGGATGCCATTAAATCAGAATCAGAAACCTGCTGATTTTCTGCCCCTGAGAAATATCAGCTCGCTCTCTCCCTCCTCCGTTTGATGCCTGGGGTTACAAGATTCATTTAATCTGAATCGTGCTGCAGTCCAACTTCCTACAAATTGATTTCATTTGCGAAATATGTGAGAAACAAGATGCCACGTGAAGGATTTTTTGTTATCCACCTGGAAATGTTTTAAATGAATGTGCCGACACAAATGACAATTCTCTCAGACTTCCCTTCTTCAGTCATGATCCACTAGTATTGTTTTTTGGAAACACATGCACCACCCCTCCCCCAAAAGCCTTGTACAGTAGAGCTTAGGGTTGCAAAGGGATGGAAAATTTTCAGAAACTTGCCATGAGTGGCCCTGGTGCGTTCAGGGTCAATAAAAAAGTCCACTCTGCATGCAAAAACTCAAAAACCCCCACAAAAAAGCATGCACGAGTCCATAAAAACTGACAGACAGAGGTCTTTGTCCAAAAAGTTTTTGTTTGATGGAAATAATTGATTTGTTTTTAGAGTTTTGTGAATGTTGGAGCATTTTGTCCTGAGACTTTTACACCCAGTGACACCCTGAAATATTTGACCACTGTTTTTATTATTCAACAATGTTATATTTCATATTTAAATCACTGTACAGTCAGTTTTTGGTTATTACTTTTTTACTTACCTTTACCATAATAATCAGCAGCTGTGGTTGCCTGAATTTTAGTGTAATGAATACAGCAGAACTTTAAAAAACATTTTTTTTTGGTAATAGGATATTTGGTTTCAGGTTTGGCCATGAAATATTAGTTTCTTACTGTATAGTTAACACTCTGTAATGTTATATGTCTGATTCCCTTTAAATGCTGTAAGGTTTCCCATGAAATATGGCTGTGCTTAACTGAATATGCAATAATAACCTATCTACATTTAAATCCATATTGGTGTGGTCTTTGTTAGTGAATCTGATTTGTACACGTTTACATTTTGATGCAGTGAGTAAAGAAGAAACCAGATGTGGTCCGGCGCCAGTGCACACAAGCCTCTAAATCGTTTCCATGGAAACAGTTCCACAATGCGGTCTACAGCACACACTCGAGAGCTGAACATGAATTCCTTTAAAATGCTGTATAAATAAAGTTTCCTTATGAAACATGACTGACTGTGTTTTACTGTATGTTTTCTACTCTTAATATTTAGCCTATTTTAACTGAATATGAATCATATTTTGAATATATTTGAATCACTAGCTGTGATTGGGGCATGTTGGAGACTTTGACACACAGACACAGACAGGTCAGTGATTTAAATATCAAATATTTGATATAAAAACAGTGGTCAAATATTTCAGGATGTCACTGTTATCAGTACTGCTGCATATGCATATATATTGGGTAATTGTAAATATATAATTTCCCATTTGTGAATTTTGTTAGTGAATCTGATTTGTACACGTTTACATTTTGATGCAGTGAGTAAAGAAGAAACAGAGGACCATCGGCTGCAGCTTACCACCCATCGGGGACATCTACACCACCAGATGCAGGGAAAGAGTCCTCTTCATCCTCCATGACCCCACCCATCCTGCACACGAACTGTTCACCCCCATGCCACCTGGAGGCATGCGGGCCAGAACATCCAGACTGAAAAACAGACAGGCACAGACCTAACATAACTAATCCAAATCAGAGGGAGGAAGAGCCATTACGCACCAGACCGCGTTTCATCCACAGTCCTCCGCGATGGCACAGCTTCCTCTGTTCTCCGTTAGGTTTGCTCTCTTACACATCGTCGCCTTTGATTTTGGGCAGTCTTTAGGTCTGAACGTGACTCTGGGAAACTCGGTTATGTTTGCAGAGACAAACTGTTCTACAGGAAGACTCGGCCGTGTTGAAGCGAACGGCGTCCAGCTGGTGGCTGAACGTGCGCATGGTGTTTGCACACCGTCCGAGGGTTACAAAGACAGAGTGGATCCAAACGGGTGCTTTGCCTTCAAACACTCCGTTTACACAGATACTGGAGTGTTTGAGTTGACCTGCGGCAGCCATAAGGAGAACATCCAGCTGGACGTGGTTGTCGCCTTTAACGCCTCAGTGATTGAGGGAGAGCCGGTGAAACTTGAGTGCCATATCATACCACATCAATACATAGAGTTTATACAGTGGGAAAGAAACCGAACGGTGGTACTGCGCTTCAGTCTGTCCACCAGAGAGACCGAATACGGGACCGGGTTTGAGGGAAGAGTGCGTTTAGCACCTGATTGTTACGCACATGGAGACTGGTCACTGATTTGGGATCAGGCTCTGCTGGAGGATCAAGGTGATTACTTTTGTTCCGCGAACGGTAAAGGCGTGAGGAAAGAGTGGGGACACCCTGCTGCAGGGAGGTTAAAGGTCCGACCGGATCAGACGAGACTCTGGATCATTAGCAGCATATGTTTTGGAGTTGGACTTTGTGTCGCTTGTCTGCTTGTTTGGTACCTGAAGTCCCGACGCTCTGGATGTGCAAAGCAGGGTTAAGCAGAGCAGAGTTCAGGTATGGTTTAAAAAGGATCCATAATTTATTTACTTCAAATATTTAAAAATGTCCTTTCTTTTAGTCCTCTGTTGTTTCAGCCCTCGACTGTCGGCTCCAGCCGCCGTTAGCCCCTCGCCTGGCCCCCGCCTGGCCCCGCGGCCTACTCTCCGGTGCACGCCGCTCCAATCTTAGATTGTTGCACCTTCCCGCCTGAGGAATAGCGTCCTGCCATCTCTCCCTAGGCCGGAGAACCACGCACCCGGGCCCCGACCCGGCCTTAGCCCTGGCCCTGGTGCGTTCAGGGTCAATAAAAAAGTCCACTCTGCATGCAAAAACTCAAACCCCCCCACAAAAAAGCATGCACGAGTCCATAAAAACTGACAGACAGAGGTCTTTGTCCAAAAAGTTTTTGTTTGATGGAAATAATTGATTTGTTTTTAGAGTTTTGTGAATGTTGGAGCATTTTGTCCTGAGACTTTTACACCCAGTGACACCCTGAAATATTTGACCACTGTTTTTATTATTCAACAATGTTATATTTCATATTTAAATCACTGTACCGTCAGTTTTTGGTTGTTATTACTTTTTTTTTACTTACCTTTACCATAATAATCAGCAGCTGTGGTTGCCTGAATTTTAGTGTAATGAATACAGCAGAACTTTAACAACATTTTTTTTTTGGTAATAGGATATTTGGTTTCAGGTTTGGCCATGAAATATTAGTTTCTTACTGTACAGTTAACACTCTGTAATGTTATATGTCTGATTCCCTTTAAATGCTGTAAGGTTTCCCATGAAATATGGCTGTGCTTAACTGAATATGCAATAATAACCTATCTACATTTAAATCCATATTGGTGTGGTCTTTGTTAGTGAATCTGATTTGTACACGTTTACAAAAAGCCATTTGTGAAACTGAAAATTCTGTTTGTGAAGCGTGATTCAGCATTTGTGAATCACGTTTCACACATACGCATCTCTTTCCACGGTGACGCATTTCTGTGAAGTCCAGCCTTGTTGTCCACACACACACTCACACTCTGTTAACACATCAGACCAAGAATCACCAAGAAAACTGCAGTCTTGTGAGTGGGGCTGGTATTCTGTGTGTGTGTGTGTGTGTGTGTGTCCACTGAGACATTTTACATGTGTGATGATTTCACTGAAGCATGTGTCTGCTCAGGCTGATCAGGGAGTCAAAGAACACAGAGGGAAATCCCATAATGCAACGTGCCTAACCGCAGGTGGTGTGTTCTGTGTTGTCGTTGTAAACATTACATAATTAATCACAGTGATAATGGTGGGGTGATGGTTAGCACTAGTGTGAATTTAAATGAAATATTCAATGGTATCCAAAGCTTAATCTTATGAATTTAATCTAGTTCATGCTTTATGGTTGCTACACAGCTATGCATTTATTCTTATTATCTAGGAGGGTCTCATAAGCTAAACAGGGGGGATGTTGTGGTATCTTACGGGACTATATTACATCAGGCGGAGTGATATACTAGTCTCCAGGACCAGCGTGATAATACACTGTGCGGTTGTAATATGTCTCTGTCGGTACCTGAAGTAAACCTTATCTCGGAGCCTCCTCATCACTGTGTGACTTGTGTGTGTTCATAATAATACTTCATATCCGTCCCGTTTTTTAATTCAAAAGAAATAATTTTGAAGATTTTTAATAGGTTGAAGAGTTCACATAAGACTGCAAGGACAATTCAGGTTTGTTTGTTTGAGTTCAAACAGATTCTCACAGATCATGTCACACATCATCATTTGTACATATATATCCAAGAAGCTGACGACGACACGGAAAATAAACAGCAACCCAACAAGTACATGAGTCCTTTGGTAAAGAAAAGGATCAAAGAATTCATTCTTCATTCATCAGTCCACTTTTTGTTGAAGTGGAAACAGTTGGGTTTGTCGGTTGGCTGGTAAAAGAGGCCAGTTAAAAAAAGTTAACAATAGTGTTCGTTATTACAAAAAATTGTACTGCACTGACAGCATTGCCAGCAGATGGATGATAAGGGGTGAACTTTCTGAGAAATCCACAGCGAGTGGAAGTTTCCACTGCATCCACTTCATCCCTCTGTGACACAGACTCTGTGTCCTCTGACACACTCCTGCTGAAAAGTAGACTGATTACGCGCACACACAGGCATCTCAACTTCCACCGCAAAGGTGGATGAGATGAGTCACACTTGTTGAATTAGTTGGACTTCATTTCATGTAGTTAGCTCTGCCACCAAGGTTATGATCTAAAATAAAGATGAACCAAAACATAATCTTTGGTTTCCTTCTTTAACAACTAAGCCACATATTCTGGCACATGTAAATATGTAAATATCCCTACCTCTCCTCCCCCACTGCTCCCCCATCTTTTCCTCCCTCCCTTTCTAAACCCAACTAGCCTTCCCTCTCCATCCTACCCCCTTTCCCTTTCTTTTCCACCCTCCCTTCCTTCCCTTCTTTCATCTTTAATTTTCTCTCTCTCCTTCTTCCTCTCCCCGCCTACCTCAACGTGGTGGTGGGGTTTGCGTAACTCTGTGATCCTGGGAACTCCCTGGTAGGGTCTCCCAAGGCAAATAGTTCCCAGGAAGGATCAGACCAAATGTGATTCACAAAGACCGCAATGACGAAGAACACAAGGAGACAGACCCTGGACGGGAGCTTTCTGGTGAGTGTCTGGTGGTCGGGCCTTCGCCCACGGGGCAGGTCGGGTGCTTTGCCAGTCGGGTGGCAGTCCACACATATTTAGTCTGACTGGTACAACTCTAAGACTATGCACTATGCACTTAAGTGTAGGATGTGGCCAAGTGACGAGACCTGAAGAGACCTGCAAAGCTTGGCTCACTGAATATACTGCTATACTGCAGTGCTGATTCCCTCTGATGACACACTGTACTCTTCACTAGTGTACAAATCCTAAACTTAATTACTATGAGCCAGAATGGAAATGAACTCGAATAGAAAGATATTGCAAGATATTTTCCCTTCAGACTTTTTTGTATCTAATTAAATTCATTTCTTTGTCTTTGGCCAGCATTTCCCAACTTTGTTTTCATCACTGAAGTAATATATAGTAATATGGGCTGATTTCCATAAATCACCGGTCTGACAAAAGATTGATGAAATCAATTGTTTTATTATGTTGATGTCACACAAATGTCAAGCACCATGTCAGAATCAAAACATACTGCAGTGATCCTCTACCAGAGATAATTCCAGCACTTGTAAAGCCTGTTGATCTTGAGGACGTCGAGGTCGGACAGACGGTCTCTTTGCCCGATGGGAACAGAGGGGTCGGGGAACGGAGTTATGGTTTCCGATTTATGCTTTCCAAAGGCAGTTCTATAGATTTGGAGAAAAATTCAGAAATGAGTTTTTAGAATACAGTTAAATTCATCATTAACTTATTTAATTTAATGTAATGTTTACCTTCCATAGTGCATTATAGAGGAGTAGTCATATGGAGTGTTGAGATTATTTGTGTCCATTGTTTGGAAGTTCTTGACATAAGCTGTTGACGAAAAAGAATGAATTCATGAATTTAATAGCTAACAGATTAACGAATGTGTCAATCAGCGAGTCATAAACGACACTGACACAGATTCTTACGTTTATAGATGTTGTCCCAGTTGATTCTGACATACTGGTCACGGTCACTCCGGCTTTGTTCGTGGTAGAAACCCATTGAGTGGAGCAGCTCGTGCTGGATGATGCCTTGACTTACGCAGCCATACTTCTGCAGCGAAACCACCTGCTTGCCTCCAACATATCCGAGTAAAGAGAAACAGCTAACAGTAACAAAAGAGAGACAGCGAGTTAAAAACAAGGTGCATGCTGCCACTTTAACCTGTGTGCATGGGCACAGACATGCAAAGCCCCAAGGCCTCCTCTATAGGAGCGAGACCCCCAGACTAACATTTCCAAAGGATTAGAAACGACACTGCTGCATCATTGGAGTCATTTTGTTCTTTCTCTGTGTTTATTTATCAGTTTTTAGTGGTTTTGCAGATATTCGTGGTCATTTGGCATCTCGTCGTGGTCCTTTTTGTGTCTTTTTTGACACTCCTCTGCACAGATTTACTAAATACTAAACCACACTGCTCAAAATATCATAATAACTTCTAACATTTAGTGGCTTAAACGGGAACAAGTGCAGAACCTGATCCACCTGGTGCATAAGCTCAAGTGAAATCGAACAACAGTAGATAAACTTGATACATAAGTTTGTTCCAAATTATTTTATGAACCCCATTGTGCCTAATGTATAAAGTGCATATCATAGTATATTTTTACAGTTCACTTTTCCCTTAACAGATGAATTATCCTAACTGGCCCACTACTTTTATGTACACTACTTAAACTTCAGTACTTCACATGCAGGAGTGCTTTAGTTATAGACTCACCCTAATCTTGGTTCAATGCTTAAGTGCATCCTCTGAGCTGCACGTGGAATGAAGCGAATGCAGGTTTTGGATTCAAAGTCCTTCATGGCAGTTAAAATCGTATTCCTCTCGGTCTCGTCTGCAATCGTGGATAAAAGTCGCTTCATCAGTAACATGATGGACGTCAAAGAGACATGTGCGATATACAGAATCCAGTTCCGACCTACCGTATTTTTCGCTTATAAGGAAAGGGATCTCCACATTCCCGTTAGCAGACTTTGGCCACAGACACGAATATGGTTCAGTAAAGCACTTCATAGCGTTCCTGGTTCTGGGAATCAACACGTCTCCTTCCAGCAGAAACTCATCAGATCCTTTTAGAAGAAAAGAGTTATGCTTTTTAATCTAACTGTGAGGACACGAGTGCAAACTTTCTCGTGTGTTCCACTGTATACGGTGTCTCTTATTGAATACAGAAATGCATTACTAATGTGAGACACTAATGTTCCCTCAGTCCTCTTGTAACATCATGATTGAATACTCACCATTGTTCATCCTCAGAATAGTCGTGGTTATGTCCTCCATGCCAGATTTATCCACTGCGATCTCTAAAGCAGACATCATACACACACACTGTTATATCTCACAGATTTGGCCTGTTAGACACGGCTGCAAATAGATACACTTAGATTTGTTCACTTACCATTATCAGCACCATGATCCTGTGGTAAAAAAAGGGAAAAAATAAAGCACTTTCTTCATTTTACAGTATTTAAAATGCAATGATCTTGACAAAGATAGACAGTGATGATGATATTTGTTTCATACGGTGCATGCAAGCTGTTCTACATTATATTCAGTCAGTTATTTCATACATTGCCTTGGTGAGCGGTGCAGAGGCCCAGGAGCAGCAGCAGAAAAAGAGAAACCATTGTTCTTAGGTCCATTTTTGTCTGAAGGTGCCGATGCTTAAAATGCCACTTCAGAAACTTTGCTCGTCTCAGGGGACTGATGCTGAAGTCCAGTCAAGGCTGAGTTTATATGCAGGCTGTCAGGGTGTGTCTGTGTACAGAGATTAGCAGGAGGTGTTCAATGGGCTCTGTTTTAGACACACAGCTGATGGGAGTGCCCTGGCCCACCCTGGCCCTCTGTCACCATGCAGGGATAATCTTATTCTGTGGGGATTACAGTGACCACGGGCTGCTGGCGGCTCACTTAGCATCATATTTCAGATGGTCTTTTTAATCAGCGGGAGGTTTGCTCATAAGATCTGGGTCTGTCCTAAAGTCTTATTCTAAAAACAACGGATACAAACAATGCCCGTTAAATGTTCCCATCCAGGATTTGCAGGGATTGAGGTGAAGTGGTGATGTAGCTTTTAAACCTAGTTTCTTTAAAAAAAACAAAATAAAGGACAAAATAAAGGACTAAAGAAGAGGAAGCACTACAATTAGAGATGAATCAATGATGTTATTTTTTAAAATAAAATAAAATTTCAGATATTTCCTGGTTCCAGCTTCTCAAATGTGAGTATTTGCTGCTTTTCTTTGTCATATAATCCCACTACATTGGATATATTTGTGTTTTCGATAGTTGAATAAAAAAAGAAATCCAAGGACATCAACTTGGGTGAAAATGTGGCTATTTTTCAATGTTTTCTTACATTTTATGAGACGAGTCAAGAAAATAATGAATCATGCCTAAAATAATCAGTAAAAATAATTGATAGTTGCAGCCCTATTCAGAATGAACCTCAAGAGATTTGCTTTAGGTTTTCAGAATAAGAACAATTACATAAACACATGCTTCATTTGATCAAACTATGCACTGAGAACTGTGTAGTGAGCTGTAGAGGGAGAAAAACAAACAAAAGAGAAACAAGTGAATCCTACACTGACTAACATCTTGGAGTTTTGATACTGTGAAGACGTGATCATTTGTTGCCTCTGTAGATTCGTTTTTACCCCCAAAATCTTGTTCAGGTAAGTGCAACTTATTTAACTATTAGTATCAGAACAAACTCATGATCACAAGCAACTCCAGATACTATCTGCAGATACTATCAGGGCATCTCTTAAGAAAAAACTCTGCTGTACGTCACAATAATGTGGCATTTATTATCGGAGAACAAAAATTGCACTCTGTGTGTGTGTGCGTGCATGTTAGTGTCTTAAATAGAGATGGACTGCAGGTGCTGTGTGTGTGTGTGTGTGTGTGAACTCCCTTTACTGCAATCCCCATAAAACTATAGATTTGCACAGTTTACAATGTTTGCATTAAGCGTTTTGCTCATGCACGCCTACAGTATATGTGCCTCTGTGTGTATGTATGTGTGTGTGTGTGTGTGTGTCTGCCCCAGTGCTGCAATCATTCATCTTAGTTCTGGATTTTTAAAAAATTTAAAATGAAGAAAACTCCTGCCATCAGCTTATTTCATGGGTGATCAGCCAAAAATATACTGCCTCACCATGCTGCCATTGATGGGAATAACCTCTCTGTAAATGTGTAAATATGTAATGTAAATATTATTTTTTTACTGTTTTGGATTGGTGGGGAGAGTTTTTATGTCAACTTGTTTTCAAAGTTTACATTAAACATTTTTCAGGAACGTGCTGCATCTGTTGCATTTATAAATGTACTGTAGCCTGTTTTCCTCTTAAAACGTGACCGACTGTTGCATCGCCACAGATCATCTGAAAAGGTTAGGAACCTCTCCCTCAGAGTTTGACAAAATAGGGGCCCCCAAACTAGAAATGGCCCTGGTCACCTACAAAAAAGACTTTATCTGTTTTAAGGATCAAGCTTCCCTATCATAGCAGCTTTTGTTTAGAACCTATAAAGAGCCCCAAAATATATTGAGGCTGAACTTGCAGCTAGGAGGCCCCTGCATATGGCCCTGGACATCATGGATGGAGCCCTGATCAGGCACCTAGAAAGAGAACAAGGTCATGAACACTAACAGAATTCAAACGGACCAAGAGAAACAAGAAACAAATCCAGACCAGACAAGACGAGAGACGAACAAAGCATAGGCTGTGTGAATCCGCTCACTTCCAAAGGTAAATGAATGAATTCCTTCACTGATCAATAGTACTGAAGTTATTGGAACTAACAGCACTAAGTTATTGCCAGAATTGGTTGCTTAGGAGACGAGCAGAGGAGACAGCATGCACTGTGATTTATCAGTTATAAGTTTTATATCAATTCAATTTGATAGTGTCAGATATAATCACACAGTGAAATCATCAATGTTCACTAGTTAATTGTTGAAGTTATTAACTGTTTTTCCACTTCTCTAGGAGGAGAGGAGACAGCATGCACCATCAACCCTCATCATCATCATCATCATCACAGTTTCACAGTGTCACAGCTCTTTTTGTTTCCATTGCATGTTGTGTGTCCTCTAATAAAGTTCTTTTATCATTTGAATGTGAGCGATGGAGCAGTAAAAGTCTGCATGAAGTTGCAGCAAACACAAAGCCTGCAAACTGATATATGTATATATAAAGTAATCTATTACATTAATTGTTCCTTACTTTGTACTATTTAGATTTCACACAAAAATGTTATATAGTTGTTGCTTTCATATACAGTCCATCCTCATTTGATATTTAAACACATGAAACATCTCAGTTTGGTCAATAAGTGCTACCCAACCCATCACCTTAACCGCTCGGACACAACAGCTCATATACGCTACATTTTTCTACCATGACAGGTAGAAAGCAGATCAGATAACACAGAACTCTCTCACCTGGACCTGAAGCACTACTCATGTTCAGCATTTATTACCGTTTGGGCCTCAGAGACCTAGGAGTCAACATGGATTCAACATGGACGCGACGTGGGAATTCCACACACACACTTCTTATACCAATAACACTGTTTTCATTTTCAATTATAACCATAAAAACTGATATAGTTTTGTTTTATTGTTTCCGGAAGACAATTCCAGCATTACGTTCATGAAAAAATACAAATACAACCAGGTGCTGAGATTTTTTGAAAATATGTCTCAAAAAAACAGAGCCGTTTCTTGCTCTGTGCAGACTATACAGACACACAGGGCCCCACAGCCACTAGAGGGCCCCAAGTTCAGCCTGAATATATCTTTGGAGAATTAAAATGACCAGCTCTGATGAGCTCTTTATAGGTTATTAGCTAAACTAAGCTGCTATGATAGGGAAGTAGTGACTTGTGTTTTTGGGGGCAATCACAGATCATTTGAAAAGAGTCCACAAGTAGCTAGAAACGGCCCTGTGTGTATCATTTCCACGTGGTTTGTAATAGATTCAAGATTCAGGAGGTGTATTGTCATTTGCAAGTAAACACAGTTTATATAGCAATGAGATTCATATTTTGCCTGTCCCCTTTACACGACAACAACAACAAGAAAAAAAACCCCAACACAGCCGATAAGAGTAAAATGAAAATATAAATATATTATTATTATTTTATTATTATTAAATATAGTGTAAGTGCAGGATTATTTCACGATTATTCAGCAGGCTGCTCAAGTTTCCCAACAATGAAGTGAGCTGAACTACAGCTAGAGGGAGCCGTGCTCATTCAGCTTTCCATCAGTGAGTGTGTGGACAGCAAAAAGGCGTGTTCGGTTTGGAGATCAGCACCGTGGACAGAGACGGTGCAGCACACACACGTGTTCACTGTGAAACACTACAGGACACAAGATGGTGGCTGCAACACAGAACTTTTTCTCCCCAAATGGATTTCACTGGAAAAAAAAAAACTGAGATCAACAAGATGTGTTTGTCCTCCAAAAACTTTGACATATTTCCCAGAGGCTGGATGATATGTTGGTCATATTCAAAGGAGCTGATTGAAATAAAAACTACATGAAATCATGAGAGAGAGATGACAGACATGGAGGGAGATTCATATGAATAAGTTCATTTTTTTTTAAAATTTAAAGCAACCATTAAAATGTGCAGCACACGAAAGACAACAAATAAATAACTCAATAAAAGTGTCTGATAAAATTAAAATATTTAAATCAAACACAGGATTTCTTGTGTACGTCAATTTTTTTCGTCTTTATTCTAATTATCTTGATGTTATTATTTATTAATTATTTTATATTCACGTTTTGTTGGCTCAAATTTCTCTTCACGGGAGGATATTTTGGCCTGTAATTACTGTGACATTTTCATTATCGATTGATTATTTGGTCTCTATTGAAGCAATGATCCAAACATTTCAGTTTTTACCCTGCAATACAAACCATTTTACTTTGACTAGAATCCTCCAGGAGCAACATTTAGCATTACAGCTATGGCCTGTAGCTGTGGTGAGTGGGAAGGGGGCGAGGTTTAAGATAAGATTGCATGAGATGACCCTTATTCATAGACAATACCGTGTAAAAACAATATGTTTCACACACTAATATTCAATAAAAGTATCTGAGAGAAAAAAAGAAATGAATCTAGTTGTAGATTTCTACATAGTGATCCTGTAAGGTTCTCAGTCTTAGCTAAGTGTTCTGCTTTAGTCTTCTCCTCAATCATTTTTTTCATGTTTTTGATACTATCATACCACAAACAGTGTCTCATTACACTGGGCACATATTTATCGGCCTCTACCAAAATCAGGTCCCACCGAGATTTGAACTCGGATCGCTGGATTCAGAGTCCAGAGTGCTAACCATTACACCATGGAACCGCGGTACACGCGTACGAAGATCCCGGACACACCTCAATGCATGACATCATTTCTTATCACGGCGTTATATTATGTAACGTTTACAACAACAAACAGAACACAACTATTCACAAACACACCACCTGCGGTTAGACGCGTTGCATTATGGGATTTCCCTCTGTGTTCTTTGACTCGCTGACCAGCCTGAGCACACACATGTAAAATGCCTCAGTGGAATACCAGCGACACCTTTCATATCCCCACTAAACACGGCTGCAGTTTTCCCCGTGGACCCTGAATGCATCATCATTAGTGAGTGACAGCCCACCTACAGACAGCACGGGCCTCGTGCCTTCTAACATTTCAGGAAACTGATCTGAAGTATGCACACACCTCACGCTGAGCTGTTTAACCTGTAGATGTGAACTGATTACACTTTATTATCTCGCCTGGTGTGTTAACAGAGTGTGTCTGTGTGACAGCAAGGCTGGATGAAACACTCTCTGTCTCTTTTAGTGCTTATAGTGACACATGCGGTGAGTGTGTGTGTGCGTGTGTGTGTGCTGTATTAAAAAAAAAACAGATGATAGAGGTCATGTTGCCACACTGTAAAACTACATTTCTCCAAAAATGTGTAACTCTGGATGCTTCACGTGCACTTTGAATTCCTCCCAGCATGGGCAAGTGAGAATTCTGCCACGTGCCTCTTGGTTTCCAATTCCCTGTGTGCATGTTGCCAACTAAGCACATGATGGAGGTCTATGAGTATGCCACTTAAATGTTAAATGGAGCCACACTGCAACCAACACAGGGTTAGAAATAGACAGTGTGTGAGTTTAATTGCATTCTATAGAATAACATCTTTTGTATTGTGCGCTTTTCGTGCCCAGTTGGTGTGTGTGTGTGTGTGTGTGAAGCGTTTTTGAGTCATTTGTCGATATTTCCCACAGTCCATGAAGGCGTCACCTGGCGCCGTAGAGATTTAAAGCCCGTCCCGTAATGGGAGAGGAGACACCTGCGGTTATTTCGAACACGCAGAGCTCGTGGCATCACCAGCGCTCAAATCTTCTTTAATCTCACCAACATATTCCGGTAAGTCCACTTTTTGTTTTACATGGAATAAAAAAAAAAAAAAAATCATAATCTGAGCGGTGCTTGCTCATTATTCTCCATGCTGAATTAAAGAGCATCTCATGTCCATGTTTAAATCCCTGGTAGAACTTTTTAAAGGTTGGCACGACTGCCAAAAGAGATGAATTATTATTAAGTAGCAATATTATGAAGGGAGTTTGGACGTGCGTAAAATGGCAACAGTGCAACAGAACGTTCCTTTACTGCGATGAACAGCTATCAGTGAAATATAATTTAGTTTTATTTTTCCTTCATTCTATTTACACCGTCTCCTCCGTTTGCTATATCTTTTCTTGAATCAGGAGGAAGAGGAGGAGGAAGGGGAGAAGGTCAAGATGTTTCCTCTGTGTGTTTTGGTCATGCTGCTGTGTCTTCAGTGTGGAAATATCTGCAGTGGTGAGTCTTCACTGTTTTTGTAAGGTTCATAAATCATGTTTGATTATGAACATTTATTACACGAATAAAACAGCATTTCAAATGGATTTGAAACTGTGTTCTCATCACACCCTGCCTGTTCTATGGAGGCTCACAGTGTTTGATATTAAACAAAAAATATTGTGTAAAACTGCGTAACACGTGGATGAAACAATAATTTCAGAAATATTTCAAACTAAATTCATTATTATAAATGATTTTTAGGAGTTTGTTTTCTATTTCACAATTTAAATCTTTCATTTTAAAAAGTGGGAATCTGAAGAGTCTTTCATTTCATAGTGCCACTTTGCATGACATCACATGCCTCCAGCCTCTTAAGCAAAGCTGTCATATTTAGCCATTTAGCACCTGTTATCTAGATAAACACATTCATACTATCTGGAGTACAGAAATCTACTGTCCAGAAAATAGACCTGACGTATGATTATGAATGTTTCCTGTCTGATAAAATTAAGGATGCAAAATATTAAGTTATGTAATATATAAAAGCTCCTTTGCTAGTAGTACCCTTAGCTCCCATTCTGGGCAGAGTCAGCTAATACAAACGTTAGCTGCACAGCTAACTGAGCTAACGGCAGCTAGTTACTTTAGCTTCCTTTTTTGGCGATATGCTGCCCTCTATTTGTTCAAAGTATAAATTGGACAACTCTTATACACAACTCCTTTAAAATAAACATTCAGTTGTTCAGTTACTGAATTCTTGAAACAGTCATGAATGTTTGTATTATATTGCTTTGTGTTATCTCGACTTATCTTTCCTTCCCTCTTGTCTCCCATCACATTTTATTTACTCTCTCCTCTTAACTAATTTTCTGCCCTCTCTCCTCTTCTCATTACCTCTCTCTTTCGTCACTAACCTTTCATCCCCTTTATCCTCATCTTCCCCACTCCATCCTTTCCTGTCCTGGCTTCACTTTCTTTAGTATTTGTGTCCTCACCTTTCCCACCCTCCTTCTCTTTTTCTAACTGCGCCAAGCATCTCCGCCATCTCTCTGCATGATTCTTTCTGTCTAGTACAACTTCTATTTTTCTATCCTCCATTTCTTTTTGTCCAGCCATTCATGTAATGGAGATGGTGAACATCCAGGTGGAGTTCGGGCAGCCTGCCATCTTGCCCTGTAATGGCTCAGCCTACTTAGATGAAAAACTGGAACTGAATGTCCAGTGGGAGGCGATGGGGGAGGACGTGGCAATTCTGAGTGAAGGAGGGCTAAGCGTGGGGGACCAATTTCAAGTAAGTGCTTTGGTTCTTTCTTTGTTCGAGAAATATTTCTGATTTACACAGTCCCATAATCCATTCCAGGGCCGTGTCCTGTTGCACTCAGAAGAGAAGCTCTCGGAAGGAGACTGGTCTGTGGTCCTCAAGCACACAATTCTCAGTGACACTGACATGTACGAGTGCATTTTGCAAGGAAGAAAAACCATTTCAACAGTATGGCTCGAGGTCGTGGGTGAGTTGGAGGTTGAAGGGAGAAAAAGGTGCTTCTAAGTTAAGGATGTCATGGATGTGTAAGACTAGTCCTCATGAAGTCAAAATTGATGTGAAAGTGTTTTTATCACATATGTCTAGCACTACGTGTCAAATGAATCATTGACTTAATGTCTGTTTCTTCTTCTTCAACTTTTTACCCAAGCACCGCATGTTGAGCGCTCCCAAGTGGTGTTTGAGGGGGCCACGGTGTATCTACCATGTTTTATTCCGATCTCCAGAAATCAGTCCCCCAATGATCTGCAGGTCTGGTGGACCAGGAATGGCAACACTATAGAGTCAGCAACAAAGGAGGTATTGCAGATGACCATACCCAACATACTGTAGATGCGATTACATTTTCATATATGTGTAATCATTTACAATGAATCTGAGACAGATTCATTGTAAATGTCTGAAATGTTTGGAAGACTCCAAGCCGTTATCACAAGTTATTGCGTAGTAAGCAGTTACACCTCTCTGTATCCAATGCTTGACCGCATATTAAGACAAGAGGGCTTGAACTCTCCGTATTATGGCACCCATTTTGAAATGTATATGTGCTTGTGAAGGTGAAACCTTTCGCAGGTCTCAAACCATACCCTAAGGGCTAACTTCCTGCATTGGTATGGTTTACCTGCCCCAAATTCTTTGGACCAAAATATACTTTTACAGTTGCCAGTCTGCCGAGATTCCATAGATATAATTAAAGGTAGTCCTAACACTGGGAGAAAGGAGACAGCTAGTTTCTCAGGACAGCTAGAACTGGTTGGCAGGCTACAAGGTGGTCATCCATCTATTGTGGATCTGTACTTTAACTTAACAAATTGGATTGGATGGATCCAAAAGGTGCTGTTAATTTCAAGGTGCGTCTTCTAAAGGGTTGGGATATTTTTGATCCATCGGTAGGGTCCAGAACTCTCCAATTATGCCAGGTGTTGCCCTGGATTTCATGTCAATGTACTTTGCGGTGTGATAATCTCAGTTTTGGACAGGTGTGTCAGTGATTCTTTGGAGGCGATGCAATCCACATCAGTTCCTGCACTACATGGTCTTGTCTTCAATCAATCCAAAAATGTCACCCTGCTGCTCATCAAGCTCCACTGGCTACCTTCACTAATGCTTGCTTGCAAAGTAGTCTCCAGTTCTGCACCCACCTACTTGAATGCCCTTACACAGGCATACGTTAGCTTCTGACCGTTGCACACTCCAATGAACGATGCCTGACTCTGCAACCCGTACACTCTTCTCTTGAGTAGAGAGGACACCCTGCTCTGGTAGGAACTGGTAGCACGTTTCACCAACGTCTGACAGACGAGAAGAGTTTTGATTTCCCTGAGCATAGGGTGGCAGAGCCAGGCGTCTTTTATTGGAACGCAATGGTCAGGAGGTACCATATTCCTATATTGTTAAGTTAAAGTACAGATCCACAATCGACGGATGACCACCTTGTGGCCTGTCAACAAGTTCTAGTTGTCCTGAGAAACTAACTGCCTCCTTCCTCCCAGTGTTAGGACTACAAACTCCTGTAGACCCAGCTCTTCAGAGAGTACCTCCTCTCATAGCACTACCAACAACTGAACATGCTAAATCTATCCCTTTAGAATTGTCACTTGATTCTATGTGAGTATTACTTATTGCTGCACTAACATGTCCTTGTTGCATTGTACCTTGATTGTTACCCTTTTTATAAATCGTTTTGGATAAAAGCATCTAAATGTAAAGTGTAAATGTCCAGAGAGGATACAGACAGCTGCCGCAAAGTCAGTGAAGCACTTCTCAAATTATGACAAGAAGCTCTGAACTTACTCATAACGTACACTGTCGAGCTACACAATGTCTACTTGACAGCAGTTGTAGCTTGCCAAACTCATCTAGTAATCCTGGTGTTGGTGATTACCCAATACTGTGCTGGTAAATCAAATAGCATTACTTCCAAAGTTCTCCACTTTGCGCAATAATCTGGATTGCACCAGCATGCCAGCAGTTTCAGATATGCAGTGTTACAGTGTTCAGTTCATGGCAGTGCAAGAGTATATACTGTAGGTTAGGCTAGGTTTATATTTGATCCGGAGCCTCTTACCACTGTTTTGGTCCAGACACAACACTCAAACACTAAAAACAAAATACTCCAAAACCCTGACCCTACCTGCAATACTGTAAATGTACCTGTAAATGTAAACTTGCAGTTATAAGTCACAGACTGAATAACCACAGAAAATAGTAGAATGTAGGCATACAGTACCATATACAGACCTCAGATTCTTATACAGCCTTTATGACTTTACACACATGGAGTACTCAGATATGACTATGACATGTATCCACTTGATGCTGTTATTTATATTTAACGTTGACCGCCTTCTTTGTCAGTGTTATATACTGTTGGTTTGTATTTTGTTCATTCACATTTGACCATTTTCACCTACAGGCTTTGATTCCTACCACTTTGGTGTATAAGTCGGATCGGGTTGCTTTGTTGGATTACACTAAAGGAGAACTATATCTTTATATAGACTCAACAGTTATGAGTGACAATGGAGAATACCGCTGTTTGTATAAAACCAGGTAAGTTCAATGGACTGCTTTGTCTGCAAAATTAAATGTAGGTTATTTTTGTTGTGGCAAATAAGCAGCTGTTAACCTCAATACTTAAGTAGTAGTAGTAGTTAGTTATCATATATCTGGAACCTTAATAATTTTGACAAATATGATTATGTCCTTTACATTTACTTTTTAATAATTCATAACTTAAGGATAACCACAGAAACAGCATAGAGAATCCAGTCAATTTTCAAAATAATACTCCCTGTGTTGGCATGTTTGATGGTTTGCAATTGCCTGCAAAGGTTACACTGGATCCTGTTTTGTGGGTGCCAGCTGCAGCGATGGACCAAATAAAAAAAATTGTTTGCATCATTAGTCACTTTGACACGCAAACATGAGAAAATAAGGTCCAGGTTGAAAAATACCAAGCAAACCTTCCTCCAACGACATTACTGGCTTTTCAGGGCCTGTGGTCGGTTCCATTGGTGCCAAACCACAAACTAGGGCATTCAGAGGATGAATGGCTTTCCTAGGTATACTGACTGTGCACTTACCAAAGTACTCACCATCCAATCACCAAAAAAACGTATAAACTTTAGATTTTTTCCAATTTGAATAGCTGCCCAACCAAAACACGTATTTATATCTAGATAACCTTAACCTCGCAATGCTGAGCTGCACTCAAATTAATTTTCAGGTTTCTGATGATTTATATCACTGTGGGCTAAATCCCCATCCCTGTGCCAGATCAGAAACTCTTTTGCTCGGTTACTGGTAGACGGTTCTGTGTAGATCTAAAATAATATTTAATCATCATCATCATCAAATTTTATTGGTATAGCCCAAATTCACAAAACACCTTTTGCCTCGGAGGGCTTTACAATCTGTACAGGGAGTGACACCCTCTGTCCTTAGACCCTCGGTTCGAGTGAGAAAAAGTTGCCCACAAAAACCCTTTTAACAGGGAAAAAGGTGGAAGAATTGTACAATTACAATGAATGATGAAATGATTACAGTAGCAGTGGAACCTGTGATAGAGATAGAGAGACACAGATGCACAGCAGCAGCAAGTCTTTAATTAACTCTAAACTGTAATGGAGATATGGTAACAATAATGACAGTAATAATATATGTAGTGGACGTCGTGCAGGACCACAGCAGCAGCCACGATCCATGAGAACCTGCTGGACGAGAGAGCACAGAAACTCCGGGGAAGAAGTTTAGTTAATAAGATGCATTAACATGCATTAATGAGACATGTATGTTTATTTTTCTTATACTGTTAAGACTAATAGCCTTTATTAATTCTATTTTCAGAGATTCTGATGATCCCAAACCTGGGATCCCAGAGAGCATAACACTGATTGTGCTGAAAACAAACCCTGCAGAATTTGGTAATCTTCATTCTTTTAAATGAAGCAACACAATATATTTCAATCAACAGACTTACTGATGATGAAAGAATGTTGTACCATCACACATATTGTGGGCTTGTGTGATATTAAACATAACCATAAACAGTTGTTGTGTATATACAGTATATGTATTCTGGTCACTTTTTCATACAGTTTCCCACCCTGATGAGACAGCCACAGAAACCACAGCAATCACAGCAATCACAGCAACCACAGCAACGGAGGACTGGCTCAGTACTACACATGAGTTTGCGATAACGTGGACAGAAGAGGTGACTGATGTCGTAACCACTGAATCCCCACTCATACCTGTTTTCCTGGAAGATTCCACACAGCCAATAAAAGGTGCATTACCAAAGCATTTTTGTAAAGATCTTTAATTCATTTGCTTCTGTTCTGCTAATTGCATGTCTTATGCGGCAGTGCTTTGAGCTTTCTTGGTCACCACACATGTGATGTGACGCATCAGTTCATGTTCATTTTTTGATGTTTTTATAGTAATGACAGAGTCACAGCCAATGGAAGCCTTTGAGGAGACGGTGACATCATTCCCAGAGGAAGGTGAGCAGCTGTAAACATACACAAAATCCATGTTAATTCCAGCATGGCTGAGATGGTGATGACCACACATTACATTTATGCATGTTCATCAACATCTCAGCCACACTTGAATTAAAGACAACCCAACTTTATTTTCATTTTAATGCGCAAAGATTAAACTACACATTATGATTTTGTTATGTGTTCTTCATCCATCTACCCCCACCCCTCCTTCAAGACACCCCGGAGACATCAACTGAGTCTTCCCAGTGGGACAATCTCCCATGGGTACGGATTGTACTCATCGCTGGAGTCCTGCTGGTCACAGCGGTGGTCCTGTGTATTCTGGGAGCTCGAGGGAAAATCTGAAAGATACAACGAGACAGACGGATTCCAACTTCTCCCATTCAGCTGACCTACGCACTTGAAAGGGTTTGAGTCAGTTTCTCAGGAAGGAAGAAGAAGATAAGGGTTACAGTGACTGGGCTCACCATTGGGCTCACCAATCACTAGACCATGAACTGAATGTGGACAATATACAAGCTATCAATAAGTACATATTTGGGACTCTGTAAATGACTGACAGTATAAGGACACAGTACTTGTAGGAAAGCATATGTCCATCATTAAGAGTGTTTGTTTGTGTGGAAATATTTATTTATTGTCTATATAATGGTTCTATTTGTTTGGGCCACTTTAAATGGATGCTCAGGAATTTTAACAGGAAGCTATACATGGCTTTGTGGACGGATTTCAGGACCTTAAAACCTACCTTTGTTTTTCCATGACACTGAGGCCATGTTACTTATGCTATATATATATATGTGTTATATTCAACAGAAAATAAAATCTGGGAAGCAAAATATGACAATTATTACTTTTATTATTTACAATAGACCTCTTGGGTCTCTTCTCCTCTGCCGTTACGTCCATAGAGGCTGCTGAAAACCAGAAAACATTTTGATCAAATGAATAAAATATGATCCAGTTTCACCGGTGAAGTTGGTGATCGTACCTGGAGAACAGACATACAGGGTGATGTCGCCTGGCTATTTGAGAATTTCTGGTGTTTACCAGGTTGGCCATGTTTATGGAGATGGTGGCAAAATTGGTTCAGATCAGATACCAGGGTCGGGTCCACTCCTACAGAAGGCAGACCTCAGAGGAACAGCTGGTTCCGTGAGTATTCATTCATATGTTTTTGAACACAGACGTCACATTATATTGTCCACTTAAGACAAAATGTGCCACAGTTTCCTTGACTTCATCCCATAAAACAGAATTTTCTAAGAACTGGCGACCATGGATGCATTTTACTCCTGTTGAACTGATTTTAACACGATTTCTGAAGACTGCACCGTTGAAGCGCTGGTTCGTGTTCGCTTAAAGACATCTGACTGTGTCTGTAGGGTTCATGGGTGGATGACAGGAGCTGACACCTCGCTGGTTAGGAATGAGGAACAGGTGCGTACAGCTGAGAATGAAATTCAATATAGAAATGACTCTGTGTGCCAAATTGTGCTGTGTAAGGCGGTCATATAAAGCATAGAACCCCTCAGCACCAAATCAATGAGTCCTATGAGAGAAGAGCCACTGCTTTATATCACTTCTTTGACATATGATTGTTATGGGGGGGTATGTGCAATGTTATCCTGACATTCCGGGGTAATTCACACCCAATAACATGTCACTCCTGTGACCTCAGCATGTGTTAAGGTCCTTAACACAGATGTTTAAATGTCAGTAGAATTGATGAAGCCTCTTTGAATAGTGCAGAAACATACATGTATATTCACAAGACTATAAACGGTCTCCAACAAGAAGTCCTGTGTCTTCTTTGGCTTTAAATTAACGTCTCATCGATGTGGAATCAGTACCTTGTCTAAAAATGCAACCTCAGATGAACCTCATACATACATATAGCGATGACATTATACAGGACATGTATATTAATAGAATTTGTTACAGGATCCAGTTGCACAGCTTGGTATACTTGAGAGAGTGATAGATGAGATGAAGCACAGCGCTGGTGGGGTCCAGACCCCCCACACCCCCTTTATAAACCAAGCCAGGCACTTTTTTATTGTCACAGGCCCCCAAAAATACATTCATGTCAGACTCAAAAAAGGAGTAAGTGACATGGAGAGCAGAGTAAAAAATGAATAGAGCAAGACAGAAACTAGGAGACTGGGAGAAGCTTGCCACTTTCCTACTGTACATACAGGTCATACAGTACGACATGCTAGACACATACTATACAGATACTATATCACCCTGTCAGTGTGTATTTGGTGGTTTAATTTCGCGTTGTAAAATTAGATGGCTTGATGTCTCATTTGTGTCCTTGCACTGATGCTGTACATCCAGCAGAGGAGTGTGCACTGATCTCCCACCACGAGGAACCACAGTGTGCTGATACTTCATACACATGTTGGAAAGTGAATTTGATCATGTTGATTACATTAACTGTATGACAGTCTTTTGTTAAAAATGAAAGCTGCTTAAAAGTCAGGCAGCTAAATCAGAACCTGTTCCCTAAATTAAGTCCGCGCAGGCCCAAAAGAATCTCAGTGGTTTTGTGTATCTTTGTGATCCCCTCGTAGGGTCTCCCAAGGCAAATTATTCCCATGGAAGGGATCAGGCACAATGTGTCTCACAAAGACCACTATGAGATGGAGGAGCTGCAGGACCTCGCACAGATCAGGGAAACCAGGGTCCCATCGACTAAGGCCCAACCACTGGATACTTAGTATAGCTCCCCTCCCCAGTCTGGCTCCAGAAGGGGGCCGCGGTTTCCTTAGTTGGCACAGCGCGAATAAAGGGCATTAAGCAGTCACCCGATGGGCCCACAACCGACAGGGAAAGGCACAGGGCTCAGCTGCTTTGTCAGCCTTTTTCTTATGGAAAGGGTTAAATCCAAGTATATTAAGTATTTTATGAATTGCAAAGGATTTCTTCGTTCAAATGTTCGTGGTTCCCAGACGATGAATCCCAGTGACTCTGGTGATCTTGTCTCCACCATGAGGTTCACATTTGTGGTTTTCCTCACAAAATTTCAACAGCTGTGAGGTGATCTGCCATCAATGATTTTACAAACTATTAAAAGTGCAAAAAGTAAGAATTTTAGTTTATCACATTCAAATGAACAGAAATGATCAATAGAATGTGAAAAAATAACAGTTGGGTTGATAGTCAACTAAAACTAAGTTGAATTAAACTAGAATATTTCTGATCATACATGTATTAGAATCACTGGAATAAATCACAAAGAAACCATCCATCCATTACAGCAACTGTGTAAATGTAAAATGCTAAAAGGACATAGCTGGTTGCTGGTTCCAGTACATATTTTCACAGAACTTCTTCCAATAATCTCCGCTTCTCATACTTTTCTCCTTCTTTTCCCGTATAATCCTTCCTCCATCTCTCCTCCCCCTTTCCCTCCGTCCCCTCCCGTCCTCCCCTTCCTCCCCCCTGCTCTCCCCTCTTCTTCCTTCTTTCCCGAAGAGAAGCTTACTTCCACATTGCAGAATGGAGAAGAGGAGTGAGGAGTCACTGGCTTTCTCTGTCAGGGTCTTCACGCTGCAGGAGGAGAAGGAGGAGGAGGAAGGAGGAGGAGCACATGGAGACACACGAGGAGGTAAAAACAGGCTGCAGGGGGCACACTTTTATCCAGAACTCTGTGACTTTATGAGATAAATTCATAAGAATATAGAGCAACTGTGCCCTCAGTGATCTAGCATCACTTCTAATCTGTCTAGCTCTGTAACTACTCTGTTCTGATTTATGGCAATTTGATCTGGTGAAATAAATCAATGAAAAAGATTAAGATATTAAAACCATCTTGTTATTCTTGAATGTCTTATTGCAAATGCAATTTATTGTGTGTGATTAAGTAATTATCAGAACATTTCTGGTATTGTGTTAAGTAAATGAGATCCAGTCAGTGATCAGCTGCATTGAACCATTCCAAATGGATGAATCTATAATTTCACATTTCACTTTGTGACAGACGTTTAATCATCTGTCTTAAACTGATTTCTCTCAGTGATTCTTTCTCACGTTAAAATGCCGACTGGCTTAAAAAGGACAATTATGTGCTTAGTGTACATATTGTGGACACTGTGTGTTCACCCTCCAACCTATCTTTTAATAGAATAATAATAATTTAGTCATTATTTGGTCTGACATCATAATAAAGTGGATATGAACTTTGTTTGGAAAAGAGTTTGCACTAAACAACCATTAGTGTCTGATGCATCGTGGTTAACGTAGTTGTTAGGAGTGTTTTACACAACACCACCACCACATGGAGCTATGGGCAGCAATTCAGAAGCTTCAAACCAGGGTAGATTACTCTTTTATCATATTCTTAATACTACGACTACTGTAGTTTCCACATTTACTGTGAAACTTCCTCTTCCTCACTTCCTCCTGTCTGCCCAAATTAAGCTCAGGATATGTTGTGTGCTTGATATTAAAAGTAGCTACACAAACGAAGTGTGTGTGTAAACTCAGTGTGCTGTGTTGTGAAGGAGCTGAAGGTCCAGGAGGAGGCGAGCAGGGAGCAGCAGGTCAGTGTGTGCAGACAGCGAGCAGAGCAGGAGCTAACGCTGCTCCTCACCACGGGACAGGAGGCCCAGCAGCTCACTGTGCAGGACGGTGAGCACACACACACGCATGAACACACACACAAACGCGCACCTGGTAGATGTGGTTTATGTTCATCTTTGCATGGTAGAGTTTCAGCTGTTTTTTTGTTTGAAACTTCAAGTGTGTGATCCTTTTAAACCAATATGTTTTCAGCCAACAGAGCATCAGTCTTCCAATTGACTGTTTCCAAGGAGATGGACCGCTGCCAGGTTGGAGGACAGTCCTTCCTGGTCACTGTCGGCAAGCTGAGTCTTCTGCTGCAGTTTAAAACTCCAAATGGTCGGTACAGTACATGCTAAAGTTCATACTGGTTGTCATCATGAGGTTTGGTTAGTGCCTCAGGAGTTCAAACATGTACAACCCATCCTGTCCTCGTTGGCTGTGCAGATATGAAGAACTTCCAGCAGGTGTTGAAGACAAGGGATGTTGAAGAGGGAGGCAAAGTTTGCACAGAAAGACACGAGAGAGGAAACGAGGATGCAGAGAGAGCGTCGACGAGACACCCTGCCATGTCTGAAACAGGGGCTGAAAACAGCCCTATACAGGGCTACAAGGTGAGCCGCTCGAGAACTGTGACTTTACAGGTTGTAGGGAAGTTTAAAAAAGAACTTTGGATACAGTTTGCTTTGTGTATTTGTAGTTCCACAGCTGTCTGTCCCAGCAGCAGAGCCTGCTTCAGGACTACCTGAGGATCACCACCTACCAGAGAGCCATTTTAGTCAACGAGACTGACTTCAGAGACAAGGTGACTCCTCACAGACACACACGACTGTTTATGCAGAGAGTGGCTTTAGTCTGTTTGTTTTATAAAATGCTAATAAAAGTCAGTTTATATGGAGGATAAGTCCATATAACCTCTTCCACGTCCACCACTTTGAAGCACCGTGTTTCTAATGTAGCCCAGAATGGACAAAATAAACACTGACTCTAGATTGACATTTTCCCCTTAAATGACAGTTTCCCAATCATGCTAGGAAGAAGAGGGCGAGGCCACTAAATCCTACAGACAGGTCCTTTTAAAAGAAGTGCAACAGTCAGACAGACAATGAGACAGGTTGCAAACAGGTCAGTCAAATTCATTAGGAGGAGAAAACGAAGACCAACAGTCATTTTTACCTGTAAACATCCATCGCGGTACACTTTCAGGTGTGTTCACAGTATGTTTAGAGATGTCACCAGGTTCCCACATCTTAACAGTTACTCTGGTGTGTACAATGTTGTCATACTTGATAGAAATGTTAATGAAACTACAAAAATATGACTCAGTTTGTAATCAGATGAAAACACTTCAGGTAGAATGGAACCAGAGAGAAAGCTAACGTAACTGTAAGACCATAAGTCTGTGAGACTCAGTATAAAAGAGGAATAATGAGGAACATAAAGGATGGGAGCATCGAGTGGAACATCCCATCTCTCTGAAACATTCAGAACATTATATCAAAATCCAAAAGTGTATGAGTGTGTGTGTATTTAAAAAGTTTCAGTTCCAGTTCTCCTTTTTCTCTTCCCGTCTCTGTAGGTGGTTCTGGATGTGTGTTGTGGTTCTGGTATTCTGTCTTTCTTTGCAGTCCAGGCAGGAGCCACCAGAGTGTATGCTGTTGAGTCCAGCCCAATGGCCAAGTATACACAGGTCAGTAGATTTGAAGCCTGCAGCCTCCATCTTTGTCAGCTCTTATTCTCTGCAGTAATTAAAGAATTGTTTGAATCTTTGCGACTAACCTACAAGCAAGATTTGAATCTCCGGACTCTGAGCTAGCTCGCAGAGTTTGGAGAGTAATGTTATGTGTGTGTTGGCTTTGATTGAGCCTAAAGAAAAACCACAGCAATGCACTAGATAGCACACACACACACATAGAGTACATACATCACATGCAGAGCGTGGCATTCTGGGGAGTTAATGGGTTGCGGCAACATCTGGCCCAGAGTTCAGCAGGATAGGGGCTGCAGAGACATGCTATACTGGGCTTAGACCGATATATAAGGGGATTATGTCTGCCATGGATTAAATATTGAAAATGAGCATGGTGTCAGATTTACCTGATCTGCCTGTTCAGACACGATCCACACAGCACAAAAGTCCAAAAGTCCAAAGTGATGGATTAGATTTGGATACTTGTAATGATGTTTTTTCCAGGTTTTGAGATGTCTCTTTCCAAAAACAGATTCCCTGGAGACAAAACACACTGTCGACAGTTTTTATTGGTCATCCTTTCTGAAGAAACAGTCCCTATAAAACTGCAGACAGTATGTCCTGTGGATTATCCACAGCAACCACAACATTGTTTCTGGAAGGACATTGAACCGTTGAACCGACGTTTTCAGTGCTGTGGACACCACAAACTAAATTCCATTAACCTCCTTTGTATCAGGCATAAATCTCAGAGACAGACATGTCAACACCTGGACAAATAGAACCAATCCATACATTATCTTCAAGGAGAGATATGTTTAAAATCTTGTTTCCCAAACGACGATATAGACAACACATGAGCCTGTAGACATAAAAACTTGCCTTTAAGACTTTATCAATGTGCATCCAACCACTGAGCATAAATTTCCAATATGTACACTGCTCATAGTGGACAGAAGCCAACCAATGACCCAGTTTGCTTTGGTTTTATCAAGGTGTGTATAGGCCTAGTTGTATGGCGTTTGTTTGATAGATAGATTACTTCCTTCTCTATACATCATGTTGTTTTCTGTCTCCCGTGCAGATCCTGGTCCAGAGTAACTGTATGTCTGAGCGGATCAGGGTCCTAGAAGGGGAGGTGGATGAGGTCAGCTGTCCTGACATGGTGGATGTCATCGTCTCTGAGCCAATGGGATACATGCTGCTCAATGACAGACTCATGGAGAGCTTCCTGCATGCCAGAAAATGGCTCAAACCCAACGGTAGGATTCAGAGGAAATTGCTGATGTAGTGTTTTAGTAATACAATAAATAAATGAAATACTCAAATCGTGATAATACTGATGGTTATTAGGAAAAGTAGGACATGAAAAACACAGAAAGTACTCCATCACCAATCTTGGAACCCTTCGGATACCATCTGATGATGATTTAGCATCTGGGGGCAACAGCCAATAATTTGGAATCCGAAAACACATAACGTTATCCAAGTCAAGAACTCATGTGCAGTCCGATTAGCCACTTGATATGCGGGAACGGCGAAAAAGACACAGTCGTGCTTATCTCTGTAAACAGATATTTGCATATAAATGCGTATAACTTTAAAAAGCACACTAGAAAGATAAACCATCATTAGACCGTTTAGAGATGGTATTTCAGCCAATGCGTTCTGCCTTTTTTTTTCTTTTCACATGGACTGTTGCAACCAAAGCTCCACCCGAACGATTAAGTGTGCATAAACTCTGAGATCATCTGAAATAATAAGGGCCTTCAGATATCTTGAGGCCATGTCTTGCCATGGGGGACTTATGTCAAACCTTAGTTAATGGAAGAGGAAAAGTTAGAGGAAGATACATTTAGAGACTTGTTTAGGATGTCAAACTTTGGACTTTTCTTGCTCTTGTTTCTTGACATGGGAGTTTACTGGGTGTGCTGACTTGAGACTTGCTTCAGGACTTACCCATCTTGACATGGGACTTGTTGGTGTTGATCTGAGACTTGACTTGGGGTTTATCTGTCTTTACTTGGGACAAGTTTGTGTTCACTTTCGGCTTGCTTTGGCATTTACCTTCCTCAACTTGGGAGAACAATTTTTCCCTAAGGCTCCCAAAAGTGTTACTCCAGCCATTGACCATGTCAATCTAAATGTCTGTCTGTGTCTAAACCTCTCATGTTCTGTTGATGTCTCTATCCTTGTCAATCTCTCTCTCTCTCTCTCTCTCCAGGTCTGATGTTTCCCTCCTATGGTGATATTCATCTGGCTCCCTTCAGTGACGAGCAACTCTACTTCGAACACTTCGCGCGAGCTAGTTTCTGGTCTCGCACACACTCACACACACACACACACACAACACACAAGCACGCACCGCCATAAATCCATGCATGAGGACGCAAACACACTGGCTCCCTTTCTTTCCCTCTCTCTCTCTCTCTGTCTCTCTCTCACAGACACACACGTTCCCAAGGCTTGACCTCAGTCAGGCATGTTTCCTGTTGGGTGTAAAACGCTCGGGTTCAGTCCAGTCCTGACTCATACAGACCAGCCAAGGCTTTGACTGATAGCATCTTTTGTAGGCCGATAAGTTATTTCTAAAAAAGATATTTGCACCAAAAGAAAAAACACATTTAAGACTTTCTGCGTAGGTTATGCTTCCTGAGAATTTTTAATCAGGACATGCGAAGAAAATTACAATCTTGATCCCATACAGTATATACTGTTAGGATCTACTGAAATAAACGCATTTTCATTCCATAGTGAAAGTGGATGTCGTATTTTGAGCTGCCGTGTGGCCCGTAGGGAAAAAAACTGTGTCCAAAAGCCAACAAGTAGATACAACACACCTTAAATTTCAGGAAAATTCAAGATTCCATGAACCATATAATATTCAATGACTTTCCATGGCCAACTTCCTTCGCCTTAAACTAAAAGTTTGTCATTAATTATGCAGATGTCCGGGTGTATTCTGCTATATTCACGTATGTCTGCACAAACAATGCAACCTCTGTTGTGCGGTTTGTTTGTGCATAAGTGTATGCAAGCATACCAGCGTGTAAGTGTGTGTGTGTGTGTGTGTGTGTGTGTGTGTGTGTGTGTGTGTGTGTGTGTGTTGCCATGGTCTGTGCCCTTCACTGCTCCACCACTATGTGTGGGTCAGGCTCAGTCAGCCTTGAGGAATGAAGGTAAACTATAAACTGATGTTGTTCACTCAAAGTATTTTGGCGGTGACACTGTGAGAAAAACTTTATTAAGTTATTCCTTTATTTCCTACCTAATATAACCATCAAATATTTCACTACCAGACGTGTCAGTCAGCTGACTGTCGATATTCAGTGTTCATTCTTCGCTCGTCTTTGTTCAGGCAGCAGAGAAGTTTCTATGGGGTGAACCTGAATGCTCTTCACAGTCCTGCAGTGGACGAGTTTTTCAAACAGCCTATAGTGGTACGTGCTGTAAAACTCCATTTGACAGTACTAACCTTGACACAAGATCTGTTACGACATATGGTACTCTTTTCAGGACACGTTCGATGTGCAGATCCTGATGGCCAGGTCCGTCAAGCACTGCATCAACTTCATGGAGGTTAAAGAAGAAGATTTACACAGGTTAGACACACACAGTAATCCAAGGCTTCGTTGGTAACACTTCATTTTAAGCCCCCTGTTTAGTATTAGTTTATAACACACTGTAATGTCGTTGTAAGTAGATGTGGGGCTGTTTTTATAAGAAAACCAATCAGTCCCATCATGGTGTGCTAGATATGTAGGATAGGATACAGCAGAGAAAAAACACGGATAATAAGAACAGATGAAATGTTTAGTATGCATGTAATGCATGCAATTTGTCAAAATTCAGAAAAACCTACAGAGGCATATGATAAAACGTGTGTGTGTTTCCTCCAGGATGGAGATTCCCTTTGTGTTTACACTCATGCAGTCTGGTCTGGTCCATGGACTTGCCTTCTGGTTCGATGTGGCCTACTTGGGATCCAAGTAAGAAATAAAGAACTCAGACTGTCCTTCCAGTTGATATGGGGAATGAAGATTAATACATTAGACCGTTCAAAGAAATAATAGAAATCGGTTAAGACATATCAAACAAGTGAACCTTTCTTCCGTGCATGCAGGTCAACAGTGTGGCTCTCCACAGCTCCCACTGAGCCTCTGACCCGCTGGTATCAGGTCAGATGTTTGCTTCAGACGCCACTCTTTGCCAAGCTGGGACAAACATTGTCTGGGACCGTCCTGCTGACCGCTAACAACAGGTACACACACTTTCTCTGAAATTGCTGAGGTGGACCAAAAATTGGATTACTTTGTGATCTGTCTTATCAGTTTGGATCAGAACAGATCAGTTCTCATGGAAGTTTGTCCATGACCTGTGAGTGTAACCAATAATCATGAACATTTACCTTTTCCACATTCCAGGCAGAGCTACGACATCCACATCACAGCCACAGTCGACCAATCAGGCTTCAGATCTGGAAACATCCTGGACCTCAAGAACCCTTTCTTCAGGTTACAACTTGTTCCTCTCTGATACATAAAATAACATTACATTAATATAACACTGGGTTAATAAGTACTGCTTTTCTATGTCCACTTTATGAAACACCCCACAAGTCAAAGTCATTCTGTGTGCAGGACAGCATCTTGGTTCCACAGCTAGAGACCTCCAGATCTTTGGCCATCAGAGGTTCCAGGGCGGGTCGCCTCTCCCCTCCTGGAAGCAAGGCGAGGAGAACAGAGGTAACGAATGAATGGATCATTCATTAATTATTATATTAATGAATGATCACAACACAGCTTGAATACTGCAGGCAGACAGAACAGCTTCATGAAAGATCCACAAGAGGGCAGCATGGAGCTGCTAATACTTCAGACCTTAATCTGAACAAAACATTAACAGGTATCACTTAAACAAAACATAGATGATATGGAAATTATGCATTTCTGTGTAATCCTAACACTGACATGTCACCTTAAATACGTCTGTGATGTAATGTGTCAGTGGTTTTCTAAAAGTATAATGTAGATGGACAGAGGTGAGTGCTGTACTGAGACGTTTTAGAGTGAATTACTCACTTTTCTTGTCATTTCTATTTTGTCGACACTTTTCTTTTGAAGATGGCTTTTTTTTATTCGAGTCAGTGTGAAATAAACACAGCTTCAGTACACTTTAGGCAGCTGTAACAGCAGCTTTCGTTGGTCAGATGTCGTTGTCAGTGCTGTGAGTGTGAGTCTTTATTTACTGCATCAATATTGTGTCAGAAAAAGCGGTGTGGGGCTGTGCAGAGGCAAACAGCTGATCAGTTATGTGTTTGTGAAGGGCACAATTTGAAAAAAAACTAAAGTTAAAGAATAAATTTGCAAAAGAATTGTTTTTTTTTTATTATCATAATTATCATGAATTTTCTCTTTCATCTCCAAAGGAACCTCATGAGGAATCATCAGATCCACTTCCACACACCACAACTTTGACCTCTCTTTAATAGAGGCTGTATACACACACGCACACACACACACACAGTGTTACATTACACATTCAAGCATGCACAAGGAATCTGTCATTTCTACACCAGCAGTGTTTTCTGTGCATGTATTTAATTCTCTGTAATAAAATGTTCCACTCACAAACTGTATTGATGACACTCATTTCCTGCTGATCACACACACATCGTAAGAACTGCACGATGGTTACATTTAGTAAAGTAGTATTAAGTTTTGTGATGATATGTCCACCAAGTGTTTTTGAAGCATACAAACATTTTTTACTATAAATATATTAAATCATATTAAAGAGATCCATTACAAACTTACATTAGAAGTTACATTTAGTGTTATAATAACAAACGTGCAGTCTGTTGGGATTGAATTACTCAAGAATTGAAGCAGGATTAACGTCTGCGTTAATTGTGCTTTTATTTTGAAAGCCGGAAACCCGGAAGTGCTCTCGTTGTTGTAGCTAGCAGAACATAGAAGCCAATGTAGCCTCATATTTGTGTGTGAGCAGAGTCATTCTGTTTCATAACTTTAATAAACGTGTCATAGAGGTGCGTGAGAGGCTTCACTGGACTGAGTTCCCGCGCTGCGCAGGATGCTGGCTACAGGAGCAGTGAGTACACACGACTGTTAACTTTAATGAGGCAGCTAACGCGAGCTAACCTGCATGTGTTACATGTTAGCCTGGCTATATCTTATGCTAGAAATTCAGTCTAACCTGCTAGCTGCACAGCTAAAACAGATATAAAACCACTGTGTTTACGAGTCAGCAAGTCGGCAACTGTTTAGTAACATTAAGACGACTTCCTTTAACGTGTGTGTTGTAGCCGCCATATGTGAGTCTGCTCCGGACCCCATGTGGAAATCTGTCAATTTGAGACAGCATCGCCTTTTTGGAGGCTTCCGTTATGTCATTCTGTAAAAAAAAGCCGCACAGAAACACCTTTATGGGTCACTCTTTAATTCGGCATTACACTTAGCATCGCATATTAATTTATTAATATCATATTTTAGGATGCTACACCTCCTCTGTGTGCAGGTAAAACAGGCTAACAACATATGTAGTACCCAGAGGCAGCATGAACCAGACAGCAGCAAGAGAATACACTGTGCTGATTGCCATGTTGGTCTGCACTGCTTTCAGGCTGTGACCACAGCGCTGGCACAAGTGGACAGAGAGAAGATCTACCAGTGGATCAATGAGCTGTCCAGTCCAGAGACCAGGGAGAACGCCCTCCTGGAGCTCAGCAAGAAGAGGGAGTCCGTACCCGACCTGGCTCCCATGCTGTGGCACTCGTGCGGCACCATCGCCGCGCTGCTGCAGGTGAGTCAGAGCAGCGTTTTACCACATCTCCAGGGTGGACAAGAGAGCGAAGAACCTCGAAGTTCATGCTGTGTTTTCATCCCTGTCGTTTTTTAGGAAATCGTCAACATCTACCCGTCGATCAACCCCCCCACCCTGACAGCACACCAGTCGAACAGAGTGTGTAACGCTCTCGCACTCCTCCAGTGTGTGGCCTCCCATCCAGAGACAAGGTAACTGAAATCCCCGTCACTCACGGGCGCTTAAGTACACGGCAAATAATGACGGTGTGGGTTCACGACCACGTTGAACGCAGTTAGTTTCGTCCCTCGCAGGTCAGCTTTCCTGGCCGCGCACATCCCCCTCTTCCTCTACCCGTTTTTACACACTGTGAGCAAAACACGGCCATTCGAGTACCTCCGCCTCACCAGCTTAGGAGTCATAGGTAAGAACTCTGTTGTATAAGTACAATACTGAAGTTATCAGTGAGTTATCGGACATATTGTCTGCCAATTTTGTACTGATTTGTAGAAATAATCGTGACTAATCCAAAAGTCAGAAATGTTGAGTCTGTTTGCTTCCTTGCATCGATCCCGTCAAGGTGCTTTGGTGAAAACCGACGAACAGGAAGTCATCAACTTCCTGTTGACCACAGAGATCATACCTTTGTGCCTTCGCATCATGGAGTCCGGCAGCGAGCTCTCCAAAACAGTACGGTCACATGACTTTATTCTGACCAACACATCCCTGTATGAGTGTAGATATTCCCTGTACAATAAAACATCACTATATGAACTGGTGACAGGGTGGTGTAACTGTTTTTTTAGGTTGCAACCTTCATCCTCCAGAAGATCCTCCTGGACGACACCGGGCTGGCGTACATCTGTCAAACATATGAGCGCTTCTCCCATGTTGCTATGATCCTAGTGAGTCATATCTTAATTATTAACATGTAACACATCCGTTAGCAGTTTGTCTTTGTGTCCTGACAGTCTGTTTGTCTGTTTCAGGGTAAAATGGTCCTCCAGCTCTCCAAAGAGCCGTCAGCCCGTCTACTGAAGCATGTGGTGCGCTGTTACTTACGTCTGTCTGACAACTCCAGGTACTTTTCTTACTGAAAAACTGACTCCAGGTCAGTTTTGGAACTGTTGAAACATACAAAGGATGCCTGACGTGTGTGTGTGTGTGTTTGTGTCTTTGTCCCACAGAGCCAGAGAAGCTCTGCGCCAGTGCCTCCCTGACCAGCTCAAAGACACCACCTTTGCCCAGGTCCTGAAGGACGACACCACCACCAAGCGCTGGCTGGCCCAGCTGGTGAAGAACCTTCAGGAGGGTCAGGTCACCGATCCCCGGGGCATCCCTCTCCCGCCGCAGTGACGTCCCTCCCTGCCGACCCCAAGGAACACCAGCAAAGAACTGCCTAACAGACGAACCTTCCATCATGGACACAGAGACGACACTGTTTTTATGAGAGACTCAAAGGAGAGGCTGCTGCCTGGTTATTTTTCTGCTCTCATGTACAGTCCCATGGATTTGAAAGACATTCACATTTGTTGCCTCGCCAACGTGTTCTGCAACTGTTGTACGGATCGACAATAAATTGTTGCATAACAGATAACAGCTCCAGCATCTTCATTCAGCTGCAGTGACACTGCACTGCTTGTTGTGGTAACTCTCCTTCTCACGTGGTGGTTATGAGCTAATAAAAAAAACTGTGTGTGTGTGTGTGAGGCCGTCTGTATCACCTGTAGATGTGTGTTACTGCTTTACATGGAGGATTCCAGTGTGCAGTGTGCACTGTGCAGCGATCATGTCATGATTTCTCAACAGCAGCTGTGTTTAGAAGTTAAAGGCTTGTGATCAGCAGGTGAGTCTCTTTCTCTCTGTTTGAATCTTTATTTGATAGTTGCAGCTGAAGAATGACAGGAAGGTGTGGAAAGAGAGAGACGGGGATGACCTGCAGCAAAGCCTGCAGCAAGCAGGTGAGATACTCGTTCTCTTCCTATTTGTCCCGAAAAGATTCAAATCTTAGGTTGTAGCAGCCCCCCACCAGTAGTACTTGTACCGCAGTTTGAGGAACGGTGTCCTAATATTACGATCATGATGTCATATTTATGTTAATATTTCCTGCTGCTAAATTTTGAGAAAGGTTGACGCTTCGGACGTCATCAGTGACTTCTTAATTTGACCCAACATAATGAAGCAGTCTGCTTCATAGCAGCGTAAGAAGCTTCCATCTCTATCAAAGGGTCACTTCAGTGATTCAGTTTTTCTCTTCCATGAAGTCAGTTTACTCACAAGTGACTGAGATTTCCTGACTTTTAGTCCCTTGTTTGGCTCCAAAACCCCTTGATCCTACATCTCCCATAATGCAACTGGATAGCGTATTTTGTTTAGAAACACCCATGTCTTTCAAATTCACACCATCAGTTTGTAATACAAACTCTGCTTCCCTTCAGCCGAGGAAAAAAAAAAAAGCCACGTGTAAATCTGCGCTCTCGGTTTACAAATCCGGATTTACCGAATAAATCTAGAATATATTTGGCAAATCTGTGTGCACGGATTATAATCTGAGAGTACAGATTTACAGGAGCCACGGACGACTGCTGTCAGGACTGAGAAGTGACCCAGAGTGACCTGTGCGAGTTGGATCGTGATCATTATGTCGTTGTAGCAAGTCTCGCTGCCACCGTGGCTTCTCAGCACAGTTACAGTCTGATCGGATTATTGCCCATCTCCTCCAGATATAATCTAAAGAATTTTCCCTCATTTAGTGTTTTCGTGGCTCTAAGATCGAAGCACTCATCGTGTTTCTGCACTCAGTTATTCAGGTTTTTCTGGTCTCAATGGCTTCAGGTGATCCGTTGCAGAGGTTGCTGCTGGGTACTGTAGTTTTTCTTCTTTCCTCAGAGGTCATTGTGAGGGAGCCCCTCCATTTTAGTCTTGGCTCCGTCTGTGTAATTTGAGCTGGGAAGCTGAGCTGAAGCCGTGAATTATTAATGCCTCAGAACCTGAGCAGGGAAACACAGATGAAGACCACAGAGAGAATATTAATATTCAAAAACATCCAAACTTAATGTGTGTGTGTGAGCTCTCAGGTGCGTAAGCGATGTCGGTAATGACTCCGGAGGTAGACTGGGAGCAGTTTGTTCATTTGCTGGTGGATCTCTCTCTCTGGTGTACCGTCCTCGTGGCCTGCAGCTAAACTGGCCTGATCAAAGTTTGATGAGCGGGGCTTAGTAACATTAGACGGGGCAGAACACGCACGGGCACTCTGTGGTGGAGCTCTGCTGGTCCTCCACCTGGCATGATGTGATAGAGGTGGTCCAAATCTGAGGGAAACAGGCTGATTGTAATCCTCTGCCAACGAGTGTCTTATATGACAGCAGACAGGCTGCAGGACTCTAGATAATAAATCCTTATACTTATAAATACATTTTTCTTTTAATACGACTATTCCTGGATCTATTTTAACTTGTATTCGACTTAAAAATCACAATTAAAACATGATCAAATAAAGACATTTTGCATGTTCTAAACACATATTTATACACAAAGATGACAGAGCCTTTGCAGTCAGGGCTCCAAGACTGTAGAATGACCTTCCTGAGGAGATCAGGGCTGGACTGGACGTGTAAAAAATGCACTTTTATGCACCTTTAGATCACCTTTTCTGCTTTATTGTAAAGCACTTTCTAACATACATACAGTCCAAGCATACACATGACATGTTCATCCTGCTTTCCACAGAATCCTGCTGTCCAATATCATATACTAATTTTCATCTACCTTCAATGTAATCTATACAAAGTCCGACACGTGCATCTGAGATACAAACTGGATCGTCATGCAAATCACGCTGATACTTCATCTAATGCAAACCTGTTTCGTGTGGACTGAAGCTGCCTCTCGTAAACAGCTCAGGTTGGGTGGAGGTCCCTGCTCCAAACAAAGCTTTCACCTCAGCCATGTGGAGGCTTTTAGAGACTTTATAATAAGCAGCTATAAAGGTTGTGTCGTCGAGATTAGGCATGGGATCATATGATTTGTGTGCAAAACACACTTCATTTTCTTCCTCACACGGTCATCATTGTGTTTAGATGGCTTTAACTCGCACTCCTCTCCTCATCCGAAGTGCATAATGAAGACACAGCTCTCAGAACAGTTAGAGCAATGCTAAACAGGGCCAAACAGGTGATCAAAAAAGGATCCTGAGAGAGAGAGGAATGGTAGGAGGAGGAGGAGGAGGAGGAGGAGGGGAGGTGGGGCAGGGCAGGTGAGCGTCACACTGAGTTGACTCTGGCTTCAGTTAGTTTGTGGCTGGCTTTCATCACTGCAGCGTGGCATGCAGAGGGACAGGAGCAGCAGCAGCAGCAGCTCCTGGGCCATATGATCTGTTCCAGCTCTGCGACAGCCGGCAGCACCGACCGGGACTCAGGGATGAGCCTGCAACAGGTCAGACTCATATTATAGAGCCTCAGAATCTGACAAATAATACTGTTTTTTTTTTTTGGCTTGTTTGAACTGCTGATCCTGTAGATACTGATAGAATATTTCAATTTAAAACCTCCCTGACTTTCTGATGAACTTCATGTTGTACCTTATGTGCTGTTTTTTCCAATTTAAAACGACCTATTTTTGTCTGTTTAACATATTTGCTATGTTTGCTATGCTGTGTTTCATGGATTTACCTGCTGTATGTATAGAATTATTTATTAGTTGCAAGTAGCAGGCTGGCTTTGGCAATGTGGTTTTGCAGAATTTTTGTGAATGAGTGTTTCTGAGTAGGAGCTTGGACCACCACAGTCAGCTGAGGTCATGAGTGAAAGGAATGCTCAGACCACGACAGGGATTTAGGGGAGATTAGTTGGCTTATTGAGCTTGACATAGAGACAGAACAAAAAGTGCAGGACACCACAGAATGCTGGGAGAAAAAAACATAACAGAGCAGCAAAAAGAGCATCCAGACCAGCTTAGTGAGCTGCCCAGTGTCACCGTACACACAACACGGGGATGAAGGCTGAATAATGAGGCTGCTGGTGCTGTGTGGAGCAGGTGTGTGATACTCTGTTCTCACAGAGATCTTTGGTTAAAAGAGCGATTCTATACAAGAGCTCCTATATTACAGCCTGAGCATGTCGCTCCAAAGCATAGAACACCATGAAGATGAAGCACATGTCTATTTACATAGAACTATCTGAGCATCATATCAACATTTGCTATAATCAGCCTATAAATGAGGTGCCGTTGTAGAACAGCAAAATGTTCCGTTAGGGCTTACACTGTTAATGTTAGCGCTGAGAACATACGCATCTATCACGCTGTCTAAGGAATTAATAATTGAAATATGTTTATTGCTATTACTGACTTACTTCCTCAATGTTACAGTAAAAAGTTTAAAAAGTTGAATAGCCGGCAAGTTTCCGAGCAGATAGGTATATTCCTTGAGCTGAGAAATTCTGAATCTTTACGAAGTTATTCATTGTTATGAAGTGAATTTGTTGTCTCATCTCTATGTGGATATTGTAGAATGTTAATTGGTTGTTAAAACCCGGCAGCAGATGCAGTTTTCAAATTGGGGATTGGTGAAAAAGTGCTTTGGTAATCAGCGTCTGCAGAAAACAGAAAAGTGTTAACTGCTCATAAAAACGTGTGAAATACTGAGAAATGACCAATCAAAAGACCAAAGTAATAAACAGTCATTTGGTTTTCTGATGAAATCATCATCATGTCTAAATGTCTCTGGCTCATAAGTGTAAACCCACAGGAATAACTAAAAGTATAGTACAGCATGCGCTCTTCTGTTCTTTCTTTTTAGATGGCAAAAGTGTGAGACAACAACGAATGGCTTGCACAGGGACTGATCTCCGTAAGTCTGTTTTTATATCCTGCAGTGGGTTTTACGGTGTAAGATGTACAGTACATCAATACATACAAATTCTCCACTGCTTCATTGAACTGATATAGAATAGCTCATTGATTTGGAACTCTGTATGTCGATATGCATTTGTGTTAGCATCAACAATATCTGACCTATACTGACCAGGCTCTGCGGTCTGTCTGTGTCCTCCCCCAGGTTTCTTGAAAAGATACAAATTAGAATGTTAAATATTGTCTCAAAGTATGATTTACAGCTTGAATGAACTTTATTAATCATATAATAAATTACCCAGAGAACTGCTTTGGTAAAGTAAACATGTTATTTTTATATTACACACGTATGACTCCAAGGCTGCAATACTGCAATGTAATCGTTAATTGCAAATTGAAATTTACTTAACTTTTTTATGACGACATTAATTGTAAAAATAAATAAATGAATAAAATGTTCATGTTTGAAATAGGATAATTAATGCCAAATTGGAAAACTCCTCCACATACAAATCATTTTCACTGTAGTCCTTTTCATGCCCAAACTTGAAAATGAAGTTACGATTGTAAGCATTTGAATTGCAACCATACTTTCGAGCGATATACCACCTAATCACACAATATTATTTTATTCTATAATAACTTTTTCTCTTTTCAGGCATCCGGGGGGATGACAACCTCCAGTCCATGCTGGTGGGGACGATAATGAGAAAAATCAAGTCTCGTACTTGGAAGAAACAGCGCTACTTCAAACTGCAGGACGACTACATGACCATCTGGTACAAGTCCAAGAAGGCTGGCAACACCCACTCCACATGTAAGAGCACATAATGTACTAATGTGATTAACCTCTTTCATCAGATATTAAGCCAAATGTGACGATTATGATAACCCAAATGGAGATGTTGATTACACAAGACATCAGCACATTCATTATGCTAGAAAACAGAGGTGGATAAACTCAACGGAGCACAGGACACTGTATTTGTTCTTATGTCAAAGATAGACGTTGATTTTTTTTTGCCTTCCACAGACCAATGTAATTAAGTTTTCATGTATTCTTGTTCATCTTATGATGATCACCACATGGAGATGATAGTCCTCTGTCTTCGACTGTGATATAAGTTTTCCAGCCTGTGTCGATCTTTTGTGCCCAGTTTCAGTGAGTGACCTGGAGGCAATACGAGAGGGACACCAGTCCGAGGTACTGCTCAGCATCGCCGATGAATTCCCAGCTAACCGATGCTTCACGCTGGTCTTCCGTGGTCGCAGGGGCAACCTGGACCTGGTGGCTGAGTCAGCCGAAGAAGCACAGTCCTGGATCAGAGGCATGAGGAAGCTGATTGAAAACCTGGAGAACATGGGGGAGCGAGAAAAACTAGACCAGTATCCTTCACTTGTCAATCCTTCACTCACTGTTTTCAGTCTGTGTCTTCAAAATAGTTTTACAGTCCAACTGAACTCCACATGAGCTCAGTATCCTCAGAACTCTGTCCAAAAAGAAGATTAGGGAGATATACAAAGACGCCTTGTGATTTACGTCCTGATGTAGGGTACAAGTTGACATTTCATTGAATATCTGTTCGCTCTAGAAATACCTTATCACGGACAAAAGGGTTGGTTAAGGGGAAACTTTGACTTGTCCGTGATAATAAAGTGTTTCATCCGCTATTTAATGTGACACTTTCCTAAAGTGGCGTACCCAGATGGATTGGTGACTGGTTTAAGAAGGCAGACAAGAACCACGATGGCAGGATGAACTTCAAGGAAGTGCGTGATTTACTGAAGATGATGAATGTGGACATGAACGAGCACCACGCTCATCGTCTCTTTACAGTAAGGGCCTTTGAGCTAAATACATAAACTGTGGTCATTCTTGTGAGGATTTAACATAGAGTGTTTCATTAGTACAGCCATGGAGGGATTTGATACAAATATCCATAGAGCTACAGCATGTATACTTCTCTTTCCTCAGATGGCTGATAAATCCCAGTCTGGTACATTGGAGGATGACGAGTTTGTGCTCTTCTACAAGATGCTGACCCAGCGGGAGGATGTATTAAGGGTTTTCCAGGAGTACTCAGTTGATGGCCAGAAGTTATCCCAGAGCGAGTTGGAAGACTTCCTGAGGGAGGAGCAGCTGGTAGGGGACGACATCCAGCAGTATGCCAAGCAGCTCATTGACCGCTATGAGCCCTCTGACACAGGTACATGGGCAGTGAAGGATATACCATATCTTGGTGTTTGTCGAACCATAGGAAAACTAAGATCATTGTGACTACCTAGTGTCCCTTGGTACTGAAAAATGTATGTATGTGAGAAGGTTCTGACACTATCCTCCTGTGTTTCCAGCCAAGATGCTGAATGCCATGACATTTGACGGCTTCTTGATGTACCTTGGCTCAGCTGAGGGCTCCATCTTCAACCCACAGCGGCGGGGCGTCTACCAGGACATGAGCCAGCCTCTGTGCCATTACTTCATCTCCTCCTCGCACAACACCTACCTGATGGAGGACCAGCTCAGAGGACAGAGCAGTGTGGAAGGATACATCAGGTAATGCTGCTGGGGGTTGTTTTATTTGAAATTAGTCTGGTTTGATGACGTGGCTCTGCTAGAAATGTCCACTGTGAGTTTAGTTTAGTTGACCTCTTTGAGTGAATCCACTGATAGCTGCTATTTAAATGAATTTATTTCAGTTAGAACTGTTGCTGTTGTGACTGAATCAAACAGTCAAACACTTTTGAAACCAACCAACCAATGGTAAAACAAAAAGATGTTGTTGTTTTGAGCCTAATGATCAATTTGTCAACCCGACTATCCATGTGGACTCAAATTGTGACTTGGGCTCAAGTTACTGTTTTGATGACTTGCAACTTGACACAACATGACTTGAGACTTGACTTGGATATGGACATGACTTGATTTGACTTGAGATATGATGACTTGAATGACTTGTCTGTGTTTATTTTATTTATTTCTTTAAGTTTAAGTACAGAATATTAAAAATGTTCAAGACTTTCAATGTTGACATTGAAACTGTCTGGGTGTTACCTGGTACAAGTGCATGCTGGAAATGGCATCGTCATGACCGGATGACTACCCTGTTAGTCAAGCTTCTTGTGATGCTATCTGGTCTATGGATCAGATTAGATCATCATCATGCCCGTGCCATGAGTCATCACTTTCAGAGTTTCACATGTGAAGGTCAAAGGCAAACTGCAAGACTTGCTCATCAAAGATTTCTCACAGTCAGGCTCTAACATCGAACTTTGTTTGTCTTAGTGTAGGAAAAGTATCTTGGTGGGGAGTGACTAACCTTGGGACTTGGCTTGCTAAGGACTTGACTTGACATAAACTGCGACTGGAGTTGACTTGACTTACTCAAGAGCTTGCTTGAGAATTGCCAAGGGGCGCCAACGAGTTGGGGGCAAAGAAACAAAGATGCTTCTAATTGATTAAACGACAAATAGAATTCGCCAAGGGTACAAAGGCATCCAGAACCACCACTGCAACTATGACTTAATCATTTCTCTTGTTCTTTTCCGAGTAATTTAGAAGATGATTCTATCCAAAGCCACTTCCAAACCATTTTAGAGATTTAAGGGTTTCCCTCTGTGGAAATCCCTAATGTGTTCTCTACTATGCTCCATTGAGCCTCTCAGGGATGATGAGATTTCCTGTGACGTTGTTCTGAATTAATCCCGCACCATTCATCAGTTTTTTAAATTCATTAATAAATTAAAGTGGGATTGCTGACGTCAAGTTCTTTTTAAGTGATTAATTCTTTGTATTAATGCAAAAGTCAGTCTGATAATGGCATTAACAAAAGGCATTAACTTAAGGCAAGTATATCTGATCCTGATAAAGAAATGAATGAAAGAATGAAAGACTGAATTTGTCTTTATGGCTCAGGGCTCTGAGTCGTGGTTGCCGATGTGTGGAAGTGGACTGCTGGGATGGTGCCAACGGAGAGCCCATTGTCTACCATGGACACACTTTCACCTCCAAGATACTTTTCAAAGATGTGGTCAACGCAGTGAACAAGTATGCTTTCAAGGTAACATCAACTGTCTGGTTGTTTCACTTTGTTTTGTTTCACTTTGCCAATGTGGAAGTAAATGTGAACTTGCCCCAAAAGCCCCAAATTGCCCAGACCTTGCAACCAAACTTTAATCCCAACAAGATGTTACAAGGATCTTGCTCTATTGAAGGTTAGGCAACTTTTCTTGTGACCCTTGTCAGTTTGAAAGTTTTGCAAGCAGTTGCGGTTCTTGTCCAAAGTTCTTGTCCATAGCTTGAAACTAGAATATTTATTCGAGGACATTTCAATCCAACTGCAAATTGGTCAGGGCAGGTCTTTTTTAATCAATTCTTGCTGGAGCAAAACATCTAGTCGTAAGCTCTGAGTAATGCATAAAATGTTTTTTGTTCTTTCTTGAGTACAGTAGCTTTCTCATCTACCTGTCCTCCAAGTTATTCTTGTTCCTGAAAAAGTTGTGTTTGGTACAACACTGGTGATTTTTACACTGCACAGGTCACACACACTCACAGCCCAATTGGAAAGATGATCACACTGGTCTGAATGTAGCTTTTCAAGTAGACCAAGCATGTTTTGTAATCCCCTCATGCTGGCATTGCAATTGTTTTTGCTTTCATTGTCCTCTAAAGCTGTATCAACAAATCGCTCAGCATCTCATTGCAAATTTATAAGAGGGAGTACAACTGTGCAATGATATCCAAGACATAATCTGAAAGCCCTATAAAGTGAGCTAGCCAGGGATCTGCCACGCAGTGCCAGCCCGATGCCAAAGTGAACAGCTGCCAGGTTCACGTGCATGTCAAAGTCTGCTGTGTATGAGCATCTGTCCGCAACTGAATATTGTGGCCTCATGACCCCTTGTCCATCCATCTGCTGGTCTTTCAGCCAGCCAAGCACAACCTGCAGGCATATGGCAGCAGGCGTATTAGCTTTCCCCTATGATAATGCTCTCCAGTGTTAAATTACCAACTCACTCACTCCCTCCACCTCCTCCTCTCCCCCATCCAGGTATCGGAATATCCAGTCATCCTGTCCATCGAGAACCACTGTGGTGTTGAGCAACAGAGAGTCATGGCCCAACACCTCAACCACATCCTTGGTGACAAGCTGCTGAAAAGCACATTGGATGGCAAGGCCCCCATCGGGCTGCCATCTCCTGAGGTGAGCAGTGCAGTCGGTTGTCCTAACCCTACCTCACTCTGTGTGGTACTTGTTGGCTTTACAGTACTTTCTCTGTGTGAACATAAACCTACATGAATCCTGCTTGAAAAAAGGCAGCCCAATCAATTATTCCAGGGCCACAGTGGGGGTGCCATGATATGTGATAATCAAGACTAACAAAAAACCCAACCTTACCTGACTTTTAAAAGTCAGTTAGTTTCTGTGCTGTTGCCTAACTGGAACATTTTTGATTCATAAATTTGATTTTCTGTGCTACATAATAAAAACAAAACCTAGCTAAGTGTACTATCTTGTTCTAACCCTAACCCTAACCATTAGTGAGCATTAATGTTACAAACTTGTTTTCATGGCAAGCAAGAAATAGCATCAGCATGTTCATTTGAACAGCTTGATCCATTGTACCGTATCCTTGTCAAGGTGATACAAATGAGTCCTCAGATTGACCCAGAGGACACCTCACTTTCCCCCCAAAGTCTGTCAAAGCCTCCTGGGCCATATGATCTGTGTGCACATGCAACACTGGCACCCTGAATTATTCAACACCACAAATTTTTCCCCCTGCTACAACGTTGAAGAATATGAGAATACATTTTTTTTCCATGGTTCCCCTTTCAGACCATTTTGTACAGCCGATTTAAGCGTTTTAACAACTCCCACAGCTACCGTCTAACCATTGTTTCACTCTACTGAATGTGAAGGATGACCCTTTGTTTTTTGTTTGACCTTCCTGCCAGGATCTAAAGGGGAAGATTCTGCTGAAAGCAAAGAAGATTGGCGGTCTGGAGGAGAGTTTCAATGGGATGGTGGAAGACTCTCTGAACGGAGAGGTCAGCGATGAAGACGATGTGGCTGAGATTGACGATGATAACCTCCGCGAGAGTGTCCGTCGCAGGGTTAAGGTAGGTCAGGTTGTTAAATGAACAGTGGTACACCTCAGTCCCAGACAGCCTATTTTACACAGTCTGATGAACCAGCCTGATAAAGACTCAGAATCCTCTATTTCAGTCATTTTTAGATTGATGATGTAATATCGAGGCAAATCAGGAAGTGGATTTCGATGTATGAGTTGGAACACTTAATAGATTAAGGTGACCATCCCAAAATAAAGGCACTCCTTTTGATTAAATAGATCCTGTTAATTACAGTTGGTAGTTTCATTTTGCTGTGCAGTCCAGACTGGAAGGTTGCCTGTTTGAATCCTGAAGCATCATGAAACCATTTAAGTTGTGCTTTTTTGTGGACCAGCCCAAGTGTTGTGGTACCAGTCTCAAGACCACTATTAGAAGGTCTTGTCTCGGAATCTTGACTCGTCTTGTCCTGCCTTGATCTTGGTCTTGACATGATCTTGGTTTAGGTGGTCTTGACTACAGCACTGCCTCAAGTACAAGCCTATGATTAGACTTGATACTTGGTTCTTAGTGTGAATGTACGTACTGACAAGCAGGATATTGAAGAGTACCCAGACCAGCAGCACTCTTTTTAAGTTTGACCTGGTGATGATTTGTTCTATGTGTCTTCTTGAGATCATACACACCCACTCCCTTCACAGGTCTATCATATTGTTCCTTTAGCTACACCTCTGTTTTAATCCATACATTACTAGCAGAGTAACCACTTGTATTTAATTATTTATTTTGCCCTTGTTTGACATTTTATACCTTTATTATTAGTCTACAGTAGAGAGATGACAGAAAACAAGGACAGAGAGGAATGGGGAACAACATTTAACAGAGGTTAGACTCAAAAACACTTTAAAACCAGAGCCCACCTTGTGCATGCCAGCTTGTGTTTTTAACTGCAAGTTTTTTTTACCTTGTATAGAAACCATTACAGTGACTAATTATGTATTAGTACGGTAATACCTGATTTTCTAAGAACGTCTTGTTCTTGATGTTGTTATTTCGGTTGATACCTAAGGGTATTCAGTACAGATATGCCCAGCCCTAGACATGAGTAAAGACTACTACAATAGTCTAACCCACTGGTTCCCAACCTGGGGGTTGCAAGACCTTCTCAATTGTATATTTTGTTGGAAAACATATACATACATAAAAATATATACATACATAATATAGACATATATCTAAGCATTTTATTCATTTCTGTGAATAAAACAAATTAAATTTTTACTGTTCAAGATTATTAAAGATAGAAACCAATCCCTCAGGATAAAGACATGATGCAAACTATATGTATAGAGCCTTCACTGTTAAACAGCCTCATCCTGCATTAGAAAAGTACACAGAACAATGGCCAAGTGTCCAGGAGAAAAAACACTGAATTTGACGTCTATTTAGTTTGTATGATTACAAAAAAAAATATATCAGGAAACTCATCAACTGATGCAACGTTCTCAAAATTCATCCAAATAGCTTGTTTGACACAAATCCTTCTGCAGTTATTGTTTCAGAATTCTTGTTAATTGTACAGTTTATCAGTTCTGTAGTTTGTATATATTATGAAATATCTATAAATTATATTAGTCAGAGGTCCTCAGTTTACTCATAGTTGATAATTTTTGGAGCCCTCTGATTCATTTCATTTCAGATCATTTTATAGGCCCACATCCGCATCTATGATTCAGTTTTTATAGATATACTGTAGATTTTTTAGATTTGTAGATTTTTAAAGAGTTACAGTTTCTCAAAATCTGTCATGAAAGACGTTCACCCACAGCTTTATCTTTAACTTAAGTGTGTAAATGTGTACTTCCAGATTCCATACAGTCACTCCAGCATATTAAACCCGTGACATCACTTGCAGGTTGTGTTGATCATAATTAATTATCATGGTTGTAGTGTGATTATCTCCACATAATTTCACAGTATATTCTATTTGTCCTGCATATGGGAAAAAAAAACAGTTCAGCCTGTGCAGTCAGGTCATGTGCTGATTTCTAAATCCTCCACACAAGCTCTTTTAATCTGCTGCTTTTATTTATTTGATCCGACTGAATGGACAGTCTACTTTTATTTATTTAACTGTACGTAAAGATTCAACCATCTGCCTTTGTTTTTGTTCTGGTGGAACAAACAGAAGATACTTGTGAATTCTGACTTTTTCTCCTCAGCTGTGTGTTTGTTGTCACAGTTGATTGAGTGTTTTGTAGTAAGCCACTCAGAGACGCCCAGAAATCTGGTAGCCTTTTTATCCAGCGGAAAAGGATTGCATAAACTTCTGTCATCCCTCATGAAAAATAAAGAGGACTGAAGGGCAGGGAGCAGACACTGGGTGTTAGATAAGGTGATCTGTTTACACTGTGATAGACACAGAGGCAGGCAGAGACAGGGGAGAAAGAGAGAATGAGGCTTCAACACTGTGCTACCACTCGTGACTCTGGTGTCCTCTACCACGGACACCCAGATCTGATCTGAACTTCATTGAACTTTAAAAACAGAGAATACAGAAACAGAATATTTGTCTGCGGAGACATTTAAACTCTTCCTGAGCTAAAAGTCGCACACATTCCACCGCTGTGGATATCAACAAGAACGAAACGGATCAGAAAAAGGAGAAAGAGGATCTCTGGATCTCATTATGCCTTGTCAAACCAGATTAAGCCATGCCATGCCAGGCTAGGCCAAATTAGGCTAAGTTCCACAAGGTGAAGGTTGTACAGTCTCCTCTAAAATGGGATACTTGATACTCTGAAGAGCACTAATTGCAGTCAGTAATTACCTCTGTTGGTAAATACCGAAGTCTAGAGTCTCTGAGTCGGGCTAGAATGAAATATCAAGTTTGGCCTTTTCAGCCACATTTCTAAACATGATCAGATGAATCACTTGAACTGTTGCCATTTGGAATAACAACATCATTTGTCATCAGAAATTATTATTAAACATAATATGTCATTACATCGAGTATTAAATTACTATCATTCTACACTGTGGTGATTCTGTAATGCGTAAAAATCTGCTCGAGGTTTCTGTTTTTCCTTGCCACTGTTGCCAAGTGCTTGCTCATGGTGGGCATTATTAGGTCTTTGTAAATAATATTATAAAGAGTACAATCTAGACATGCTTGATATGGAAAGTGTCATATATATTTGAGTTGATTCATTAGCAAGGTTGTCGAGGTCCTAGAAACTTTTCTTCAATGTCAAATTGCATCACTACAAATAAGATTTGTCCACTGTAGCAAACTAAATCAATGTTGTTTGACAAAGAAATTTTATCCCATGGGCCACTTGACAGGTTTTTTCAGATCTTTCTATCGTATCTTGCATCATCAGCAAACAAAGCAGTTGTAATTTTTGGGCGGCTTTTAGACTAACATTAGTCCTGCATGAAAAAATGCAGGGTGCCAATGCAGAAGGCTCGGGCAAAAAACACAAGATCGTCTGTCAAGAAAAGAACTTCACAGGGCGGCGTTTAGCTCAGTTGGTAGAGCAGCCGCCCCATGTGCGAAGGCTAAGTCCTTGCTGCGGAAGCCCAGGGTTCGAATCTGACCTGTGGCTCTTTCCCGCATGTCGTTCCCCATCTCTCTCTCCCCACATTCCTGACACCCTTCAGCTGTCTTTATCAAATAAAAGCTTGAAAAGGCCAAAAAAAAAAAAATGAATGCTGTTGCCACTGTGATAGCTTTTTAGAGTAGTAAAATCTGTCTGTGAGTATTACAAACAGCTGTGCAGTGTTTTGGTGTCCAATAACCCTTTAAAGACATGAATATGTTATGTCAACTGGACTTCCTGGACTGTATTTCACTGACTGGTACCTTAAACAACACGCCACACGGAGTGAAGCTAATCATATATGTAACCACACAGGTTACATATAGTCATAAATTGGCTGACCACAAAAAATTTGATTTATAGCTCTGGAAAGAAACTAGTAAGACTCTCAAATAATAAGTCACCAAAAATAAAACATGAAGAATATTTTGAAGTTAAAAAAAGGTGTACGTTAAAGAAAATGAATGAAATAGAATGCTAATTGGATTAAGACATTTCACTGAGGTTTAAAAGAAGAAAATTAGAAATGGTTGGTAATTTTTTGTCTTCCCCAGATTATTGATTGTTCCCCAGATTGTTATTTAATTTCATAATCATGTGATAAAGAACTAAAAGCGGAGAAAGAAACAAAATCATCTTTGGAAAAGTGAATGTTTTTTTAATTAAATAGACTGCCCACTACAGTATATGGAGATGTCCCTACCCGGTTCTTCTTTTATTATTTTTTATTATTATTCATATTTCTTTTGAGAAACTATGGTTGTTGTAATTTTTGTGTCCTTTTTCAAAAAGAGGAAAAAATACAATTTACCTATTTCTTCCTAAGAGGTAAATCAACACTTGTTATGTTAAACTGGCTGGCGTGTGGCCACACAGCCAGCAGAGGGTTTGCATATCCTCTGTGAATTTTTAATCATGAGGTTGAAATTAAACTGTCCGCCGCTCTGTAGCTGTTGATCGAGGTGTTTGGAACATTTCTGCACGTTGCAAAGTTCATCTTGACATGAAGGTTTTTGGGTGAAGTTTTGCTCAGGACCCCCAAAACTCTCTCCATCTCTGACCTAGTGTTCATATCACTGCGTCACGGGGAACATATTGTTTTTAAAAATATCCATGCAACTACTCTTACTGTATACATCCCTGATTGCCATCCGTACTGTACATGTAAAATGGATTCGTGTTGACATTGTAGTGTTTAGTGCATAAGTTTGATCTTCAATGTGCGTCCATGTCCACTGTAGCAAACTAAGTGTGTAAAGGAATCATTGAGCACTTAGAGTCATGTTTATTGATAAGCATTTGAGAAGCATGAAATGCCACACTGGGACTTCTGTCAATACGGTCATCAGAGGTGAGGCCAGCGCCGAGCCTGGCAGTGATGTGAGCCCCATGGTGCCTCTGCTGATGGTTTAGGTGTCTGGAGAGATGGCAGCCTTGCTGTCTGGTAGGCAGGGAAGGTGGTTAGAGGGGGGCGGGGAGGGGGATTGATGCTCTGAAGCCTGGGTAGACCAGCCGGATCAGCTTTCATGTGGAAGCAGGCAGCCGTGCATGCAAGGTGCTCGGCAGGTTTCACTGTCTTCGTGGTGTTTGGGTCTGCCACACCTCTGATCTGTACGGTCATGGAAGCTACCCCTGGCAGCTCACCTGCTTCTGCTTGGCATTGTGGTCGAGGATCACTTACACAATTCAAAAGGGGGTTGTCTCAAGGTTTCGATATGCCCGGTGCTTCCACCCATGACAGGATTCCTTCACATCTCAAGGGTTTACCCTATCACGTGGTAGTGATTGAAATAACAGTCCTCTCGCTTGAGCGCAGAGTCACTTCATGGTCATGGGTCATGTGAGCCTCATGTGACTTCTTGTGTTAATGGATCAAAGAGGTTTAAATGCCTCTTTAGGTCATTAGGTTTGGACATCTTCCTACGACTCAGCAGAACTTAAGAAGCCTTTGGAAAAGCGATGACACATCTTCTGGTCTAAAACTGCATCCTCATTGCAGACAGCACGCTTGCTTTTGTGTAAACAGTGGCGATTGGTATGGCACTAATGTCTTTATAACAGGTTCATTGTCCACTTTCACTTTTATCAGTGGAACGATACTCTTGTTCTAGTGTCATATGCTGGTTCTTAGCGGTGTACTTCTTTTAAATTTTGGAATGTTGCTGCTGTTTTACTGGCATCTGGCTCATAAAAATGGCATGCCACTTGGGTATAAGGTAGGATAATAATGATATATAGGTATAATGACAACCATTTGGTTTACTTTGGTTAGGGGATGATTGTGGTCAAGCAATGTTGACTGGTTTAAAATGGAAAAATGCAGTCTCTCATGTTACAGTCCATCCACTTCAACCGTCTCTTTACACAGTCTTTGCAGTGTCATCTGACTTTCTCCTTTGCGTCATAATTCCTACAGCCAATAGGCGATTGGGTCACTTCAATGTTAACTTGCCCCATTTTGGGGCCAAGAAATTACGTGATAGTACTCACGGATAACGTATCCCGCATTTCAGCCTATGCAATGCTCATTACACTAAATGGACTGCACTCATATAGCACCTTTCTAGGTTTCTTTACACTACATATGCTATATGGACAGAAATATTTAGACGCCATTGGGACATTGTACTCAAATACATATACTTTAATATTTAGTTGGTCCTCCTTTTGCAGCTATAACAGCTTTCCTGTTTCTGTGGGAATCTGTGCTCATTCGTTCTGTAGAGCATTTATGAGGTCAGGCCCTGATGTCGGACAGAAGGTCTGTCTCGCAATCTCTGTTCCAGTTCATCCCAAAGTTGCTCAGTGGGGTTGAGGTCAGGGGTCTATGCGGGCCAGTCAAGTTCTTCCACACCGAACTCATCAAACCATATCTTTATGGACCTTGCTTTGTGCGCTTGTGCATCATGTTGGAACAGAAAAAGGCCTTCCCCAAACTGTTGCCACAAAGTTGGAAGCATAGCATTGTCCAAAATGTCTTGGTATGCTGAAGCATTAACATAGGTCTTAACTGGAGATAAGGGGCCAAACCCTGAATGCCCAAAAAACAGCTCAATACCATTATCCCTCCTTCAACAAGAGAGATATGGCCAAAGCTGCTCTGCTAGTTTCTATACATTTATAACGTTGGATTGAATTTACTATAATTCTATGATGTTCCATCATAGTCATAGTAGTAGAAGCATCCATGACATGTCTAAATTTTAATTTACTTGCACCGTCTCAACAAGATTTACTGATTACAGACTACCCCCATGTATTAATATGCACATTTATAAAGTTTTTTTCATTCTCTGTCTTCTCATTTCCGTAGAAGTCGAAGCAGCGTCTGTCCAAGGAGCTGTCCGACTGTGTCGTTTACTGCAAAAGCGTCCACTTCAGCAGCTTCAAACACTCCCGCATCCACTCCAAGTTCTATGAGGTGGCCTCTTTCACGGAGTCCAAGGCCCGCAAACACCTGAGAGAGGCCGGTGAGTCCAGTATCATCATTCCTCTCTGCTTCAGACAGTAAAATGTATGCCTTATGATGGAAACTGTGGATACTAAGGTTTGACTACTGCAGATCTTTGATATTTGACATTTAGAGTCAGGGATGTTTGTTCTATTGACAGCAGATATTTTTGTTTCAGTTATCACTAGATTTAAATGTAAAAGGAAAACTTGCATCAGGGGCAGTCACACCATACTTTAACCATATTTCTGATATGATCTCCATTTCAGGGGCCGAGTTTGTGCACCATAACTCACGACAGCTGACCAGGGTTTATCCCACTGGCTTCCGAACTGACTCCTCCAATTTCAATCCTCAGGAAATGTGGAACGCTGGGTGCCAAATCGGTGATTGCAACTGAAAGACAGACTTGACTTTATCTCAAGCAGGCGTTTAGACCTCCTTTCTTTAGTCACTTGCCTTTCTGTATTTTAGTTCTTCACTGGGCTACAGTTTCGTCTTATCATAAAGGGAAAGAGACAGGTTTCATGAATAGATAATACATTGAAAGGATAGTTTGGCTTAACTGAAGTGGGGTTGTATGAGGTACTTATCCTCCAGTAGATGGCAGTCAACATGCTCCCACTGTACGCTGTATTCAGAATATTTTTTACTGCTTTACCTCGCCATCAGACAGCCTTTTTACTTTGGCACTAACTGTAGAACTTCCAACTGTGAATCAGCATTCAGCAGCACAGCCAGACAAACACAGGCATGCACTATCTTTGCGTTTGATCTCAGTCGGATCTCGCAACCTTCTGATGCAAACAGCTGATCTGCGCTGTAGTTCAATGCAAGGTGCAGCTCCAGTTACTTCCTTATGTCTTTTTTTCCAAAAGAAGAAAAGGATGAGTCTAGCTCCTGTGTGGTTTGAATGTTACGCACAATGTAGATGTTGGTAGAACAGATAGGTGGTCGCATTTTTTAAGTTCTTGGTCTTGAAGTTAAACTCAAAGAGGCAGTGTGCGGCTTTAATAACGTTCTCATTTTCTCAAAGTGCCTGAATACAGTGTGTTGTCAATCTAAATTAAAAAAAAAAAGACAAGACAAAAGAAGTAAATCTGGTTTCTTTCTCCTTCTTTATTTAGTTGCGTTGAATTTCCAGACTGCTGGGGAGGGGATGGATCTGAACGACGGGCTGTTCAGTCAGAACGGCAGCTGTGGCTACACCCTAAAGCCCAGTTTCATGAGAGAGTCGGAGAAAAGATTTGACCCTGAGACGCCCCAAAAATGGAACGACTACCAGCCTGTTGTCCTCACCATACAGGTACAATCCAAAGGAAGTAAGACCACATGTACTCCTGCAGTTCATCAGCTATTTCAATCACTGTTAGTTCTGGTTGTATTTGTGTGTTTAAGGTGATCAGTGGTCAGCAGCTGCCCAAAGTCAACATCAAGGAGGATTCTATAGTGGATCCTCTGGTCAGGGTGGAGATCCATGGTGTTCCTATGGACCAGGCCAAGCAGGAGACTAGATACATCGAGAACAACGGTACATGAGCTGCTGTGGGCCCATGCAATGCCAGCATGGGTTGTAATACGTCAGAACTGACAATGAACGATCTGTCCTTTCTGCAGGATTCAACCCCGTGTGGTATGACACCGTGCGCTTCACCATCCACACACCGGAGCTGGCCATGGTGCGCTTTGTAGTGGAGGACTATGACAAGACTTCTAAAAATGACTTTGTGGGGCAGTACACGCTCCCTCTCAGCTGCATGCAGCAAGGTAAGGACGAAGAAACATGTTGAGTTATCTTATAGCTTCTTCAAACGTCTTGCTGTATAACACCTATACTGTCTTTAAATGTAATTTAAAATCTTCCAGACAGGTCAGATATTAGCAAGCTTCAGTTAGCGACACGACAGTTACATCTGCAGTTTGTGGTCGCAAATATTTAGTAATAACTAATTTAGTGATGCGTAGAACTCCACTTATGCTAGAACTAGACTAAGTTTGAACTTCGTCATGGATGCAACCAGCTCCAGTTCCATGTGTTTGACTGTATCTCAGTATGTACATAAGCAAATAAAGTGTGTTCTAATCCCTCCGGTTTGTTTTGCAGGTTATCGTCACATTCACTTATTGTCCAAAGATGGAACGTGTATTCCTCCCTCCTCTTTATTCGTTCACATCAGGATCAGAGACCTGGAATAAAACCCTCTTTCACTTCGTTAATCCACCGGAGGTATTGGAGAGAACATCGTCAGCACAGACTATTTAGAAAAGAACATAGAGTCCTTCCTTCTCTCAGAAAATACTTCCTAGAATAGTTCCTAGAATAGTTCCTAAAATAGTATTTAATATTATTCTTATTTGATGTGAAAATACTACGCCAAATCTTTCGTGGTTCTTAGCAGCAGATGTATATTAGATATGCATGTTTTTTTTGTTTTGTTTTGGTCACTATAGTGTGTGTAAGTTGTCCCTGTGATTGACTTGAACTTCGCTGCTCACGTTTGGTGTACTGTGTCTGTAGCACAAATATTTGTTTCTGCTGAAATATTGTGTTGTAGAGAAGAATGTGCCACCAATATGTTTAGGTCAGGATGTATATTTTCTGTCAGTATTTTCCTTCGATGAACAGCACTTCATTGTCACTGTCACTTTGGTCAACATGCAGAGCTTCCTTCTCTCCCAGTTGCACAGATTACACAGTAGTTACCTGCTTGGAACATGTAAAGTGGGATACAGTGTTTGAACCAGAAAGAACGTCAGCAAACGCTTTGAGACTGATTCAGTGCAAGAAGATAAATTCAAACTGTGGCGATACAAAACATTTCAGATATTCAGATTCTCAGACGTTTCATTCTACTAATGATTAGTTTTATTACTGAGTCATTTGATCATTTATTGTTTGTGTCTATAAAATGTCAGAAACCAAAAGATATTCAATGAAGTGTAACATGAGAGAAAGAAAAGCAGCAAATCTGTTCAGAAGTGGTCACCCTGCAGATGTATGAGATGTAAAAGATGTGTGACACACATCTGCCAAGCCTGCGCAGATAATTAACACACTTCCTGCTTCTTAAGCTGACTTCAGTTAACTGTATTGCCAATAGATTACTTACAACATTGTAAGAACATATTAATAAAGATAAGCTTTCAGTACTGTAGGTTTGCACATCAGAGGTCAGATCAGCTGTTTAGGTTATTAAGTTGCAAAAAGAACTATACACCACACCTTTATGTTCTTTACCAGGTTAGTTTCCATCGTTGAGATCTGTCGACAGGTTCACAAATATCTTGCGAACGAATGAACAAACTAACTAGAAGAACCAAAAATAGTAGTCTGGGTTGGTAAAAGAAAGAAGCGTAACGAAGGATGTGTAGCTGCAGCAGCTGGAACAAGGTGATCAAAATGAACTAGAGACTCACAAAACAAATTCAAAGATTAATTTTAGTTAAAAAAAATCATACCACATTTGATTTACCTTGGGTATATGTGCACTGTCTACAGTAGTTCATAGAGTACACTTCATGTTCTCAGTATATAAAATAGGATTGGAACTCACTGTAAGAATGTCTGAATCTGTAGAATGTGTACTTGTTTCTCCAGATGTGTCTCGCAAAGTTAAAAATACACTTTCAGAACTCAATTTGAATTGAAAAGTGTTGTCCCTCCACAGTTTGTAATGGAACCAGATTTAAATTTATATGATCTAATTATTATAATTATTATTTTTAATTTGTCGTACCAAATCAAATTGATAAAATCCAAATCTAAACTCTGATACTTTTACTTTTTGACATAGGTCATGGATTCTGTTCATAATCTTCATACATTCAGGGAAGATTTGCTTCATTTCAGCAACACTGTCACTGTCCCACATTTACACTGGGAAATCATCATTACAACCACAGCCCTCTGCTGTCCGCTGAGCAGCTGCAGCAGAGCAACTGGAGGTCGAAGGTCAAGGCACTATGACACCTCCCACTATTCCCAGTCAGATTTGGCTTTTGGCTGCGTCTCCGCTCTTCTCATTAACACCAGATTCTTCTGCACGCCGTTCTTTTATAAAAAGGCTAAAGTGATTGCAGTTAAGCTCTCTTGATTTGCTTGAATAACGTGATTTTCCTCATGAGTCTCGACAGCGACAGACTGAAATCAGGATTCAGTACTCATGAGTGGTCTTGTGTCATCTCATGTTATTTTTGTGGTATGTACATATTACTCATTTGTGTAAATGTGTTTTGATAGGTCTATTTTTGTATACACGCAAACATTCATATGTACTGTACAGTATAGCACAGTGTAATGTTTAAATGACTATTTGCTTGTTTTTTATTGTAGCAGACCTCATATTCATTTGCCACATGTACCTGCAAATAAATATGTGTCAAGTTCTGTGTGTGTTTGGAACCACAACTCTGCCCAAACTTGAAAAATGCTTGATCAACCATTGAAGGATGCAAAGGACAACTCAATTCTTCTTATTCTTCCATTTTTATTTTCTTAACAAGGTTTGATGATTTCAGCAGGCATGAATAAATGATGGAATTGAATAGAATAGGTTGATAACCTTCAAGAAACAGAAAAGACATTCATTAGTCTCAAATAAATGAACAGTAAATATTTTCCCTCAAAGTTATCCTAGTTTCTTAATTCTTAACCGAAGTAGTTCAAGTTAACTTAGAATCTCAAACCAGTTACGTTAAAGTATCATTATACTTTAAATTCACCTAAATCATAAATAACAATAAGCATACCAAAGTTATTCAACTTAAACTGTAATTTACTTAATAATTAACCCCAGTTGTGGAGAAGCATGACCTCATTACACCATCCACAACAAAGTTGTTTCTTTCCTACCAGTTGCGTCTTTCAGATTGATCAGGAATTGTGGCCCTTCCTTACTTCCAGGAGCAAGTGAAAAAGACTAGCTGCATCCAAACATTTAGTGCCATGCATTCCCAGTGGGTGCGCAGGCAAATATGGTCCCTTTAAGAGTTCCTGCTGAGAGCGCCAACATCTCTTGTGTGTGGTCGCCCCCTGCAGGTTTGAAGTGCAGATTCCCCAGTAAATGCTCTTATAAATGAATTGAGATCTGACATAACAATATGATTTTCACTTAATGATGCAACTATTTAGTATTATCATCACTGATGTTACTGCTCTTCTTACTGAGTTCAATGAGGCAGGTACATTGTCCACTTGCTCAGCTCCTGTTCTGGCACAACACCCGCTCCGTTCCCCATCAAAATTCCCCCACGACCTGTGCCTGTAAACCTCCTCTACCCCTGAGCTCACTTGCTAACACTTAGCTAACAGCAGCTATAGTTGGCAGTTTACTTCACTGTCCATCAGGAAACTCTGTGAATCACAGCTGTATGAATGATAGAGACACTATAAATAGTTTAAAATTGGATATTTCATGGAAGAATAGTTACAAAATGCTGCTTTAAATAAATAGGTGACCAGAAAGCTAAGGATGAGTTCCATGAGCTCCAGGGCAAAATGCATTATGTTAGCCTGTTGTGGAGGAATGCATGAAGCACTGCACAGGAAGAAGAATACAGATATTTTGCTCCACAAGCTCATTTACATACAAGTGTTAAAAACAAAAAATAAAATAGTTACCCTAAAACCATCACATAAAAATTGGCACCCCAGATGGGACCATAATCCTTGGAAATAAAACTTTGAGTTTAAGGAACAAACAAAAGCCACTTGTGAAAAGTAAAAAAAAAGTCAAAATAAATAAATTTTAAAAAAATGGATGGAAAAGGAAAAACATCAACTGACTGGAGTGAAATAACACAAAATCACACTGATTGTGGGGGGGAAAAACCTCTGAGGAACAAGGGGACAAAGGAAACAAAATGGCAACCCACTTGGAGTCTTTGCTCTGGGAAATGGAGGGAGTTTCAATGGAGTCTCTACAGCCAAAACCAGCACAAACACAGGAAACTCATGCAACTCATTACTCACTGTTGGACATGGATCTTTGTGGTTTTTCAGAGTTGGCTAACCCACCATTAATCCACCACAACAATGATAAAACAAATAACAACCGGGGAAATGGAGACCGTCCACCTGAAAGCTCTGCCTTAAAAAGGAAAAGGTGATGGACTCGGACATTCAACAGCAGCTTCAGAAAATTGTTGAGGATCAGCATCTGGTCTCGACGTCCAGATAGGTGCCACTTGGTTGTGAAAGATGATGGGCCCTGACAGGCGACTCGTGTACTGCCTCCGGTGCAAAAGGGGGTACGATGTACTGTCCGTCCACCTTCGAAGGGTGTGTATGAAGGACAGCACGGCAGAAGAACGGGATGCCGAATTAAAGCGAGCCAAACAGTCGCAAAGAGAGTGGACCAGGGTTGGTAGACGCTGGGAATACCAGGAACTATCCTCCATAGTTCCAGACGAAGCGTCTCGCCGGTCACTGGTGGGCCACCTGAAAACGAACGGTTTCTTTGTTGTCGGTGAACCGGTGGAGGACCCGCAGGGTGCAGGGCTGAGCTCTCAGGAGGGGGGCTACAGGTCTCAGCACCAGCGTCTGCTGGAGATGGCAAAGGGTTGGATGGAGGAAGCTTGCCATATGCTCCAAGACGGACACCTCTAAACATCTTCAAATTACAGATGAGGACATTTGGAAAGCCCAGCAGGAGGATTCTGATGTCCAAAACCTGTACAACAAAATCATGGAATCAGGAGAAGTGACAGAAAATGCTGTTACCAAGTTTACTGTTTTGGAGGACAAGATTTACAGGGTGGTGAAATTACCTCACAAAACACTTTACCAGGTGTACATTCCTTCAGCACTGCGGAAACAGCTGCTCCATCATTATCACAATGATCCAGTATCCGGCCACTTCAGTTGTGCGTGCACCTTGGGAGATGCTCGGTGTGGATCTCATGGGACCATTTCCTCGCAGCTCCAGCGGTCATCTCTATCTGCTTGTCTTTGTCGATTATTACACCCGGTGGGTCGAAATGTTCCCGCGCCGCAAAGCAACAGCAAAGACAGTCTCTCAAGTCCTCACCAGGGAGATCCTCACTCGCTGGGGTGTGCCACAGTTTATCCTCTCCGACCAAGGGCCTCAGTTTGTCTCTTCTGTTTTTGAGGAAGCCTGCAGGAGGTGGAATCTGAAGCAGAAGAAAACTTCACCTTACCATCCACAGACAAACCTGACAGAGAGGGTTAACCAGAACGTGAAGGCTATGATTGCCTCCTATGTGGAAGAAAAACAAAACCTGGGACAAGTACTTACCTGAATTCCAATTTGCCTTGAACTCTGCAGTGCACGAGTCCACTGGAGTAACGCCTGCAGAGCTAAACCTGAGCCGTCCTTTGAAAGGTCCTTTGGACGCTGAGCTGAAGCCACAGCTATGTGATCCGGACTCAAGTGCTTACACCACAGCTAAACAAATAACAGAATTAAAAAGGTTTGTGAACACCAACGTGGGAAAAGCAAGACAAAAACTGAATTATGACAAAAGGAGAAGAGACAGGAATTTTACAGACAACGATCGAGTCTGGATCTGTACTCACCCTCAATCCAAAGCTGACAGGTCTTTTTCAGCCAAACTGGCCCCACGTTGGAAAGGCCCCTACAAAGTGGTGCAGAAAATGAGCCCACTCTGTTACCAGAGCGTCCTGGAGGATTCAGGAATGGACCTCAAAGTGGTAATATAAAAAAAAGGTGTTGGCTTATAATCCCCAAACTTAAGACCTCTGTTAAAAATTAATAATTATCTGGCTGTACACCTCCACAGTTTGTCCGGTGAGAACAATGAATATGATGGTGACACTCTCTGTTCACTGAAATATAAACATCTGAAATAGTAATGAATAAAAACAATGATATGAAATAAACAAGTGCGAATAATGACATATGATGATGAAGTGAGACAGGTGATAAAACACACAGAAACACCACACGTGATAAAATGAACAAACGAAATACAGTACTCACTTCTTATGGACGCACACGGAATATGAAAAGCAAAAAGCACACCGTCGAAAATATGAAAGAGAGTGGTAAATCCAACTGAACTCGAATGAAAAGCAGTGCCAGCAGTGTCTCCCGTAACAAAAAGAGCCTGCAAAAGGTCACTTCAATTAAGGTACTTAATTGCCGAACTGTCATTGGTCCAGGCGGTCATGGGGAGCGCATGCACACTGAATGGCGCATGATCTAGGTAAATTGGTGACCTTCTGAACAGGTTAAACATGGCACAGGTGAAACCTTGCTATCCCACAGCGGAGGAATGGGATAAGCAGCAACACCATCAAGTCCTGGAGATTTTTGAAGCCGGCACAGATGACGAGGATTTTCTGGGTTTCTAATTTACCACGGATTTGTGTCACCTGTGCGGACTTTTTTCAGGGGGGAGGGGGTATAACGAGCTACCCCCATCTTACCCACAACGCAGACTTGCAGGAATGACGTTTTGATTTCCCACGTCGGAGGAGGAGAAGTCCCTGTGTGCTGGCTGGTGAGCTGAGGAAATCCGGAATATTAAAACGTATTTTTTTCCCCTTTCTTATCGGAGGATTTAGTGTTTTTGTTGGTGGAAAATATTTTTTGCTGGGAATAAACTAAAAGAAAAAGACAGTTTTTTGTTTGTACTGAACTGAACTGACTGATGTGAACTGAAGAAGTGGACATTGTTTATGGTTTTTTCTGTTGTGTAAATCTATTTTTTGAAACGAAAAGAAAAGTGGTATTTTGGTTTGTTCACCTTTTTTTGTTTTAAGGTTGTATGAATTTTGATTTGAATTGATGCACCCTTTGTGTTGGTTTTGTGAGAGGTAGCTAGTTTTTAAATTGTCAGGCTGAGGCCTGGCTGGCACCCCAAAAACAAAAAACTAAAAATGAAATAAAATAGTTACCCCTAAAAACCGTCACAGTGTACAATCTACTGGAACAGGAACAACGAGCTATCATTTATTATACTGACATACAGAGTTATGCCGTTGGGTCTCAACATTTGCAGTCATGCATTAATTAACCAAAATATCTGATCAGTTCATACAGTGTGACTTGTTTGTCCTCATGCACTGAACCTCTCATGTATCTTTAAACTTTACTGCATTCTCTTTCCATTTCAAATACATAGCTACTTTTTAAATTTGAATCAGATTCATGTTAAACTTCATATTTCAGTTGCTGCGACATACATGGGTCTCAATCCACTGAGGACGGCATGATTACACAGTACACTAGGATTGCAGTCTTGCTGACATCTAGCCATTACATTTGACTGACACAACACAAATATTGAGTCTCAGGTGACTCTTTCAGTAGAGTTTCAATTTGTTTTAGCTCGTTCTCCTTTATAGATCTGCTTCATTCTCTTTATGCCAACTTGGGGGACATTACACGGAAATCAGCTTCATCAGTTTTCCAACCGTATCACTTAAATAAATATGTATTTTAGTCAATTCAGATGCACAACTCCCTTATTTATTTATTTTCAGACATGTCTAACATTAATTTATATATACAGTATATACTGTATATATAAATGAATTATATATATTATATATATATATTATTTTGACAGCTGAACCATAATATGGTCATGCGGAACTTCCGCTCTGCGTTGTTTCCCCCGATCCACTAACCGGGCACACCAGTCACGCTTGTCATGTCAACAATATGAAGCTACACGGTGTATGAACGCGTACTTCCGCTCTGACTTTCATAAGAACGCTTTTATTAAGCCGTTAATGTGCTCTGTACGGGCGTTTTAATAAATATGAGGTTCACAACTGTAATAAGAAAGCGAGACACATGAGAGGCAGTAAATATTTAACGTCAATTGCTCAGCAGTTTCCTCCAAATGTCATTAGCTAACGTTAGCCACGTAACTTAACCTACGTATGACTCTATGCACGTGGGGCCGAAAAAGAGTGAGCAAAGACGACATTAAACATCATTTGAAGGGACTTCTGTCGTATGTATATGTTTATTAAAACTACGAATGATGTTAAAGGCAAAGACACCAGTCAGAAGTCTCAAACGTGCGAACTTAATTTGAAGGCTAAACGGTTTCACTTCCGGTAGCAGTGCGGCTAACTTGCTAACGTCACGCCGTGGACAGTGAGGAGAAGCTACACGGCTGTTTGTGTGAAACACCTCAGACTGAGTTGAATAGAAAGTTCGCTCAGCTTCGTCAACATGGTCGGAAAGATAAAACATGTCCGTCAGAAGATTCACCAGGAGGCCGTGAAGCTCGACAGGCCAAGCGGCCTCACTCAGCTGCCAGACTCCGCGTTGCCTCCGAGTTTAGAGAAGCCTCCTGCTCCGGGACTACACACAGACACAATAAGTCCTCCACTGCTGGGAAATAAGAAGAGTGACGCCTCGAACAATGTTAAACAGGTCTGTTATTAGAATAAATAACGGTGACATGTCATATTGAATGTAGCTGAACCGAGAAGAAAGTGCTGAATGTGGTTTACAGTGATTTCAGGAGCACCGTTATTTAACTCAGTAATATCAGAGCTTTATTTTGAAGGCTCGCTCCTTGTGAATCCAGTCTGAAACTCCAAATGTTAGAGCAGTTACAGCATGAATCTTTTTTTTCTTCTGTTGTGTAACCTGACAGACTCTGGCAGAGAGCTCCTTCCCCACCGGGATCTTTGCCGGCACTAAAATAACTCCAGAGGCTCTGGTCCAAACACTGAAGTTTGAGGAACCTCCAGATGTACCCGTACCTGTTCAGAAAGGTAAGAGTTCTTTAGATTGAGTCTGCTCATTTATAGATTTGCATTTGTGGACAGAAAGATCTATTCTCTAGTCACGAAATGTCAGCTGGAAAGTAGAAATACTCATGTGTTCTTAAATGTGCATTCAATTCGACATATAGTGGCAAATCATAACAGAAGTTATCTCGTGACGCTTTCCATATAGAGCAGGTCTAGTCTGTACTATAACATTATTTACAGACTTAACAATTCCCACCATGAGCAAGCACTTGGTGGCAGTGGCGAGGAAAAAGAGGCCTTTAAGAGGCGGTAATAGAGAGATAGATACAGACAAAGATGCACAGCAGCAATAAAATAGTGAAAGCTGTAATTATGAACTTTAATAGAGATATGACTAAAGGAGTAGGCTCGATCAATCACTGATCTAGGTGAAGCCACTTTCCATGAGAACCTGTAAGACGAGAAAGCACAAAAACTAATCTTAGAGGGTGTCTGCCTCTAGAACCAAAACTGGGAGCTTGTTCCATAGAAGAGGAGCTTGATAGCTGAACGCTCTGGCTCCCAAAACTATAGGAACCACAAGGAACTCAGCATCCTGAGAGCACAGTGTTCTCAGTGTGAAAATGAGCTTTGCATTACAAATCAAAGGAGCAGAGGTCAACACATCCAGATTTTAAGTCCCTAATATGTCAAGTCAAGCTCCAAAAACCCTAGCTCTTACACATCACATCATGTAACTAATGGATCTTTTAATTAGACCCTGTCTGTCTGGTAAGTGTCTATAAAACTTCACCCTGCAGTTCAGCTTTAACACAAACATCTTGTTATGGCACACAGTATGAACAGTGTTGGAGAGATGAACAATAGTCTGTCAGGCTTCTTTATATAGAGTGATAACAGCTGGCAGGAATGACCTCATTGGCACAGGGTCAAGTCCTATTATTAAGAGCGGTCCGCTGTTTGACCGCTCGCATGCAGAGGCCAGGCTCGACTCTCATCCCCCCACACACCAGAACTCCAGAGTAGTTCCAGCACAGAGCCTTCCTTTGTCATTAGTTTATTCAGGTTCGCATTGTCAAGTCAGAGGCTGTGTTGAGATCAACAAGCCGTCTGACAAAAAACTGGAACCAACTTTTTCTGCAAGGTTATGGGATCTCATTTCTGAACGCACTGTCCATTCACATTCCTGAAAGAGCACGTTCCTACAAATGACCCTGTAATGTGAATGTAACATGAAGCAAGTCCAGAATGAAATCGAAATCTTTTCTAGTCAGTTTGTCATTTTTAAAAGTCAGTGCTGGTTAGAAATGTGAAGATGAACTGCAGTGACTAATTATTATTACTTTTTTGTCCGTTTGGGGCCAGTGTAATGAAGCTGTGACGTCACACATGTTAATGACATAGCCTAATGAAACAATCAAAAACAAACAAACTCTTAGTTACTATCTATAGGCTTGCAAAGGGGTGGAACGTTTCTGCCAAATTTATGGAAGCGTTCCAGAAACTTTCCATGGGAAGTTAAACTCGGGAATTTTGGGAATATTCCAAATCGGAAAGTCCAATTATGCAGATTAATGGAAATTAACTGTAAATTGTGGGTAATTTAAACTGTATCATAAATCTAAACATTTAGTTTTGTCATAAGCAGACATGCAAAATAAAACAATTAAAAAACATTTCAACAGAGAACTTTATCAAGTTTAACACGTTGACCCCTCCTTTGTAATAATAAGCGATCCTAGCAGTCTGCTAAAAATAAATGTACGATTCATTCATTTTGTACGAAGTGATGGCTCTGTGTCATGGCGGCAGCGCTGAAGTGCAGTGCGAAGTCCAGATGCCATTTTTGTCAGGTCCTTTTTCCTCCATCATGAGGCTGACATGGAGCTGGTCAAGGCACAGCTCAGGCCTGGGCCTCTGGTTGACGATATCCAGGCAGTGGTTGTTTTCCAAGTGTCATTTGTCACATCTTTAATCTCGCCCACTGGACGCTGGCGTAGTTGATATCATGAGTTATACATTTAGTGATGAGCTTGATGGCCTCACCCTTCCTGATAGTCTGTCAGCAGCTGAGTGTGGATCTGTGGAGCTCAGTTTATTCAACAAGACGCAGATCTGCTTCTTGTGCCAGGACCGCTGTGTTCAGACTGTCTTTAATCTCCATGAAGCTGAGGTCTACTTTGCCACTAAGCAGTTGTTGTTGGGCAGCTGTGGCAGGCTGCATGTGGCCCCTGAAGGATCTTCTCTTGGTACGTGAGGTTGCCTAGCATGAGAAGAGGTTTATGTCATAAATCTTGAATCCCTCTGACTAATACTGTTGAGGGTTGGTTCACCCAAATTCAAAGATCTGAGTGGTGTCTATGCATGCAGACCAATTAGTTTTAGAACAGTCAGTAACTGTCCATGGAACACACTGTGAACAATTTCTAAAAACGAAACAGTTCCTATAAAGACTGTTCACAGTATGTGAATTGTCTACAGTGACAGGGACACCGTTATTGGAGTAGGAACTGTCACTGGAATAAGGGAGAAATAGGGTTGCAAAGGGGTGGAACATTTCTGGAAAATTTCCATGGGAAGTAATACAAAAAAAAAAATCATGACATTTCAACAGATTTATTTGTAAGTAGAATTTTATCAAGTTTGAATTATTTTATTGAACAATATTATGTAGTCCACAAGCTCAAATGTGTGTCTTCAATAGTCTCTGTGTGCTCTGGGCTCTAAAGTGTGGTCCATGTACAGAAATCACCTGTGCAGGTAGGGGGCGTGGCCTCAATAGCCCTGCAGTAAGCAGTGTGCTATGTGCATGTGGTTGAGGAATAGCAGATATTCAAGTGTACCTGCATGAAATCTGGTTGTTTTAGTCAAGATTATGCTAAAATATATTTTCACCAATTATATTTAAGTTCTCTGTTCCCTGTTATTCCCGTTTATTCCCATAAATTCCCACGGAAAGTTTCCACCTTTTCAAATTCCTGGAATTTTGTAACCCTAGTGAGAAATAATTTTTTGGAATTTGGGTGACTTGACCCCAAGTCGACTGACTTATTTTTGAATTTGTTGGAAATGTTTAAATGGCTGCGTGAAGAAGGATTTTAAATCTGAAGAGAGTTACTTACCACGTCTGGTGATCTGAATGAATGAATCAAATGTGAACACACTACACACTGAAAATGTGTCACAATTAATATGCAGAGTGGAATTGGGACACACTATCAGAAGTACCATCTTGTAGCATTTAATTCTTTGGCCACTAGATGGTGTGATAGACTATGATTGTCCCCGTGCAGCAGCAGCAGCACTGTTGACTCCAGTAAAGGTTTTTTGGGGGTTTCTGTGGCACTAATTAAGGCAGCTGGAACATCTCCTTCCAGTTTAGAGCAGCAGCTTTTAAAAGGCTCGGACTGAAATGTGAGCAGAGCTGTAGAAGAACAAAAAATAGAGATAATCAAAGGGATGGAGGATGGAGGGTGGAGGGCAGTGGTAACATCTCTGTGACTGGGGAACAGAGCGAGCGTGTCTGAAGAACAGAGTGATGGATGTGGGCCTAGTTGCTAAGCACGCTGTGCTGCATGAAGCCTCACCAGACAACGGCCCGCTGCTATTTATAGAGCAGGCGTGATATAAATTTAGCTCATGCATGAAATCAAGGTTTAGCTGCATCAGTGTTTCCCTGCTTCAACTAGAAGACACTGAGACCGCTTCTGTCTCCGTTCAAGCACACTCTGCTCCCTGATATCTGACTCTAATGAGCTCCCGATAACTAAAACAGGACGTGATTATCTTTTTGTTTTGGTCGCTTTATCGTCATAAACTCCTCTTTCTGAATGCTTTCTTTCCTTTCAGACAGACATTAATCTCTGTTCTGTTTCTATTCTTTATGGAAGTCAGGTTGAAACCTGTTAGAGGGAGGCAATCCATCTCACTGAACATTGTTCCCACAGGGCTGCAAATCATTGTCATCATTTTATCTGATGATATTTGATTGTTTATGTAGGACCAAGGAAGCAAGGTGACGTCCAACCTGGAGACCTAAACCCTGTTTTATTCTGTTACATTGATATAAAACTTGTTCTTGTTAAATCCCTAGCTATTATTTAAATTATTTCTACTAATTATTCAGCCTCAAGTTTCTGTCAAATGAGTTTCATGCTGTAGAAAAAGAAATGAGAACATCTTCTCACCTTTTAGGTAGAACACCACATACACCACATAAAAACACCAGTATGGTGCTTTAAATGTTCTCAAGGTCATGCCATACAACTGCTACCTACAACTGGACACCGGTTATTTTAAAAGCAACTAGAATGTCAAATATAATATAAGAAAGTGTGTCATAACATCATATATGGACAGTGGGTATGTGGGCAAATAAATCCAAACTCCAAACCAACAAATCAGGGCTGTGATATCTGACTGACAGCTGATCCAGCTGAGCCACCGTCCTCCAGAAGTGGACGGTGCTTCAGATGATGGCTCAGGGGGAAGGATGTCTTGTATCCTCGATCCCTCTCTCCACGCATCTTCTCCACACATCTTCACTGGTAGATGCACAAGTGAGGAAAGCGTGGAGAAGACTGGAGAAGCTTGACGCTCGATGCATCCCATCCAAAAGTCAAACGTTCTGAGGATTTGTGACTCTTTTGAAGCACTGAACAGACAAATTACAGTTGTCATTATTCAGCCAAAGACTACATTGACGGTTTGTGTCAGGGTTAGGGTTAGGTAACTTCCAGTTCATGTGACGCGTTTGAGTAAAGACCAATGTTAGAAAAGCTGGATTTACATGAGTATGTATGATCAAGAGTAAGTAAACAATCTGAACGAGCGATACTTGACACTTGAGCGGATGTGATGTGGCCAAATTATCAAAATTAGATTTTTCTATTATTTTTTGCGCCTTGATTTGTCTGGAATTTATTTATTGGATGAGCCTAAAAGACACATTTGTCAGTGGAATTTTCAATATCATAATACAATCAATATTGTGATGTAAAATTACGCGTATCACGATAACCTCAGAATGCACCAGTGTCCGTCACCTTCTGAAAGTTTAGTGAGTCTGACACTGATGACGGCTCAATAAAACTCTCGGGGGACACTGGATAATAATAGCAGTCATTAGAACCATACGTTCCATCATCGCATGCTCACGTAGAATCCAGTTTCAGTCCTAAACAGACAGCCACTATAGGAGCGATCAAAACTAAGGCTATGTAATCAAACTGATGATATCATATTCATAACAAAAGGCCCGGGTGTGTTGTCGTGAGCTCTCAGTGTAGAGGTCTGACTGTGGAAGTTGATCAGACAGCCCCCGCGGCCCTTTGACAAAGCGCTCTGTCTGCAGTCTAATTAGAGGTATCGTATCACTACCAGACCCTGGAGGGAAGACCCCCTGCTCCTCTTTATTCTGAGGTCAGCTCCTGCAGGCATCCCGACTGCCCACTCCCCTCCTCTCCTCGTCCTCCTCTCATCTCATGACCATTTTTTCCTCTCCTGTTCAGCACAGAAATACTGACATCATTTCAGCTGTATTGGACGATTTTACCTGTCAACCTTCCTGTGTTCTCTCGTGTTCTTTTTGTTTTTTTCTTCACCCGTCTCTGTTATTTTTCTGCGGTTTGGTACAAGGCTGATAGGCCAATTTGCCCGGGCAGAGCTGTCATGTTTACTTGCATCATTGCGACTCGACTGCATGCTGCAGAGCATCGGCGCGTGCGATGGAAATAATGGTTATCTGAATGTGAAACTCAGCGATGCTGCCGAGATGAAAATGGATGAGGAAGCAGATAGTTCTTCAGGGTGGTGGGTCTGTTTACAACTGAAATGTTCACACCAAAATAAACAACTCGGAGTGGTTATTAGAACGTTCTTTTAATATTGAAATGTAAGAGTCATTGGTGCTACAAAGAACCTTTCTAAGGGAAAATGGTCTGTATTTGTTACACTAACAGTTCTGTTTCTATTTCTTTGTTAGTCTAAATGTCCCATAAACCGCCTTTTCCTCCTTTTAATTCTATTCATCTTATTATTTAAAGCCACTGGAAACCCAAATCCACCAAATCCTTCTAACTTTGTGATTTGGGGTCTTATGTTCATAATAGGAAGCATCAAAAAAGTAGAAATTAGTTTCAATCCTGATTAGAAATATTGTCATTTAAGTTTATGTAAACTTTCCTGAGTCCTGGACACTTGTTACTTAATTAATTCTGTGAATCCAACTAAGCTACGTTTGGTTAAATAAATACTCAAACTGCCAAGAAAGTAAATATTCTGATACCATTTTTTTTTTTAATACATACATTTAAATACAAACGAACGCCTTCTGAATTCAAGTTTCTTTCTTTTACCGAACTAAGATCAGCTTAATTACCGGATTAACTCACCGTAAAACACACTTCATTCAAATGACACAGAATAAATCTCACAGAAAATGTCTTGGTTTGTCTTTCCACTGTTCCAACAATCATCAGCTCTGGTTCAGTGGATATAAAACCTCAATTCACGGAGTTAGATGTGAAAATATTCCGGTAATATTCCTGTTTTTGTCAAAGGAGTCTGGTTTGGTGGAGTACACAAGTTTGTTTTTTTTAAAGATATTTTTAAGGCATTTTTTTTGCTCTATTGTATAGTGACAGCTGGACAGATAGACCGGAACGTCAGGGGAGAAAGATGCAGCAAAGGACCAGGCTGGAATTGAACCCTGGTCGCTGCGGTAACGACTCGAGGTGCACGCTCTGCCAGGTTAGCTAACGAGGTGCCGGTAGTGAAAATATTCTAATTATAGCATACACTTAAACTGATATTCATGTTTTTAGGTGGATAAAAGCAGAGCATTGTTTAGCTTTCATGTCGATACCTATGAGGGAGCTGTCAATCAAAACGTGATCTGCCACGCCTACACAGTCTTGAGAAATGCTCTCAGTTATTATTGATTTATTTTTCACTCAGATTTCTGTGGATACTTAATGAGATGCTTAGCTTTGATATCATATCTGCATTTTACTTTTTCCAGAGGCCTTAAAGGATAAATATGGAAGATTATGGAAGATCAGTAATGTATGCAGCAAAATTCTAATCTAATCTAATACTGTCAATCTGTCATTTTAATGGAGGTCTAACACATTAGTTTGATCGATGCCTGCTTTAAAAGCCAGCCCAGCAGGAGGTTATACTGTTACAATGTGCAGTTATTGATCTGCATCATAGGATGAACTGTACATGCATGAACCCTAACGATCATATTGGCTGTGCTGTTTGCTAGCGTGTTCATTTGACCGTGAAGACATATAGACGGACAGAAGGCTCCTTATTGGCTAGCAGTAGTGTGGCTTCGCACCTCCCTCCAACAGAAAAGTCATGACATTCACGGCTCATTGGGAAACGGCTGCAGTCATAATTCATTGTCGGACTGGGTCAGAATGAGTCCTTACTTTGGTACGAAGTGATGGATTGAATTATTGCATATGTTGGAGCTCAAGTGTATCAGCACCAACAGCAGATGTGTGAAAAATCTAACTGATTTGAACTGAACATCTAAGATAAATAAATAAATTGATCAAATCAAATTTTTTACTTCTAAGCTATTATTTTCTCTCAAATAGACCGGACCGGATGTTATGATGGGAAGCAAAATGGTTTGACTAGGAGCTCAGAGTGTAATTCTGTCATGGTTCCCTTAACAACCACCACCAACCAGGCATTTCAAAAGGCACCAGCACAAAACACACAAAAATCTGAAGTCCTCAATAGAAAATCTACAGGTAATAATAATGAATGAGTCATTACCTCAACACAGAACGAAGGAAGCAAACAAAACTGTTCAGTTTGTGGCACAATTCAACTGTCAACGGCCAACGGAAAATCCAAGTGACTCCTAATGTGCTTACTAGTCCAGGGTGGTGCTGTTGGTTTCAGGGAATGGCCCGTGTGGGAGCCATGTGGTTTCATGGTGCACCCACAAAGTAATTAAGTTACAGGATGGAGTTGGAGAATAATCTGATTCTACAGAACAGGTGAACTATGAAATATGACTTGTTGTCAGGGATTGGCAAGCTAATCGACTTTCACACTCAGGACGGACTGGGCCTCTTCCTCTGGTGAGCAGATGAGACCTTTTTGGTAACACCAACATAGGTACTCCCTGATTTGACTTGACGTGACGTGTGTGCTTAGTGGCATCGCTACAGTACTTTTACACGTGACTGGTGGAGGCTGTGTAGCCATCGGCCACTATAGGATGTTCCGTAGTAGTTTTAGTTTTTAAAATGTCTTTTCAGCACTGATTAGCTAAACCATGTTCATGCTAACAAACAAACTAAGAGGAGTAAACATAAGGTACAGACAGATTTTGGGCCCTACACATTGGATCCATGTTGGGAAATCAAATTCTTGTGGTTGACAGCAGGCCATACAGCACTTTAATGCTTCTTATGGTCTCTGGTGTCACAAAGAACAGTCCACTTATTTAGCATTGCACTTCCAAAAAGTTTTGGGACTTGTCAGAGAGTTAAAAATTTCCCAGTTAAAATGTCATATCAGATCAATACATTAAGCATTGCAACTTTTAGTTAAGGATTCAGTATTTGCCCACCTCCACCCTTGAGATCCAAGCAGTCAGTCCAGTCAAGAAGGTGAAGAGTCTGTGCAGGATGTTCAGTCTGGGTGGATGTGGGCTGGATAGGTGAGGGGGTAGCCTCCAGCCAGCCGTAATCACAGCTATCCATTTCATCTAACAGCGGGAAGACGATGCCCCCAATGGGATCAGAGTCGTGGTAAAGCACCCTCCTGGTTTGCCCCCCTCCACAAACACAATAGACACCCCCCCATCCACTCATGAGAGATTAAATTTCTCCACCTCTGCCCGCATTTGTAGTCAGCAGCAGATGCCTATCTTTGCCTGTTCTCGTACTGCAAACAGCAGCAAAAACACTTCTGTTGTTTAGTGCTGCGGTGGCAGATAAAGGCCTGCCAGGATCTCTGGAGTGTGTAGACTCTAGGAGATAATCTGCCTGTCTGAACAGCATTCACTGACACACCAGCAGATGGAATATGTACACAGCATACTTCACACACTAAATACAGCCCTCAATGTTAGGATTTGAATTAAATATTTGCCCAGATATTGTTTAAACCTTGAAAGCTGAAGCTCATTAGTAAATTCATTTTTTTTTGTAGTTCTGGTGGTCATTCTTCAGGATCCCACAGCAGCGTGGTTCACGGTAATCTTTTCAAACAGATATCTGTACACAACTGCAGAATCTGGGACTGGGGAAGTTTGCAGTCTGTGTAATATTGACCAGTCATGTTTGGCTAAGCTTTGGCTGCAACAGTCCAACTCACTGGCCAAAACACAACCTTAGAACTTATAAGCCATTGTCTGATGACAATTTAACTTTTGATTATCCTGTTTAAAAGTTATCTCCAGTCATTTGTACATGTCTTTAGAAAGTTGCAGAAATTTGTCCTTCTCATTATTCTCGCATATCAAGTTGCTAATTAGACAGCAGAGGAAGTCTTGGTCTGAATATCTGTTAACCGTCTTCTCAGAAACATTGGCCGTTGCCTCCAGAGGCTAAATCGTTGTCAGAATATTGCCAATGGGTTCCGAGATTGGTTTCCAGGGGATGCCAACATTGGTTGTTCAGTCCGTTCACCACTTTGTTCCAGATTGAAATATCTCAACAACTATTGGATGCATTGCTATGGAGGGGGTGGGTCGTCTTTCATGGAGTTCACCATGTTGGGCCGCCATGTTTCTACCGTAGCCCAGAATGGACAGAAACTGCTAAACTGCTAAATGCTTTAGTGTATTAACATGCTAACAAACTAAACTAAGATGGTGAACAGGGCTTGATAGTAACAGTTTGTATAAGTCATTAGCAACCATTTTGAAAAGCTAGAAACAAATTAGTATCAATCAGTGGCAGTGATGTGTCCAATGATGTGATGGTTGATGCCATTTATGGTTGAAGCTGTGGTTGTCCTTGCTAGGAGCAGCTAATGTTTTTCCCCTCTGTCATGTAGCTAGGTAGCTAGTCTGTAATTGTCATTAGCTGATGACTAATGTAGTCTTAACTGATAGGAATGAAGCCTCAAACTACAAAAACAAGATCAAGGTTGGTTGGTTGGTGGAAAAAATGAGATTTTATCTTGAATCTTGGACTCTGATAAGACTGTCTGGGGTTCTGGAGCCTTGAAGAAGCTCTCTCGCCTCACTCATGCTGTGAACAACCTGTCTAGACATGCTGTTAGTAATGGCCACCAACACTGAGTACAGCTGCATCATCAAACTGAATTAATGTTAGAAAGTGTGGCATTAGTTTTATTTGATGGGTGATAATTACATAATTAAAAACACGTCAGTGATTACTATAATACACACTACATTATTTTATTATTATTTTGACAAGAGCACCAAATGTGGAGTTATCCACTGCTGAAAACAGTTCCCAACCAACATAGTTAAAGGTAGGAATTAGTGGCATCTAGTGGTGAAGTTGCAGATTGCAACCAACTGAATACCGCTGGAAGGCTGTGACATGCTTCAGTAGAGCAGAAAAGTGAAATATAAATATGAGTCCATCCATATTTGTGAACTGGTTTGAAAGGTTTACATCTTCAGAAAGAACCAATGGACTCTGTTATTGGTTTGGGTTATTTCATGGTATTATAACACAAACACCAGCCTTCAGCCAGCCTTCTATTCATGTATTGCTTAAGGGAGCTACTCGCTAACTGACAAATGTGTGCACTGTCTAATACATTGTATGCTTTGAGTATTAGTGTTGAGGTGGGACACTACTGAATGCGGCAATTAGGAGCCAAATCAACTCATCTTTAATGTAGTTCAACAAAATCTGAAGATTACATTCATTTTTCAGTGAACTTTGTGTTATATTGTTCTTTAATTATAATAATCATATTCTATTCACAGTGCAGTGTGAGCGTGCATTATGGGTACTGCTGTACATCCAGAACAAAACGTTAACAGCCTGTCTCTTTCTTCTGGACTGAAATGAAGGCTGATGATAGCAGGTGATAACTCAGCTCCTGCTCCAGTCATCGTGCTTGAAGTTAAACAGGATCAATATGCCAGCACATCATCAGTCTGCTGCTGCTGCTGCTGCTGGGACAGGACAGGACCCATCACATCCTGCCTTGCTCATTGGAATGACATGTGGCCTATCTGTTGCCTCTGACCTTTGAACGCCACCGAGCTGGAGCAGACACAAATCAATGAGCAGAAACAAGGCCAGGCACGACATTGAGTCATTTAGTTTAAAGAGCATTCAATAATGAGGAAAAACATAAAAAAACTTTAAAGTACGCAGCAATACACGGTCCTTTTTGATGGTTGGAGAATTGTTTCTTTTATGGATAACATTCAGACACAGCGTGGTGGTCAAGGTCTTTACTGCACTGTTAATGACAAAGTCATTGATCTCCTCTCTGTTCACACACACACACACACACACACACACAGAGCCGATGGCTGGAGTCAGTGTTTTCTTTCATGAGCTGAACCCTCAGATTAACCAGATTAGATCATTGTCAAGTACTGGCTGTGCTCCTTTTATTCACTTTGTCAAGTGAAGGAATCAACAGTCTGAAGTGGATATCAATAATTCCTGTTAGTTTGAAGTTCTCCCTGTTTTTAGGGGTGTCACAGTTTGGATTTTATTACACAAATCAATCGAAATGAGCTCAAATTCTGAAATCAGAAGTAGGATTGATTCACCCAGTACCCCAATTTGAATATTATATATTACATTACATGTACCATCACTGCATCAGTTATCCACACACATTCACTTGCTTATATTTTCACTAAATTGAGTGACAAAGGCACAAACGGGGAGAAGACACAGGAAGTGATACAGCGGGTGAAAATCCTGTCACGGGTTGTTAGGAGCCGATAATGGAAAAGCTCGACCGCTGATGTTGTTCTTGGTGAGTTATTTTCCATTTTCCTCGTTAGCCCGTGAGCGAACTCTCAGCTCCTGCTGTGATGAAGAGCAGGACCGTGCATATACAGTATCTCTCACCCTTATCAGTCCCAACTGTGTCTCTCTCAACTACTTTTTCTCTTTTATTTAAAGCTCCGCTGCTGCTGGATCCGAGTTTTTGTCTAAAGGTTTGGAGCAGAATAGTATTGAATTAATTTGACTGTATTTCTCTCTCACACACTCGCACCGTCGGCGTCACAGTACAGTAGAGTATATCTGTGCCACCGCAGCCTCTCTCGTCCCTGAGGATGTCCTGACCACAGGGAACCTCAAGGTGGCTTTGCTGATAAGCTGACATTAAAAAAAAAAACTTTCCCTTCCAGCCCCGGGATGTTCTTCCCACCAAGGGGAAAGTAGATAGGACTGACTTTATCTTCAGAGTTCTCTCCCAGTGTGTTTAGATTAGTTTCCATTTTGAAATGGAACTTCTGCTCTCTTCTAAAGTATTTGTTCCATTAAAGGTTCTCTGTGTAACATTCAGAAAAACCTTGTTAATAATGATACCCTTGGGCGTTCAGTGAACTGCAGTCAGAACCCGTTGCTCGCACATGGTGACATGAGACTAAGAGTATATCGTACTCGTATTTCGAATAACGTTGTTCTCTGTATGAAGAGACCAATGCCAGGCCCAAACCGTGCAACCAAGCCACAGCCATCCAGCCATCCACAGCTTAGCTTTGGTTGGTTACAGTTAGCCATTTGGCCCCCTCCTTGCATCTCCCTTAATTAATGATAATGTTAACAAGCAACCCAGTGACCTGCAAACAGCAAACCAGCCCTCAGAGTCTGGAGGAATTAGCTAACTTTATCCACCCAAGATAGTATTACGCTATATTAGCTAGCTAGCAATTCGCCTGTGTTAGCAAGCAAGCTAACATTAGCCGGTTAAAAGCATATATCACTAAATATTTGACATGCTTAGCAGTGATGTTAGCTTTGGTTACCAGTTGTTTGTTGGTGTTAGTGGACTCCGTTGCTAAGCTAATGTTAGCTTGTGTTGCACATGGTTGACACTGTAGGGAAGCGCAGAGAGAATCCTACATGTTGCACCTCAGCATGACCCAGGCTGCTGACATATTTTATTTATATTTATTTACCATTTTTAGCATGTTTAGCAAGACTTCTGCTCACAGTAGCGCACGTCAAATAAATACAAATTTGACACAGTCCTGTCTTAAATAATTCCTTTTTGCACAGACACTAAAGTCATATTTTGTGTTGATAATGAAGCTTGAAACTTCATCCCTAGCCTCGTCTCAATGTCCATCCATCACGTCTTGGTTTTGTTTTCCTGAAGATTCCACAGTCTTTATCAACAGATGTGATTTGCTCCGTTGTCATGGAGATGGATTTGTGGTTGACATGTGAGCTCACTGGCTGTTAGGATTTCATCCGCAGCACTTTGAGGACTTCTCATCCGTGTGGGCTTAAAACTGAAGCAACAAATACTCCTCAGATCAAAAAAAAAACAAAACAAACAAAAGTCTGCGTGTGTGTTAAACGCAGCTCAGTTGTGGTGCTGCTCTCACTCAGGGAGGGGGGTGGAGAAGGTGGAGGCCTGCTGTAGCTTGCAGCCAAGTCCTTCCCTTGTCACCTTTGATGTATCTTTAACACATTTCTGAATTTGTCTCCCTTCATGTTTAATTAGTGAGCTTCAGCCTGTGCTGAATGGATGCTAGCCGGGTTTGATGTGTGCTGTCACATAACTGTGTGTGTGTGTGTGTGTGTGTGTGTGTGTGTGTGTGTGTGTGTGTGTGTGTGTGTGTTTTCACAGGTCCAGAAGAGAAGAAAGTCAAGTCGAAGAAAGAGAAGATGAAGGAGAGGAGGGAGAGGTGGCTCAACAGTGAGTTTATGTCAACACTTCAGTATGAATGTACAGACACTGTTGTCAGATATTAGCAGAGGTGGACAGAGTACACAACTTCACTACTTGAGTAAAAGTACAGATACTCCTTGTCAAGTATTACTCCAATACAAGTAAAAGTAGCTTAGTCAAAATATTACTTCAGTAAAGTACTAAAGTATTTGCTTAAGTAAAAGTATTTAAAAAAAATCTCAGGAAATACAGGAAAGGAAAGTAGCTTTATTGTCATTATACAATACACTGATGCCATTCTGCAACTGCACTGCAACAGTTGCCATATTTTTAAACCGTTTAAAAATGGCAACCATGATACTACAAGCTCATACAATTACGTTTCAAATGTTCATCTGCAATTTAACAAACATTAAGCTAGCTAACGTCAGTAGCTACTTTACATACCGCGATGTGCTTTTTCAGGTTGGAAGACGAGTTTTTGTAGACCGTGACATAATTTGTTTGCGGTAAGCACAACAAACATTTAAACTGAAATGAAACAGTTTTTGTGACAAAAATCTCAAACATGGGTTTCTCTAGTTTCTTCCTCCATTGTATGGATTGTATGGCATGACGTAGTACAGGTACGACTAAGACAAACCATACGCGAATCAGCAGAAACAGTTTATTTTCTCAGAATTTTGAAAAATAAATAAATAAATAAAAATCATCAGCTGACGTAATCTCAAAAGTAGTGAGTAACGAGAGCATCGATAGAAATGTAATGGAGTAAAAAGTACAATATGTGTCCTTCAAATGTAGTGGGGTGAAAGTAAAAGTATCCCCCAAAAATAATACTCAAGTAAAGTACAGATACTCAAAAACTGTACTTAAGTACAGTACTCAAGTAAATTTACTTTGTTACTGTCCACCACTGGATATTACACTGATACTCGTTTGAACAGACTCTATCATTATTGAATATTCAGGATTAATACCAATCTGTCACCTAACAGTGATGCTGGGATGTATGATTTCTTTTGTCATTTTATTTTTATTTGAAGAATACACAGACTCTTTGATATTTTTTATTCATATTGTACATGTGCATTTCAGGTATTCAGATTGGCTTGTGGGCCGTTAGTCAGGAAAACTTTCATCCATCTTTACATCCAGGTGTATACACAGTATATCCTTGTATATATCTATATGTATATATAGATATATACAAGGATATACATGTATATATTCACCATATAAACCCATCTATGTGTTTACACATACGTCTGCTTTAACTCCCTCACATACCTACATATGTCCATCTCACATTCTATTCAAATCTAGAATAGAGGAAACATGAGTCATACAAAGTCTGCTCATATTGCTGTTACACATTTAGTCCAATTATTTATTATCCTTAAAGAATAAGTCAACTTTCCATTTGAAATATTTCCAAAATAGTTGTTTTGTTGTTATCTGCCCCCAAATATTCCTGTTGTAGCTTTGCTATAATTTTATTTTTATTTTTTTAAATCTGAAAGTGAAAAAAAAAAAGAAGAAAAAACGTGAAACGTATAACTATAACATCTGGATCTAAAACATAAAATCTGAAACAAACTCAAATATCCAAATATATACAGTATGAAAGTGAAAACTGAAAATCAGTTGTTTCTTCAAAATAATCATTTAAACTTAAAAAAACCCTTTCTTTCATTTTTATTTTGGATATGCTGTATTTTTGAAAGTTCAAGATCAAAACTTAGCTTTCAGCTTCAGATGTTCATTATTAAGTCACAATTTATGTTTTTCAAATGATCCAAATGTTTGGCCCTGACGTGGCTCCATACTTTGCATCCCTCCTCTGTGTCAAAACCAAAATGTAGCTCAGATAAAAAGTCTTTGAATACTGAGCTTTATTCCTTGTGAATGTCCCTCCAGTACAAACTGAGTTTGTTTTTTGTTGTTTTTGGTGTGCAGTCTTTAAATATCTCTCTCTAATGTTTTTCCATCAGTGGTATCTAATATAAGCAGTGTGATAAAGTAGAGACTACGTTCTTCTTCCATGAGTATCAGGTGATTGGCAGCAGATCAAAAAAACTTGAAACCATTGGTGAGGTTTATTTAGATAACGAGTTGATGGATTATCTAACACTGTGGCAGTGAATGCCCGAAGGAAGGGAAAGTGAGCACTCCTACCTGAAAGTGACTGTGTACACAGACAGGGAAAAGAACACACAAACAGGAGACGCTTGTCCTGAACCAACTAACAATTTATGTCTAATTAATGTGTCACAGAGCTCCACTGTTGTCCAAAAACTATTACAAACACTTACTCTATCTAACACACACCGTCCTGCTGCCATAAATACTCACTAGAACACCAAATTTGTCTCAATCGGCTATTCAGTACTTTTCTAGCCCAATGAGTACGTCACTGAGCTTTGGGCTTTTTGGCCGAAGGCCCATCTCTCTGTAATTATAACTCCTCTCCCCAACAGAACCGACATCATCACTGCCGCCATCATCTCCCGTAATTGCGATCAGGCCTGTAACCGTACCCTTCTGCTGAATCAATCAATTCCTGGTAACACAACACATATCCTGTTCAGGCGTATAATTAGGTGCTAATGGCCATGCGACTCAATCCTTCTGAAACCCAAGAGCGGCTCCAAGCTGACAGTTTTCAGGAATTAGAAGAAAATTAGAATGAAATATGAGCTATTTCAGATCACGGACACACAAGTTTGACCAGTGTGGATTCGTACAGGCTAATGCCAGTGTTTGAGGCCTGAAATAGGATATATTTTCCTCATGTGTGTATACATTACAGAAGCGTAGTCAAAGCCTGAACGTTCCTGACATATATACACATACATAGATATACAAAACGTTGTTCTATCATACCATCACCAGCTCAATGTTTGCTTCATTCGTGATCACACGAACATCTAGGGCATAAACACAAATTAACAAGAGGAAGCGAGATTCATCAATGTTTCGTAATTACCAAAATGTTTACTGCAACAAAATTAGCTAATTTGCTCCAGATTTTTATATTCCAGTTTGTGGTGAGTTCAAGGTCATAAAATAACAGATAAAACACAACACGCAATGTGAGGCAAACTGGCTAAAAAGCATTTTTCCTACCACAATCATCAGAAAAGGAGCCGCACTTAAAAATAGTGAATTTTTTCCATCACAAATTATTGTAAACAAACGTATAACCCCATCCCAAAATAGTTTTGTTTAAATCAAATTAATAAAGTGTCACAAAAACAAAAGGAGGGAAAGAGACGTATGATATGCAACAGAATGAAACCGTGGACGTTGATGTTACAATATATGTTCATCTTAACCAGAGGTTATGTTAGACTTTTTGTTGTAATTGTAATTGTTGTCATCTGTTATTATCTGTTATAGGATACACTGTGTTTATGTACCAGGATACACTGTGTTTATGTACCAGGATACACTGTGTTTATGTACCAGGATACACTGTGTTTATGTACCAGGATACACCACGTTTATGTACCAGGATACACCACGTTTATGTACCAGGATACACCACGTTTATGTACCAGGATACACTGTGTTTATGTACCAGGATACACCGTGTTTATGTACCAGGACACCACGCTTATGTACCAGGATACACTGTGTTTATGTACCAGGATACACCAGGTTTATATACAGGATACACCGTTTATGTACCAGGATACACCGTGTTTATGTACCAGGATACACCACGTTTATGTACCAGGATACACTATGTTTATGTACCAGGATACACTGTGTTTATGTACCAGGATATACCGCGTTTATGTACCAGGACACACCACGTTTATGTACCAGGATACACCATGTTTATGTACCAGGATACACCACGTTTATGTACCAGGATACACAGTGTTTATTTACCAGGACACACCACGTGTATGTACCAGGATACACTGTGTTTATGTACCAGGATACACCACGTTTATGTACCAGGATACACCATGTTTATGTACCAGGATACACTGTGTTTATGTACCAGGATACACCGCGTTTATGTACCAGGATACACCGTGTTTATGTACCAGGATACACCACGTTTATGTACCAGGATACACCGTGTTTATGTACCAGGATACACCATGTTTATGTACCAGGATACACTGTGTTTATGTACCAGGATACACCATGTTTATGTACCAGGATACACCACGTTTATGTACCAGGATACACCACGTTTATGTACCAGGATACACGATGTCAGTGGTTATTTTAACTAGCAATTGTCATTATAGCAGAAAGTATGGATTGTTTGGATTGTGTGCGTGCGTACAGCCAGATGAAGGGTTCTTTTATTAGCTGTACATGAACAGGCGTGTGTAAAACCTCATCAGACTGGAAAATGTGTTCCTCATTTCATGAGACCTTTAAACAGACAGGCTCTGTGTGTAACCAGATGGAGACCTCTTACCCTTCACTGACATTCACTCCTGCTTCACTTCTCATTGTTGTGTTTGAGCTTGGATGTAATTCGCTCTCCTTGTTTCCTTTCCTCAGAGATCAGCTCCATCAAACAAGCCAAGGAGCAGCAGGCGGCCGAGGCCCGGAGGCAGGCCACCCCCGTGGTAGGAGACATGAGGCCGCTGGCTGACGCCCTGCCAGAGCTCTCTCAGCTCATAGCCCCCGCCGCCACAGCCCCCACTGCACGCCGCAAAAGCAGGAAAAACAAAGTGTAAGTGCCAAGGTGACCCCCAAGGTGGTGCTCCGTAGTTCTCACATTTCTTTATCCTCGAGAAGAGTCAATGTGAGTAAATTTAAATTTGATTTAACAGCAGCGATGCCGTCAGTACGAACAGATTGACTGATGAGTCTCCATCTGTTGACTGTTGTCACACTGTTAGTCGCACATTGTCAGATGTTTAATCAACAAAAAATATGATTTGGAAAGGAAAAGTGCAGTAAATGGATCCGTCAAATTATTAAATTAACAGATGTCCAGGTTTATTTACACACAAACATCTGCCTCTGTAGTTAACTGGACAAGATATAATGTACAACATGTCCCAGAATTCTCACTTAAAGCAACATTTAGCACAGCTGTACATGTGTATTTGTTCTGATTACATTTATGATCAATCAAAAACTAGTAAGAGGAGACTCTGAGATCACAGTGCGCGCAGCCCGGCTAACAAACTAACAGCAGCTACAGTTGGCAGCAGTTTACTTCACTGTCCATCAGGAAACTCCGTAAATCACAGAGAGGGAAAACCAGAAAACATTTTCTCCATAAAATATGATCCAGTTTCACCAAAATCAGTCAAATAGTTGGCGATGTGTGACTTAGTGCTGTAAAGCGTTACGTACTTCTCCGACCCGGAGCCCAAAGTTACATCGTGTGAGAACAGACGTACGAATGACAGAGACACCATTCACTTGATTACAAGTCAGTGCAGCATCAACAGGATTTAAGTCACTTGAACACATCAGCCAACAGTAGCTGTGACGTTCACAGACAAACCGAATCTACTGAACGGCTCTTTAACGCAAACGTTGGGAACCGAGTCGCAGTTGCGACTTTTTCTTTAAAATTGCTGTGTTTCACACAACATGCACAGACAAGCATTCACACACAAGCTCCTCCCAATCGATTCTGTTCATGAATGAACCCAATCGAACGGCTCTTTGAAAGGAACGGCTCCTCAAGATCCGGCTCCCTTCAAAGAGCCATAAATCTCATCTCTAGCCAGCAGTAGATTCTTGGTTTGCTTCTGCGTCACACAGCCCACTGCACATGCTCATTAGTATTTCTCCTGGTGACCCCGTCTTTGCGTTTCCGCTTGGTTCATAGACGATGATGACGTCACGCACATAAAAATCTTTTTTTCTTTTTCTACAAATGTAAAACCTCCACATCTTAAAATATACAAAGCTTGTTTGCAACAGTTTTACAGAGGTCTGTGTTATAGTGGAGGTCTGTGGGGAAAAAAGCTTTTCAGGCTTGAGGGGAATTATGCTAACTCACAATTGTTCAGACACATTACTTCCAACCAAATCTTCAAACTACTTTCACAAAACCTCTGACTCTTCTGGCAAAAATCAATCAAATGCCTCGAAACCATTTCGTCCGTGCCGGGCCACAAGGTCAGCAGCAGCCGGCAGCTAGATGCTGCTAAAATATGCAAGTGGCTTCACACGGCAGCAGAACCCCCCTGGTGACTCCACACCCGTGTCACAGCAGGTCAAGGACAGGCCGAGGTTTTCTGTGATAGACCTTCCACAGCTCGAGAAAAACTCCCACATCACAACTCACACTTCTAGTCAACTGGTTTAATCACATCATTAGAAACAAGTGAACAGCCTGGAGTCGTGTGTAAAACATGTTTATTGTACTCGCGTTCAGCTTCTGCTGCCTGTGTTTACCGCTCTGCAGCACCAGTGCAGAGTGTGTTTGGACTGACTGATGGGATAAATGGGTTTAAGGTGCTGAGCGTTCAGTTCAGAGAATGAGGTTTAGTGTTTTAGCAACCTCTCCTGTCTGCCATCACGATGAGTCCTTTCAGATCGTCTTCAGGAGGACGGATTAGTCTCATTGTTGGCACTCAAACAGGACTCGGGGTAACGGAGCGGGCCAGGGTGGCTCGTGCTGCAGCAGAACCCGGTCAGGACTAGGTTTTCAAGTGAAGTGACTGTCGGAGAGAAGATGGAAACAGGCGGGACGTCACATCCTGAGACAGACAACCTGCTCATTGGCTGTAAAAGCCACATAAATCCTATCTCTCTTCTCCTCGGAGCTCCTCTGAATCAGTCCGGCTCCTCCGCCGAGCCTCCTGCGCTGCGTCATTTATGTGATGGAGCAGTTATTTATGCGCTCGTAAACGCGGCCGTAAAAGCCCCGCAGCTCGTTTTCATCCCGTCCTGCTCCACGCCAAAGAGGTGAGACGATTGGACGGCAGCGTGCAGCAGCGAGCGCCTCTTAACTTTGATCACTGATCACAAAAACACAAAAATAATAACTGAAAACAAGGCGTGTCTTTCTCACGGTCAGAAATGGTTTGAGTGTCATTTTCTTTATTTGAAACTTTATTTCTTCATAACAATCAAATAAAATCACTGCAAAACTACTCTAATCTACACAAAAGAATGAGTGAAGCGGGGTCAGTGTGTCTTTGTTTTCCTTTCATAAATCATATAAAGAACTGTCAGAGAGGTCATCATTTAAGTATTCTGTTTATTATTGAGGTTTGCAGTAGTGTTAAACTGGACTGCATTCCATTGAGAGATGTTTCTAATATTTTGGCCACTCTACACACATGAGAGGGCCATAATATTAGAAACGTGTCAGAGTTGTTGGCAAAAATCATCTTTAATATTTCAATTCTGATTTTGGTATTTTAAAATGAAAATAAAACTAATTAATAAAACTTTTTCTTTTTTTTTTTAATATTTGTTCATGGAAGAAAAACGCAACAAAACAAAAAACACACCGACCTGGTTCATAATTTTTGTCAAACAAAAATTCAATTCCACATATATCAGATAACTAGATATACAGATTATTTCATGCTCATCAATAGACAGATTAGATGGCGTCATGTGTTTTGTACCTGTAGGTTGAACTGTGTCATCATGTTTGTGTCGTCCCTGCAGGCCGGTGAAGAGACCCGAGCCCACAGACTTCAGTCAGATGAAACAGTCACAGAAACGCAAACTCCTGTAAGCTGCTCGTCTCTTCCCTTCTTCTCCTGCACGTTCACTAGTGAAGACTCTCTCCTTTTTAAAAAGTTTGCGTTTTTTTTACTGCAGGGAAACAGAGACGAGCCGCTTCAGCGACGCAGTGAAGACCCTCTCGGCCAAAATGAACCCTCTGTCTGACATCGGCAAGCAGCTGAGGAAGAGGATGAGGCAGGAAGAAGAGCAGGGTCCAAGCTAACGGCAAGCAGCAGCAGCTTAACTCTGTGAGAGTGAAGCGCTTCCACAGACGTTAATCAACAAACCCTGCTTGATTCTGTCAGTGGAAACCCGAGCCCGGGTACATCATCGGGATTAAAAGGAGGAAGAAGTCAATCCTCCCTCGCATCGCTCAACCACTGACTGAAGGATGCTGCTGACTGCTCCCAGACACTTTGATCATGTTGACTGTAACGGATATCTCCCACTTTTATTATCCACATTTCCTCTTCGGTAATAAATCTCAGTCCATTTAACAACATCAACTTTTCTGTGTGTTTTCTACGTGTTCTGTTTTCAGCTGCGTCAACTCCCCAACACTTCGCAGTCAAACGGTGCATGTAGCAACAAATCTGCCTGGTTTCTCTCGACACCCACACGTCGTTCCCACTCTTCTATTTTCAGTCTTCTCATTGTACCCGATTCAGAATAAGATCAGCTCCCAAAGCTGAGTGACTCATCCGCGATAACCATAGCAACTGATCCATGGAAATGAACATCTTGTCAGGGCAACACTGAGCCGCCGACTGAATGAAAATATTGTCAAACTGTCATCAGTGAGCATCGGGATCTCGAGAGACGCGCAAATCTATAAACATACGTAAATACACGCACATGTGAAGACACTCGACTCAGTTTGTTACCAAACTTCTCATATTTCAGTGTCATGATTTTCATAATGACATAATAATGCTGACTCTCAGAATGGTACAAAACACACTCATGATTCTGACTGATAAGTTATAATTATAAGTTACTCATATCATACTTTTTTAAAATGTATGATACCAGATCATAATTCTCATTACTTTTGTTTCTTCACAATGTTTTTTTTTTTTTTTTAATAATTATGAAATCAATTGTAAATACTGAAACTTTATTTGTGTCATAATACATATATTGTGACACAAATAATAACAAATAATAATGACACATATATAATAGGAAGTAAATCTATAAAATCATTGAGGGGTTGAGGTTAGGTTAAGTACTCGCAGATATACATAGATACACAACAGATCTGTATAATGTATGTAACACGTATGTCTATATATTACATAAACTGCTATTTGAAATTATTTATTTATGTGCCATTTATCGTGTTGTAACAAATTACAGGAGCCTCAAATTGCAGTAACAATATTAAAAATGATATAATAGCAAGAATACAAAAGCACGGAGAGATTCTGTGTAGTGTGAAGTTCAGTTTAAAGATGGAGGCTTTGCTACGACAAAAGGCTGAGCTTTAAATAATAATATCTTCCCCATTTCATTTAGCACTTATCTCATGGAGCCATCAGAAGAAAGATTATTTTTCATACGCTTGCCACCCTGTATGATGAAGAGAAACCTACTGATCAACAGTTACCTGAAAACAGTCACGACTTTCATGTCCAGTGCGTCAGTTTTCATTGGTGTATAATCATCAAGCATTTTTTGTGAGTTTCGCGGCCGCCATAGTTTCTCCTTCAAGCTAGGAAGGAGAGGGTGAGGCGAGGGTGTTGCAATAAGCAACCGCACCACTAGATGCCACTAAATCTTACACACTGCACCTTTAAGCCCAAAGATTCCGACTGATCATACCCAACGCTGTGCCTCTTCAGGTAACCTTTACTTCATTGCAGTCTAAAGAGAGTCCGATAAATTATTTTGGTTCCTTTTTTGGTGTGTTTTACACTTTTTGTTGTAGTGACCGCCGAGCCCTGCAGGAAACAGAGAGGAAGAGGACGTGCAACAAATTCCTCGCTGAAATCAAACAGGGCCGTTGATAGTACGTCTACACATCCAGTCCCAGTAAACGTGTTCAGAACTTTGAAATGTAGACAAAGCAGGCTTTCATAATTCTGCCATTTTTAAAACAAAAAAAATGATGTATTTGACCTTGGTTGCTTCACCAAAGCTTCTGACGACGGGATGAAGAAAAACACACGATCGGGTCGCTTGGAAAAAAAAAGGAAGCAGCCATTTTCTGTGAAGTTTTCCAGTTTGGTCTTGTCCTGCGAACTCCTCTGCAGCAGCGCGGTATGTAAGAAGATATGGAAGTGACAAAAGAAGGAGAAGAAGAAGAAAAAAAAAAAAAGAGCCTCACCCCGCAGCTAGCTTCTGCTATGATTAGATTAGAGGTAAGAAAAACCTAATCAATACAAGGTTCAGTGCTGCTGCGGGCCATTAGGACTCATTAATAATGGATGTATGGAAAGAGACAGTGTCAAATTAAAAGTAATCAGAGCTCATTGTTAGCAACCTTCAACATATAGTGAATATATGGAGTGGATGTTCCTCCAGTCTTCAGTCAGCGCAGATGTTTTACAGACTGACAGGTGTGGACACATTCTCTCTTTTTTTCTGAATCTCCTCTGACTGCAGACTTTGTGTAATTTGGCTGTCCCGCATTCCTGAGCCGGCATTGAACAGAGACTTGACAAAGACGCTCTTGTCTCGTCACCAGCTGATACTCGGTGACAGCAGAGGATGACCCGACGTAAACACGGCGCAGACGGAGGCAGGAAGAGGATTAAAGGACCGTGCTGCAACACGTCTCCTGACAGTCCAAACCCAAGAATTAAAAACATGTTGGAATGACGTGGAGCAGGAAGGTGGAGGTACATGTCTGAGAACAACAGCCTTACATCTCATTTCCACACATTCATGCATAAAACTGCATTCTTCAATATAATGCGCCGCTGTTCTTGACTCGTATGGAATATAATATTCGACAGCATTATCAGAGACATCGTGGCAAATAATTACAACTCACAAAGACGGCTGAACAGAGAAGATACATGAATTGTTGGCAGGTTTGAGGCCCTCGGATTTCTTTCGTAAGGGTGACCAGATGGAGCCACTGAAAATCTTTTACATGAACTATTATGAAAAATATACATTATTCCATTGAATTCATTGATTAAAATAAATATTACCTAATAGATTACATTAGATTCAACATTATTGCCACTGCACAAAGTACTGAGATGAGAAAATGTAGTTCAGCATCTAACAAGAAGTGATTCAATTCAAACAACTTTATTCGTCCCACTGGGGCAGCTTCACATCGACACAACACAGAAACCTGAAACATACAGAGAAATGATACTAAATGTGGACACGTCTGTTAATGATTTGATGAATAAACTGCAAAAGGACAAGATAAATAATAATAATAAAAACAGATAAAAGCAGATTAAAACACACCGACAGTGACTGACTGTTTTACAGTCAGGTAAAGCGTAACACTGCCCAGATGGCGACGGAGAAAATTCACTTTAAAGAACACGTCCTAAAGAAGCGTATTTACATATGTATAGAGATAACAGTGGAGGTATAAATATGCATAAATTAAGCTGAGATATGTACAGCATGTGCAGCAGTTACAGGTATATGTGTAATTATACAGACTGTACATGATGCTCATTATAATGATACATTATACACTGTCAAATGTCAGATAGAAGTAAATGATGCGGCGTATGCTGAATGTGGGGAAGAAAAAAAACATAAGTAGCAGTTATTTCTTATTAAGATTCATCATCTGTTTGGTACATTTTTGGTCCACTTCGGGGGAAGTGTTGTTATTTCCAGGTTATTTTGGTTTTACTCGTCCGGCTCACATTGGTCTGTATGTGTCTGACACTCCTGCTGATCTGCAACCGTGGAGAGGCTCAGTTTAAAAAGACTGTTTCTATGTTCTATACACTCACACACTCCTCAACATGATCTGCACTGAGCTCCACGGAACTGCTGTTTATGAAACAAACCTACTTGATATTCATCCATATTTAAAGAACCTCACCTGCTTTTGCATATTTCTCCCATTAACACAAACCTGTGTATGTTTTACAGTCGTATCTTTTCCGGAGGTGATGGAACATACTCCAGCAACACATTATTAGACCATCAAACGGTGTTCCAATCCACAAGGGGGTCTTTGTCAGATCAAACAGGACCTGATGAAGACCTGTCGAGATCCCCCTGTGGATCCGAGCCTTGTTTAATGGTCTGATAAAGCTCTGGAGGAGCAGTATACGGAGTGTGAGCTCTCATCCTTTCATCTTCACACCTGAGTTTTCACATTGATTTCCACTCTTCACACAGTTTTTGGATTTTATGAAGTTATGTGAAGGGAGAATAATTCTACGACTCCAAAGCATGCATTTATGTAATTAGACAAAGCTCGAATCCTGCAGAGCTGTCAGAGCTTAATGCTAAACAATAATTCAATACTAGTCAGTGTACTACATCATGCTAACAAATTAATAATCTACTTCAGCATGGTCAGGTGAACCTAAAAAAGGGCCTCGGGGCAGGAAGTTGCTGTTGTTCCAAAAGCCGTCTGACTTCCTGTCTGTGGCTATCAGCTCCAAGCTCATTGGCTCCTACTGAAAACAGCTCACAAATATATAGTTTTTTTTTTTTTTGAAGTACTTCAATAATTTCCCGAAACAGCTGCTGACTGTAGTTTTTAATAAACGTCACTCAAAAATGAGGACAAAGGTGTATTTGTTGGGGGACTATTTTCAGCGGTGGATGAATCCACGTTCGGCGCTCTTGTGTAGTGTTTGTGGCAAGCAGGACGGTGTGTGTGACACTGAGTCAAAATAAACTGCCGTGTGTGTTCATGGTGATGAAGGAACATGTTCATGGCTCATTGACGTGTTTTTAATTATGTACAATGGAGTAGCGCTGAACTCCAAAGTCAAGTCCGACCTTGAAAAGATAATCCATACCTGGACTGCTGCAGCTCTCTCCTCTCCAGAATGCAGCAGCTCGGCTTCTAACCCGCTTTAACCGGTGCGTGTATATTAAATAGTTAACGTCATTTTCCGTCACGAATTCATGCGCAAACGTCATTGATTGGAGAGCTCAAATTCATGTGAGCATAAATGATTGATTCCAGGCATTAGTCATTTATGAACATAAACGTTTGCAGCGTCTGTCAGGTTCCCTACAGCACCGATCAGTCCAACATAACCAGATCAGAATGTCACCGCAGGTGTTTACATCACTTCATGGTTTGTACTCTTTTATGGAGTCTTTTATTTTGAAGGCTCTCTACGTTCTAAATGTAAATGCAGCATATGAAAGTTGGTGGATAATTCTCAGCTCGCTGGCCCCGCCGGGCCTCCGTACATTTGCAAGGACACAAGTTTATTTATTATATTTCCCATCCTTTAAAGAGCCGAGCTCCATGAGGGGAGTGTGAACCGAGTGAAAGAGCACCTCTGAGCGTTTGTTCCTCTGATGTGTACATTTCTCTCATGGCTCTGGAGTCCTTTCATTTCCACACCGTCTGCCTGCCTCTGTGATTTGCTCTGACTCAGGATCAGCTCCCGCTACCCCCCCTCCAGCTCAGTCACATATTCCTCATACGTGACTCATCGGTGTGCTGCGGGATGCTGGTGAACCTGGAACAAAAACAAGAAACAATGACGGGCTGTTGTGCACAGAACAGTGATCTGTGTGAGAACGGTCTGTTTCACTCCAGATCAGCACCAGAGATTTAGAATTAAAAAAAAAAAGTATTATATAAGAAAGAAGAATAGAAATTCTAGTTAGATTTTTAATGAATCCCGGTGGTTAGAAATCATCTTGTGCCTCCTGAGTGCTGTTGGTGATTAATCAGATGAAAGTTTGCTGCAGGGCTTCCTCTCTCGCCTGGCTGCCTGCGTTCAAACACCGTGTATAGTACATGAGTTAACCTGAGCAGTAAAGAGAACGTCTGACAGAAAGGCAAGATTTGTTTTGTTTTTTTACATTCCACAATATAGTTTTTAATATTTCATGACTCAGGAAGAAAGCACAGGAAGACCTGGACTGTTTTGACGATGCAGCAGCTGCTTCTGTTCAGCGTGGAAATGACTGCAGCAGGAAGGAGGAGAAGACGTCTGTGTTTGTGTTTCAGAGTGAAAAAGAAAAATGAAAACGATAAATCGGTTCAAATGAAAAGTTCTTTTTTGAACTTTGCTGCTTTAAATTAATCAAAAAATATTAAAATGCTTGTTTTGAAATTTCATTTTGGCCGAAATTATTCGGAGAATTTCAAAAATGTAAATTAATTTATTACATTTAGGAAACATTTCCGTCCACAACAGATATTATCCACAAATATAGGATAGGTAGGAGGCCTTCAGGGAAGCTTATGCTGAAAAGGAATGTAAAGAAATGTAAAGCTCTGAATATGACCCCACATGTACGACCTGATTGGACAGATCTCAGTCATTCTTCTGTGAGCAGAGCCAATCAGCAGCAGCGATGCATTAACTGCAGCTGCTGTGAAACTCAATGGAAAAAGCATGGAGATTTCAAGATGCTTTCTATGCAAATATAATATCTCAAACAGATCAAATTCAACATCAAACTGACGTGGAAACATTTTCATGTTCAGCCGAGAAGCACACAGTCGTTAGATAACGTATCATTTGTGTATTTAAACATCAAATTTCATAAAACCTGTTTTTCATGTGAGTAATATACTGGGGGAGTTTAATGGTAGATTTAAGTAGTGTCTCCTCTCAATAAAAAAGAAGAAATGTTGGAACATTTTGAATTGATTTGATCATTTTTGGCCTGAGAATAAAGCGTGTCTTGACAGCAGTTTCCCAAGGGGACGAGGGTCAAATGGAGAAATCTCAGCCGCTGCTCAATGAATTGAATATTGATGTATTGATCATGAAGCATATCGACCAGCTGAAAATGTATTCTGCTCATTGTGCCATGGGGGGCGATAACAAACGTTTCACCTCCTGATCTTTGATGGGGAGTTCAGGGACGGGACTCTTTAATTCCAGAGCTGCTGCTTGTTGTGGATTCACTGACACCGGTCAGACTGTAATAGAATACAGTAAAGTTGTTTGTGTTCAGAAATATGAATTCAGCGTTATTCGGAGCTGATTTCATTTTCACATATTTCTTTTTTTGAATCGAGATTCTTTGACAGAAAAACAGAAATCACAGCTCTGTCTGTACGCAGCCAGACTCTAATATAAATAACAGAGACGGAAAAACAATAAAGACTTCTGAAAATGAATAATTAAACATCCACTCCAGACCTAACAAACCATTCTTTAACTCTGCTCTCACCACAGAAGAAGAAAACAATATCCATGAAGCTTCTCCAACTTGAAGCTCATCTACATTCACACGTCTCCATAAATGATTTAGTCGTATTCATTTCTGCCAGCGTTACTCTGTGTCGTCCTTTATTTCCCAGTTTGTTTAAATAATTTTTTCATCATGCCATGTGACACCATCTTCTGGTTTATTTTTACTCTTCCAGTTAAAGACTTCAGCGTTTATTTCCAAAACACACACACACACACACACTCACCACTGCAACCGTTTTATAACATCCACACACACGTAAAGAGATTCCTATAAAAGGAATAATTTCACCTCAATTAAGTCATTTTGTGGAAAATCACACGTTGTAAAGTCGAGTACAGCTCCGAAAACTCTGACTGCTGAACATGGGAGAAGCACTATTAGATGCAAAAAAGCACGAGTTATCCAGTAGCAACACATTTTTGTTCAACTCAATCACCCGGGTTTGAGATTTCGAAGGTATCACTACCCCCAAGAGGAGCTTTATCTCTCTCCAGAAGGGAAGACGTCTGAGTACTCTGTCACCTCACGGATTGAATATAAATGGCCAGCTAGAGCTGATCTGTTACTTTCTCTGTATTCTGTTAGAAATCTATTGAAATAATAGAAATATTGAAACATTCTCCGTGATATGAGAGATTGTTCTCGTCATTTTGTTTAAAGTCATTAGATTGGCTTTAGCTTCTGTCACTGTTTAAAGGTCCAGTGTGTAGGATTTAGCGGCACCTAGTGGTGAAGCTCTCCCATGCTTCACCCTCTCCTTCCAAGCATGTTAGGAAAAACTCTGGCTGTCCATATCTAGATCAGTATTTAGTTTGTCTGTTCTGGGCTACTGTAGAAAAATGGTGGTTCAACATGGCGGACTCCATGGAAGAGGACCCGCTCTCTCTGTAGATATAAAGGGCTCATTTTAGGGCAACGAAAACATACTGGTTCTTATTTTCAGGTGATTATATACTAATGGAAACATACTCATTAATATTATATTCCCTTCCTGCCAATAAATACTCCTAAATCTTACACACTGGATCTTTAAAGTTCTGATTCGCTGAAAGCCTCCACAGTGATTTTCACATATGTGAATAATCAGGTCCCGTTCACTTCCATTCTAGGTGAGCGAATAACCAAATAAAACCTTCCCTTCTGGTGGCAAAGCAGATATGTATCTGTGATTCTTGTGTCAAGGTCAGCCTCAACCAATAGCAAATACAAATACAGCATTGTGGTTCATACGTGGCTATTTTGCGATTATCTAAAAATACTTTTAAGGAAAGTAAATGTATTAATTAAATTAAATTAAAATGAGACCTTTCCTATTTGATAAATCTTTATGGACCACATTTTCCTAAACTCCTCAAACTGGATGAATTCCAGTTGAGGCCATAAGAATCTTTCAGGCACCCACATTGTGTTCTGATGTGCCAGAAATAATCGGAGTGGGATTTGGTTGCACTGCAACGCCTACCTCTTAAAAAAAAAAAAATCTAAATGTTTCCATAACTAACTTTGGACATGAAATAAAGCTGTCTGTTAAAGTACTCTTCTGGCAGAAAGACATTCATCACACTGCGCTGACTCCGTGCTTGAACAGAGTGGATGTAGATAAAAATGAAACACAAACTCACCAACGACGAGAAAGTAAGGGAAGATTTCATGATTTATCAAACTCTGCTGACACCAAGGAACGATAACATCAGCACAATCTACAGCAGCCTGTCATGGATATTGAAATAAATGAAATCGACGTAACAATTATCATTTTTCTAACGTAAATGCATCATCATCATTTGAGAAGCAATCAGTATGATTAAATATGAAATATGAATATATGTGAATATATATATATATATATATATATATATATATATATATATATATATATATATATATATATATATATATATATATATATTGTAACTTGTACAGCAGCTGTGATGTAAGGGATAATGTACAGCGAGCCGGCCATTATTGCAAAATAAACCGCGGAAGATGGAATTATTACACGGCTACTCACTCAAATTATTAATTTAAAAATGATTTTGTTGATATAAAAAATATTTGATTGCGTCTGCTGTGCTTCAGTATCTATGATTGCAACTGCAACGTTCCATTATTCATTCCGTAGTCTGTTATACAGAAATAACCGACCATAGAATGCTGCATTTGACCAATCGAATAGAATCGAGCGCTCAACAGGGCCATGTAATAATTTGAAGTAAACACTTCTAACATGTAACATGTGTAGGATATATCATCTCAGATGTGTTCATGTTCTGTACATACTGACTTTAAATTGTGTAGTTGGCTTATGGTCTAAGATATTGATATCAAACAATTAATCAACACGTCTTTGTATCCTAAGATCACTTGCTTCTTTCACCTTCAGCAAGAAGGTGTAGAAGTTTCTCCACCATCTTTACCTGAACTTAACCATCCCAGTAAATCTCATACCTCCAACCAACCAATCATAGTGCGGCTTCAACCTTGGTGGTCATTTAAATCTATAACTTGTACTATATTTACCCAAGTGTATATCTAATATTCCAGTAATATCATAAATGATTATGTATGTATGGTATCCTGGAAGAGGACAGAAATAAAAGAAAAAATCTCGAGGGAAGACTGGCTGTGGATGGATGATGTTAGACTCTTCGTTCAAACTCGATGTGATGTCGAGGAACATGGCGTCCAGACACAATGACCACTGATGTTCACCACGTTTAATTCCATATTAAAGCCGAGTTTATTTATTCTGTTTCCCTGTCCAAAACTTCATCACTGTGAAGCTCCTATGATGCACTTTGAGTGGAGCTCATAAAGATTTATGAGGTGGGATAAAAAAAGGTTTTACCCGTCACTTCAGGTCCTGGTTTTCTATATTTTTTCCATTCATATTCATACTAATAAAACTCACAGCTGTTCTAAACAAAACTATAAAACGACAAGCCAACTAAAAGGTCACAAGGTCACAGTGTGTCATCAGAGGCATGTGTAGCTCCTATTTCTGGTTATCCACTCTCCTGTAATACAACCAAAGCCCTCTGTGTTTCTAACTGATGTTTATGTGGAACATCTGAACTATTAAATTGTAATGAGTTTCCTCAAAGTCCAAATTTATGGTTCCAGAAGACTGAGGAATGTTAATAAGTTCTAGTAAATCCAGATGTTGAGAGACATGTGGAGCTGTTTTGGTTCACGGATTTCACAGGCCAACACGCTCCGAGTACAACAATGCAAATCACGACTCCGACTGCTTTTTTTTTTTTTTTAATTCGACAAGCAATTTCATTCAATTGCTGTTGTTACAGTGCTGCTTCCTGGGTAATTCAGAGTAAATACAAAAGTGCACGTTTATCCACAGATCTGAGCCTCCGTAATAAGGTTAAACCAGATGAAATGTCAGTGAACCCTGAGGGGGAAACTGAGCCATTATGGCCTCACAACGAACAGAGAGCGAGCAAAGAAAAACATGGTGGAAAGGGGAAATTAAATATGCACGACTGCCAAATCCAATACGTGAGGAAAAGTGGCATCACGTGGATGTGCAAATCAGCTGCAGGAGATAAGAAAGTACATTAGAAATATCCATGAAATAATCACCTTTTAGTTGCATAACTCCAATTTCAAATCTATAACTGGAAGCAATTAAAAGTGAAAATATATTTTAAATTAAAGATTTAATAACGTTCCCCTTCTACGACTCACTGTTTCATTCTTACCAGTCAGAATGTAATTATAGATATCTTAAAATCACATTTGGCCCAGTCAGAATGTTATTATAGTACTGTTAGATGAAAGCTTTGACTTTTGGCTATAAATAAACATCTGCAATGTGAATCCCTTCAGTCGAATAAATAATAAAACAGTGTGAGGATATCAGTGACGACATCACAGATATATTTGAACAGATTTCTGACAGTCAAAATATAATTAGGACTCGTCAAAACGCAGCTCGGGATGTCTGAAAATGCGATTAGAGATTTGCCAAGTCAAACCTTCTAAATGTGAAACGACGACGTTATCATTGAATCACATCCAGCGTCAACAAATCCAAAAAAACTTCAAGAAACTTCCTTTTTCCCATTTTTGACGTCACATGCAGGCGTAAATCATCAAATGAATGATGGCTGAGGTCCATGTAGCTGCACGCTGGCTGTCAGATGCTTGAATAGAACACGACTTTAGCTAATGTTATTAATAACACGGCTGTTTCATACTGGGACACGAAGGCCTGTTGTATATTGTACGTACAACCACATCACTTATTTTATTAATTACAAGGAATCTAATTATGACATTTCCTACACTCCCATCGTGCTCGAGTGTTCTACATCTGCCTTTAGTCTTCCACTGTTTTCAGCTCATCCTCTCTATCTTCCAAATCCAGAAATTCAATTTTAATTAAGACAAAATAATAAAAAAAAAATATTTCAACTTAAATTCTATTGACTTAATCCCAAATCCCAAATCGTGATCCACTTACTCGAGCTTTCCCTCAGCTTTTAACCGCATCAAATCAAATCAAATCAAATCAAATCATCAAATCAAATCAAATCAAATTTTATTTGTATAGCCCAAAGTCACAAAGTACATTTGCCTCGGAGGGCTTTACAATCTGTACAGGAGTGACACCCTCTGTCCTTAGACCTCGGTTCGAGTGAGGAAAACTTGCTCACAAAAACCCTTTAACAGGGAAAAGGTGGAAGAAACCTCAGGAAGAGCCACAGAGGAGGATCCCTCTCCCAGGACGGACACGTGCAATAGATGTCACGTGTACAGAACAAATCAACACAAACATATTGTACAATTACAATGAATGATAAAATGACAATGAATTACAATGAATGATAAAATGACCACAGTAGCAGATATGGTAGCAATAATGACAGTAATAATATGTGTAGTGGACGTTGCGCAGGATCACAGCAGCAGCCACGATCCACGAGAACCTGCTGGACGACAGAGCACAAAAACTCCGGGGAAGTTCGGTTAGTAGCATGCATTAATGAGACATGTATGTCCACTGATGGTGAGAGAGAAAGAGGGAGGAGAGGGGGAGGGAGAGGGAGAGAGAGAGAGAGAGAGGGAGGGAGGGAGAGTCCCCCGGCAGTCTGGTCCTATGGCAGCATAACTAAGGGATGACCTGAGCCAGCCCTAACTATAAGCTTTATCAAAAAGGAAAGTCTTAAGTCTACTCTTAAAAGTGTTGACCGTGTCTGCCTCCCGAACCTGGAATGGTAGTTTGTTCCACAGAAGAGGAGCCTGATAGCTGAAAGCTCTGGCTCCCAATCTACTTTTGGAAACTATAGGAACCACAAGGAACCCAGCATCCTGAGAGCGCAGTGTTCTAGAGGGGTAGTAAGGTACTATGAGCTCTTTTAGATATGATGGTGCCTGACCATGAAGAGCTTTGTAAGTAAGGAGAAGAATTTTAAATTCTATTCTAGATTTGATAGGTAGCCAATGCAAGGAAGCCAAAATGGGAGAGATGTGATCTCTGATCTTGGTTCCTGTCAGAACACGTGCAGCAGCATTCTGAATTAACTGCAAAGTCCTAAGAGACTTATTGGAGCAACCTGATAGCAAAGAGTTACAATAGTCCAGCCTAGAGGTAACAAATGCGTGGACTAGTTTTTCTGCATCCACTTGAGATACAATGCGTCTGATTTTGGCGATTACGTAAGTGGAAGAATGCAGTCCTCGAAATTTGTTTTATGTGGGCATTAAAGTACAAGTCCTGATCAAAAACAACTCCAAGATTCTTTACGGTGGAGCTGGAGGCCATGGTGATCCCATCTAGAGTAACTAAGTCTCTAGAAAGAGAGTTTCTGAGGTGTTTGGGTCCAATTACAAGAACTTCAGTTTTGTCTGAATTTAACATTAGAAAATTGTAGGTCATCCAACTTTTTATATCTTTAAGGCATGCTTGGAGTTTAGTTAATTGATTTGTTTCATCAGGCTTGATCGATAAATATAATTGGGTGTCGTCAGCATAGCAATGAAAATTATCATCATATCGCCTTCTTCTTTGAATAAAACTCTTAATATCAATTCAGACTGACACAGAGCATAAAAACATGCATATAGGAAATGATTACATGTTTTTTTACAGGGTCCTGACATGTCAACAGATCTATCTCCATGACAATCTGAGCAGACTCGCTGATGAAGACCATGTAATGTGGCTGAGAACACCAGAAAAAGACGTTTCTTATTTACATTTGGTCATGGTTTCATTGATTTAATTGGAATTCTGAATTTAAAATAACATTTAAGATAATATTACTGTGCTGTAACATAATATTTTCAAAGTAAAAGCACCTCAGAATCTCTAACACAGACCAGTTATGAAGAGGTACAGCTCCAAATGTAAACAGTGTTATTCAATGATTTATCACAATATAAAATAACAACAACAACATGTTTGTATCCCATCATACTTCCCTCTGCGTTCACTGGAGCCTATAGGCTGTGTTGCTCTGCGTTACACATGGCGTATAAAAACAGTTGTTTTTTCTGTCAGTGTACAGTATGTGTGCGGTGCGTCCAATCAGTGTGTCTGCCGGCGCGTAATGCGCCAATGTGGCCTCATTTCTGTGCGCCCACCTCTTTCCTCCTGTCCAATAAGAAGAGGCAGCTTTTGGAGCAGCCAGGAAAGACCTTGCCTGGGTGATATTGCTCAGTGTTTTTTTTTTTTCCCCTCTCTCTCTCTCTCTCTCTCTCTCTCTCTCTCTCTCTCACCCCGCAGAGCTCCACTCCTCCATTAGTGTGGAGCTGTGTGTGGAGTTCGGACGCTGCAGCATCACCTGCATCAGGGTCGGTTGGCTTTAGCAGAGACTTCTCACACCCTCTGACTGAAAACACCTTCACAGAGAGGCTCACCGTAAGTACCCAGCACTGGGTCGTTTTAATATTTTTATTTTTATTTTTTGATTTATTAATTTTTTTGTTGTTGTTGCTTGAGTTCACACATCTAGAGCGGCTGTGATCCTTCAGTCAAAGCTCCATTTATAAATGTGTCAGTTTAACCGTTCATCGCTTCACGTTCTAAGCACACACCTGATGGAACGCCACACAATAATGTTCCAACAAATAAAGCACACTGATACAATCGGCGTGGGTATTGTGTGAAAAGCAGTGGTTACCTTCTGTTAATTACATCTTAATTAACCGGCTGCCGCTTCTCAGCGCAGCGCAGTGCTGAGTGTTTTGGCGGAGGAAAACTGTGGAGACAACAGGCAAAGCTACCGTATTATTGGACATACTGCTGCAATGTGTTTTATCTGCACGCCGAATTGAAGTGTCATCCCAAATGAATAAGACAGACCTGTAAATTAATTTATGACCCATGTGGTATTGGGGATAATCAAGTTTTTTCTTAAATTAGTCGCGTTTTTTCATGAAGTTTGGCGTGACTTTCTCCCGGTGCGAGGGAAAGCGCAGTGAGCACGACTCCCGAAATATCTACTGTACATCTGAATATTTGAAGAATGCTACATGATCAGAATGAGCAGTTTATGAATGAGATCACATCAGGACACCGTGAGAATCCACCGTGAAACCCAATGTTGAAAATCCGAGCCACGGATCAGATGCAGTCCGTCCTGTACCACACTGAATTCACACATAACCTGAACATTATGATTTTTTCAGCATGTCGACCAGCTGCTTTGATTATAGACTACCAAGCCTTATGGTAAAAACACACAATTTGTACAATCAGGGAAAGAGGTTGCCCAAATAAACATGTGTGAAAGTTGACTTATTGGAGCCTGTGAGGAATAGAACCAAAAATGAAACGTTATTTTGTACCATGAGGCAAAAGCAAGATTTTTTTTTTTATAGAGCGGATACACATATTTTCAAATCTGATAAGACTGTTTGGAAAGTTCATCTGCTTCAAACAACAAAATCAAACATTGGGAATATCCAAGCTTGAAACCAGGGGCCACCAGGGCAAAACCTCAAAATCACACCTTGTTGTCACAGGTTTGAATCTCTGCTTCCTGGTTCTGGTGCAAACATTAAAGCCCACATCATGTTCCAAAACACGTTTTGTTATTCGTCTTTGTGGGATGCCTGTTTTCCTCCATGTAAAGTGGAAATACTCCACATGTTGTGTGTGTGTGTGTGTGTGTGTGTGTGTGTGCCGTGCTGCTGGCCCTAATGACAATCAGTGGTAGACTAAGCTGAATGGAAAGTGAGTGTTAAAATCAATATTATGCCATAAGACACAGATGAAATGGCTTCAGCGTTTAATCATCTCGAAGTGCCGATGCCGATTGACTTCAGAACTCAATGTCCTGTTGGAAGGTTTTTCTTCCATTGTTTGGTCTGACTGAATTCAGAATGACTCTCCATATTTAACTGACGCAGCGAAGCGTTATTATTTCTGCGTCAGAAACATACAGTCCCTGTTAAATCTGACAACGTTGAAGTTAAAGTTGTAAATTCAGGACTCCTGTCATTAAGAACGAGTGTGTTAAACATCCATTTTCTTGGAAACATTCATAAATTATGCATAACACATTAAAAGACTATTTTAGCATGAAGACAGATCACTCTGTGTAATTCCCCTGCGAGGAAAACTGCCTTTGGCTGCAGCAGAACGCCTATTTGGCAAATTCATTTGTGCTGCGATTACTTCTGGCCTCTGCATGGCTTGGCTCAACTCGCCTCAGGCTTTCTTTTTCTTTTTCTTTTCTTTTCATTTTTGCGCTTGTCTTCCACTTAGCCTACATGCACAGAAATAGAAGTGAAAAGGCGGATGACAGAATGCGTGTTCACTTCCATGGATGTTTATTCAAAGTCAGTTTGGTGTGACTCAATCAGTGGGCATCTTTAGCAGACCTTGTTCTACTGTGTTTTACTGTGCGTCACTCCAGTCCAGAAATCCAGGTTAGAACTACAACTGAGAAGTGATTGAAATTCATGTAGTTTTACAAGATATAATACGTCGTATTTTCACATTTAAATGTCTAAAAAAATGCTAGACATAGATATATATTAAATATTTTGCTGAGCTGCGTACTTACTTTATCCCAAATGTTTCCAACAATGTTCAAATCTAGAGAATTTAATTTTATTTAAGGTAACGCTGCATTTATTACTTGCCTGTAGTTGCTATAACTTACGGCTGAACATGGGATACATCAGAGAGGGAGAGGCAGGAAGTCGCCAAATGTGACATAACTTGAATAAAAGCGTCATGCTCATGCTGGGAATTGTTGGGTCCTTATGAATAATAGACCTGCTCTATATATTGAAAGTATCATGAGATAACTTCTGGTCTGATTTTGCACTATATGAATAAAATAGAATTAAAAACTTTTATATATTAACTTATTCATAAACAATTTCTCCCTAGTCTCCCGGGTTGTTTAACATTGAAAACAACAACTCCCACGATGCCACGCTGCTTAACGACATCATCAAACCACGTCTTTTGTTATTGTTTTCATGTGAGAGAGCCCCTAGTGGCAGAAATTATATACCGTGCCTTTAATTCAGTCTAAAATTGGCAAAAGTATCAGGAACTATCTTAAGAAAGTACATAAGATTATGATGAGCAGATTTCAGTACTGGACAGTTATAGTCATACATCCATCCTACAAAAACACTGAGGTTCAATACCCAGCCATGTATAAATGTCAGTCGCATTGCTTGTCAATATTCCCACCTCATGCAGTGATTGGTCAAGTGTGTAAACATGTGACAGTAGGAGGGGTTTGAATCTCTCTTTCAGGCTCTACTTTGTCTGAATGATGGTTCTTTTTCTGTACTGGACTGTAGTTGCCATTCAGAACAGATGTAACACTTTGGAACTTTGGATGTGATGAAAAAGACTTTTGTAGGATGGTTCCACATCTCACGATCTCTGTTCAGTTTCAGCGTCTAGTGAGAATGCAGGGAGTGGTGTGTTCACGCAGCAATGCAGTGTTCATTAGCGTCCTCTAACCCAAACCACAAGCTTTTGTCCCTTGCATGACTAGCAAATGATCATTTTGAAGCACTGGCATTTAGTTTTGCAGAGTTGTCAACAACAACAAAGGGACAGCTGTTTTTTCACTAGGCTGTTACATCTTATTCACCTTAACGCAAGAATTTCAGTTTCTCTCCATCGCTGATCTGAATGTTCGGTACTAACGTTCTTGAGAGGAGTTGTATCTCATTTATTCAGAGCTTTAGTCTAACAACCCCTATTACTGTCCTTAACCAGGAACGGAGCGCTACAACTAATCATTTGCTTGTCTTGTACAAAAAACAACTTAGACATTCATCTGACAACGACAGAGAGAAAAGAAGCCAGTCCTCACACTTGAGCCAGACAATGTTTGACACTCTTGCTCGATAAATGATCCGTTCAGCACTTAGTAAAAATGTTAAATATCTAAAATATCCACCCGGTGAATGTACTTGAGGTGTAAAAGGAGTAGAAAGTGATTTAAATCTTTTTCCCGGCTGTCCACTCTCACATATTAGACCTACTTAGAGACAGTCGCTCTGTGGTGCCTTGGACTAAATCCCGGGGCCGAGCGGCGGGCTTCACTATCTGGGATTAGCAGTTCAGACTGGGTGGTCAGAGCGTTTTGTAGACTGCTGAATCCTCTTTTAGACAATTAATGTGCCTTCAGCTTAACCCCACGTCTTACATGACTCAGTCAGTCATTTTCTTCACACTGCCGCGCAGACGGGTTCACGAGGACACGGGCTGAAAAGCAAGGACGCTCTCGGGGGCTGACAAATATAGATCACGGCTTGTTTGCTGATGCCGGGCTTGACAACATTGACTGTGGCCATCAAATCAATTTGTGCTCTTAACCCTAACCCAATCCTGTGAGACACTCAGCAGAATAATATCCTTCATAACTGCTGATGGAGATGGTTGAAGTGGTCTTTGCTTTTCTTCACAACAAGACAAGATTAACAGAACATCTTCAGCTTGATTTGAAAATGACTTTATTCTTATCTTTCTTTATTTCCATGTCAGCACTGCAGCTGTTGTGTTGCCCTTTTATCAGGCACATTTACATCATCATGTAAAAATGATTTGAATTGATATTATCGACTGCTTGCTGCAGTGCTTCTCATTTCATTATGTTTTTTTGTAAAATCACATTGAAAGGCTGGGCCGGGGTTAGCTCTGACTGCTGGGTTTGAATCAGCTGGCAGGTGGAATGGATGGCTGGAAATAAACTGGAAGGGGAAATCTCTACCCCGAGGCTAGACCAGTTAGGAACAACTCATCTGAAGACTGTTTCAGAGATTTCTCTGTTAGAATTCCAGGAGAAACAATGACACTTTGCAGAATATTGAATGTCACAGCGGCGCTGTCTTAAAGTACCAGTGTGTTAGATTTTGTCGCGTCTAGCAGTGTTGTCACCTCAGCCTCTCTTCTTAGCTTGAAGGAGAAACTACGGTGGCTGTAAAACATGCGATAACGCAAAGGGTCCTATTTAGAACCAGTGTTTAGTTTGTCAGATCCAAATTGTAGAAACATGACGGTTCAACATGGCCGACTCCATGTAAGAGGACCTCACCCTCAGTACAGTTGTCATGAACGGGGAAATTACCTATAGAGACCAAAACTGTTTTTTGTACCAGGCTGTAAACATGTTTATTTCTGCTGTGAAGTTCGACATTTCAACATGGGGACTTATGGAGACTGACTCACTTCTGGAGCCAGCCTCAAGTGGACGTTTGGGGAAGTGCAGTTGCAGTTTTAGCACTTCTGCAGTGGCTTCACTTGCGCAGCCACAGAGGTTGCTGCTTGGTCTGTAGAGTTGAGTAAAGCAATGTTATGATTATTCTGTTCCATTTCTGCCATATTCTATGAATAGTCCCATAAATCTGACACACTGGACCTTTAACTACTGTGTTTCATGGTCTGGCACTCCTTTTAGCAGAGCAGTATTGGTTGTCTGAGCCAAAAGTAAAAATATTTTCTGATCTGCAACCTCGTGGTAAAGCCTCTGCTCTTGTTCCTGTCCTGTGTCCAACACCCCTGCTATCCTTAACCAAACAATTTCCCCTTCCTGCCGCAACAATGCACCTTTGAACTTGACACAGAGACTGTTGAGGTGCTTAGGGATGTACAAGCACTCCTCCTTTATCTTAATGGCAGCCTTGTCCCGGGGCAGTGGCTGGACAAAGAGGAAGTGCCCTTATCTCAGAGAGGGGCAAGAGCCTTGTCTGCGATCCTGAAGGGGATTCATGATCACAGTGTGGCAAGGTGACTGTCGTCACAGCACTGCTAGGTGGAGTTGTTAATGCTGAAAGAACACTGAGAGGACAGAGGAAAGATGTTTGTGTTTGCTCATCATTCATTATGATCCTCCTCCATCAGTCTCAGTCATCAGACATCATTATTTTACTCATGGTGAAGCAGAATGTGTCAGCGTTCGGATCAGAGCTGCTTTATAAGTCAGAGGGAGAACCAGGACGAGCGAGGAGCAGAATGCTGATCTCATTGTGAAATTCACTGACAGCATGGCAGATGGCATCTAATAAGGGTCTTGAAATCACACCGTCACAGGTGGGAATGTGTTGTATGCTTTGGAAATATGGTAAACCAATGTGACGTGACGCATCAGCAGTAGGTGAGGAGATATTGAAAACAAAAACGCTGTTGACTGGGATGGTGTAGAGAGAAGGTTTTTGAAATATATGTCACAGGCTGACGATCTTTAAAACAGTTTGCCTCATTTCGCCCGCAGCACAGGTAACCAAAGGAGGCTGGTAGCGAGTTGTTGAGTTGTTGAGGCGACAAAATCCAAAATGTAAAGTTTGTACAGAAATACAGTTTTTCTTTATGGATTCTATTGATGCCGCATTGACGACAAGTCTGTCGACATATGACGTCCTTTATCTCGTGTTTGAGTGATGTGTTTTTATGGTCACATAAGGAATTGTTCAAATGTCATATTTCTTAAAGGGTAAAGATTTTGGCCGGGAGCATAAGTTGAATTCGAACTGAAACACTTGGTAACTGTTAAAGTGTGATATGACGTTGAGTGCTGTTAGTTACTGGTTTGATTAATGGTTTAATATTGTGTGTATTGATTACTGATGGTGAACTGTTGTGTAATGTGTTATAGTCTTTGTAGTATGCTGTTTTTGAAGAAGTCAGCATTCATCATTTTGTGCTATATGGAAATAGAACAACTGCTTATAGCTGCGTTCATTTATTTTTTTGGCCACTTGGGGGCAGTAAAACAAGCTGTAAACACAACACTGACATATCACCACCTTATAAGATTCATAATAACGAATGTGTCAGCAAAAAGTTGTCTATCTACGCAGACACAGAGCAGCGTTAGCAGTAGTATTCAGCGTTTGGAGTCATGTTTTTTGCTAATGTTCATCTTTATTTTAGCTCTCGTTTTGGTCTCCACCAACTCCTGAGAATAATCTCTCTCTTTAGCCTCTAAATGATCCACTGTGTTCACCAGCAAGTCTCTCACCAGCAGACTGTGTCTGTCCGTCGTAGCGCGTCAGTATTCAGATCTCATGGGTGTACGGTATGAATGAACGAAGTGGTGAGACACCAACCAGAGATCCGTGCCCTAATCTCACAGGAAGTTATGGTTCAGTCTTGGAAATCTAGCAAATCTAACATGTGTCTGAGATGAGAGGAATATTTTAGAAATTCCAAAACAACCACAGGTTCTTTTGGAGGGCAGGATTTAAAGTGGAAAGAAAGAAAGGAAACACTGTGACCACAAATATGTTCTGGTAGCACAAAAATCCCCCAACATCCTACAATCAGAGGCCTGAGACATTAAAACAACATCTTTCATTGCTTTATAATGTCTTCACTCTGTCTGTGATGCTGTCTGTGATTTAGATTTTTTTGATACCTTCAGAAGGTATTCATGGTCATAATGTTTTCTTTGTTTCTTTCACATTTGATATATTCCCAGTAGTCTGCAGCTTGCTCAGGACACAACACACATTTGTCTACATGTGTTTGTCGTGATCTTTGAAAGAAGTGAAATGAATATTTTTATTTTGATTGAATCAAAAGAATATGATACTCTTGTTAGCTTGAAAGTTCTCTGATGGCTGCAATCATGAGAATTGTGTTGACTAAATAAAGCTTTGAGAAAACCTTCCGAGCTTACCGTCACGCTAAAATCAGGTTATGTAACTCCTAAATTCTAATTTTGAGCATTCACATACAGTAAGATGAAAAATAGTGTGAGCTTCCAGTGCAGGTTCAAACATGTTAAGATGATGGTGACAGCTGAACTGAGCTGTTACTGAAGACGAGTTGTGCGCCATGTTTTAATTCATTATGTCATGGCCTCAACCAGAGCTGTAAACATGAGGTCAGCACAGTCAGAATTATCATAAAAGTGACTTTTGACAGCAACAACACTGACTCATGACATCTCTTGAATATTTCTGACAACACACAGCTCCACCAACTTCTTTCACATCTGTTATAGTATTCCCCAACACCTGGAAACACACTTTGATGTGTTAAATCATCTAATTAACCAAAACCACTAATGAATCTTGTCGTGTCATAGGGTGACTATAACATGAAATACTTGCATCTTAACTTACAGTTTGCTTGTAAAGATATGTAACTTGAGGCATACCCATAAACATGTTTTGTTTCATCTTTGGGTCTATGCTGTGATGGGTAACCTGACATGCACACCTCATGAATCTTTGCAACATGTTATGTGGACATGAGTATTAAGCAAACTTAGCTTGGTTGATCCAGCTCCTGTTTGGAGAAGAGTTATGTACAAGTATAAAAGAAACAGTCTTCAAGCAATCCCCCAAATGTGGACGCATGTTCCAGCCTTGACTTTTAGGACCTGAGACATGACCTAGAACCGCCCTAGAACGCTTAACCAGAGTCTACAGCCATGCTCGTAGTTCTGTTAGGCCGCATTCAGACAAAATCAGGCACTGCAGCGAATTGCTGGTGGGGTGTGGTGGTGAAGGGGGGTTGCTTGGGTTGTGTCAATTTATGCTATTTCACCGATTTACCGGCTTTTTCGATGCCGGCACTCACACTGTCTAAGTCGCTGGACCGCCGCTCAGTTTCTCCCTTTCATACCATTGGACACAAACCAAATTAATCGTCTTTGTGTCACTATTTTGCAGTGTAAATTGTGAGCTAGGCACAGATTTAGAAGTTGGGTACATGAAATAAACAAAGCGAGTTAAGTCCATGAATCCACCTGGATAGGTTTCAGGTTGTCTGTGGAAGTTCGACCGTCTGAGTGTCTGATTGGCGGCCGCAGCGTGACGTCAGGCTGCGTTTTTTCCAAAAGTTAGGACCTTTTTTTACTGAGACGCCTGCCCCCCGCACTGCCGCAGTCAAAACACGCTACCCCCATTCAAATGAATGGAAAAACATGTGTTCCTCTGTAACTCTGCATTGTGTTCTTAGGTATTGCATGGATGTATGAAGGAGAGCTGGGACTTCAAAGGTGGTGCCCACAGTTGATTGACAGTTGCTCAGTGGATGCCAAAAAAGCCTCTGCAGGCCCTTTCAACATGACAACAGCAGCACTGTGCTCTAAAACCTATTATTCCCATTGGCTTGTGCTGTGCTTTGCTTGACACAGTGAAAACCCATTATATACACCCAATAGTCACCAGTTTTGCAGTAGCAGCCCCACAGCTCACAGATTTATTATATATTGGACTTCTATATGTTCTGAAACTCTCTACAGCTTCAGAGTTAATATGATAGCTCAGGGACATCGCCCTTTTTGTAAAGCACTTTTAATTTTCCTCTAATTGAAAACCACGTCAAGTGAAATTATCTGTAATAAACGTCTGGCTCCGTATCTCTAAACCTGACAGACCCACGTCCTCTCCTCCATCTTCAGACCATTCTTTGCAGCAGTTTGCGTCGATATTGTGCTCGCCCGAGTTTTGCTGCCTCAGTCTCCGAGATGCTGATGTAAGTATTCCCTGAATCCTTACTCGACTCAGCGCTATTTCTTCTGCTTTTCCCGTCTCCCTGTGTTTTTGTTTTTTCTTTCTCCTTCTTCATCTTTTAGTGTAAGGTCAGGCCCCGCCCTCCGGAGTTCCGTGTTGTGCTGCTGTCAAGCTCACTTTAATATTTCATAGGTCGCCACTTTGATGAAGCACAGGGAACGCTGGCCCTCATTAATGGGAGTCGGGATATCAATGCTTAGATGCCGAGCTGCTGAATCATTCATCACTTTTTGCTCCTCACCTGCTCTTTGATGCATTCGAGCGCAGGCTCGCAACAGAAACACGGCGATGAGCTGTGCACACGTCATTTCAGCTGAGGGAGGTTGATGTATCTAAACACACACATGCTTTTGCTCTAGAGGAATGTGTGTGTGAAAGAAACACCTTCACCACAGGCACTCGTGTGTGTGTGTGTGTGTGTGTGTGAGCTGTTAAAGTCAGTAATGCAGCAGATGTGATAGCACACAGTTTATGATCTGTGTTGCGATATTGGAGGTGTTGATGATTTCATTAATACTCAGTGACAATAATTACACAAAACCAGCCGAGCACTGCCTTCAACTGCACATCATTCATCACTTTTACAGTCTAAACACCTTCTCGGTGTGACCAGGAGGCTGCTGGAGGTCCCGAAGCAGAGCATCGACTGTGAAAAAGGATTTTTAAAGCACTGCTTTTATTCCCTCACTGCAGATTGTAATATCATGATATATCTGCTGGGCGTTGATCAATACCAGTGACTCAACTTTTTACTTGAGATGCTTGCAGAGCTCACTGTGCGGCCCGTGGATCACGATTGGACTCTACATGGATACACGGAACAGTTTTTATCTCCGGCGAGTCTCATGGTGTCAACAACAAATCATCTGCATACTCATTCATGAAAAAGTGTGAAAGTAAGTCACTGGAGTGTGTACCATCCATCTAGGCTGATTTCTTATCCCAGCAGCGCTGGTTGAAGCCCATCTCGAGTCCTTTTTGCTGCATCCCGTCTTGTGACTAAAGCCTAAAAATCTCTGGGCAGAACCTCTTATAAATATAAATATATATATACTCTGCACCAGGACTACAGTAGATGGATGATTGCAGTGGTTTGTGGTGGGCTGAGCTGGGCTGTGAAGTCTCATAGCTAAACCAGCTGCAGAATGCTGTAGATCATGCGGTGTTGCAGCAGCCTGACACTGTTCAGAATCAGCCGTGTTCAACATTCGTACGTGTTACACACATGTTGTACGCCGTCCCTCCCTCCATCATTCAGATGGGCCGTCCTGTCATCAGCGCTGATGTCGGCGCAACAAATAAATAGATTGAAAGGCACGGACGACATAGTTTACCGTTCCTGTGATTTATGTACAGTATGTGACTCGAAACCAGGAGTCACGATAGCAGCAGGTCAAAGCTTTTTATCATCCTCACTGCAGCTGCAGTCCCGGTCGCTGTGACAACAGAATTCATTTCAGATCCAAGCAGTAAAAAAAAAATCTTAGATTTAATGATTTACTTCTACAGTTTAATGATTGTTTTGGTGTTTGTGATGTTTAATCTTCGATTTATGAAGCAGCTTGTCATCATTCTGCATCTGAAGACAAGCAAGAGATGTAAAGACAAATTTCACCAATGATCTTTTAAAGAACTCCAGCAATTTACAACTTCATGTCCGTAATGCTGGGTGACTCACAAGAGACAGCATTTAAAAAAAGAATGATCAGAATAAAAGCACCAGAGGCTGAAATATCTTAGCACTGGAGCCTACATTTCCCACAATGCAGCTCAATAGCATCTTTTATTCAGTTTGTAACCAAGCGGCAACCTCCATGGCTGTGAAGTGAAGCCAATGCTGAAATGACAAAAACTGCAGTTCCTCAAACGTGGTTCCAGAAGTGAGTCAGTCTCCATAAGTCCCCATGTTAAAAAACTTCACAGCAGAAATAAACATGTTTACAGCCTGGTACAAAAAACAGTTTTGGTCTCTGTAGCTAATTTCCGTTCATGACAACTGTACTGAGGGTGAATTTATATACAACTCACCTGTTCAAATGATATTAAGGCTTGAAGTTATGGCTTGTTTGAACACCCAGGCGTTTCTCCTCTCCTCGTGTTCAGAGTTATTTCAAAAGCTTCTCCAGAGCCACAGAAGACATTAAAAGACTGTTTTCACACGCTGAGTAGTTCCCATCATGACAAGTTCATTGATCCTGATGTATGAAACTATCACCTCACCATTTTGACACTCATTCAGTCTCTGACTTTGATAGTTTTTAATCATTTTTCATGGTCTAATGGTTTAAAATCAAACTGGATTTCTTCTTCAATAAAACTGTAGCTTGTGTGCTCTTTAGTTCTGAAACTCAACTGAACTGTCAGCGTCAGATGTCTTTGAAAAGTATCTTTTTGGGAACAGACTGTTCTGTTCCTGTCAGAGGAGATCATTTATGCCCATTGGTTAACAGACCTAAGGCCAGTTTGGAATCATAACCAAAAAAAGACTCCTTTCTCTCGCTGTTGTTCCTGTTGATTTATACTGTTATACTATCAAAAGAAGGTCACAGTGACCATTGTTGGACCTTTGTTGTATTATACTCTTTCTCCCCTGTTTCCTATCTTCACTTTTCCATTCAGTGAACACAAAGACATCCTCAAAATGAGCTTTAAAAAATTGTTGAGCAACCTTTGGAGAGGAACAGAGATTTTGACACTTTATGACATTTGGCAATGTTGCCTTTGAAGGAGCCTGCTGGTATATATCCCTGAACGATCTGAGTGGAAATACCAGAAACCCTGACAAAAAGTTATTAAAAAAAGTTTTCAGACTTTCCTTTGGTGGACAGGTTCTATAAAAGCAGAACTCGACAATGACAATTCGACATATTCGAGCTCCCAGTGAAAAGATTGCGTGGGAACCATTGACATCATTGTCTCACTTTGTCTGTTAAAGTGTTTTAATAGATAGACTTAGCTTTATACTATTTATCTCACTATAATGTCTCATTTTCACATTACAGTTTTTAATAGAAACAACTGAAACTATTCATTTTATTTACTACCCTAAAATAGACAAATAATTTGCAGGCCACATGTAATCTCTACAAACAGATATCTGCATACGAAAGCAGAATCTGCAGGCAAGGGAAGGTTTTGCACAGGAGTGGGAATGCGCTGGCCGAAATACAATCTCAGACCTCATCAGCTATCATGTGACAACGACTTAGCTTTGATTAGCTTGCTTGAAGTTATCTGCCTTCATATGCAGATGTCAGAATGCGTCTTTCTTGTTATTCTTGCGTATCAAGTTGCTAATTTGACTGCAGAAGTATCCGGACGATGGCCGATTGGTTCCGAGATTTGTGTGCAGCGCCTGATGTGGACTTTTGGTTGGTAGTTTGAGAACACCGCAGTTGTGCTGGGAAGATGAAGAAGTATCGTTGTGAAGAATTGTTGTGTACTTAGACTGTAAGTGAGTTTGTATTGATCTTCCATTGACCACAATTCATTTAGCATTACTTTGAGAGCGTGTCATCATCATTTGTTCAGCTGACAGTTGATCACTTTAGTTAATTTGTCCTTTCACTGTCATGAAGGTCACAACATCCCTGAGTCTGCTGGGATAAGACCTCGCACTCCAGGCGCTGCTTATGTATTTAGAGATGAATCCTTCTGCATCATCATCTGTCCACGTCAGGCTGTCAGACGTCAAGCGAAGGATCCCTGATTCGACTTTGATCCTCTGCCTGCTCCACTTCTTAGGCGCACTGTGACTGAAGTGGAAGCCTGGAGGTGTATTTTTAAGGGGGCTGCAGATCGTGCAGCGCCAGAGTCAGATACAGCAGTGAGGATGAGGTTAAGTCAGGACACTGCCACAAGCTGCTTACGCAACCACTGCAGAGTGAATCCAGGTTTTTGGTGTAATCACTTCTGACAAGACAACAAACGAGTATAGTTGTGAGGCGTCTTAACATGGTAATGTTCTGTATCAGTGTGTGCGTATGGACTGATGACTCACGAGCAGTATATAGTCCATCCAATTGGGATTTAGAATAAGAGCTGATAGCAGTGTAACCTCAGCTTGAAAGTGATAAAAAATTAGATTTGGACTCACGACAAGGAATCTAAAATCTAATTATCCCTTCTATCTCTATGGAACGACCTCAGCCAGAATCACATCACAGCAGCTGATGCTCTGTTGGTTGCATGTCGCCGAGCTTATTTTCGGAGTGGACAGGGAACAAGGGCGCTGCATGCAGTTCTGTGTCAGTGCGTCAGATGGGGGGGCCAGCAGGGGTCACGCTCTGGCAGGAAGGGCGGGACTGGACCACTGGGTGCTGCTACTGCAGGGAGACAAGGTGACTTTCTCACTGCTGTACAGTGGAACAGAGAGGATGCAGAAGAGGTCCAGAATCACTGCCTCGTTCACTGTTTGACTCCTTATATCACAGACACATTGAATCATCGTCATTTAGCAGATTTTGGGGTTGCTTGAGCAGCTCAAATATTTAGCATAGGGCTGAAATATTCAATATTTTTTCAAATGAAATTGTGATTTGAATTGTTGTTGCTGTGATTGTTGCCAGAGTTGTGATTTTAATTAGAATTTTCATAATTAACACAGCGTGTCTTCACAAGCTGTAGGAGGTGCAAGGCTTAGTTGGCGTCCATTGATTTCACATAATGAAAACTGTCTCTGGCAAATAACTGTAGTGAATTAGTGTTATTCTGTTGATTCATACTGGTTGATAATGTGTTATCTGCATACAGGTGTCTATACCATTTATTCTTAAACTTTAATGTTTGAAGAAACAGACAGTATGGTGTTCAAAAACACTAACTACGTGATGGCCCTCAGTTTCAGACATGTAGCTAGCAGCAGGTAGCTCAGTCAGCTAAATGAGCGACAGCTAACGGACACAGTTGTCAGAATGTGACAGTTTACTCTTAAAATGTTGTTGAAGTTTATCACCTGTTAACATGGTGTCACCAATGTTAGCTTCAGCAGCTATTAATGCTGCTTTACAGACAACATTAGCTTCACAGAGCAAAGGGTCAACATTGCGTCACAACGTTAGCTTTTCAGACAAAGTCAACCTTAGCTTAGGCGCCTTCACAGACATTAACATTAGCTTAGGCATCTGTTAGCACTGCTTCACAGACAATGTTAGCTTAACAGAGTTAAGTGTTGACATGGCATCACAGATAGACCGTATTAATGTTAGCTTCCCAGACATTAACATTAGCTTAAGGTGACCAGATATCTGAAATGAAAATCAGGGACATTTTCAATGCGGCGGTGAAAAATCACATTATATTATTATAATATTATCATTATGAAATAAAAAACGGGGACAAGTACTTTTTCATGTATTTTAACCAGCTTTTATTACACAAAAGGTCAGGGCGCCATTAGGGGCAAGCGATTCTGAGGGCCCGTGAAAAAATATTAGAACATTAGTTTATTTTTTTATTAACATATCATTTATGGATTTTAATAGAATATTTAATTTATAATTAAACAAACACTTTATCTGTATGCAGAATGTTTCCTGTATGTCTACACAGTGATATATTATCACAGCTCAGTGTCAGGAGATATTATACAGTTAGTATCGGACTATAAGAGAGTTGAAGCCTTCACAGGTAGAGGTGTGGTTACAGAAACTGCACATGGTTGGCGTTGCCTGTGTGTGATGGTGGGACCCAGTGTGATATCTTTTCATGGGGCCCAAAATCCCTGGTGGTGCCCCTGCAAAAGGTTAATAAATCAAAATGTCAGCACTCACAAATATCATGTATCAGTAATGCACAGCAGTGTCAAAAACACAAATATAGAATAATTTCCACACTGTTCTCCTGCTCTTTTCCTCTTCTCTCCTTCACTCTTTACTATCACTCTCTCCTATACTTGTCTTCTCCCTAATGTACAACATAGAGATAATATTGTCATCTCATGGTAATCTAATATAACAAGTTACACCTTTACTAACAACAGTGACATACAAAACAGTGACTCAGGGCATCAATCTCATGCTAATGTTAACGTTACAGCTTCACTAATGACAGATATGAAAACAGTGTCATAATGTTAACGTTCACTGACTTTTCTAACGTTACGTTAGGTCTTCAGATAAACAATACTTCGTCTGGTCAAACTACATTAGCTCAGACAGCAGTTAATACTGCTTCATAGACAGTGTTTGCTTCACAGATGCTAACATTAGCTTAGGCAGCAGTTAACACTGCTTCATAGACAATGTTAGCTTCACAGATGTTAACATTAGCCAAGGCAGCAGTTAACACTGCTTCACAGACAGTATTATTTTACAATAATATTAGCTTTGACCAGGGATGTCCAAAGTATGGCCCGGGAGCCAATCAGGGTCAGATTTCATGTGGCCCGCAGCTTTGTTTTTATAATGTATTATTTGTATTATATATATATTATTTATACTGTATGGCTGGAAGATTTGGCTTTTTTGGCTGACATGATGAAGCATTTGAATGCGCTAAACGTTAACCTCTAAGGACATAACTGCTGTGACACAAAGTATTACTTTCTGAATGATTTTGTTAAAGACAAGAGCAAGAGTGATATGTTTTAAACTTAAATGTTAACAGACTTTGCATTACTCATAATAAGTCATGTTTAGAATGAACATCAGGTTAAGATTTGTATCAACTTCATTCAAGTTTAACAATTTATTCTTTGTTATCTGACTCCAGATGTGAAAGAAAGGAAGAATTGCTTTTTAGATTTGTTCACGCCTGATTGGCTTAGATTTGGTGACGTTACCATTTAAAAAAATGATAACATACATACACCAAAATCAACCATAAGTAAATATGTAGATATTATCAATAAATATTATCTACATAATATCTGACAATAATAATAAAACATTGATAAATGTGGGTCATGTATTATAGAAAACTAGAGCCTCTGATTTGCAAATGTTTTAGTTATGTTTGGTATGAATGGTTTAAACACAAGTACAGGCCTGGAGTTCAATTTATTTCACAGTTTATATCACAATCATGAAATTTGTCAGAAAGCAGAAACAAAGTATGAAAAATCTAAAATGTTCAACTTTGCCCGGCGTCCACACACTGCTGTGTCTCACACCTCCAGCTTGTGATTGTCAGTGTCTGTACTGCAACACCTCAAGGAGACAAGCCAGCCAGACACCCGGACAAGCCGAGCCTTCGTCTTCCCCTCTCCTCCTCCTCCCTCCTCCTCTGCTGGCAGATGACATGACCGGCGGCCACACAGAGCAGACAGGCGAGAGGGCTGGAGATCACATCCATTCTGTCTGCTGTGAGAGGAGCACAGAGAGAGTGAAGGGCATATGTAGCTGTGTTTGCGTGTGTGAACTTTGATATTCAGAGCATTAAATCCACCATGCAGCAAAGCTCGCACTGGCATTAGCATTAAAAGGTACCTCTGGCTGACATTCATTTTTTTCCTCCCAAAACCAGTTGACATTTTTAAAATGACCTTAAAATGTCCAGATTCTTAAAACATCTCCATTTAAAATATACAACAATACAAGTCTGTAAGATGTTAGGTTGTATGTCCCATGATTTCAGCTAAATGTGTCCCATGCACATAATGCTAAAATGAAATATAATTTGACATTGTGGGAAATTATTCACTTTTATTTCTGAGAGCTGGCTACAGACATTGATATCACTCTAAGCTAAATATCAGGTAGAGATGGCAGGCGATTAGCTTAGACTGGAAACGGGATAACCTGACTCTGTCCAGCCATTTTGAAGCGACTGAAACGTGTCAGATGAGTTCATGACATGACTAACTTTGAAACACTCTGAGCGAGATTAATTCATCGCTATCTGTCTGCTAGGGGTGCCTCAGCGTGTCATCGAGCCACCCTTTAAGGACCACCCACAAAATCCTGTTTGAACCTTTTAACTCCACATTTCAGTAATATATCGTTCAAAGTCTTTTCACGTGTTTTCAGCAACTATTTTCCAACATACTTAATGTGTTTTGAAAGAAATCCCAGAATTGCCTTTACACAGACTGAACAGTGAACTTGAACTTGGCTGGCAGTGACTTCCTTAAGTCTTCAAGGGCAGCTCGTCAGGTCATTTACCGCCTTTGTAAGTGTAGCCTCCGTGTTACATGGAGACTGATTGAAGAAGTCCAAAATGACCTTCTCTGGAGAGACAGCTACTTAATTGGATAGCTGCTTCAATTTCCAGCACTTCACAAAAGGAAAGAGAAGACTTGAATTTGGTCTATTAGAGATACGACGGTTGAGGTTTTTAAGCCGTGGTATGGTCACTGCTGCTTAATGGGCAGAGGAGCACTGGACACCAGACACATTTAATTGGCAGGCTGTGGGTTTAGTTTCATAGAACAGTCTTGAAGTAAGAAGGTTTGCTGTTAGATACCTGTTCTGGGGGGGATCAGAGCCTCATTAGCTAATAAACAGATAATCTCACTGATAAATTAAAAGCTGTAAAAGCTTGTTTGGGGTGAGGAGAAAGCTGAGTACAGTTTTTGCTACCATGACGAATTGGAACCCGGAGAGTTATCTTCACCGGCATGAATTAGCTCTGAGAAACTGGTGGTGCTGGAAGCGAAACAGCTCATAATTCCTCTCTTCTGAGGGGAAACTCTCAGGATACTGCATTCAGTTATCTCTTATTCCTGGTGTGTCTTTCCCTGCACTACGAGTTCTATTTTCTCACTTTGACTGCTGAACCTACATTCATTTATTAAAGCCAACCATTGCTAAGATCGGTAAAAGAAAGTAGGGTAGAAAATTAGGGTAGCAAGGTAGCAGAGTCTAAAGTCATGTTCTCAAAGGGTAATTCTGGTTTCTTTTTTTGGTTTATGCATGATTCCTGTCTGGTAATGTAGCAATGCAATATTTCAGGCTTGCTTGCGTTCAACGTTCAACTGAAATCATTCTCATCAGTGGTTCACAGATTTTTTACAATCAGGACAACCTCTCATAGAGTTTATTTTTATGCCAATTATAATTAGGTGTACTAATTGGTCAAAAGAGCAGTGTGTAGGATTGAGTGGTATCTAGAGGTAATGTTGCAGATTGAATAACCCTCACCTCACCCCACCATTCAAAACATGAAGGAAAAACTAAGTGTGAAAAACCCAATCTGGAGCCAGTGTTTAGTTCATCCGTTCTGAGCTACTGTAGAAACAATAATTCTTATTTTCAGGTAATTATACACAAATAAAAACATAGTTATGAATATTACATTCTGTAAATATATATATAAATATATTTATTATTAATTGAAATGAATTTATTTTGTTTCTTTCTGTGCTGTTTCACGTCATAGAAGCCATGAAATGATCTATGAAAATCAGACCATTGTTGTAAAAAAAAAAAAAAGGAATATTCCTAAGGGCATTTCCCATAAGATTTTGATATTTTGATATAAGTGCAAATTTTGGCCCGGCGGTGGCGCTAGAGGGAAGGTCAGTGGTGTCATGAAAAGCATTAGGATTCATGCCCTGGGGAGTGTGAACATCCACTGCAAATCTAATACAATCTGATCAGCAGTTGTGGAGAAATCTGCTGCTGAGAAGCAGAAAATAAAATATTAAAAATATTATCGAGCTGTGTTCGGGTGGGGGGACACTGATACCAGCCCGTACATTGAATTAACTCTCCTGCAGATTAGATTTTAGGACCGAGAGTCGGACCAGTGTGTTGTAATGTTGAAGGTCGCAAGTATGTGACCCTTTCCTGGAGTGTAGTGTCCCCGGGGCCACTGTACTTTCATTTTCACCTCAACGTCAATAAAGAATAGGAGTGAGAGCAGGAGAGTGAATGGCATACAGTTAACGTGCCACCGCGCGCGTGTGTGTGTGTTCGTATGTGAGCTTTCAGTTTGTGTGCGGGCCCGTCAGCAAAGTGTCCCCTCGGCCCGGCTGCTTCCATCAAGACAGACATTTTACAATACAGTAAGAGACATCCAATCGAACGGCCTCTGTGCCGGCGTAATTCAACAACGCTCTGGGGACTCATTGAGCAGAGTGGCTGCACAGATAAAAGAACCCAACATGAAGGAAGAAAACCATGAAAGGACCAGAGACACGGAGAGGGGCTTGATAATGATACCTTTGTTCTGAAGGATACCCCACACATCCAGTCAAGTCGGAGGAATAAAAGGAGCCAGCACAGAAAAGGTTTTCTCCACTAAGAACCTTGTATCTCCAAATTTGGTGACTCTCTAATATAAAATATAGAAATGTACTGTTTTTAATAAAACAATAAAACACTGCTTCTAACGTCTATGTATGTAAATACATGCTATATACTACATTTCATCAAGGTCAGGTTCATCCCGCCAGAGGAAATGACCTTAGCAGCTACAGTGTGGGCCTGCTGTATACATTATGTTTTATTTAGTGATCCTTTTCTGGCCTCTAGTACATTTGTATGCTTCTTGGACAATAATAAATAAATTATTTATCAGATTAAAATAAAGACACTGGCTGGTTCCACCTTTAAAATGTGGATTTGCTCGTTTTTCGTCCATTTCACATCGTTACAAATGAAACCTTGATGCTTTTAAACTGTTGGTTAAAGTCTGTATAAAGGCAATTTTTTAAAAATACCTTAAACATGTTGGAAAATATTTGCTGAAAACATGTGAAAAGTCTTTGAATGATATATTACTGAACTATTCCAACAGTTTTCAGTCCAGGATTTTGTGGGCGGTCCTTAAAGGGTGGCTCGATGACACGCTGAGGCCACCCTGAGCAGAGAGATAGAGATGAATTCATCTCGCTCAGAGTGTTTCAAAGATAGTCATGTCATTTTCTGAACTCATCTGACACGTTTCAGTCGCTTCAAAATGGCTGCTTGACTGCTCCCACGAGTGGGCGTGGCTTCAGCACATTCAGAGGAGATGCCCCCACAGTCCTGGAGCTGAGAATTCATTTTTACCTGATTTTGAGACCTAATTTCATAAACTTGTCGATATTTGTAATTATTCAAATTTGGCTGGATGGTTAATAACACTTTCTTCTTTGGTCTGACAAACTCAGAACACACATTTATTCTTAAATTACCCGGAATTGCTCACCACAGTCATTGATGGAGACCTGGGCAAGAAACAAGCTAACAGGAACCAACAGTTTTTCCAGGACAGGGGTCAAACTTTGGCCCCACCAGATGGTTTTACAAATGCCCTTCACATATCTTGGACTCATTCTTATTTATTTTAATAATCTGAGCGGGCAGGTTGATCTCACAACTCAAATTATATTTAAACTCTTTAGCAAGAGCCAAGAAGATGATATTAGTGCCCTTGAATGACATCTGGCATAATCTACTAACTGAACAGTTAAATTTGTTTTTTGTCAGTTCATCACTGTGGTGTGTAACAAACACTGCAGTGACGTGCAGGCTTGTTTTTGCTCTATCTAGGACATCCACAGGTGCTTTGCGAATTTGAAGAATAATTGCCATAAATTAACCTTCCAAACACTCGAACACTGTCAGAAGAGGCAACATGATTGCTGGGATGAGATCAAATGAGCTCTACTCGTGTAAAAATAGCCAAGCTTACAGCTTTGGTCTCAGACGGTGCAGAATTCAGAGGAGGGGAACTCTGAGGCCAATCAAGGAGAGAGTTAATTCAAGGTGAAAATGAAGGTCGGGCTTTTTGGTTTGGCTGCTGCTAATTCAAAAATGTTTAAATCCTCATGGAGACGTGTCTTTAAATGTTTTCAGTTCCATTCTATCAGGAGCTACACCTTTAGTCTGTGTCCAAAAAGCGACCAAAACTCAAGGCTAGCAGTCTAGCTATCCGTGCATGAACGCCTGCCCAGGCAGAATCAAAGAAGGTTTCCCTGATCATCCCTTTGCATGAATGCACCATCACTCACAACCATAGACAGTATAAAGAATGGACTTCGTATCCGTGATGTCACCCATTCTGAATGGGTGGTGGAGTGTGGTGGCTCTGGCCATCACCATCTTGGCAGTCCTGCCTTAGCCGCCTCCTGGCTAATCTAAAAATGGACAAAGGCGTAGATCGTCAGTGGATCTTACTAAACTAAACACTTTATATTCAAGGTGTTTGGTATATACTTTTTTATTTATTACATTATATTTGGTGTATTCTTGGTATAGTTTGTACTCCAGCAGAGCCAGGCTGTGTAGAAGTTGATGGTTAGAAAGCACCATATCGGCTCCTTACTGATTTTTTAGATAGACCGGGCATCATCCATGATATGACTGATCCACAATAAATACACAAATTTGATATATAAAATGTAGCATTTCTGCTACATTTATTCAGACATGCTGCCAAGGCAGTGCTTCTAATAAGTTCCCTGCACGACACTGTCCCCTGAGTTGAGGTATCAGACGGCACGAAAAAGAAGAAACTGGATAAGTGTCTCCCTAGATGGTGTAACACAGCTAGCAGGCTATGTGTCTTCCAGTGTTAGACTGTCTGGCTCTCTCTCTGTCTCCTCATGACTAGTAAATTGACCCTCATGTGCAAAATAAATGAAGTGTCCCTTCATTTATGTAAAGTTAGAAAGCACTTGTGTCCTCGTGGAAAGGTTAAGGAGTCAGTGAGGTGATGCTAACACACTTAAACAGGAACACACACCCCTGCAAGGTTTGAATAACCATGAGATTTTAGACCTTGAAGCTCCTCCACCTCCACCGCAAAAACTCGGTGTATGTGTGTGTATGCGTCCTCGCCGTGTTCTCTCAGATTATTTCCTCATTCTCTCCTGCGCTGCCCCGCTGCAGGTAAAACTCCTCCGTCAGCCCGCAGCGGAACTCCAACTTAATCTGCCTCCTTTGAAAGTGATTTTAGAAAATAGATTTGATGCAGAGGGGAACGAAAGCCCTGCCTGTCTCTGCTGCGGGGCCCCTCCCCCCACGGTTACCAGCAGCTGCTGTAAAAAGATCTGATCTGTGAACACGTGAAACATAAAACACTTTAGGACAAGGTTGGAAATAAAATTCCATGCAAAAATATCTCTAATATGAAGAGTTTTGGATGGAAGTTTGGTCTTGTGACTGTGGCATGCTTTCAAATAGATTGTTTTAGACTGTAGTGACCTCTTGGTGTTTGAAGTGCTGACTTTGGGTTTCTAGTCTTGTCCTTGTCAGGCCCCCTTACACTCCTCCTATCCCATCGACCCCCATCTCTCCGAAGCTGCCTCTCCCCCTCTCTGAAAAATATGCAAATGTATGAAAGTAGGCTACATACATCCCCCCATGTTTCCTCCTCATCCTTTGGTTTGTGCTCTGGGATTTGGAGAAAGGGAAAAGAAACATCCTCCTGCCTCCGGTCTGCCTTCTTCTGCCCGTGCCTGGATCACATTCACACGTCTGATTTCCTGGAAATGACCACGTAGCCAAACAAACTTCACAGATTCATATATATGTGTGTGTGTGTGTGTGTGTGTGTGTGTGTGTATGTGTGTATCAGTCTGATTTTTAAAAAAAACAAACGCGATGGCTGAGGCTCGAACATCCCTCTTGGTTTGTGGAGGACAGTTAAGGTCAACAGGCAGCAGCATGTGAGAAAGCTCTGAGGACGACGCATTAGCCTGCAGCTCCGGCTCGAAGAGTCCTGCTCCGACAGATGCACATGACATTTGCAGCAACTGCAGACGGTTAGACGTTTATTCAGCTCGCTCTCTTGTCGTCCACGTTGTACCGTATAATGTCTGATCAACGCTTGTGCAACATTTATGTAACTGTGTTTTGGAAGGAACTTGGTGGTGGAATGATCATTAATCACAGTGTAGGTGATGCTCCCTGATGGGCAGGACAGTGCCTTGCACGATAACTCTGCTCTGTACACTGGTGAATGAGTGGAACACGTATAGCGCCAAAAGGGCTTATAACTTTATAGATTTATTGCAAATGATTGCATTGCCTTCCACGTCTATGCAATGTCCAGTGGTTCATGGTGCAAGTGGCACTAGTATTTATGATTCTGCTGGTATTTAAACAATGAAATATTAGTCATATACTCATATGATAATATTGTGTAGGCAACGCAGGACCTCTTTAATAATTTTTTTTTGTTGTTCTTTACTTTGTGGTTCGCACTCCTTTTTGTTATGGTTACACACTCTCTCTTCACCTCCCATAAAAAACACAAAACACACAAAAGTTCAAGATTAATTAATAAGATTAATTAATCCTCGGTGCTCATTTTGTGATTCGCTCCTTTCTGATGAGCGGTTGGCATCTTACGTGGCAGCCAGTGCCTTCAGTGTGTGAATGGGTGAATGAGATATGTAGTGTAGTCAGAGGACTCTGTAGAAGTACAGTCCATTTAGCAATTAAACCACTGAAGAGGAAGAGGACACAACAAGGTGACGTCAAGTGGAAACATTGTTTTGTGTACTCATTCGATAAAGGTTACAGTCTCATGTTTGATCTGACAGTATTTCTTCATCTCTTACCGATACACCGTGATACACGATAATGATCGGCGTCTTAGTTTGCAGGAATTCTTGAGAGGACTCTGCCATAAAGTCGCAGTGTCAGGCTTTCCTCTCTTACAAGAACACTAGAGAGAGATGTACACTGACTGGTCATTCAAATATTTGGCTGCAGAGAACATTCCACTCTGTAACCCCCCCACCTCCCAATCGAAATGCCCCATTGTGTCGTCAAAGGCCATCTGCTGGTCTGCTTCAGTAAACACCAGCTTCTGTTTGACAAATGCAGACACTGTTCTCCTCACAAACACTTGAACTGCTGGAATGTTGGTTTTTACACGGACTGCAGAGGCTGCATGGACAAACAGGAAGATATATAGACAGAGATGAATATAAAAACAGTCACAGTGAAGTGGATCAACATGTTTTTAGAGTAGCGGTCCTAAATGATCCCTGTGGATCAGTGCTCGCAGTATATTAACATGTTCTGTTGTTTGTCAGGTCAATGAATTGTATTGATTCTCCACAACATGCATTTTTATCAAATCTATTTTCAAACACGTCTGTTGCACCGCTGCCTTGCCCCAAAATCATTTGTTTTCTAGCTGTTTTATGCGAGTATGTGTGAAAGATGGACCAAAGTTAAGCCGGTATTTATGTTTGGAACGACTTTTCCACTTCATACAAACAGGAAAAGGTTAGTAAGAATATACAAGGTCTCTTTTAAAGGCCTGAGCTGGCTCGAATATTTTCCTTTTTAATGCAGCAGTATAAATGCAACAACCTCCAAGAACTACTTCTTCATCATTGTTAGTCCCTCTGTATCTGTTATCGCTGAAGGCATTTAACATATTTTTTATTATCTACTGAACATTTAGCTCAATGTAACATGATATAGTTTAAAATGATATGTTTACATTACCATTTACGAAGGTTAGCAATTTACAGCCAGATCAGCCCGGGGAGTCTCGATGAATTAGCTCCCATTAGCCACCCAAGACGGTATTATGCTACAATAGCTAGGTAGCAAATTGTCCACATTAGCAAACAAGCTAACGTTAGCCAGTTAAAACCACAACATTACAATATATTTCAAATACGTTGCAGTGGTGTTAGCTCGTGTTGTTTATTGACGTTAGCGGACTCCATTTCGAAGCTAACGTGAATGTCCTTTTTTTGAGGCTCCAAGAAAGTCGTGGAAGGGTTCAGTTACCTTACAGCCTGTTTGCTCATTAGCAATAAATAGTGATTAAAACATAAAATTAACATGTAAAAGTATTCACACTTGACCGACCGGTGACTACACTGCAAAAAAAAGGCGTAAAATCCAAAGTTCTCCAGTTCCAGATCAGGTTTTGTCCTAAAAATGGCTTTAATATACAACTAATGTGGAAAAATGATGTTGTTTTCCACATAAACATCAACATAATGATGAAAATATTGTTTATTAATGTTGATACATCAGTCAGATGTCCACTGTTACATCATGAGTTCACAGTGATGACATCATCACGAGTCAAACAGACTGTGCTGTGTTCTTTACTGCTGTCCGTCCTGCTGTGGACAGCTCCTGGTGCTGAAATCAACTTTTCACAGCCCGCCTTTCATGTGCAAACTTTGGAGGAGCATGTTCTCTTTAATATGAGACGCTGCCTGTAGCTCAGCCAACAAATTCATCTCACACATCGTGTCCAATCCCTGCACATCTGTCAGAATATTACAGGAGGTACACCGCGGCAGCCGAGCAGCAGCCGAGCAGCAGCTGAGCTCTGTTCTCATGTGTTTCACTCAGGGTTTCTACTGAAGCTACACCGGCAAGAAACAAACTAAAACTAACACACCAATACTTGACCACCTAGTATACTGTGTGTGTGTGTGTGTGTGTGTCAAACACACAGTGTCACAGACGCAGTTTGTTCCATCTTAGAGAGGTGAAGTGCTCTGTGATTGACACCGAGGTTCAAACACTTGACTGCGGATGTATTTTTGGCTCGGCTTTGTCTTCTTCTTGTGTAGCTGTGGTCCTGTGAGCTGTCACAGATTCCTCTGTTCGAGGTCATTGTACATTAAAGTAATAACGTATAAAATGCTGAAGTAAGCTGAATTTATGAAACCAAAAATGACCAAAATCTGTAAAGCAATCATTTAATGTAGAGGAAGAAGGAGAGGGAGTGATGTGAGTGTAACTGCGTTGCTGTTGTGTAATGGACAGTAAAATGAGTCCAGTGTTCAGTCATCCAGCGCGACCTTGGCTGTGATATCTGCACCTCTCTGGACGTTTTCTCTGATTCAAATCTTTAATCACGACCCGAACCCGGCCGCGATGGTTTCCTTTGATTCCGACTAACCCCGATTCAAGTGCGGTTGAAGTGCTCTGCTCAAGCTCACCGCCGGTCTGCTCTGTTAGTGTTGGAGGAGAGGACAGATGGTGATTGTGTGTGTTGTTTCAGGTTGAGTCCATCCAGTAGTCCAAACTAAGCAAGCGCACATTCTTTGTTGAACTCTGGTGTGTGTGGATCAGGACGGGAACATGTGGGTTTATGATGTTTTGATACCGGGCGTCTGTTAATGTACGCGTTACTCAGCAACACCTCAAAACATGTCAATTTTGATTGCCCTCCAACATATTGGACACAAAAATATAAAATCATACAAACTCTAATTAGGATGCTACCCAAGCATCGCAGTACACAGTGAACCTGCAGGCACAGAGTCCACCACAGTGTCTCTTTTAATACTCAAACAGAGACCCATCAAAGTGACATTTGCAAATCATACGAGCTTTTAATGATGCAAATCCTCAGCTGCCACATTCAGACGGACGCAGGGACCCGGGCTGAACCCACATCAGCGGGCTTGGATGTGGGTTGGCTGCTGCCTGACTGTGGTGAGCAGGCATCTGTTGGAAAAGATGAGGATAGAACGTGAGGGAGAAAAGGGAAGATGGTCAATCAACCCAGTCGCGAACATAGGGGAGATTGGAGATGTAATCCCTTAAGTCCAGCTGCTTAAGTGATGACCAGCAGGCATCATTACCGGCTGCACAGAGCAGTGGCTCCTGAGGCCCGACCGAAGATCCTCACTCTGTCACAAAGTGAGAATGTACCCTGCGGGGAAACCTCATCGACTGTTTAACATTTCTTTGAAAGAAAAATGCGCCACCCCCCCTCACATTTTCTCATTAACATCTCTCTGAACAGTGTCCACTGACCCAGAGAAGCCTACAGTAATGATCACGTCAGGTTTTGGACTGTTCAAGGGGGTCATCGAGCTGAGCGTCACCCTGAGGCCCGGCTGCAGGAATATCCCCGAGTGTCCCCGCTCCTAGCTTTGTCTTCATTTGTTCATTTCAGTGATGAGTCTGAAGTGAAACAGTTGATTATATTAAAAGTCATTTAATAAAATCATCTGGTGACACCCTGAACATTTCGGAGCCGTGACACTCTCAGAATCGTCTCGGTCAAATCACGCGTCGCTTCTCTGTGTATGTTGAAAAAAATATTGGGATCTGCTTCTTCCTGATAACGAGCTCTTTCTGCGGTGATGAATGTTAAGATGCACAGAGTGGGAGGAGAGGGAACAGTGTGGGAAGAGGGAATATCACATGGACTTCAAGCTGTTCCCTCCAGCATGGAGATGGAAAGTGCAGCTGCTCCACCTACAGGCCACTCGGTGTAACCTCAGCTTCTACTGAGCGTCCTTCAGTCTGTAGAGACACATTTATGTCTTCTCTTTGTTTACAGTACGAGTAAATATTAACGCTGAAGGTTGGAACTGCAAAAGTAACATGACTGTTTTCTTTATTTCAGAGCACAGTATCGGTGAAGGAGACCTTGAAGGAGACATAAAGCAGGTTGGTTGACTCATGCAGATTATTTACTGTCCGTCTGTGTTTGGAAGGAATATTAAAGAGGCTCTCAAGCAAATTAGTATCACATTTCAGCAGAGTTAGTGAGCGGATAAAAAAAAAAGAGAAATGAGGCAGAGGTATCCTGACTTTTAGTCAAAATCATCGGACATGCCACATTTGCTTAGCTCCTCTCCTGCCTTTGCTACAAGCCACAACTGAAAATGAATCAATCTGCCAATAATGTCATGATTACACACAACAGCAGCAAGCTTTCATAACACAACATTTAAGTGACGTCCCTGAAGGTTCCACTGAGGAGGAGTCGGTTCCAAAAGACGGAATGACTTTGGTTTTGCGGAAGTTTGATCCTAAGAACCTTCAGAGCAAAAACGATATATAATGTCACAAGATTGTTGGGAAGAGTCCAGGCAGATGGCAAATATATCATATTTAGGCGGTGAAAAACAGCATCGTAATGCTCTTTTAATGAGGCCTCGTCTACTTCAGGATGTACTGACCTTTTAAAATGAACGAAGAGCCCTCATCTGCACATGCCTCTGATGCCTTCACGTCCTTTGACAGAGTGTGTTGAAGATCTGTGAGCCGGTAGGATTTCTTCTAACTGTGCAAACATGAAGAGGAGCTGACTGTTATTGGTGTGATGTCTGAGCCTGAACTGAGTTGCCTGGAAGGAAAGTGTAGTAGTGTGCAGGTCTTATTAAATGCATTTACATGGATGGAACTTGTGCTGAGTCTAGTCCCAAGTATGAGAAGTCTGTTTAAAGGCTGATCAGCTTCGATATATTCAGCCCATCTGTTCAGGCTTCTTTCACCTTGTCGTAGCGGCAGAGGCACAGGTGTGACTAATAACACCGACGCTGTCTCTGTTCGTACGAGGACTCTGGAAGTGGAACAGCTAAACCGAACGCAGCCGTTTGTTAATATCATTAGTTCCACCTGTGCCTCTGTTCCAAATGTCTGCTGCGGAGGTCTGTTCGCCCCGAGGGGATCATTAAAGTTTCATCTTAATTTCATTTCATAATAATAATCATCATCATCATCATCATCATCATCATAATCATGAAGAAAGAAAGTGTCTCCTGAGCTGCGGTGGTATCGTTTCACTGCAGCCCACAAGGGGGCAGTGTTGACTTGTCCTTCAACATCCATCTCACTGTGTGAGTTCCATCATCGTTTCACAATATAGACTAAAGCACACTGTAAAGGAAATCAAATGAACAAATCAGGTGAAAAGTCTCATCATACAAGACATGTAGCAGGTTTACGTGAAGGAGATCTTTATTTAAATACCCATGACAGTCTTTTTGTCACCAAAGTGAAAAAGATTTCAGATCTCACATAAAGGATCTTCAGCGTCATTTAAAGTGATATTCAGTGTTGCACTGTCGTAAAGCTGAAACGTAAATTTAAGGAAGGAGTTGCAGGAATTGAAGCAGCAGAGACAGAAATCATTGTCACTTTCACTCTCTGGCATGGACCAAGCTCCAAAACGGTTGTATCCTCTCTTTCCCATAATGCAACTGAGTGCCATCTTTTGTTAGATCCGTCTGTAACACAGGCTTTGTTTCAAAGAAGCTGAAATTCTATTGTTAGACGAGAAGATTCGGAGCAGAGCAGTTCTCCTCTTGACTAGTTACAATCCTTTTTAAGATGCTGGTGGCCTACCAGGACACACCGTTGACTTCTAATGCGTCTCATAAACTCATTATATTTTGATATCTTGTCTCATGTGCCATGAAGTTTCCTGGTTGTTTTTTCAGTACACTGAGTAAAGTCCTCCTCCTTTGGACACAAAGTTCTGTGAACTTCACTGTTGAAGTCAGCGCTTCTGACTCTGTAACTCCGTTCCATACACATACGCCGTTTGGCTCAGCGCGTCAGCGATTTATATCTCCATTACAACAAGGGTTACATGCTTGAAGGTGACGATGCGCTTGTCTTCAGTCCTGTCTTGACATTTAAGCGGCACCCTTGCTGTTTATCATCGTGCTGTGCAGCAGTTGTTGGTATCCAGCTGCTTACAATCGTGGATTTTCAAGGCTGTTGTTACCATTCTGTTTGGCGTATTGCTGGAAGGTGAATCCGGACAAATGATGACAAATCTGACGTCCCTGTCACTAACTCCAAAATAGCTACAGAGATGGTCCATCTTGGAGACGACTCAGGGTGTTAAACTGGTAATGTGAATGCAAATCAAGGTGGCAAAAGCCTTATTAGAGGGTATTTGGAGGAAAAAATAGCAGTTTTAAAGCTGCTTTAAGTCATTTCTGTCCACTTGGGGGCGGCAAAACAAGCTACAGATGTGATGCTGACATATTGTCACCTTATAAAGTTGTTATTGCAACCATGTCAAAGCTTTTTTTCACTGAAAACATCTGGCTGCTGCATCTGGAAGCAATATAGATGAGAGTCAGAACAGTAAAGTTGAGTTACAACAAAAGCTTGCGAGCGAAGAAGAGCAAAAAGCTCTTTTAGAGTTTATTTGTCTGTACAAGAAATCCATTTCACATCCTGCTTTGATCCGTCGGTCATATAAATGCAGCTTTACGCGGCGGCGTCGGTGTTCCATCAGGTAGCGGCGAGACGATGGACGGCTGGTTTGGGTCGTGGATCGGTGAGTTTGAAGGTTCATCAGACAACAAAGCAGTCTGAACAGTCTGAGACGGGATTTTACAAGTGTGGAAAGTTACCACAGATCATTTTATCCTTCCATCTGCACAATCTCATCAACACGAGCTGAGCGAGGTTCAAAAAAATTTTTTTTTGCCCGAGCACTTTGCGTCTGCACGCGCTGCCAACTCACGGAGCTCAGGAGCTGCGTTTCTATGTTTAGTTTGTTCACTCCAGTGCCAATATCAGTCCGAACACAGCCTTAAAGTTACTCAAAGGAAACTTTGAATGCATTTTTTTATGATCACAGGTGTTTGATATTAGAGGAACCTTGATATCTTCGGTTCACGGTGCCAAAGTCTGTAAAAGTCTGACGTTCTTTGCTGCATTTCTCAGCGTTTAGCACTTTTACAGCCACTCGGAGAAGAGCACTTGTCTCATCTAGAGTCAGATGCATATTCAAAAAGCACTTTTTGGTGTTTTTTCAAGAGCGCTTGCCAAGAGCCTAGAGTGTGGACGGGGAGGAAAGAGAGAGGAGACGGGGAGCCAGAAAGAGACAGAGGAGGGGAGGAGCAGGAGACCAGGAAACATCCCAGCCCATTTATCTGACAGCCATTTACCACAGCGAGTCAATGTGCCAACAGCTCTGCCTGCTTCATGGTAGACTGGCTCCCCCTCCCTCCCTCCCTCTCTCTCCCTCCTCTGTCCAAAGTTGTATAGGCGCACACTCTGTGTCTGTACTTAGCCATAGGAACACATCAGAGCCTGCAGGGTAAAGGCTGAAAGGGACAGATCTGCGTCCGTGAGCCCGAGCCATGGCTCTGCTGCTGGACAGCTCTCACACCACGGCGGCTTACTACTGCCTGATCCGCCGCAGGTTCAAGAGGAGGAGGAAGAAACGCTGCGAGCGCAAAGGTATTCCTCCGTACTCACTCTACACCTGCTGCTGCCGTCTGTTTCGAGCGTTGGGAGACAAACATGTAGTGAGTTGTGGAGCAGAGGATTGTGTTAGTTCTGCTGCATGGACAGTGCTGTTTTATTGTCATCATGGGAAGGTCAGATGACTCCCCCAGGGTGACTCTCAAACTGATTGGCCTGTTTGAGAGCTGCTTGTTGTCTGCCGTACATACATGTGCTGGTTAGAACACTCCGATGAGTCTGACGTTTAAGTTTAACTCGATCTAATCTTCCACCTCGCTGTGTTTTCTTTGCTTTTTCTGTAGTTATGTTTCTGTGAGCATCAACTTTAATGTCAGAATCGGTTCTATGAACACTTGTGAACACGCTTTGTCATGAAACGAGCACACAGTAATCATTTAAATGTAAGTGATGTTGGATTCTTGTGGTGATTAACACGTTTTGGTCAAAACTCAGTGCAGTGTTTATGCTTTTAGAACTCTAAAACATGAAACATAATGTCATGGTAATATTTTGTTCATTATTTCTTTATATTATAAAATGTCTTGATTACTTAAAGAATCAAATCTGTCATCGAAACACTAAAATAAATCTCATTTTGAAGCATATTGCACTGATGTAAGAGCGCATCAATATTTTAGCCTCCTTCATGAAAATGTGATATTTTAATGGGCGAGAGCAACAAGGAGCAGCCGAAGAATCAAATATTTTACATCTAAAATCATTAAAGGTAAATGAATAATGGATAAAAATGACAGTATAGTCGTGCATCATGCACGTCTGTGTGCAGTTTTTGGGGGTGATGGTTCCTCATCTGTTTGTGGTTTTATGTAAACCGTCGCTGACTTGTTTTCCTCTTCCTCTTTATCAGTCAGAGTGAAGTTTCTTCTGTCCACGACTGCTATTGTGCATAAATTAAGTTTTGTTAAATTATTATAGACAGTATTATCAGTATCACTCTATTTACCTGATCACCTTAAAAACATTGTACTGATATAACATCCATTTTCCATCACCACTTATCCTTATCAGGGTTGTGGGGGGCTGCAGCTGAGGTTGCAAAGGGGTAAATATATTTCCAGAAATGTTCCATGGGAAGTTAAGCTGGGGAATTTTGGAAATATTCCAAATCAGAAACTCCATGGGAATTATGGAAATTGATGGGAATTAACTGTAAATTGTGGGTAATTCAAACAAATTGTATCATATCCAAACATAAATCTAAACATTTTGTTTTGTCATAAGCAGACATGCAAAATAAAACAATTTAAAAAACCTTTCAACAGATTTATTTGTAAGTAGAACTTTATCAAATTTGAATTCTTTATTGAACAATATTATGTAGTCCACGAGCTCAAATGTGTGTCTTCAATAGTCTCTGTGTGCTCTGGGCTCTAAAGTGTGGTCCAGGTACAGAAATCACCTGTGCAGGTAGGGGGCGTGGCCTCAATAGCCCTGCAGTAAGCAGTGTGCTATGTGCATGTGGTTGAGGAATAGCAGATATTCAAGTGTACCTGCATGAAATCTGGTTGTTTTAGTCAAGATTATGCTAAAATATATTTTCCCAAACTATATTTAAGTTTCCTGTTATGGGCCAGCCTTCAATTTTGGAAATTCACAGTTTATTCCTGTTAATTCCCATAAATTCCTGTGAATTCCCATGGAAAGTTTCCAACTTTCCCAGCATTTTTCAACCCTAGCTGCAGCAAATCCCAGCTGACACTGGGCGAGTCCACCCTGGACAGGTCACTGAAACAATAAAAATTTGTACAAATAAGATTATACTGACAAATGTTCATGATCACAGTGATGTGAGTGACATTTCTGCTGCTAACTTCCTAAAAAGAAAGGCACCATACACAGGTCTGAAAACTGCAGTGCACCCTGGGAATGTTTTTTGGTCTAACATACTTCAGCCAAGTGCTAGAGATCAACTCACAGCGTGCTCGTGATCTGTACATACTTTAAAAATCCACTCCTCACTGTCCTCTGGTTCTGACATTCCTGACTATACGATGCTCTGCATGTGTGATGAGCTGACGAGTTCTAGTTGACGTGTTTCACTTGAACATAATTCTCCGACTTAACGTGAAATGTAGCTGAGAGGCCGTTCTCAGACAGAAATACATCCCTGCCACAGTTCAGTTGAGCCTTTCAACATGATGTTCATGTTCCGCGTGTCTTTGACCACTTTTAGCCAACATGATTAGCAATGATCACATTAAGTTAAGGCACAATCTGGTGAAAAGTTTTCATTCATGAAATTATATTAATGTCTTATTATATTAAGTTCTCTTCTATAATTCAGCTGCACACTTTACATTTAGCCTAAAGATGAATCAAATATAACCCGCGTCATAGCTTTCCTTTGATGGTTTCCTATGATGTTGTCATGTAGTATGCTAGCATACTGTAGAAAGAGAGAAGAGATCACTCTGTCTGAAAACAGAAGATACAGAAAAACAGATTTCAGTATGTCAGTACAAAAGATCAAAATGTACTCACAGTATCAAAAGTAAAGTACTCAGTTTGTAGAGACTTCTGCAATAGGAATTCTCATGATACCTAAACTTGAGCAACATGTAGCATTGGTCAAATACACGTGGTATCAAGTGTACTACAGTAAGAATAAAAGTACATCTAAAATTTACAATGATGAAGAAGAAATGCTGTTAATGGTGACCATCTTTCAACAAACCTGTCCAATCTCAACTGTATCTATCTCACTGTGATTTTCTACATGATAAAGACCATAAAGTCCATTGTTATGCTGCGGCTTCAACCAGGAAGCTGTGATTGTCTCACTTAAATTTAATATTCAGTACATTTAATCATTTTAAATAAAAAGTTTCCCTCCTGGCAGAGTCTTAGTGATGTAATTTATTATTATATTCTGTAGAGTGAAGTAACTTAAAGCTGTTAAATAAGTGTAGTGGGGTAAAAAGTAGAATATTCTCATATATTGTGTATATATTTATATATTCTTCCCTCTGAAAGGAAGCAGAAGTAGCAGAACATGGAAACCTCAAGATTCTACTTAAGTACAGCACTTGAGTACAATGGTAGTAACTAAGTAAATGTGCTTAGTTACTTCAGTGACTATAGTATTAAAATGAATTTAAATGGACATTTGTATCTAAAAGTTATTAACGTTCACTTAGAATGTTGAACACAACAGGCAACACACATGAACACTGATACACCACATGCACGGACATTGTATGAAAGTGAAACACACGCACACCCTCCCTCTCTGTTGCTTGTATCAGTCATAACACAGGTTGTGGTGCACGGCGCAGAAGCCTTCACTTCATCCCGTCCTAACTGTGTGACATGTATGTATTTAGTCTTTGTTGTAGCGTCCCTGGGAGCCTCCGTCCCGACACACAGACGAGCACTTCAACTCATTTTCTGTTCCATCCTGCTTCGCTGGCTCCCTTCATGATTGCAAACGTCTGCTAATATTTTCATGGCTGCAAAAAAAAAAAAACTCAAGTGCACTTAATCCTCGCATTAATTCAAATTTCAGCTATTGCCACAGAAAGCCAGAGCAGCAGGTGCTCTGCACTTTTTCATCTTTTTTATCCCGCTCGGGAATATTCAATTTAGCCTAACTGTTACTCATGGAAAGTGTGGTAAACAGTATTAATGTGTAAAAAAAAAAAAAATGGAGCCGTTGTACATACTTTGCATGCGGGGCGAGTAAGAAGCCCATCATTTCCGTGTCCCTGCTAAGCGGGGTGTTGTGAGATGAACTGAAGTGTGAGTTTAATCTACTGGGAGCAAAAGTGAATTTCAGACGAGGTATAAGCCGATGTGCTCTGTGAGGCGTGTACGCCATGCCGCCGCTAAGGGATGTGTCTGTCGGCCCAAAACCGCAGCCGCAGATCTCTGTCTGGCAAACAGCCGTCGCTCTGTGATGTGGAGGAGTTGATACAGCCTCCCCCCGTCCCTCACACCTCCCTTTACCATCATCCCTGCCACCTCCCTCCCTTCCTTCCCTCCCTCTGCCCTGCAGCCGGGGGTTTGGCCTGAAGCTCTGCTGATAACCCAGACTCTCCTCTGAAAGCCACAGGCTCAGGGTTGTGATCTCCACTGGGAGCTCTGACACACACACACACACACACACACCTCCACCCGCACTGTCCATCAAAATGCCCCATCAGACAGGTAGAGGAAGGAGGCAGCATCGCAGCGTGAAGGGCAGGCTCGTGGATCAGGTTTTACTAATATTGACTTTTAATTAAAAGCCAGATTTAGGTGAGATTTGTATTTAAAATACGCTCGTTTTATCAAACAAAATCAGATGAGCCGTCACAGATGATCATCCCATCTGCTAATAAAACATGAGCCATATTTATTTAAGTCAAATTCTCATGTCAGGTGTCAACAGGAAATAATGAATGAAAACCTCTGATGGTTCCTACAGGAGAGCTGGACAAACTCTACCTTTTTTTAACAGTGATGGAAAAACGTGTTTAGATACTTGAGTAAAAGTCACAATGTGAGGAGCCGGTTTCATATTCCACTGTTTATCCCTCTAGAATTGTAGAACTGTTGCTTAAATGAGCATTTGTCCTCCTGAAAAGCAAAAGGAAAATGACAATTACAAGTTTTCATTTTCCAAAAAACACAATACCTCTTTCATTTGATATGAAATATGTGGAATTTGTAGCTTTTTAGACCGAGTTTGTCTTTAGTCAGTCTTACCTACCGACTCTTCGGCGCACTTCCTTTGGGAAAACAGCGTCCATCTCTGGCAGTGTCTACTGACGGTGATTATGGATGTTTCGAGGAAAAACTTGAACTCACAGAGTCTTTAGAGCTTTCACGGTGGCGTTGTAGGTAGTGTCTTTGGCAACTCTTATGAGAGAGAAAAAAATATATATATATAAAGACTAATTTATACGTGGAAAATCCAGCATGACCTGGCCAATCCTCCCTACCGACTCTTGATGCACTCCCAGGAAAACAGTTGGGTAGGTCAGTATGTAATGTGATTATGAACACTTTCAATGTCTTCGTCACTTCCCACAATGCACTGGGGATCAGGATCTCTACAAATTATAAATTATTGATATATATAATATTGATGAACTTCAATTATCTACAATACAAAGTTTATTTTGCCTGTTTTAATACACAAAATATAAAACAGGCATTCTGGAGCGTTATGGGGTCTGGAGGGTTAAATTCAGTTGGAGCTAATGTGTCTGTGTCAGCAGTATATAACTGTTTTCCCCAAAGACAAACATCATCAGCTGTTAACACCACGTTCTAAAATCAGTACCCAACATATATTGATATATTTACTGTTTTTAAATCAGTTATCTGAGCAAAGAAGTTGGTCTCGTGTGGTGTCAGAGGATTCGTGTGAAACCAGCAGTCAAATCTGCCTCCAGCAGCTGCCAAGTCACAAGAGTTTCAGTCACATGAAGGCCTTTAAATGTACTTAAAATATGTGGCATATCTTTGGATCAAGCTGCATTTGATCTGCTCCATGAATCAGCAACGACAAAGCTCTCTGAACCGCGTCGCCTTTGAGGAACTTAGAAAAATAAAAAGATTATTCATTAGTGTGCTAACTGTCAGAGTTGATCACAGCTCACAGCATTGGGCAGTGACTCTGAAGCGTGCGGACATACCCTGCTTGTTCAGGCGTCAGTAGACAGTGCCGACCTTCCACCCTCCACCTCCACCTGCCTGTCCATCAGCTCCCGGTCTCGCTAATCCTGAGGCCGTGGGGTGTGAAATTCAACATCAGCCCTGAGCTTCCCGTCCTCCCCTGCTTTCTCTCTCTCTCTCTCTGGGAGATAGCAGAGGACTTGGCCCGGCCTTGACTGGGGTGAAGAGAACAGTGATAGCCATCTGTTGTGCACGGCGAGACCAGTGATGCAGAGAGAATGGGGTGGAGGAGGGTCAGCGAGTGCGAGGGGGAACCTGGGATCGCTCATGGCGACCTTCTGAAACATAAAAAAAGAAACTGAAAACGACTGAGCTCAAGCAAAGTCAAAACCTGTCACCTCGAATCACATTAGATCTTTTTTTTTATCATTGGTACTGAACATGAAAAGTTTCATCTCACATGTGTTTCATATCAGTGGTGTTTTTAAATTTCTCAGAACTTTCCAAACCTTTCATCTCATACCTTCAATTCTCAACATCTGGAAGTCTACACAATGTTATTTTTTTATGGAGAAGGAATGCAAAAATTAACTTTACCTGAAGTCAAATGAGAAGATTGATGGAAACTGAGTTTCAGTGTGTCCACGGCAGACCAGAAGCCGTAAATCTATTATTATGTTTCAAGGTTTCTCACAGGCTGAAAAGAAGACGTTTTTCAACCTCCTGAGGAACCTTGAAACATAATATTACATTTATGGTTTCTGGTCTCTCCATTACGTAGTTTGTCCACCCCCAAACCAAATTTAAGGGTTGTTTATATGATTTACTGTTCAGATGTAGGGTTAGGGTATCAGCCTCAAAATTCCAGAATCAGTCGGACTGTATTTGAAACATTTATCTATTGTTTTATTGTCTATAAGGTCTTTTTAAGCCAGTGGGCATCATGTGACTTGCAATTCCTACTGTGGCTTCTACACCAAAATCACCTCACAAGCCCCGCCAGAACCAACGAGAACTGCTGGCCGAGCTCTGTCACTTTTTCAAAGACTTAAAACAACCAATTTTCTGACCAGCTTCCCCTTGTGGTCATCCAAACTATGACTGTTGTCTCTCTGAAGTGCAGGTGGAAGTAGTAATAAATTGTTATGGCACTACAAAACCTCTCAGGGAAGAACTCAACCCAGTATCCTTTGGAAGCACGTCCTGCTCCAGTACCAAGGTCCAGCCAAAGCAGGAATTAGTGCGTCCTTTATTGCCGTTTCATAATCAAGTAGGTTTGACCAAAGTAAATCAGAAAACACTAATGAAGAAAACTAAAAATATTTCTTGGTTTTGCTTCATTTTTCACTATAATTGAAGTCCTTGGACTACTAGAGAAAACAACCCTATAGCCAGTTGACTTCTCAGTTGAACAGAATCTCTGGAACATTAAGGCTGGAACCCTTTTTTTTCCATTTTCCAAACTGGAGTTGTAACATTACCACTATAAGTAGATGTACTCCCATGGGAAAATATAGTTGCTCTACTGGTTCCTCAGCATGCGTGCCGCCATGTCCCAGTTGGCCACCACAAGCAGAGCTTTCACAAGCATGTAGTCAGCAGCAATTTTCAGGCCCAGGAGGCCCAGGGCTACCTGTGTTAGCGTTAAATGAAAATGATAGTGTGTGCCAGGAGGGTGGAGGGGGAATAAACTGGAAAAGTTGCACAAAATCGGAAGAAAGAAAAAAAAAAAAACAGAGCGCCCTGAGGTTGACTGGAAAATATCTTCCTGTAACAAAATGCTGCAATAAAATTCGAGAAACCGTAGCATATCAGCATTTTAGTAGTAAGGCAGAGTCTAGATTAAATGAACTAAAATCTAATCCACAACGTGAACAAAATATTAGTATATCCATACAAAGGGAACCCTGTCTGCCCTGAGCGGTCTCTGATTGTGACAGACTGGGGAAGCCATAATACTAAACTGGTTAAAAGACCAGTGAGGCTCAATCAGTGTGTGTGACGTGCTGAGATAATAGGATTTCTATCAGCTCTCTGATTTCTTAAAACAACATTTTGTAACTTTTCTCTCATAAATTAACAGATTTTAAATCATGTTGATGCTACGCTGACTTGTAATTGGGTGAATGGTGTCGTACGTCAGTTCTATGTGACCTGTAACCAACTGCAACTGCTGTTAGCTATGTTAGCTCAGTCTGGTAGCTGGGCTGCCTGGACTGTGAGCTCACAGCACTGGGGGAGTGTTAGTGTTTCGTAACACTGGGAAGAAGCAGAGGAGGTTTTCAGACCCCGGGTGTTGATGGGGAGCAGAGCTGGTGGTGTGCCAGAACCAGAGCTGGGTTCTATTGACATAATGTCAGAGGAGAAGAGACGCAACAAATACAAATTTCTATGTGATGTTTTTTTTAAATGTCTGAAAATCACAGTCTCTGTAATTATTGTAGGGAACTGAAGGAACCCAACTAAAATCCGTCTTAAGAATGATTATGATTTCTTGGACATCAATACATGTAACTGAGTTTATAATTGGATTTTTATGAATATTTTATGATAATGTAAACTGACAGTAAATATAATTCTAAATAAGTAAGTCTGTGTTGCACAGCACCGTCCTCATTTTTAACTCAAATTTAATTAAACTGAATTGATGTAATGTTACATAAATACTGTATTGTTTGTCCAGGAACTTATCAGTACTCACCAGTCAGGCACGGATACCAGTTACAAGTACAAGTACTGATTGTCAACACCCACCCCAACTCAGTACACCATCAGTCCAAATGTCTGCCACACACATACTGTTTGTATCACTGAAACACACCTAGCTCCATCCTCAAATCGACATATTGTATCATTGAAGAGTTCCAGGTGATCTGCAACATCTCCACCTCAGATGACCTTGACTGGAATACATCGGCTTTATTTCATAAGTGACTCCTGTGGTCGACGGGCCCCCGAGGCTTCATTTACAATGCGCTATCAAAGCTTTCTCTCTCTCTGTGTCTCCTCTGCAGTGTGGAAGTAGATAATCTACTTAATTGCTTTACCTTCAGGAAGGCTGGCACTTCTCCTTGGCCCCCAGTGGAGAGGGCACTACAGCGGTTTGAATAGTTTGCTGTCAGCAGCACAAATGTCTCTGGAAAGGGGAGGGGAAGGAGGGGGCGGCTGTGTGGTGGTCTGCATTGAAGCCCTGTTGGTTAAGTGAGTCGCATTAGCGTGTGGAATTGATACAGCATTCGCCCCGGCCCCTCCAGCTAGTGCCAGGGCCACACAGCAAATTAAAGCCGTCATAAAGATTTCACAGAGTCCCTGTGAAAATGTTAGAGAGATGGCTAAAAGTCTGCAAGTGTCCTTGGGAAGCGGTGAGGAATTTAGTGTCTTTAGTTCAGCAGTGCTGCTGCAACACGGCTACATTAGAGAGCTGTGCACTGGATACCTGGAGTTACTGTGAGCATCTTTGTCATGACGCACACTCACAACTCCGCCAGGCTGTTGCTCCAATGTTCCTCAGGGGATCTGTCCCCTGTCTACACTGACGCATTACAACCATTTTAATGACTAGAGATAACTTCTGATGGCCGTCCAAATATATAGAAACATAGCTATAAATGTAACTCTTGTTTCATGGTGTATGATAACTACTGACACCTTGATTGCCATTAAACGATCCTTATGTTCCAGCATATATCATAAGTCTGGTGATACATACAGTCCAAACCAGCCTAAACAAAAAAAAACATGACTCTGCAGTGTTTGAATGTGTGAATATGTGCCATGTCATGGTGACACCCTGCTATTCAATGAATGGCGCTTCAGTGGACACGTTTACTGTGGACTCTAGCAGAGGGCGGGCTGGAAGAACTGTACTCACTAGCGGTGTCACAATATCGACTTTATATTTAAATTTCATTTCGAATTTGGATATCGAAATCAAAGCAGAATTGACACAGTTTTTGTTGTTTGTAATTAATGACCATGATCACTCAAAAACAAGGTATAGAATAACCATTTTGATGTATCACATTAGAAAAGTTTTGAATGATTTCGCAAAAATGTTTTGGGGGAAAAAACGTTTATGTACTTGGATAATAATAATAATTTTTTCAAAAAGGTTGTAGTCACATGACTGATTAGCCATGTCCTCATGGCTCTCATGGCTCCACGCAGATCTGTTACTGAAGCTAACATCACCCACCTGCCAATCAAAGCGTCCATGTTCTTAATTCTGCATAACTTTAAGCCTTAAAATTTGAACAGGTGAGTTGTATATAAACTCACCCTCAGTACAGTTGTCATGAACGGGGAAATTAGCTATAGAGACCAAAACTGTTTTTTGTACCAGGCTGTAAACATGTTTATTTCTGCTGTGAAGTTGGACATTTCAACATGGGGACTAATGGAGACTGACTCACTTCTGCAGCAGCCTCAAGTGGACGTTTGAGGAACTGCAGGAGGAACTTTTTAGCATTTCCACGTTAGCTTCACTTCACAGCCATGGAGGTTGCCTCTTGGTTGGAAACAGTGATTGTGTATTGATCCCAGTATCTCTTTCCACATTGTTAACAAGATGAAACATTTCTTGTGTGTGTTCCCACTGAGGCTGAAAATGATTCACAGCTGTGCGCTTTTGCGTGTCGCCTGCCGCCTCATTAATTTATTTCCTCGTGCTGATTGGATATAATGTTTTTGCAGTCACATTAGGCAGATTTCTGTTGTGATTTTTTTTCCTGTAATGCGCTGCAAATGTCACATTTCCATCCAGCTCCACAAGCCTGTGAAAAGTTAAGTGAATTTAAAACAGAAACTTCCAGGGAGGTGCAGGTTAATAAGCTTTCTGTTTGTACCTTCCAGGCTGAAAAGGTCAGCCAATTATCTCCATGAAGTGAGCAAACTTTGCAGAGACGTCTTCATTTTGTGATAGTCTTGTTCACAGCCAAAATGTCACGGTTTTGTCAAAGTTAAATTACATTTACATTCTGGTACAACACCAAACTGTAGATCCTGTTATTAAATGATGGCCTGTTAGCTGTTTTTAACTCAATTAGTTTGAATTTTGTAAAAAAAAAAACGTATAAAACGTCTGAAACTGTATGAAACGTCCCTCCAGTGTTTCCAGGTTTCTCCTCTCCGTCCTCTCATCCACCATCTCATCACCTCTCCCCGGCCTATCAATATGTCACACCGCGGTCCGTCAGGGAACAATTTCTGCACGTCTCAAAATGTCATTTCATGGGGAGGAAATGGAGTTTGTGTGTGAGAAAAGCGCAGCGCTGCCGGCAACATTCAAGAAACTTTTATTTGTTTTTTTATATATATATATGTGTGTGTGTACGTCACATGTTTGAGACCACTGGTTTCTCTCTCCTCGCTGTCTGCTTCTCCTCAGCATCGATCCATCTGCATTAGGCCGCTAAAAGAGTGCTCTGACAGCTGTTTGCAGTTGTTTTCCCCCTCTCGGGCTATGATTGTAACTCGCCTCAAGCACCAGAAAAAAGGCTCCAAAAATCCATTTATCACTGTCGGCTCAGTCGCTAGTTACCACCGATGGCTGGTGTCCAGATTCTCTGTTCTTGTTCACGGGGCTTCCTGGGAGCTGCATGAGAGGCTGACATAGGCTAATGCCCCTGCAGTCCTGTTCCTGGCATGTCTACGAATGTATGGTGTGAATTATTTAAATCAACAGCACCACCATGACAGAAGGTAGAACCACTACTCAGATAATGAGACCAATTGATTTTGTTTTAGACGATTAACAATGAATCATGTTCCAAAGCCTCACATCAGTTTTCACATTGATTTCCATTCATTTCAGTACACCATGAAAATCCTCTTACAGGGACAGATAACTTGAATATATATTTATATGTTTGACAGTGTTATTTAAATCTGCGACTGATTTGCACATTTCTCTCATTTATTACAACATTGGCCTCATTTTTTTCAAATTTAAAACTTGACCTCGTGACTTTCGTGCGGTACATTCCAAAAAAGCACTTATGTTTTCAAAGAAGAATTCGAAGATGTGAATCACAGTTGTCAGGCCATAAAAACAATGATCTGTAGATCCAAAATAAGATAGTCAATAGTCATAACAATGGCGGAGACGTCAGTGCTGAAAATTTTTTTTAAATGGAATTGTGACCTTAAAATCAGAAGTCAAGATCGAATTGTGGATTTGAAGAAGATCAATCAATGCTTCAGTTTGGTTGAGGTAAACTGGATAAACTGCTTTGTTTCCATCCTCTGTGATCGCCTGACTGCTCGTGGTTCTTGTTCTGTTGGACCTGATATATATGATGGAATTAAAAAAAAAAACTAGAAATTAGACTCAAGTTGCGGAATTGTCTGTTAAGATTCGTCTTCTTAATTCATGAGACAACCACATTCACATCGTTGACACTTCATTTCACACGCCTGTAATTTCTTAATTATTTCCCAGAAGTTAGCTGTGTAATTTAGTACTAATTATCAGTTAAATGGGGATTTCCTGAACATTAGAGCTCTATTTAACACAAATTAATATTCATTCATACTTCTTTAATATCAGAAACTTCATTCTACTGCACATACAGTGTGTGTTCAATGCTTACCTGTAGACAGATTTTACGTTTCTTCGTGTTCCGCTGACCTGCTGTGCTCTGAGTATAATTATCTGTGGTTCTGCGAGCAATAAATTAACTAATAATTAACTTGAAGTGTATCAATTGAATTCCGTCTCTAATTTCCCTAATTAGTACCAAATGACATTGTTTCCTCTAGTCACAGAGGCGTTTTCTCAGTGCACTCAGACTTCTTCTCCATGTCTGCAGGGTTTTCCTCCCAGAACGTACAGGTTAGGTGTTAGTTAGCTTCCGCTGCAGGAACTTAATAATGTCTAAACTGTGGTTTCTCATTACTGGAACTTTGAGAACATCATGAGGCTTTAGTACAAGGTTCTTCCTTCTGTTTTTACAATTACCAGTCCTTAAAAAGGCATATCAAATGTCAAACATAACAAGATACAATACATAAGGACAGAGAATCTGTAGCACTGCTAGACCCAGAACAAGCCAGTCAGTGGCCCGAAAATGGCGTCCAGCATGTTGCACCATTTTGTACCTTTTCCCCTTTATCACTGTACGTTTTTGTGATGTGACAACACATTTGCTTGCCCAATCATGACTGACAGCTCTGCCATCCAAGCCCTCAAAGTGCCAGGATCCTGGTTTTACTGTCACCTCCTGAGCTGAGCCCTCAAAGCAGGCGTAGAACAGTAGAGACAAAAGCACAAACAGTGACATGGGTAGACTTTATGTTACGTTTCTTCAGTGGGGAAAGAGCTCAACATGTTGTGATGGACCGCTGGTGTGTCTGTGGTGTACTCCTGAACCTCTGTGTGAAACGCTCTGTGACCCTGTGCAGGATAGTTGGAAAAAGAAGTAGAAAAATGAATCCATGTTTTTTAAGGGGTTAATAATTCCAGTTTATTCTGTATCATAGCTGATTCTCTGTGCCAGCTCCTAACCTTGTTCTCCGCTCGCTGTGTAAATGCGTTCAGCTCTCAGGGCTGTTGTGGTTTCCTGTGCTGTGATGCATGATCTGAGGCGGGACTGTGTCGGACTGTGGAAGTCGGCAGCATAAATAGATTTTTATTTATTTTGTCCTGCTCGTCTCATAAGCGTATTCTCCGTGCGACATGGATGGGAGGCCACGGATTTCTTTAATATACATGCCACTTTCCATTCCTGCCGGCCGTTTATCCTCCACAATCTCATTTTCTTTCCAATTTGTTGATGGCGCTTAGTATTACTGCTCAACCAATAATGTTCCATATCTATGCATGTATGAAACAGTGCATGTAAAACACTGTCTGCAACAGATAGATCAGATCCTGTAGAAAACGTGCAACAAGTCACCGTAAATTATGACTCAGACAGTAAATAATGAGGTAAACAAGCTATTTGAACCAGCATAATACAATTTTCAAAGCCTCAAAAGTTTCTGTTTCTGTGACAACCCTCCCTGATAACTACATTTGTTGACATTTTACTTCCTCTGAGTTAATTTTCTTCTTGCATTATCTTGAGAAAGGCAACCTAAGCCCTATTCTCCTTCCACCCGACTCACACAATAGAGCCAGAGGAGCCTGATAACATTGTCATTTCTAATGTTTGGAGTCGCGCAGCTGAGTGGCAGCGGGGCAGGAGGCCATATCAGCCCACAGAGGAGTGATTATACCGACCAAGTATGAAGCCTTTCCTGTCAATCCCATTGGCTTGGAGTTTGCCTCTGTTCTTCTTCCAGGGGAAAGCTGATTAGTCATTTCGTTGGGTCTAATTGAGGTCCTCGCACTTGTGACTGAGTAGAGCAAACAATGTCGACCAACAACTCCTGTGGATGGACTTCCTACAGAGACAAAGAACAACCTGGCATCACAGGATTTAATGAAACAGGCTCAACTCACATTACGTATTGCAGAAATAAAAAGTAGGAAACTTTCTTCACCGTGAACTCAGAAGAGTTAAATCTGGACTTGGTAGATCGTTTCACCTCTCATCCAAGAGGCTTCTTCAGTTCTGACTGACTGACGCAGGCATTTAGCCTCGGTGGGATCGTTAACTAGGCCATTGTTTGTTGACGTCCAAGTAGTTAAGGTCACCTGAGCTCCGGTGTGGATGGCGAGCCACCGTGAATCAAATGACCATCTGTTGGATTCAACCCTTCTCAAAGAAATATGACCTGAATGACTGAGAACCTTCAGAGACATTACAGTCATGGTTACCGCTGTCACTTTGGAGGAGTTTGTCACGGTAAACGTGGGATCCAGTGTTTTTGGTGCTTGACCTATACTAGTGCCGACAAGTCAGGATATCTCGATGTCTGCTGTTTTTGGCAACTCTTTGTAGATCCGGTGTCCAACTTAATGGAAGTATCATACAACAATCCCTCTATTGCATCATACAGAGAGGTATTTCTGTTATTTAGCCTAGAACATGGTTCAAGGCACAGGCAGACAGGGCGGGTCACTGTGTACCTTATATGGCAAGACATCGTGGATCAAAAACAAGCAAGGAATACAGTAGACTACTGAGGTAGTACTCTTGCTGGGTTTGACTTGCAGGTGTTTGATCACTCATAGACTGTATGAAACAGGAAGTACTGCGCTCTGTCACTGTTCCTGTGCTTGTGGAACAGAGCGCTGTCCATGGTGCTGAAACAGGACTGCTCAGTGAGGCCATTATTGTTCTCTTGTTTAAAGTTTTATGTGTGTATGTGTGTGTGTGTGTGTGTGTGTGTGTTCCACTTGTCACGCTCCTCCATGTTAATGGTTGGTCTAAAAGCACGTCTTGTTTGATTCGCTGTCATTGCTTGGCTTAGATCCTCTTCTGAAGATACCCACTTGAATCAAAATGATTGAACTGGACACATTCCTCAAATCTCTGGATTCACACAAATAGTTTCTACTTTCATATTTACCGGTTATTACTGAATTAACTTCACGTTTGTCACACTGTCAACCAGTGACGAGGAGTCTACGAGTAAAGATTAACATGTTTCTGTATGGCATCATCAATTAATATTGAAAATATGTTTAAATTCATCATTTCTTTGGCACCAATCAGGGTAAAACCTCTTTTGGCTTCTAATAATTCATTTAGCTTCCCCACTCTGTTTAAGTTAATGTCTGTTGCTCACACAGTGAAGTAGCAAAGTCAATTTTCCTGCTAAAATATGAAAAAGTGGCTCCATCCCGTCCACTAAAGATGAGAACTCTAAAAAGTGTTTGACCAGTCAGATCTCAACATAACCAGACCAGAGAAATGAAACCGGCTCCACCACCATCTCCGTAAATCGACAACAATTATCTAGTCATTTCTGCCGGCCTCAGTTTGTTTATTTATGTCCAGGAATGGCACACTGAGTGACAGTTTCCTGATTAGACTGGAAGAAATAATGGCAGCTCAGTGTCTCTTATCAGCCGAAGAGACGAGTACCTCTGTCTGACAGGAGTAGCTTAGGGCAGGGTGGAGGTGGAGGGGGGCTAGCTGAAGGGGAGAATAAGCTGGTGATGACTTGTGACATTTGAACAAAGGAGGTGTTGTGGGGGGAACAGGGGTGGATTGTTTCTAACAGGGAAATGTCAATATTAGATTTGTTACAAGAACTTTTCTCAAAGGATTATAAAGAAGCTGACACAGCTGACTCTAATGACACGATGAAAGTGATCTTTCTATTTTGTGTCATTTACATGAAGCCAAATATCAAGCAAGCAAATATCAAGTCTCAATTCAGGGTTCAAATGTCTTTGATATCAGTTACTTTTAAGTTAAAGCACCACTGCACAGAGTGTAATCCACTGACTCTAGCTGCACACGTGTATTTGTTCTGATTACATTACTTCTGATCAAAAACTAGCGAGTTGACAACTTTGCCTACAGCCAAACATCAACAAGGTCACCAACAGCAGACATAGCAGCCAGCTAATATTACTGACTAGTCCAACAGCAGTCAGCCCAGCTCGGCGTCTGTCTTTCAGCCTTTTATTTCACCAAGCTATCACCAACCACTAAAAGTCAACTTGCCAACATGCCCAGCTCCAGTTCTGGCACGACACTGGCTTCACTCCTTATCCTGGTGGTCCAAAACTAAAGCTACAAACTCTAACACTCCCCCGGTGCTCTGAGCTCACAGTCTGGCTAACAAACTGAGCTAACATTAGCTAACAGCAGCTAAAATCAGTCAAATAGTTGGTTAGTGTGTGACTTAGTAACGTAAAGCATTACATACTTCTCGCAGGTACTCAGTGCACGAGGTTACATAGTGAGTGAACAGACGTATGAATGACAGAGACACCATTCACCTGATCACAAGTCAGTGTAGCGTCAACAGGATTTAAACTCGGTTATAAAAGTTATAAAATGGGGCTTCAAAAATATGTTTCATGTCACTTTTGCTATTAAAATGAATCTGCATGAAAGTTTTATCACCTGTGACACATCAGCTCAGTGTTCTGATCTACCTCCTCTTTGAACTAAACTAACAACACTCTTACTAACTAACATTCTCTTCTTGGTGTTCTTGTTATAGATCTGCTTTGTCTTATCAAAACTGTGTTCATCAAATGATTTTGTGGGGAGATATTTGATCTTACGGTGTGTTCTGATTATGTGAATGATTAGCGTGCTCCAAAATATACACGTAGTTAAAGATAATACCAAGTCACTGCATTGTTATCAGAGCATACAATACGTATATACAATATGACTGACAAAAACAAAATGTCTTCTAGCTTTGTGACAGTAAACTGAGCTTCTCGGGCTGGGTATGGTGCTCTTGATGTAGATGTGTTGTGAATAATTCACACGTTTCCTAATGTTTTCACTACACTGCTGTTAAACTGTAATGAGGCTTGTGATATCAGTAGATGTCTGATAAACAGATAATCCACACAGGTCATTATTTTTAATTAGCTTCACGTACTGCCATGAAACTAGAAGACAGTGTGTCCATGATGTCTGTCTGCTCAGACAACAGACGTCCTGTGTGGTCACACTTTTATATGTTAACCTTTTCCACCTTCAAATTTGGACTGCGACTGTGTCTTCATCTCTCATTCCCTCAAATATATGAAATCAAATAAAGCCGAAATGCTCGAAAAAAGTTTTAATTAATTTTCAAACATTGGCCATGTTATATAGAATGAATAAAACGCTGTTTGGAATATGAAGGTTAGTCAAATGTAGCAGTCTCAAAAGGCTGCTCAGGCTTTTCTGAGGGATGTCGACTGAATGTTAATGTCTTCAACAGGAACTGTGTTTCACCCGCCAGTCACTGTTTGTGTTCTCTGCCAAGCTGGTAAGCAGTGAGCAGATTTTGTTTTGTGCATTTGTCTGTCTGCTGTTGTTAGTTCATGGAAACAACCATTTATTTCATTCCTTTAGCAGTTGACAGATGAAGTTATGACGTGCTTTAAAATGCAAAAAAAAAAACATTAAGGCATTAAAAAAAGAACACCATAAATGACAATAAAAGTGAGTAAGAGTGTCTACATGCGTGGTCCAAGCTTTGAGTACAAGGGGCGGTTGGAGGTAGAGCGAGGTGTAATTAGATGGTTGGCGGTTCGATCCCTGGCTCATAAGTGTAAAAGTGCCTTGCGTGGTCTGAAGATTAGAAAGGAGCTATATAAGTCCAGTACAGTCCATTTACCATCTGATTAAATGCTAATGTCAGGATGCTAACCAGCTAACAGTGACAATGCTGAAATGCTGTTGCTTAGCAATGTTTAATATGTTAGCATGCTAACATTTGCTAGTTAGCGCTATAACTGTGCTATAATGACAAGAGTTCAGTATTGTTCTAAAGTAGCAGAAGTAGAAGTTTGGGGATATCTGACAGACAGGCTAACAGTCAAAACGCTACAGTAACACCCTCACAGTGAAAATAGAGGTATGAGTGTTGAGTGCTATGAAATTTAACATGTTAACCATCTCAGTTAATAACATGTCTGCATGCTCTGAACACAGTGAGCCTGATGGGAATGACATTAGTTTTGTGAGTATTTGTTATTAGACAAATGTCAGAGGATCACTGAAGTTATTAGAGTGTATCCTGAGGGGGACATGAACCTGTGTTGCATCTATCATCTGTCTAAATCTAGAATTGAGCTGATATCACCAAAGTCATTAAGCTGAGGCACCATGAATGTCTGTAATCCATCCAATAGTTGTTGATATTTCACTCTGGACCAAAGCGACTCTGATAATGTTTTGAACACAGAAAACCAGCAATTAAGCAAATGAAGCATAGTACACATGGAGCAACCAAGAGACTCATGCAGACACTCTGATTTCCTCTTTATGTGGGATATTTTATACGCTACATATACCCTTTTCCACTAAATCTAACTGCATAACCATTCCTTTGTCAACTCTGTGTTTCCTCCAGGTCGAGTGGGAGCTCGGCTACCTCGAAACCAACAGAGGCTGCTCACCATCGAGGGGGACGAAGCCGAAAGCATGAGTGAGTCCATTTTTACATTTCAAGTCTAAAGAAGATCTTGATATCTGCATATATATGTGACTTTTGTGAGTTCTAAAAACTTTGCCTGTACCTGAGAATGATGCTGGATCCCCAGTTATGTCCAGGTTGTGTATGAGACGCATAAGTATCCCCGGTGCACCGTTGTAGTCCTCTGGGACTGTCCTTGAAAATGTAGCATCCAATTCCTTTTTTACCAGCTCAGGAGGCAGGATCAGAGCTTAATCCCAGGGTCAGGGTGTATCTACTTTGAGATTTCAGTCCATTTTGATGGCACATTCTAAGCTTGTCCCCTTGCTTTCAACAAAAAAGCTCCCTAAAGCCCCTGAGAGCCACCTGGATTTGAAAAGTAGGCCTATTTCAGCCCTAAAACCATCTGACCCATGATAAGCCTCAATAGGATTTTATGGAAAAGATGGATATATCAAGTTCCAAGTCAAGTTAATATGCAGGGCAAAGTGAATGATGTTAGCGTCAAGCTTTGCTTTCATGTGCCTGTTTTTGGTTCCATAAGCTGCAGGTTTATTCACATGGAAAGGACGTGTGGTTTGATAAGTTGGCTATTTATTTGCAGAAATGATACGATCAAGCATCAGGCTGAGGTGACATTCCATTTTCAAGAGTGAGTGAATCTGGCTATTTGTCAGGGTAGACTGAAAGGAGTCAGTGTGCACGAAGACGTGAACCAGATAGGCAATTTTTGCATCGTGATTCGGCCTGCTGATGCTTTGCCCCAACGCTAACTGATGTGACCCTCTTTAAACACTTTTTTATTTGTGTTCAGACAGCAGTAATCCTTTCCCCCATTCTGTGCAAGCCAAAGTGAAACCAGTCGGGAGAACATGTGGATTATGGCTGACAGTGTAGGGAGAGTTGGTCGCAGGCTGACGATGGAAGTGGTCAAGGTTGTTCAAGGGCTCTTTGCTAAAATTATAAACCCTAAGTCATAGAAATCAAATATCAGATGGCAGGTAACACATTTAGTACTGATCGTGCAATTGGACTTGTCAAGACACATTTAGAAGCTTGACAGTTTGACGTGCCCAATGGATTCACTTCTCCCTCAAAGACGGGAATTTCTCTTTCTGCTTCAAGCGAATATTTTTGCTCGCTGAGCCGCAGCACCAGCTGTTTCTATGGAGTAACAATAACAGTATGTTCCCTCTTCCCCAACAGACCTATAATCACTCTCCCCCTCTTGTTGCTCAGGGCATTATCAGCTATTGTGTTTTTCATGTTGGATTTCCATCCCCCTTTTTGCATGCTTGTTATTTACTTTGCCTACAGTAGTCAACTGGCTGCGACTGAGCACCGAACACAACTCTGTACAGGCACTGTACACTCACATTGGAATGCATAAAGCTAAACTTGGCCTTTAAGGAGACAATGTATAGAATCCCTTATTAAATCTTTTTAGGTAGTTTGATTGGTTTGTTTCACTCAATATACCCAAACCACAGACTGCTGAGCTTAATGAGTGCAGAGCTTTCACCACATGAGTTGTCACTGATGTGTGACATTCATTAACCCTGTCTTGTCTCTTTTGCTGTGAGGGAAAGCAGCTTTTGCTCCCCACAACAGCTACAAAATGATTGACACTGAATAGAAACACCACGATGGACATATTAGTCAACCTTATTATTCAGCAAATATTAAATAAATTGAAGGCAAAATGGTTATTGCACTGCTACAGGTCACAGAATCTGACATGTCACAAAATACGGTGTAACACTGTAGGTTAGGAGGTTAGATTAATATTTAAACTTGTTGTTGTAGGAGCCACTTAACCACTAGAGGGAGTATTATATCTTTGTGTTTACTAATTACAAATGGGCACCAGTTGTTTTAATTACATAAAAGATTAGTCTAGGTTAGTAGGTAAAGGGAGCCCATGATTCTTACTGTCCAACTGTACAATACAAGTCAAGAAGTGTAAGTAAAAAGTATTCAACAGTTCAATAAATGGGAACATACCCAAAGAGAAAACATCAAAAATTCTGATTTGTATTTTGATGAAAACGCATCAGGAACACCACATTACCTACTAATTGACTCGAGTTTGGACAGTCGCTACAGTCGTTTCCCCCTTTGTTGCTGTGTCTTTGTCCATGAGGCCTGTTGTGAAGACCTAAGACCGATTGACAATGAAAGATTCAATAAGGGATTCGTTGGCCATGGAGCTTAACAAATCATGGTATTTTACCAACTTGGAACCAGATCTAAAATAGAACTGGTTATCAGAACCCATCACACTGCAGTGCCTGAACTGTGGTTGATTATTTTGAATTGTTTTTAGCACATTAAACATGAGCTACTATTCTGTATTTATACGCACATTTTATGGTAACGTATAGTACCTGCTGGTTTCCTGTTTGAAGTGGCCATATTGAATCAATCAAATGCTAAAAGTGAAACATGATTTCTCTGGTATTTTCCTTCAGGCTCAGAATTATTTTGGGAAAAGTTGACACCCTTGTTTGCACCCCCATCTATCCCCACATTCCCTCTAAACCTGCATTTTATAGGATTGTTTTCTGTCCTGAGCACCGAAAGGAGTAACCTATCGAGCTTTTGCTGGAGGATGTTATAAATGGAAATTTACATCCAGTTCCATCGGCTTTGTTAACAGGGCCTGGTGATATGTGTTCCCAAAACACAGAAGATCGTCCAGAGAAAGAAATTTAAGAAAAAATACATTTTGAAAGAGCTCTTTGTATTAACAGTTTGACGTGTAATTTGCTAAATTAAACTCAGAGCACTGCAACAAATAGCTGAAATTAATGTTTTGCTTTCCATGCTAATTTCATGCTTTACTTTGGTCAGGAGAGTACTAAATGTTGACAGTATTCATTGATTCAATGTAATTGCATCTAATTTCCTCCTAGCACTTTACCCAGATTGATCCTGGTTGTGTGTAGCATTTTTGTTATTCTAAATTAATGAATGTGTTTAGAATATCAATATAATTATTGCCACTATATTATTATAATGTCACCACAGAAGTATTGATGAAGGAACACACATCACTTGTTCAGTTGCAAAGAGAGATAAAGGAATCTCTAAATTTTACATTTACAAGATCCTGCAACGAAGGCATTGTAAGTTACTCTTTCTGGGCACCGCAGGTTCATGCAGCACAGATGTTAAGGAAAATCGGAACTTGGACAACCTCTTCTCCAAAGAGGGGGTTGCAGCTGAGGCTGCTCAACTCCCCAATGGGAGTGCTGGGGGTGGGAGGAAACGTCCCTTAGAGGAGGGCAATAATGGGCATACACATTCCAAGTACAGGCCCAAGAAGCGTAAGAAAGTCCCTGGGCCCATTCTTCCTAAGAATGCCCTAATGCAGCTGAATGAGATCAAGCCAGGGCTGCAGTACAAACTGCTCTCTCAGACCGGGCCAGTCCATGCGCCCGTCTTTGTGATGACTGTGGAGGTCAACGGGCAGCTCTTCGAGGGTTCGGGTCCTACCAAGAAGAAAGCCAAACTGAACGCAGCAGAGAAGGCCTTGCGCTCCTTCGTCCAGTTCCCCAACGCATCCGAAGCCCACATGGCCATGGGCCGGACTCTGTCTGTTCACACGGACTTCACCTCGGACCAGGCTGACTTTCCGGACATGCTCTTTAATGCCTTTGAGACATCCACTCCTGTAGATGACCCGTTTTACCTCGCATCCAACAGTAATGGTTCCTTCAGCTCACTGGGAATAGAGTACCCATTGCTATCCTCCCCTGTCCCAAATCTGGTCCAGGCCCCCTTACCTCCAGCCCCCTCCACCTTTATCTCCCCTACAAGCGGCAAGAATCCTGTCATGATCCTCAACGAGTTGCGGCCGGGCCTCAAGTATGACTTTGTGTCAGAGAGTGGGGAGAGCCATGCCAAGAACTTTGTCATGTCAGTGACGGTAGATGCTCAGAATTTCCAGGGTTCTGGGCGGAACAAGAAGCTGGCCAAGGCCCGGGCTGCCCAGGCTGCTTTATCTGCTCTGTTTAACATGCAACTGGATCAGGCACCATCAAGACAGCCTATACCCAGAGAAGGACTGCAGCTTCACCTGCCACAGGTAAGCATGGAGGAAGGTAAATGAATACTAAAAGGGCCTGTTATTTTAAAGAGTTGATGATAGCATTGCAGGAGTGTTACTTGATGGATGGCACAAGCAACTTTGTTCCATACTACTCACAATTATTCTCTCTGCTCTGCATCCCCTGTGCGCTACAAATTAAAAATATACAATGTGAAATCCATTATACAAGTGTCAGACATATGGAAGTAACTTTAAAGTTGTGTTCCTGTTTCCCTGTGGCATACTATGAATAATAAACAGGAACTGATGAATGTTAGCATTGTGAAACACTCCATAACTGTCATTTGAAGAGGACCAGCCTAAGATTGTTTTTTCAGCACAACCTGATGTCTTAGCTCGCACAAAAAGTCATCTGCTAACTCTGTAACTTGACCAGGTTATTGACCAGGAAGCATGTGACCCTGTGTCACTGCATAGTTACTGAAGTTTAACGTATTACTATTTATAGTCTATAAAAGACAACATAAAATATGCACTATGATGCTAGTACTACAGAGATGTTTATTTGGATGTCTCAGTATTAGTCATAGAGGTAGAGATTAGACTCAAAGCATGTTTCAATCCATGTTACACAAATTGTTAGTTTGCAGAGGAAAATTCTAATTATTGATTAGATGAACTAGATTTATTGGAATATGTGATTTCTCACAAAGTGTAACTAGATTGCCCCATTACCTCTTGTAGAACTGTATGGTTTTTTATTGCTGTGTCCCATTTAGGGCTGGGTATCATTTGAACAAATTACAGTACTAGCATCAATACCAGTACCGTTAAAGCTTTAAAGTGATACTGGTATCAATAGAGTACTTCATTTGATACCTGGTGTTGAAGAAGCCACCGAAAAACATGTCATGTTAGTACTTTTATGCATTTAGTTTTATCAGAGTAGTGTAGCCATACTTTCAAATGTTTTGTTGGTATCCAAATCAACTTCACCAAAACTCTAGCTTTGGTGTGCACATGTGGTGGTTAAGTACTGAGTTATTTCAGTCAATACCTTAAAAGTACCAATACCCAGCCCTCGTCCCATTTTCTGGGCATTTGGCATGCAGTTTTTAGGGTCACCCATTTCATCTCAGTTGGTTGCCACCTCTACGTGATGAGTTCACCAGTGTGCTAACATGAAAAGAGATTGTTGGGAATGAAAATACAAAATCTTGCTCCTTCGACCAACAGTTGTAGTTGATGTTAACATCATAACTGTCTGTGTTGGCCACAGTCAGTGCTTTTGTTGATGGGAGTAGTGCTAATGTTGGCTTAGAATGATGCTAGTCTGCACTTAATACTGCTTGGGTAGGATTTCTAACTCTTCCTTGCTTTCTATGAACTTTTGGAGCCAGGCTAACATTAATGTAATGTTGATAAAGTCACCTAGATGCAACAGTTGACAATGCCACATATTGCCGGCACTCTCAATTATCATGAACCCGACAATAACATTTTATACATTTGCATCTGTAGTAAAAAAAAAATCTAAGCTAAAAGATGCTAGCTTTAGACACTTTAGATGCTTTAGATGCTTCAGAGGGGCAGTGGCCTGTTTGATGGCAACGCTGTAAACACTTCCTTGTTAGATCTCTGTCGTCTAATGAAAGAACCATCTACAAATGTCACCTCTCATGACCAACCTGATAAAGTCTGATTGAAGATGGAGACGGCTTCAGGAGAGACAAGTTCAATACACTGGGAATCTATTTACACATAAACTAATCCCTGCCTGTAATCCCTGCACACTGATAACAAAGCTGCTATCTTAATTACTATCACCCTCTGAGTGCTATTCAAACACTGCTGTTCATTATCCCAGCCTTTCCAAGTCACTCTTTACTCAAAGAGCAGTCAGTGAAGCAGAGGATTTGACTGTTTTAAGCTGCAAAGATCGCTGCCTGTCATTCACACCAGTGCAGCATACCTAATTGAAATATTCAGTAATAGTTTCAGTGCAGATAAGAAGAGCTTTTTTTATACACCATCACACGTTGGTGTTGTTGTTGTCTTCTGATATTTGGTCATTCATATCACATAAAATCCACATTGTTTTGTTCAAAGAGTTCTATCTCCTCGCTCATCTGTAATATTTCTTTTTCACATCCACATACTTGTTACCACCTCAGGTCCTGGCAGATGCCGTCTCTCGTCTTGTCGTCGACAAGTTCAGCGAACTGACAGACAGCTTCACGTCTCCGCACGCCCGGCGAAAAGTATTGGCAGGCGTTGTCATGACAACGGGTAATTTTTTTTTTTTCTTTTTCTTTTCTCAACCCTCATCCAAGAAGATTTAGAACCTCTGTAAGTGTTTATTTAGAGCTACAGCCCCAAATATCAAGGGGATTTGATACTGGGACACTGCAGCTCAGCATTTACATAGAGTCAAGTGATTAAAGAGATGTTTACTGTGCATGTTCTGTTCTGTGTCTCAACTCTGCATCTCTCAGCAGGGACCTGATTCAGCTCCATTCTTTTATTCCTGAGCTGTCATTGTGTTGCATTTGTGTTTTTATGTAAAATATTTAAGCTAACCTGCCTCTGACCCCAGCTTTTCCTTCACAGAAGGAGGGTATGAACGTGTCCAACCTCTCTTGGGTTTAAATCTCAGTGTTTAGAGTCAAAAACAGAGAATAAATCTTTTTTCAGTGTGTTTTCACAGAAAGGTTCTGTTTGAGAAATGTTATTTTTTCTGATTTTTGAAGATTGTCCTGCCCGACTTGCAGTTTAGCTTCTGTTCCATTAGCTTTTCTAATCCAGCTGGATTCATCTGGATTGCTGCAGTGACATACAGTCACTGCAGCAAGGTGAAAAGTTAAACCGCCATAGGTCAAAAAATCACATCAAGCTCAGAGATAAAGGGTGGACGGGGCTTAACAGGGGCCACGATGCAGACAAAACCCTGGAATCATGTTTTTGTTCTTTCCTCTGGATGAGGTCGGTGAAACAGAAGCTGGCACTAAAGCTCACTCATCTTTAGGTCCCCTGCACAGCAGTTTGTGTATGATGGCACCAAATCCCTCTTATATCTTTCTTGCACAGGTTCTGATGTGAAGGAGGCTGAGGTCATCTGCGTGTCAACAGGGACAAAGTGCATCAACGGTGAATACATGAGCGATAGAGGTTTGGCCCTCAACGACTGCCACGCCGAGATTGTGGCTCGTCGGTCGCTCATCAGGTACCTGTACTGTCAGCTGGAGCATTTCCTCAGGTGAGTCACAGTGCAGCAGCAAACAGGTCACCAGGTCAGGTCCATCTTAAAGGCTACTTGCCAGCCTATCAGAAACTTTCCATAGCATTCCATATGGTATAATATCATTCCATTTCACATTTGTGTCTCTAGTAACCACGAAGAGGAGCACCACAAATCCATCTTTACCAGGTGTGACAACAGACAAGGCTTCAAACTGAAGGAAAACGTCCAGTTCCACCTGTACATCAGTACCTCCCCCTGTGGAGACGCCCGGATCTTCTCTCCTCATGAAGCTGGAGTTGAGGGTGAGAGGATATGGGATAAAAGAAAGGCTGTTCAGTATGATATGTATTTTGTAAAGTCTCCTCAAAGTGTCTGCGCTTGCTCGTCTTCCTCAGATCAGGGAGACAGACACCCGAACAGAAAAGCTCGAGGGCAGCTCCGCACTAAAATCGAGTCTGGTGAAGGAACCATCCCAGTACGCTCCAGTAACACCATTCAGACGTGGGATGGGGTTCTTCAGGGTGAGAGGCTGCTCACCATGTCCTGCAGTGACAAGATTGCTAGGTTTGTATTGTTTCACTCCCCGTTCGTACACACTGTTATGGATTGCCAATCACATAGCGCATTAGAAGCCCATCTTCAAATGTGTTCTAAAGACAACGTGATCCAGAACTCAGTGTACACACAGACTATGAGGTGAAAGCAGCATGTTAGCAGAGTCAGATCAAAACCCAACACACAATCATTGTAGTTACACATGAAAAAAACAAGAAAATAGACTTGAAGCATAAAGATTCGAAACAGCGTGCAGAGCCTAACTCGGTAAGTTAAAGGTTTATTACAACCAAACCAGAGTTGATAATTGTTGGAACAGAGGAAAGACAAACTAAAGTTTTGGTGAGTTTTTTTTTATTTTGTTTGCTTCTGTTAAGTTTGAATGAAGTGTTACCATGTTACAAGATCAAATGACTGTTTTTGTCAATGGAGTCTGGTGGCCTTGAACACAGCGATATAACTGCTGCTTCTGCTTAAATACAATGATCTTCCTCTTTGACAAAAGGTTTATCTCTGTAGGGATCCTGCATTAACAATCTGAGCCTGTCAGTCACAGAAACAAACACTTTTAGTGGACGTTCATTGACTTGCCATAATTATTGCACGTTGCAGTCAGTTCCACAGCTCCTGGCTGCGGCTGTCTCACTCAATACTTCAAAAATTGTTGCCCCCATTAGTCACTTAGACACCAAAACATGGAAAAATAGGGTTAAAAATGCCAAGTTATAATATAAATAAAGCAGCACAAATTGATAAGCAGCACCTCCTTGTCCTTGGACGTTCATCGCTGTTGCATCCACCTTTCTATGACCATTTTTCATACATACATGTTTCCAAACATACAATGACTGTACAGAATACAGTGTGAGTCAGTGAATCAAGATTACCTCTGATCGAGCGGCAGTGCCCCCTTTCAGAATATTGAACACAGCCCTGCAGACCCTCTCGAGGTGCTGAAGGGTGTTTTTGAGCAGACCAGCAGGAATCCTGATGATTATGTGCATGTGTAAAGAGGCTGAATTATCTCGGTGTCACGCTGCAATCACTTCATTTCTGTCTGTCAGCTGCACTTCTCGAGTGTCATTAGGCCACTGGAGCTTTGATTAGGCTTCTCGATGAATCTCCAGGATGCAAACGGCTCAGAGGCTCCTCTGAGCTGGAATCAGTACAATTAGCTAGAACAACAATGTTGATTCTTTTGCAGATTTGTCTGTCTGTCTGCTGGGGCTCCCTCAGGTTTTTCACATCCTTTGTCTCGTCGTCTCTGTCCGTACATTTGCCTGATTGAACAAAATGGTCTGTTCTGTCCCCCCTTCAGGTGGAACGTGGTCGGTTTCCAGGGCTCTCTGATGAGCTACTTCACCAAGCCCATCTACTTCTCCAGCATCATTCTGGGCAGCCTGTACCACGCCGACCACCTCTCCAGAGCCATGTACCAGAGGATTACGGAGATTGAGGACCTGCCACAGTCCTTCAGCTTGAACAGACCACTGCTCAGCGGTGAGAAACAGACTGCTCTTTTTACAAATGGCTGATTCCCACTTATCCGTCACCTCTTTTCCACGCTGACAGTACAGATTTGACATTTTCAAGTATGCGGGGGCATCTGTAGGTGCTCCAGAAGTGTGGAAAGGAAGGTTTTATGAAATATCAGGGAACTTTAAGGTTTTGTGCTTAAGGCCGCGTTCTCGTGTTCTACAGGAATAAGTAACGCAGAGGCTCGTCAGCCGGGAAAAGCACCCAACTTCAGCGTGAACTGGACGGTGGGAGATCAAGGGCTAGAGGTGATCAATGCCACCACGGGGAAAGATGACCTGGGTCGACCCTCCAGGCTCTGTAAACACGCTCTCTACAGCCGATGGATGCGTCTGCACTGCAAGGTAACACACTGCTGGTCTTTACACAGTACTGTGTAATAAGGTACTGCACTGTGGGCATACCATCATGGTCTCTTAAAGCCCATTACTGATCATGGAGTTCAGTATCAGGGCAGATTTCTACAGCTCAGGTACAGTTAGAAAGTCCTCCATTCGTACCTGGACATGCAGTAAGTCACATGAACTGTTCAGTCACCTGAATGAGTGAAGCCCCAACACGTCGTAGTGTTTGAGTTCTTCACGTATCGTTCAAAATAAGAGATATTTGTACATGTACATGCTTCAGTATTATAGAGTTTCATCATGGTCTGTCTATGGAGGACCACAAGTGTCACTGAAAAGAGAAATAAAGCATTTCATTAATAATTAAAATAACAAAAAATAATTAATTGTGCATTAAAAATGGGCATTATTACATTTTTTTTTCATTAATCTATAAATAAATAGACTAAATTACAAAGTACTTCTTTATTGGTTTTAATGGGTAATAAAAAGAGGGATTCTGAATGAAATATTAATTAAATAGAAATTTACAAAAACAACATGAATCAGATGATAGGTGGATTAAAATATGTAAGTGAATAAATGGAAATTAAAATTCTATTCGAAAATGCAGTTTAAAACGACTAAATAATAAAGAATACATAATAAAAAATAAAGAAGAATCAATAACTGGTATCACAATTTGAATTGAGAATACAGACTCAGATCAGTTTATAGGATTTAGTGGATTTAGTGGTGTAGTTGTGGATTGCAACCCCCTCCACTCGCCCTCCGGTTCCAAGCGTGAACGGGATCAGAGAAACTACGGTGGCCTTGAAACATGCAAAAATGCAAATGAGCCTGTCTAGAGTCAGTGTTTAGTTAGTCTATAGATTAATAAATTAATTTGTAATTCAATGTGATAGTTTTGATTTCAGTTTCAATGAATTATTAATTCGTGAAATGTTTTATTACTATTTTTGTGACACTTGTGGTCTTCCATATGCTGCTGGCTCAAAGATCCTGAACACTGGTGAAGACAACTCGTCAGGCAAAACAGGATTTGCTGCTTAAACTTTGTTGCATTGATGCCTCAGAGGTCATGAAGGCTTCAGCATATTATTTCTGTGTAAAATAAGTCTGATACAGTCATCTCAGCAGAATCAATGAAAGTTACTCCTCGTGAATATAAAATAAAGAAAAGATAAATCAGTCAAACAGGACTGATGTTATATTTTTAATCAATCACTAACAAACTGTCATCTGTCTAACTTCTTGTCCATGTCCCTCCAGCTCTCCCCCACCCTGCGGATCAGAACCATGAGGCCCAGCAGCTACCACGAGGCCAAGCAGGCAGCGGTGGAGTACCACAGCTCCAAGCAGACGCTCTTCAGAGCCTTCCACAAAGCCGGTCTGGGCGCCTGGGTGAAGAAACCTATAGAGCAGGACCAGTTTGCACTCGCCACCTGAGTTAGTGCCTGACCGGTGACGGCGGCGGTGGTCGTGATCTTTGACAAAACACACATGTCAGAGTGCTCGCTTTACTTTCTGTAACAGTTTCAGTGGTGGAACACTTTCCTTCTGGATTGTCACGGACTGGACTGTGTTACTGAGAAGAACGAGGATGTCAGAACCCATGGATTTAACATTCCTCCTTAATTTTTATAGCCTCATGCTACTCCCTCTCAGCCAGCACTACACATGAAAAAAAAAAGATTATTATTCAGTCAGTTATGCAAATTTATACAAAGGACAAATGTAAAAAGAGACTTTGGGAATGGAAACTTGTAAACAGCATTGTTAGCTAGCTAAAAAGGCACTTGTTTATATAAGAGTGGTGATATATTCATTTTGCATGTATGATACCAAATTCATAGAAAGTCTCCAGTAAAAGGTTTGTTATCATGTTCTGTAGTGTGATCTCCAATTATCAGTGTCGTGATAACTCGAGAATGTCCTCCTGCAGTTTGTAAAACTCTTTTATCTGCTCTGCTGCAGTTCTTTGACTGCAAATTTGAGGCCACGCGGATATTCATTTTTATTTTAAGCTAAGAATACGCACACGCCACGACAGAAAACACTTCATCATGACATTAGAAGATAGACCTCCACAGCTCCACCCTCCATTTCAAAGACAGGTTTTACTCTGATTTGTTTTTTCTCTACAAAACGGAATCTGATTGGTGGACCTGCCTGTGCTGTTTGGGTTTAAAAGAGCTTCTATACTGTAAATGAGTCAAATCAGTCCAGACTGTAAAATAACATAGATGAAGAGTCACACAGGTTCCTCAAGATATATTTTAAAGATTGCACTATCTTGCCAGAAAATCCAAATTTGGTCAAAGGAAGGAAAACCAGGAAACCACCACGGCTGACTGTGATAGGCTCACACACCTGTCAATCAAAGAAATACAACCTAAAACATTGTTGTGTTTAAAAATGTCTCAATCATCTCTGTACAGCATTCCACATTTCGTCAAGACCGTCCATTTCATCCAGGATGCTTTGGGACTTGTTCTGGGACAATTATCCCAGCATGCATTTCACATCAACCATTAAGATTTTAGATTATAACATAGCACATAGCGTAGATTTGCTCTGACAGTTTCAAATGTGTAAAAACCAGCCTGTCCAGACCGGCCTCTGCTGCTGTCAAATTGGTTTGCCTGAAGGTAAAGTTAAAGTCGATGTTTTGTATATTTAACATTGTACAACAGCTCCTCTCTGCATCCCTATCTATATCACCACACTTTATTACACTGTATACAGTGAAGGTAGCAGGTGTACCGCTTCAAACAGACTCACAAGTGTTCACACTCAGGTGTAAAGCAGTTGTGGCAATAATAGTAAATACTAAAACCCAAGGTAGTCAGTAAACTGATGCAATGTCAGTTACACAACGATTTGGAACATTAGCCACCATATGAAGTACAGATTATTGATTTGAGCAAGAGTTTGTTTTATTGTTTATGGATTCCATTTTCATTCTTAAAAGGTGCCAGATGTAACATTCTGGTGCATTTTATGTATTCATTTTATGTTTCAATGGGTGAACAGGAAGTCTTATATTCCTTCTTCTATTTTCTAATTCTATATTTTTTTTTTACAACACTAGCAAAACATAAACATGTTATTTTTGTATGAAAATATAAAATATTTGAAGAAACGTCAATATGCATCAGTGTACAATATAAGCGATGATATTTTTTTTACTTTAGTTCACATTGTACAAATTCAGAAAAGTTTATCATTGGATTTTTTTATTGGATCAGGGGATGGAGTCGCAAACTTGAGAAACATGAACAGAATATTTTTCCATTCATATGGTTGGTAGAGCGATTGAGGAGTCTGAAAAAGAACATCTTCAGGACAGCGTTAACCTTTGCTGAAAGACATTCTGGTTCATGTCTAGCATGCATTTTAGTGTAATAGTAATACTGAGAGGTGCAAACTGTGAGGCTACTAAGACCTAAACATATGATGAAAAAAAAATGTATTTGAAAGCTGCTTTCTTTCAATATAAATGCAGTCATACTTTTCTTGCAGCAAGATGGAGATGAAAACTATGAATCACTTCTGTGTTGTTCACTGAATTCAGTGCAAAACAAAGGTCTATAAGGACAAGCACCTATCTACTGTACAACAGAGTTATGACATTCACATCACATTCGGTCAGTTTTGAATGTAACAAGCTACTGATTCAGTAAGTGATGATAATGATTCAGTACCCTCAATTCAGCTTGAGGGTTTGGCGTTTAAGTTTTGTCTATACATAACCTGTCTGTTCTCAATGCCAGGTCGCCAAATTCAGACACCTTGTCGGTATTTGCCCCTCAGAGTCTCATACAGATGCACAGGGAACCCTTTAGCGTCTATATTAGATGCACTGGGCTTCAGTGTAAACCCATCTGCGTCAGGCAATGTAGTATAAAGACTGAGAAAATCTTCATCTTCAGTCTTCATCTGGAGGTGGCTCAAACAAACCCAGGACATTCATCCAGGATACCAGGGTTTGTGTCCCATGTGAAACCAAGTTACGTAACATGCATCATCATCTGTGACTGGAGACATCAATGTACGTACTGTAATGCGATGTGGTTATTGGAACCCAAACTACAGTCTTGTCCTAAACGTAACCAAGTAGTTTTGGTGCTTAAACCTGACCAAACTGGGACCATTTCATAAAATTAGCTACAGGAAAATGCAAGGGTAAAAAGGTATGTCAGACACTACAGCTGCTAAAGGGTTCCCTGTGAATCTGTATGAGATGCCCTAACCCTGGTACGAGAACGGGTTGACTGAACACCTCCACAGCCAGCATCTAGTGTCCATAAGAGGAACTACAGGCAGACTAAGGCACTCAGCTATGGTGGTTGATCTGGACTGATGCTTCAATTGGTTCAGTTTGCCTTACAGGGGTCATTGTCTTCTAGTTGGATGGCACCAAACCTTGTTCGCATTTGACCAAACAAAGGAAACACCCCATACATTGAACAAACATGTCAAGTGTGAACACACCCTAAAATATCTCTCCTAATATGAGCTGTGTTGCACTAGATCAGATCAACAAATCTTATGCAATGAAACTCAACAAACGTTTCAGAGTCTGTGAACCTCTCCTCCACTGATAGTCCATATGCAGTAACGACAGTAAACCCAGACCCTGCTAGTGTTGTCGGCGTTCACACTTCAGTCAGTAAAAAGCTCACCAAAGATGATGTCAGCATTTGTCAAACTTTTGAGATTTCAGATTTTCCGTGTTGTTTTTCACACATTCAAAATGTTCGTTTTTATTACTGTAACCTGCCTCTACAAACCTTGTGTGTCTCGAACAATTCAAATGTACGTTTGTGATGACGTGTGAAGTGGTGTTTTACGTGTGATGTTCTACTCTTTCGAACTAAACATGAATCCCAAAATCACCTGTTTCCTCTATAGCAAATGTAAATTTTAACTTTCAGATATGTTTTTAATTTTCTAAATTCTTTATTTTGCTGTGAACATCCTCTGGATGTAAACCTCCAGCCTCAAACCCACACAGGGCATATTTAACTTATTTACTTTCAATGTAGGCGGAGGTCTTTTCTTTATATATATTTCGAATGTGCATCCTTCTGCTTCTATTTAATAGCTGAAAATATGTCTTAACTCTGAGCATGTGCAAACCTGTTCCTGTCTCAGCATACCTGACTCCAGGCTCGGGCCCTCAGGGTTTTTGGAGGTGCCGGCCAATTACGTTTCCACAGGATATGCACTTTTTAAAAAGGGAAATAATTATATTTTCCATTGATTTTGAGGTAAAGCAACAGTGAATGGATGAATGGGAGAATATTTTCCACTGTATGTCAATCCTCCCTGTCTATATGTTGATGGTTGGTGAGCCTCGACAGTTCTGATGGGTTCATGCAGTATGTTATTGATTTGCCCCCATAAAATATAGCAAGGCTGTGGGGCCTAATGCATGAGCTCTACCTGTAAAGCATGGAAACTATAAATATAAAATATGTAGAAACTGAGTCAAGTCACTGAGCTAGAGATTTAATAAAATGCTATTACACTCATTTTGTATGGTTGTCTGCTTTTAAGTAAAGACTACATGAATGAATGTGAATGTTTAAGGTATACTCTTGGATTGAATATTCCCACCCATAGCCTTGAAACGTGGCTATGAAAGGTTTCACTTGACCCTTTGTGGAGGATGGCAGCTGTAAGTCATCTTGGATACCCAGCTGTTAAATTAAATTGAAATGGAGACCCAGAGTCACAGTCAGAAATGTGTCACGTTGAATCCCACCTCTTGGCTTTGAGCATTAAAGTGTATTATTGACCTTGGAAATGATAGTCTGGTAGTTTAGGTTTTTCAGGAGCTTTCAACCATACAGTATCTGACAGTCTTTATCATTAGATGGAGTGTGCACAGTTTACCTGGACTTAACTCCAACTCTTTGAAAGCTCCAGAAAAAGTAAGTGGACTTGAGTTGAGATTGTTTTGTCGCTCCTTGGCTGTCTTCCCCGATTTAAAGACCTACCATAATGTTTCCTTTCCCCTTTCCAACAAAGAAAATAGATAATAGAAATAAGCTTTATTGTGTTTTATCCTTGACAGTTTTAAAGGATAGGTTCATCATCTTTCAAGTTGGTCTTAAAACAATAGTCGGGTGTCCATATGTATTGTGAAACTGCCTTTGCTGGCTGAAATCAATCTTCTTCTATTGGCCATAAAGAGATCCCTTGAAATCCCTGTGCAAAAATGGATTCCAAAGTTTATGTGAAGTGAATAAAAAGCTCAGCAGTCTAAGTTTGACAAGTGAGTACAGTTCCCAAGTGAGTCTTTTTAAAATTCTCTTTTAATGTTTCCCTGACAGTGTTTCCTTGTTGAGCTGCAATGGAGGGATGGTAACACAACAAGAGAATTTAGTACTAAAATGTTTACAACTGGAAGATATCCATTGATGTGACTCAACTTTATATGAACTTCAGATAAAATTAGGAAGAGGAGAAAGAGAGAGAGAAAGAGGAGAGATGTGATGTCTTGTAACTCTTCCTCACTGTTCTTATCTGGCTTGCTAACATTAGCCACAGTACACCTCCATTCAGGAGTCACGAAGTTCCGTTTAACCCTCTGGGGTCCTATCAATTGCTTTTGCTAATATGTGTGATTGTTTGGACCCCAGAGAATTAACCAGGCTGGGCTGGGCGATATGGGCTATGGTTAAAGGGAAAACTGACAGTGGGTCATAGGTAACATGATAGCTTTCTCCATTTCTCCAATCAGCGCTGTCAAGATGGTTTGCTATTGGTGAAGGACACATGTCAAAGTTCTCCAAAGTTGAACTCTTGTATCCAAAGGCCACGTCCCAATTTAATTTGCTTTTGCAGGCAAATACACTGACGGTCCAAAACATAGCTGTGTCAACTACTGACCAATTTGCCTTGAAATGTTGTGAAGGTATTCATGCTCAGATTCAGATTCAGATTTTGTGGTGACCTTCTGGCCACTAGCTCCACTGGAAGGAATCTTCCATTTGAGCACAAGGATGATCAAATATTCGAATTTCAATAAATTCAGTAAGGACATCGATGCACCCAAGAAGAAGAAGAACACTGAGGTCATGAAGTTGTGTTCACTAGCCTAGGAGGTACAGATGGAATGGAGCTACTAGTTAAATCTGGTACAAACTCTCTAGTACTCTTTTTTTCTTCATTGTCCTTGACAAATAAATTGAATGAAACTGAAATTTAAATCAGTCAAGATCTTCACAGAAGAACATGGGACATTTTTGAGGATCCACTAACCAAACTCTGTAAAATGTTCTGTGTATTTCAAAAGAAGAAGATTCAATTTATTGATACCTCAATAGGGCAATTCTTTCAGTTATATTATATTTTCATTTAATGACTCAATGGCTTCCTTACATTGTGGTCATTAAAGATGCACATTCATAGTCACATTCAGCTACTTGTTGTGCCTAATCCACATGGCAAATGTTCCATAACATAAGCCTCCTATTCCAGACAAATAGGAGGAATTAAAAAATACACAAGCAAAGAAGAAATATATTCATCTCAAGCGGCACCTTTAGTGCTGTTCCATTTCTAAACCTTTCATGACAGTTGAGGTGTGATGTCAAAATGATCGCCTTGAGTAAAATCTGGTGAATGCTGCACTGCTTTTGTTGTTGTTGACATAATGCCAAGCAGCTGCTGCTTATCTGCTGCTATCTAAAGCCATCCTGACCACCATCTCCACATGGGCTGTTAGAGGCCTATTACTTTGTGTCATATCAGCCACCGGCACCTGTGCGACATGAGAGAGACCGATAATCTCACTGTGGATTACCTGTCCTCTCTGCATCACCAGGGGACAGCCAGTCCCCCTGCAAAAAGACAGACCTTTCTATATGACAGTTGTTTTTTGGGTTTTTTTTCTTCAAAACCTCTGGCTCCCCCCTTCCTAGTCCACGCAGAGCTAAGAGTTAAGAAGTTGATTTCCGGGCCGTGGGATTTAAGCTGATATATGTGGCTAAAAAAAATGAGAGAAAAGAGAAGTCAAACAGCTTCAAGGTGAAGTGGGATTAGTGAAAACAGCTCTTCATACTTCTCCACTTTCCCCAATTTATCTGCAAATTATGTTCCTGGGCTAAGTCTCTGACAGGGGCCACATAAAGCAGACCTTGTCCTGGACAAATTTTAAGTCCTAGTAATTCTTCTTAGCAAATGCATCACTTCTGGCTCCTGTTCTGAGGTGATGGTTACAGTTTCTTGTGCAGATATATAAAAATTAAACAAGTAATAGTAAAACTTCAATGTTTAAATATGACAAAGGGAGCCATGGCTCTGGCCTGAACTGCCAAATAGTGTGCCTTTGCCCACAAATCAAAAATAGTGTGCCTTGTAATCTATCTATCCATCTATTTATCTATCCACCCTCTTTATCTCAACCGGTCGTCCTTGTCATTGTTGCCAAGTGCTTGCTCCTGGTGGGAATTGTTGGGTCTCTGTAGATAATATTATAAAGAGTATTATTTACATCTGCTTTATATGGAAAGTGTCATGAGATAACTTTTGTTATGATTTGGTGCTATATAAGTAAAATTGAATGAATTGTGATTACAGTCTTAATTAATAGACTGTGCTTATATATCTCCTTTCTAGTCTTCCGACCACTCAAAGTGCTTTTACACTACATATCTCATTCACCCATTCACACACATTCATACACTGATGGCATTAGCTGCCATGCAAGGTGCCAACTGCTCATCAGTTTGAGGAGCTAACCATTCATACACATTAACACACTGATGGCACAGCCTTTGGGAGTAATTTCGGGTTCAGTATCTTGCCCAAGGACACTTCGACATGCAGACTGAAGGAGCTTGGGATCGGACCACCGATCTTCTGAGTAGTGAACGACCCGCTCTACCTCCTGAACCACATCTGCCCCAAATGTAAATTACATTTACATTTTACATTTTTTAATTATTATGTCCAGAATATGGCAGACACTAATAATTAATAATAATAATATAAATTCATAACTTTGTTTTCATTCATATTTAATATATAAAAATAAGAATCATTATGTTTTTGTCCACTTTCACGGAGTCCTCCATGTTGAACTGCCATGTTTCTACAGTAGCCCAGAACAGACAAACTAAACACTGACTCTATACTAGTTTTGTGTATTTTACAGTCACCATAGTTTCTCCTTAACACTTAGCTGCAGTCCGCAACTACACCACTAGATGCCACTAAATCCTATAAAGTTGTCCTTTAAATTTAATTTCCTAAAACAGCTGGTCGTTACTAATTACTAATTTCAGCAGTGGATTAATCCACACTGTCGTGAGTGTTTGGTGGCGTCAAAATAAACTACAGTGTGTGTGTTCATGGTAATGAAGGAACGTGTCACCCAACACTGTGGATCATTGTAATAGTTAATGGTCAACAGTGGAGCTCTGTGGCACAGAGGAAGAAGATGTACAGTACTTGTACTTGTTCACTGTTGGTTTGATTCTGCATGAGATTTGTGAATGTGTCAATGTCACCGGACCAACATCAATCTCTGCCGCTAGTTTTATTCTGACAGCAGTTTTAATTGGACTGGCTTCACCCCTGTGAGATAAACGGTTCTTCCTCTTTGCAAACAGAGTATTGCAGCTGAAGAAGCAGATCTGGAGCAGAGCCTGAGTGCCACGTCCCCCTCCATCAAACACTCTGGCTCAGTGGCTGAAGTTGTCCATCCATTAGGACATCTCCTCATTTGTCACAGCTCGTTTCCCCGGCAATCAAACCCCATTAGCCACTTAATGGGCCTCTGCATGAACTTAATGTACATACAGTACAGCAGCACTCAGCAGATGGTCAGAAAAAATGCTCCAACCACAGTTTGCTTTTTCTCGTAGATGTAAAACCACAGCGGTGTTGTAAAAATACACCAACCATTCATAACTTTATGATCTAACTTTTACAGTAACACCATGTCACAGTATGTTCTTCAACCTTTACCATTAGCATTACCTGTATAACTTGGACCCAAGTGGTGTCTGGTTTTGATTTTTTTATGTTACCAAGGCCAATTAATGAACTATGGGGTTTGTTTGGCAGCCATCTTGAACTGATACATGCTATTTTGAGCAATTTGAGGTTCAGTATCCTGCTGAAGGATAATTCAACATGCAATACTGGAGGAGCTGGGGATCGAACCACAGATCATCTGATTAGTGGATGACGTCCTGCTCTAGCTCTCACAGCCGCCTCCCAATTACTGCAGAATAAATGTGTATGCTGCTTTTTATTGCTGATGTTTGAGGCTGAGGTAATTCAAACTACTTTATATACAGCAATGCATCATATTCTATAGGATCATATGCATGTATGTATGTGTATGTATGTAGGCAATAAGTCCATGATGAGGTGACGGTGCCAAAATACAAAATAGTTTCGGAAGATAACCCTGATGATGTCAGTTTGGACTTGGAGCTAGGTTAGAAATAGACATTTTTATAACCTGTTTTTGGTGTCTAGATTGAGAATTGAGTAAACTGGATGATTAGTTTAGTGCTTAGGGCAGACTAAGTGAGATTGAAGGCTGATACAAGCAGATGAGTTTTAAGTTCACTTTTGAATCTCAGATGTCAGCAATTACTTTATGTTTAATTTTGTCTTAACTAATAGATGTGCTAAAAAGAAATCATGCTAAGGAAGAAATCATCGTGCTAAGGAGCAGGAAAGAAAGTTTACTGTGGACAGTTTCACTGATATGCCCCATGAGAATTTATGTCCACTCAGCTAATTTTCATGGCGTGTTGAGGGGGATAAAAAAGTAATGAGGCATCACCCACTCCTGTTCAATATCACTGCCCCACGGATACACACTGCATCAGCTGTATGATACTGTTAAATTATCCATGTACACTTCTAGAATATTTATAGAATATTTCTGAATATATATATATTTGTTATCTTAAGCATGTATGTTTGACATGTAACCACACTGCACAGGACTACTGTTAATAGGATGTTGATGTTTTAAAGGACTAATACGTTGGATTTAGTGGCATCCCTCTCATTCGCCCACTTCCTAGTATGGCGGAAGCTACGGTGGTGGTGAAATGCACAGAAAACAATCTGTATGTTCAGCTGCTTCATAAGGTTTCTTTTGGATATCAGAGATCGCTATAGTTGTATAAGCAGTAATTCAAAGTAAGTTGCAGCAATTGCCTCAGTGTTTAGTAACGTGCAGTTAATGTGCCGTTCTCAATACCTGCAAAGGTTGTATGGTTATCTTTGAAGCTAATTATGAGTCTGTTAAAGGGCTACAATAAAATGATTTATTGCTTTGACTGTCATGTTAATTACCGGTTGTTGTAATTATAGATAATATATTGTTATTTCTCTTTGTAGTCCACAAACACACAGATGGATGTTATCATCTCCATATCTGCTGACCTAAACCAATTAGATTTCCCAAAGGTTCAAGCATTTATTATAAGTAGTTTAGTGTGTATTGGAGTGTATTTGTGACCAAGCTGTGTGTGTGTGTTATTTTGACATAATATCATCGATTTATCTTTAACACACAAACACCAAATTCTAGACCTTTAGCAGGTTTGGACCACTGGACCAAGTTCAAACAGTAGTGATTAAAATAATAATGATATAATATAAATGTGTGTAGTCTGTTTAAAGGTTTGCACAAGAATCACTTCATGTTTCCATATTCATCCATAGTGACAATAGTAAATATGAAAACAAATCTGTTATGTTCATTACATAAGTCATTTTTAAATTCCGTCAATGACTAATAATCAATAAAGAGCGATATTGTAAACACTTTTTTAAAATGAGTGGTTATGAGTTGGAGCATCGAATGAGCTCAGTGGTCCAGGTAGTGTTCAGGTGATGTAATCACCCGCCATAAATCATACAGCACAGGTCAATGGGACCCTCGACTCTGTTCAAGGCCTAAATTTCCATTTTAATTTTCTGCTCAGTAGAGTTGATGTATGCGGGGACACAGTAAGTAGCCAGGCTCTTCACTCCCGTCTATTCATTATTAAATGATGACCTTTCCGTTCTGATTCTCCGAAAACTAGACTCTCTCACGCGAGGAGACAGGCAGGCGTGTGTGTACTCAGTGACATCCAACGTTTCCAGTACAGTGAAGAGAAATGTCAGGTGGCACGCAGGGTGAGATTTACAATTCATTTCAGGTTTACTCATTTTACTGTGTAGTGCCTGGTATGTATCTGTACTGTAAATATTCTACTTGTAAATGATGATTCAAAGGACCATTATGAGGGCTTTTGCATGTTAAAGCTCAATAACTACAACGCTTTGGTCATTTGTTACTGTATCTGTGAACAGAGACCACATAATCTCATAAGGAGTACGCCCTCATTCACTGAAGTACGTCTCTACGCAGAGAAGGGTGTTTTGGGTAACCACGGGTCACAGAGGCTCACTTAGAAGCCAATGCAACCTTAACAGCTTTGAAACAGAGACTCGTTAGCTGTGTTGGTGTTCAAACTATAAGTTCACGCAGTTAAATTAAAAAGTTTTTGTACCATCGACTCCTGTATCATAGATGTTTTAATACAAGCAGAAAGTAGATGGCACAACAAGCACCAATACTTTCCTCTGCTCTGGACTCTGGCTCTGTGTTCCGTCAAAGGTCACCACTGCCGTTATCTCTTGCTGGTGGTACTTTAGGTTGTCCTTGTGATGGGTCTTGACGCTTAATCCTTGAATCACAAACTAGATCTCTTAAAGTGCAACAAACCCCCAAACCACCCTTTTTTCAGACGTAAACATGTCTCTCTAGTTTTGTTGTTCATTAATGAAGTATATGAATCTAGTATTTGAATTCTACATATTGTGCTATAAACATTCATAGCGACCTCCTTCTACTAGTTCCAGTACCAACAATTGCAATTTTGACTATGGTTGATCTGGAGGCAGGTGACATATACGGTGCCAGTTTTGATCACCAACCAACCAGTCCCCTCTTATAAAACCAACGTCCCCCTACTGCAGACTGTGCCCTGTAGCTGTACTTATACACACACTAAAGACTTAGAGGCTGTGAATGTGCTTCGAATAACTGTCAGATCCCGTGTGGACACAGTCTGACAGCAGCTGCTCATTACTGGTTAGCTCATGGTTAGCCCATGATTAGCTCTGACTACCGGCAGCTGTATTCCTGCTATACAGAGCGGTCACACACTGCCTGTAATGACTGTCCTCTGCTGCATTTTTTAATATTTGGGGAAGTTGGAGTGCAGCTATACTTTAAGGTTAGCTTCTTTTTTTTATACTAACCTTCTAAAATGTATGCTCACTTCACAAATATGGGAATATACCTGACCATATGAACTGGTCAAACAAGCACTGATGTGGCACTGAACATAATTTAGATAAGATATTAAGAGTAATTGCAGACAATCTATGCATTTGCATTTAAATGTGTATTTTTGACCTTTCCACTCATCCGTGCGTGATCTCAGTCCCATTAGAATATTAGACATCCATGACAAACACTGTCAGAATATTTACCATACCATGCCACAGTCCGTTAGAGCTGATGTAATATGAATGATGCTGAGATGAAATTACAAATCAGACACCTGTTCAGGGACAGTTTCACATTTTACTGTCTTCTGCACCTGCCAACAGAAACTACCTGTCTGCATATACATTCCTGTGAAATCATCATATTTAAGACATCACGCCCCTCTCTGTATGGACGATCTGAGCAGATTTGGAATTAATTTGCACATTAATGAGTGAAAATGAATGAAATGTCTGTGGTGGCTCAAAGTTCAGCCAGTGTTAATATAAACATGAAAACAAGCACACTGACACACAAATATGTGCTAATTAATGCATCACTCACCTTATTAGATGACCTAATTAGCATGTTTTGTTTAACAGAGTGTGTGTGACAAAAGGCAGTTCAAGTCTCTTTTGTTTTGAATGTGCTGTCTAATTGGCGCATGAGCCCTGAGGTGACTGCTGGATGTCACCTGATATTATTATTATTATTATACTGCACCTGTACTGTGCAGATTATTCATGTTATCAACACTGTCCTCTTTTTAATTCTCTGTATTCACCCATTTTAGACTGGTCAGTGATTTGAACACATTTAAATAGTAGAACAGTGTGCTTCAAAAATGTGTCCAAGGCAGAGACCTAGTTGCATTGTGAAGTAGTGCTGAGCTGTGTCTGCCATCTTGTGGTTACTAATGTTTAGTACAGTATCAATGTTACAGTTACTGGGATCTTGAAAGGAAACATTGATTTTCATTGAATGAATACTAGTTTATTTCAGAATGAGTAGTCCGGGGAGGTTCACATGTTTCATTTTGTACAGTGACATGTATCCGTTATAGACAAATACAGCACTTTCACTTCAATTCAATTTTATTTATATAGCCACTAACCAACAGAAGTTATCTCATAACACTTTCCATACAAAGCAAACTAGACTGTACTCGCTATAATTTACAGAGACCAAACAATTCCAACCATGAGCAAGCGCTTGGCGGCAGTATACACAGTATAAGATCAAATTAAAAGAGTACACATTATGTTCAATCACATTCTACATTACATTTTACTTATCCTCCATGTCGTTTACATTTACATGCATATTTATATTAAAAAATTAAAAACTTACATTATAGAGCAGCAATACTCAACTTAAGGCCTGTGGGCCAAATCGGGCCTACAGTATGGTACTGGTTGACATGCCAACCATTTCACACATAATTCACAATGATTATTTCTTTACATCAATTAGTAAATGTCAATGTCAATAACGTCCATTGGCTGTTACTTGGAAAGTTGACATATACCTGACCTGTGCAGCTCAAAGGTTAAAACGTGTACAGATGAATTTGACTTTATTTTTCCACGTCATACCAATCATAAAACACTAATTATTTAGTGGTAGTTAGAATATATTCAGAAGTAGAATAGCCTAGTAATAAATTATGACATAATAGTAAATGAGCTTTTGTCAATAAAAACTAACAATAAAGGTAGTGATGAACTGAATTAGTGTCATATGAAAAAGTTGTTTTATATAGAACATTTTATGATAATTTTGGTAATATTGTAAAGTGACAGACTGTTGTAAAGACAAACCTTGGCGCGAACACACCGATTGGTCGAAAAACCAAGCAGCTTAAATCTTATTGGTTTAATACGATTGCGTCACCGCGCTCTTGTTTGAAAGAGGAAGAGGCGTGTCTAGTACTTGTAAACAGTTCGTTAAACCAGCTGCTGCTTCGAAACACGAGCTAACTAATAACGGAAACGCCAACAACCGGTAACTCACACAGTTACTAATAGCATATACATATATATAAACATATAGTTCACTTTATAGTCCGCTAACAGTAACAGTAACACACAGCTGATATCAAGCGGTAACGCTACTTACTAGCTACAGAAGCTAACCCAGCTCTAAAGTTGAAAATACTAACTTGGGAGCAGATATATTGTGTCAGCCTTTAATTATTTGAATGTATTAAAAGTTTTATTGTATGCCGAATTTTCTGGAATAATCTCATGATTCCTAACTTGTATAATTTTTCCTAATTTGTACTTTTGTGTTGTTACAAACAGCTAAGCAGCTTTAAATTGACCGTTTCTTAAGGCGAGTTCAGTCATCGCCGGGAAAAAGTCTGAACACTAACTGCATGTTGTTTCATCCCCTGCAGCGGGCTGCAGCGATGGAACAGGTGAGTGAACATTAACGTTAAAATGCTCATCTGAAGCCGTAGAGTCAGGTCTGTGTGGAGTGGGAGGTGGGGTCATGGAGGATGGATCGCCTTTCATTCATTGTTGTGGTGCAGTGGTGGCAGCAGCTCCTCTCAGCTGCAGAGCTGCAGAAACCTGATCACTGACAGGAGCCACCTCCTAAAACAGACACTCAAGTCCTGCAATGATTCCAGTTTGTGCTGAGTGGAGGACTTTTAAGAATGGACAGCAGGACAGGAGAGCTGAGAAATAAGACTTATGTTTATCTGTGGACTAACAGGCAGTTTCAGGTAGAGCTCGGAGTTTCTCTGTGATGTGTGTTTTGACTTTCACTCCTGCAGTTTTCTCATATGTTCTGTGTGTTTTTGCAGCAGGAGCAGGTAGAATGGGATGACGTGAACAAACTTCTGCAGCATCATGGTTTTAAGCCGGTGTTCTTTGCAGATCCTGTAGAGAATAAGAACCTTTCAGGTGAGACTCAGGCAGTTTTATTTTGAGCTAAAAAAACATCAAGTTTAGTTGCAAATATTTACTTTATTTTTTGGGAACGTACAATAAGAATACCCCTGTTGTGTCTTTAGATTTGGTTCTGCTGGACAAGAAGTCAGCCGGTGAGATCAGGACGACTCTGAAGACGATGCTCACGGACTCAGACAGAAGACAGGCCCTCATCCAGGAGCTCATCAAGACTAACAACCATCTCAAGTAGGTTAAGTTGTAGTTAGACGTGCTATGTGCCGCACCGAGACAAAAAATTTGAAGCTGGTTAAACAATTTTGCTGGGCGACGTGTAAAAGACAAGACATGACAAGCTGTCTGTCTGAGAGTACGGTCATCATGTCGTCCTGCTGGAATGTGGAACAATGCTGACTGAAGTAAAGCAGCTGAGGGTCTTTCACAGTGTATACATGCCTGCAGTGTGTATTACTGTGGGTGTCCGTATCTCCTCAATAATGTATGTGCAGTGTGTGTGGACCACCTGGCCTCCGTCATCTAATCTGATCTGCATCAGATGAGTATCACAGAGATACACCTCCTGACTCCTGCAGCTCAGTGCTGGTATGAAGTCTCAGCCTGAGGCTGGGTTACTGTTTCACCGAACTGAAACCCAGCTGACTGTAAGACAAGTCATATTTCTCCACAACCTCTCATAAAAGTTCTAAACCTGCTGTGTTTTCTCTGTGTGTCTTTAGAGAGGAGGCTCATGAGCACATGAGTCGAGCGGCTCAGCACTCTCAGAGGGTCACAGAGCTGGAGGGGCTGCTGGACGTGGTGAAGACCAGAGTCCAGGACCTGGAGGACCGCTATCTTGGCAAGGCTGTCCAACAGCACAGCCACACGCAACAACTGCAGCAGGAAAAACAAGAAGCGCAGGTACTGTATGTCAAGAGACTTCACAACAAGCCACTACAGGCTGAGATCAGTTCACATCAATTATTAATGATCCAATCATATATAAATGTGATTATCATGGATGTGTTCTTCTGTAGAAAGTGTGTCAGGTTCTGGAGCAGAAGCTGTCCAAACAGAGAGAGGAAGCAGCTCAGCTTCAGAGGAAACTTTATTTCACCATCAAAGAAGAAGAGCGACGACTGGCTCGACAGAGTCAGACCTTCCAGCACATCTGCAGCAAAGTGAGCCAGCAGGACTCACCGACACAGCAGCAGTAAGAACATGACTGAAAATCTAATTTACATTTGGAAATATAACCGGCGTGTTTTAAATCAATTCCACTGATTTGTCTGACCAAAAAAAAAATCAAATCTTAAAGGTTCCCTGACCGACTTCTCTGTGCTCTGTGATGAGCTGATTGCACCCCTCCTTCTTCTTTTGTCTGCAGGCTGTTGGATGTGATCGACTTCTATGAGACTAAAATGACTCAGCTGTTGGATCAGTTTAGGTAACACACCCCTGCCCAAAAGTTTTACCTTGTCAGAGTTCTAAAAAAAATAATACGATGAAACAGTCTGAGATAAATCAACAGAACTGCTCACTTAACTTTCTCACTTAAGCAGAAAAAGAATTGGGAACTGCTGTGTTACATAAAAAGATACAGCATCTTCCCATTGGATCTCCAAATATATTCTGCAAAAATATATTCCCAAAGTTTGGAATGTTACATTAAAGCAGCATTTGACTGCTCCAGTGTAATCCCACTGTGGTGAATATGGACAGCTGTATGCTTCGTACACTCTTCTGTCTCTTCTCCTCTGCCATTATGTCCGTAGAAGCTGCTGTGCCCGGTTATGTTGCGCTCTCGACAGATTCCGGCTCTGGTGCCCATCGAGGTGTCGCTACCTGCAGCACAGCTAACTGAGCTAACAGCAGCTAATAACCTGAGCTAACATTAGCTAACAGCAGCTACAGTTGGCAGCAGTTTACTTCACTGTCCATCAGGAAACTCCGTAAATCACAGAGAGGGAAAACCAGAAAACATTTTCTCCATAAAATATGATCCAGTTTCACCAAAATCAGTCAAATAGTTGGTGGTGTGTGACTTAGTGCTGTAAAGCGTTGCGTACTTCTCCCGACCCGGAGCCCAAAGTTACATAGTGTGAGAACAGACGTACGAATGACAGAGACACCATTCACCTGATTACAGGTCAGTGTAGCATCAACAGGATTTAAAATCTGTTAGTTTATGAGAAAAAAGTTATACAGTGTAGCTTTAAATATAGGTATTAAATATTAGTATTGTGGCCTCCTTGTACTAAGCTGCTCATTTTCACCCCAGATCTGTCAAAGGAGAACCAAAAGGATCTCAGGTGACTCATCAGACAAGAATCAAGAAGACATCCAGCAATGTTACTCCATCTTTCAAAACCATTCTCAGGGTACCCTGACACACTTTGAATCATTTTCACATTGCGCTGTCTCCAAAGCAGCGGGTTTAACTCTTGCGTCTCTTCCAAGGCGTACCAGGACCAGCAGAAGGAAAGCAAGCATCAAATAGAAGAACTGAAGAGCGAGGTCGAGCAGCTGAAGCAAGAGTTGGAGACGAGGTGCGTGTTCATGCAGCATGAAACAAGCGCACACGCTGTCATCTCAGTACTCATACTGACTCTGTTCCAATGTGCAGGCCCACACTCAAAGAAGTGAAGTTCTACAAACACAAACTCCGCCGTTTGGAGGCGTTGAACAAACACAGTAACACGAGGTAGGAACGATAGTGAGTGCTCTCTGTAGTGGTACCCAAACTTCAGAGATTTAGTGTCCTGGTATCGATCTAATTAGCAGGAACACTCATGTACAGTACCAACCATCTTTGCAGGTTGCCTAAAGAAGACATCACGACTGAGATCAGCGAGAACATACCTGACCACGCCAGGGAAGCCACTCTGTGTGCCCACTATCATAATGTAAGCATGTTGTTCCACCTGGTAGCTCAATAGTTCCTGTTCTCTTTCAAATGTTCTTCAGTCCTTGTTTTCTAAAGTTTCTCATCTAAACATAGCTGACAGGATTTGTCTTTTTCATGAATTCCAGCTGTTGAATGAGGTCAGTGCTGTCGTGACCAATCCCAAAGCTCCGTTTCACCTGCACAGACAGAAACCCTCCTCTGTTGGTTTGTCAGAGTTTCAAACCCTCCTCCCCACGCTGGAGGTCTGGGCCCAGCAGTTCCACCTACTGAAGGTAAACACCACCTACCAGCAGGCTTCAGTACCCACCATGACCTATACCATCAACATTTATGGGAAATCCTAGTATAAGAGAGCTTTGTGTTCTTTCTCACTGACCTCAGTCAAATTTAGAGGATGTTTTTCTAAATTTTCTTAACTTGACTAGACTTGTTTGTGTGCATGTTGGTAGGATCTGCAAAAGGGTTTAGATAAACTGACTGCCAGATTGATGCCCTGGCAGCCGTCTGATGGTGGCCATAATGCTGCAGAAGCTTTAAAGGTGGAGGACATGATGTTGCTAGTGGACACCTTGCTGGAAAACACCTCGACTGACGATGACAAGGTAAAACCGCACTCTTCCCATAGACTGCTGGTATCATCCCTGATCCAGGACAGAGTGAACTCCATAAAAGTGTCTTTTCTGTGGTGGTGTCGGTCCTGCTAGGTGCTCAGGAGTCCCACCCGATACACCCTGGGCTCCATGGTGTCTCACTTCCAGAAGCTGTTTGACGTGACCTCCCTCGCCGGAGTTTACCCACGTATGAACGAGGTCTACACCAGACTGGGAGAGATGACCAACACCATGAGGAACCTCCGAGAGGTTCTGGATCTAGGTAACCTTCAGCTGGATTCTGAACTTCGTATGTTTAGTCAGCTTTGGAAAATAGTTAAACAGGAATAAAAGAAAAATGTTGAGTTGATGTTTGTGGTTTGGTGTCAGACAGAAGAGTTCCTCCTGCTGAGGTGGTGAACCAGGTGGCCAAACTGGTTTCCTCCAGTGAACACACTGCTGGATTCCATAATCTGCTGGGAGATGCTGACATTGACAGGTTCGCACATACACACACACACACACAACTCACATATATTGTTTGGAATATCAGCAGCCAGCTAATCCCAAACTGTTCCTTCAAATGTTTTTCTCCTCTCCAGTATCATCATCAAAGTGAAGCAGCATGATGAGTTCTTCCCTGCTTTCCATGCTCTCATTACAGACATTTTACAGACTCTAGGTAAGTATGGCATAATAAACACACGTTGACAGCAGGGCCGTCCTCCTTATTCTACTTGACCTGTATGTATGAACATTTACAGACATACACACTGATACTAAAACATCTGTGATCAGCTGAAACCTGTTTGCATTCAAACTGTTCAGACAAATCAGGCTTTGCAGATAGTTTTGGGCCGATGTAAACATTTTCAAACCAGTTTGATCTTAAGCCAAGGAACCATACCAGACTGGTAATACCAAAATATACCACTAGATGTCATGACTCACCCAGTCCTGAGCCACCAATGAGACCAGAGTTACAAGTTTTCCACAATATAAACCTTGTTCTGTCCTCTGAAACACTAGAGGGCTCTTAATTTGAAACACATACAGGAAATGTTGAGTTCGTTGCTGCTTCAAGTCTCGTAATGACAAATGCCAGTTTGTCTAGTCTGTAACGGAGGAGGCTGCAGGGAATGGAGCTGTGGTGAAGAGTGGGTGGGGTTGGTGGTTGTTAGGAAGACCATTGTGGTGCTTATAAATATACTATAGATACTGTAAAAGGGGCAGAACAGCCTCTGAATGGATGCATTCCCTCTCTTGTAGACAGATTTAAGTTTCTTTTAAGTGACATTTAAAGAGAAAATAAATGGTACAAAATAATGTTTCAAAGCTCTCATGGAACAGAATTTACTGAAAGTGTGTGTTTGTGTCTTTGTGTGTGTGTGTGTGTGTGTGTGTGTGTGTGTGTGTGTGTGTGTGTGTGTGTGTGTGTGTGTTTCAGGAGTGAGTCACCTGAACGACATCCTTCCTGCTCTGGAGTCTTTGAAACAAACAGCACAGTGACATGTTGCTTTGTCTGAAAGGAGCTCTCTGTTTTTTGTTCAGTGATTGTGGAGTTTTTTTTTTTTTAATAAAACCGAATATTTGATTGTTTTCACAGTTTTCTTATTTTTTCGGTTTAAAGTACTTTCCAAAGAAAAAATGTCAGAGCGAGGTCTGTGAATATTTCAGAGTACACAGGACATTACTGCAGCTACTGGTTATCATTCATCTTACTACAGGAAGAGGAAACCTGCAGGGACTTGGTGCTTACAGTAATCCATCGTAGTTAACATGCCCGTGTTATCATTTCGTCATTTTCTTGAGAATTTAATCTGGATTCAGCAGAATCTGGCGTTAAACCCAAAGCTGAGCTCAGACTTGTCTCTGTGCTGAACTTCACATTACACACCTTTGTGATCACATTCTCTCACTTCAGAGGCAGTCATTAGGAAGACACTGATCACCCTACAGTGAAACAACGAGTGCTGACTCAGCTTTAATTTACATCATATGACCCATATAGAACGCGAAGCCCTTATAATGCCCTGCCTCAAGGGTAAAAGGAGCTGTGACTGCTACACTGTTCGTTAAGAGTGCGAACACCTACGCACTCTTTATTGTCATGGTAACTGTTTTCATTTAAAGCGACAAAGTATTATAAATCATGAGTGTCCCAGTACAGAGTCTGTCCTGTATGTTGGCCTGTAAGTCGTCCTCTGTCCAAATGACAGCCTCTAAACAGCATGCTCCCCTCCTGTGCCACCTGCTGACGTCGTCTCCTGTGTTTGTCCACAAATGGTTTTTAAATTAGCACATTTATGTGTAATCTATTGACAGAAGACTTCCTGTCAAGAAGTGGACTCGTTTTTGTGTCCAGCAGTTTGAAAAATGACAAAAATATTATTATTTAGTTATCTATTTGTCACCTGGATAATAACTTAAATCATCCAGTTTTAAAAAAAAAGATTATTTTATATCTGTTGTTCGCACTGACAATTATTTATTAATGGTTCAAAATCTTTAACCACCAAAGTAATGAATTAACAAAATGAAATGAATGATTTTCATTTGAAATAAATAATTAATTAAAATCAAACACTAAACTAACCATTGATATGGTTCCAGTCATAACAATAAGAATATTCTCTGATCAGTAATCAGTGATTGCATGAGAACTCATCACTTATAACCAGATTTATTAGCAGACAGCTGAATGATGAGATCCTATTGTAGGTCTCTCTTTATGGCTGAATATAATTTATGTACAACTGAGTGAAGTGATCTTATCTTTTTTTTTTTGTAAGTAATAGGCTATATTTAACTCTGATAGTTTCATTTTTAGTAAAGTTAAAAAAAAGGAAGTATATAGAATAAAAATAGAAACTATACAAGAGCATTTGAAGCCAAAATTAGAGTAATAGTGACATAGTGATGTGATAGCAGCGAAGACAGCAGGACACCAATAATAGAATATGATTAAGTAATGTTACTTTGTCTTTATTAATATAGAAATATAATGCAAATTGATACAAAATGCATGTAAAAATAACAACAAAAATATTTTAATAATAAAATTCTGACATAATCCAACACATATCATTTAATCACACACTCATGGAGCTCATTCAGCAGTTTTTATTTTACATGTCATTTCTCCATTAAATGTTTTTCACATAATTGTTTTGTTTTGACTGACAGATGGAAGTGATTCACAGTGACAGACGCAGTAACTCATCACACTCTTTCATCAGTGTGATTTACTGAGAACCCTTCACATGATCTGACACATCCTGTGCCCTGAACTGCAGTGACAGTGAACCGCGACTCTACATCTGCAGGTTGGAGTATACCTGTCTGACTCAGGCTGCTACCATTCCAGACCTGTTCAGTCCTGTTGTGCAACACAGCAACCAGCCATGGTTTCCCATAACAAACTGTACACACCATTCATCAAATCAATGAGCCAATACAATATATATATATATATATATATATATATATATATATATATATATATATATATATATATATATATATATATATATATTGATTCAATTCTAAAAAAAAAAATGAAAACAGATGGTTTAAGATTGGAAAAAGTTATTAATATTTACACATCAATGTGTCAAGTGCAACTTGCACTAATCACTAACAGGTGGTCGCTGCAAAGCCCGGTAATACCACCGCTCATTGAGGACCACTTTAAAAGGGACAACACAAAAAAGGGCTCAGTGTATTAATACAGTTTCATTGTTTTCAGACTCAATAACGTTTAAAAGTTGACATAACAAAAAAATAAAAGATTATATATCAAAAATATTTATCTTTTTAACAATTCGACCCCCCGCAGACCGAGTGGTACGGTCCGTTGCTAGGAGGCGGAGAACGCCCGGACGCTAGAAATAAAACGCAGGGAAGAGTTCCACCTCACTCTCCTCCTCACTCAGCGCCGTTAACGGTTCTACTTCACTCATGTCTCTACCGGAGGATAGTTCGGTACGGGACGGCACGACAGGACAGCATGTTTACATGTTGTTTAGCTTCTTCAACCGTTATCCCCCCCGCAAAGCTGCGGAGTATTAAAACAGAGTAAAGTGTCGCACTTATAATTGTTTATAATGGCTGCCGACTGCACTCAAGAGGCGATTCTGGACTTTCTGAAGGAGAGAGGGGGCAAAGTGAAAAACACGGATTTAATTGAGCACTTTAAGGCGGTGTTCCCGGAGCAGCCGGAGAAGAAGGCGGCTGCCCGTAACAGATTTAAAAACTACGTGGACAACGTCGCTTTCGTGAAGACCGAGAGTGGAGTTAAATATGTCTGCCTGAAGAAAAAGTTTCGCGGTTCGGTGAAGGAGAACTCGCGCGGGACAGAACCAGCGGAGCTCGTGAGCGGTGACCCCGCAGCTGCAGCTGCTCCTCGCGGAGCAGACCGCTCTCAGGTCGGCGGCGGCGGCGGTGATGACGCAGCAGCGGTAGATCCAGCCCAGCCTCGCGCCGCGGGCGGTGAGCGCGTTCCACCTGGCTCAGGTTACGGAAATGACAGCCAGGTGAGAGTTCCGCCTGATTTCCCAACTACAACCGTTTTAGCGGAAAAAACAGACGACAGGAGCGAGCGTCACGGGTCTGTTTGTGTAGCGCGGGAAGTGGACAGAAGCTCAGGTGAGATGGGGAACAGAGGAAGCTTCAGGAGAGAGCAGAGGGAGTCCAGGAAGGAGCAGGCTGTGAAGGTGCCTGACATACCACAGATTACAGTGATTGAAGCTTCGCCTCTCCCTGCTGAGGGCTCCATGTTCACCCTGCCCGGGCCTGTACAAACTGGTGCTACAGGGCAGGTAGACACATCTACTGCTCCCAGAGACACACAGGTTGATACAGAGTCTCTTCCACTTGGAGGCTTGACGGAGGCAGAGCAGATTAACGTGTTGACCAGGCGGCGAAGTTCGAAAGGATCCCAGCACAGGAGAAGCAGACAGCCTCAGGTGGACGAAGGTGAGGATGAAGGCCAGGTGGAGACGCAGAGCTTGTCTGGGAGCGAAAGCTCCCCGAAAGGCAGCCGCAGACACTTCATCGAGGTCATGATGAACAACTCCCCCCAGCTGAGGCGCAGCTTGGTGCTGCGCAACTCAGTGTGCCTGTCCTTCAAGAGCGACAGCGACTCCCTTTCTTTGGTCTCCAACGTGGACGACGACAGAGACTCCATCACTCTGGACCCGCTGGAGCACGAGTGGATGATGTGTGCTTCGGATGGGGAGTGGAGTAGCTTGTGCAACCTCCTCAGCACAGACCCCACCCTCGTCCTGAGGAAGGACTTCATCACCGGTTTCACCTGTCTGCACTGGGCGGCCAAGCAGGGCAAGCCCGAGCTGATGGCGCTGATCATCAACTTTGCCAAGCAGCACAATGTTCCCGTCAGCGTCGATATTCGCTCCAACACCGGCTACACACCGCTGCACATAGCCGCCATGCACAACCACATGGAGGTGGTGAAGCTCCTGGTGGGTGCCTACAACGCAGATGTAGAGATCAGGGACTACAGCGGGAAGAAGGCCTGCCAGTACCTCACTGACAACGTGAGCGTGGACATGCGAGACATCATAGGGGCGTACGAGCGCTCTGAGTCCGAGAAAGCAGACCGTCGGGATCGAGGCTCCTGGAGGTTCTCCAAGGTTCTCCAGTCCAACCTGAAGCCTCTCAGGCTCCTCAGCCCCAACAACTGCGACTCTGTGGACGGGGAGGCTCGACTCCGAGAGACACCCGTCAGGAGGAAGTCCTCGTTCAGCAGGATGAAGCCCAAGCTGCAGAGGCTCCGCATGAGGACGTCGCAGATCGTCCATGGCGTGACGTTCCACGACGCGGAGGAGGTGGAGGGGTCAACGAAGGGTTCCTTTAAGTCCAGACCAAAGACACATTTCTTTGGGTGAGATCAAAAGTTCCACAGGACAGGGAACTGTTTACAGGGACGTCAGCTAAAACACAGGACTGGGGCTTCATATTTATGGGCTTTAGTGTTTTAATGAGTGCAGGTGGAAGTTGATACTTTATGTTTATATTAAGCAGCTCAAGATTTTTTACAGGGTGGAAGACTTATAATATTCTCTTTAGTCAAATAGTTCCATTTTGCTTCATGTCTTCGACAGCATCATCTAATAAATATCGATATCATAAATAGAGCCTGACGCAGACCGGATGTTTTGGGCTGATAATATTATGGAGTTAAAAGTTTCCGATATCAGCTGATATTCTTTTTTTTAATGTTCCCTCAAACGTGACAGTATATATATAATGTAGATATTTAAGATTTTAACAAATGATTGGTGCACTGAAGCAGATTTAATAATTAGAAATAACTACATAAAAACTAATAGAACATAATTAATAGATTTCTGCATCATATCATATAACAGGTGCAGATACAATATATCTGTGATAGGCTGTGTTAGCTGGTAAAATCAGACTCTGGTCAGACAGGCTATAGATGAAGAACAAAGAGCATTACATTTAATGTTTATTTTAACAGGAACCTGGTTCAGACCTTCAGCTCTAAGCACATTAGTCCCTACTGAAGATGTAAAATCTTTAATAACACCTCACAGATATCTGGTTTCATTTTTTTTTTCCTAAAACAGCTGCTCACTTTAACAAAAGTTACTCAAACAGGAGGAGTTGGTCATTTTTTAGGGACTAGTTTAAGCGGTGGATGCATCCACATCTGGGGCTGTAGTGAGTATTTGTGGCAGCAGGACAGTGTGAGTATGATGGAATCAAAGTAAACTACAATGTGTCACATGACACCACGTGCACAGAGATCGAGTCAATAGAAATATAGAATATTAACGACACATTATGACTAAATGTAATTAGGCCCTTTAGCCTCACTGTTGTGTTAATGTCTCAGTGTGAACAGATAGCCTAGATTAGATGTTCCTCTGTGCTGCAGTGTACTGTAACATGGTGACACTGTGAGCTGACTTCAGGTCAGCCTGCCTCTCTTCACCCACACACAGCTCACACTAAACCCTCTTGACCACTCTCGAGCCTCTAATCTGGACCACTGCAGGCCGACCTCTGTGTGCTGTGAGGGCCGGGCCAGAGGCAGCAAAAAGAGAAGCTCTGCTCTCTGGTAGCTTTTTATACTTTCCAAAACCAGAATGTGGCGAGTCACGTCACCAACATCTGAGGGTGAAATAAACTACCAGACCTCCACTGGAAATCCTGAAGCCATCTGGAGAGAGTTAAATCTGAGAAACTGGATACATCAGCACAAGCACTGAAGTTCACAAATGTTTGCACAGAATGCACAAAATTTTAGAAATGTGTTTGGAGACGAGAAGCAGACAGGAGAGCAGAGTTTTAGAGCACAGGAATCCGTCTGAAGTGTGAATGAATCAGACATGACGCATGATTTAATCCACAACATGCTGCCTCATCTCACAACTCAGTGGACGAGCTGTGCGGGTCACGCTGTGTTAAAGTTCTTAACCCGAGGCCTGCAGAGATGAAGAGAACCTTTAGAGAACGCTTAATCAACAGTACATTTCCATGATGTCACATGATGGTTTGTAAGGACAGGCTGGTTTGTCAGTGATGCACAGAAAGGAAATTTCACAGCGGATCATCTGTTTTTAAAATCCATCCAGTGTTTCCACGAGTCCGATCCAACACTGCTATTATGTAAGACCACGAGTTTAAACCTCAGCGCTGTTCATAATTCATACACTATTTCCAGTGAGAGTGTAACTTTAGCAGCACACTTTAAAGGGCTAATTAATGTTCTCCATTTAACTTTAAGGTTCCAGCAACGTTTATCCCCATTGTGCCTGCTCTGAGTTCAGCTGCAGTCACACGTGCACGAATCCATAAAACTGATCACGTGCCGAGGTGAAACTCAGAACTCGCTGGTTTTTGGTGCAATTGGTTGAGGTTGATCAGTTACCTCATAAAAGTGTCTTATAATTATGATTTAGCAAAACAGAAGTCAAATGTAGTGTTTGACTTACCAAGTCTGTTTTTTTTTTGAACAGTCTGCTGCATCTCGCTGTGCTTCAGCTGTACATTAACTAAGACTGTGTGACATCTGCACAAAACACTTTTAAAGAGCCGGAACAACAGTATATATTTTCATGGGTTACTTGTACATAGGTTACACAGGCCGCGTTAACTGTGTGTGTAATGTTTTTTTTACTCTGGTTAAATAAATAATGCTGATTACACTGTGTCTGAGCCGACTCTTTGTAGGTAGCAGTTGTAGCTCAGGTGGGGATCTGTGGAGTCTCCAGCGGATGTTTTTCTACTATTCACGTAGAAAATGAAGAATTTGACAAACATGAATGAACTCAGTTTTTAGATCTGTGTCAGGTCTGGCTCAGTCTTGTGCAGGCAAGTTCCTCCAGAGTTTACCCACTAGGTGGCACTACAGCAGAGCGACTCCATTCCTGTGTGTGACCCGTCAGCCTCAGGATCATCCTCTCTCCTCTCTCTGTGTCAGTGTGACTCATCAGAGGCGAGGATAATCTACGCCTGCTGCACATAGTGACACACTGTGCTGAATTAACGCTGCTCATTGTTTTCTAAATTCCCAGAGAGGCGGCCTTCACGCGATTAGAAACATTCTGTTTGGGCTGAGTGAAATCTGAGAGAGGATTACACGTCACTGCTGGAGAGTTGTGTGTAAACCTGAAGGTCAGCAGAAAGTTGTATGATTGGAGTAAAGTTAGCAAATGATTCAGAATCAGAGAATGTTTCTAAAGAGAAGAGAAGCCTTCTCAGACACTGAAATGACATGATGTAGCTATCTGCTCTCAGCATTAAACTCTGCATCAAATCCTTTTATCGTGTCTGCTGGGACGAGCTCAGTAAAGTCAGGGTTATTTATCAGGATTATGTTGTTTTACAAGACGGCCATGTTGCTTGATGATGTAAAAGTGGAGCTGTGGTCAACTTTGAACCTTCCTGCTCAAAGAGACTGAGCCGTTTCACCATAACTGAACTTTTCCTTCCATAACTCAGATGTTTCTTGCTTATTACAAAATGTCCTTAGTTTGTTTTTAGTATATCATGCATTATTTTGATGTAATTCATGACGTATGTTATTCTATTATATTAGAATAATATAATTTTAGGGATATTTTTTCAATACAGTGGAAAAAATATCATATGGAACCTCAGATTAATGATTTCCTGTCTGAGCCGACACCTCATCCTGATACACGAACGCTGAAGCTAACAGCTCCATTCAGACTCCAGTGTCATCAGGCCTGGTGATTTCCCTCTAATCACTGCATTTCACCGACCTCGTCCTCCCATCCTCGTTCCAAAGCACAACAAGCTCACAATCTGTCACAGCGTCACTCATATCAGTGTGAGATACAGCTGACGATGACGATGATGATGATGATGATGAGCCGCTCTCGTCACAAAGCAGAGAGCTTCTCTCAATGTCACTACAATCAAACACTCAACCTGGACAAATGTCACGTATAAGGAAGGATTCAGATTAGATAACCCTGACATGTATGGAAGCCAAAAGAAGCCACGTGTGCATAACTTTAAAATAAAAAAAGATAATACAAAATATAATAAAAAATAACTACGTGATAAAACGTCAAGCGTCTCAGACTCTTAAAGGCCATTTGTTTATTAGTAATTAACATATTCTTGCCATCAATCTGTGGATTTAATAAATGTAAACAGACGATTCATAGAACTATAAATTAATACTGGATAAAGGCATCATTCACAGTGATCATTGTGCAATATAGATTAAGTACATCTGATTGGAACACAGGTTGCAAATGAAAACATACACAGCACATTTTACAGTGTAGGCGTGACATAACGATAACAGACCAGAAGACAAACACATGTTTTCTACTAACAGGAAGTGAGTCAACAGGATCAATAGCACAGATAATAATCGCTGCACAGATGAAGGACAGTCTGGTTGATGATTTTGGGAACTCTTTTTGGCTCGTTCGTTTAGACCTTTGCTGATTGAATACCTTCATGTTAAATCTAACTAATCATCACTTTCCTGTCACCTCCAACCAGCGGGAGGTCTGGACAAGAGGCACATTCAACGATACGAACCAATGTTTGGCACAGAAAGATGATCATCCGAGACACAAATAAGACAAACGATTGCACTGTATTTCAGATTCAAAGGATTAAAGCGCAACACTAAAACTGATTTTTGATATGCATATACTGCCAAAATTCAGAATGAAATATGAAACATGAAGCTGATGAACGTAGAAAAGGCTGCGTGTTTTTTTAACAAACGTGACTCGCACAGGAGGGAGCAGTGCATTTCTCAGGGACTATCTCCAGCTGTATTTCTGGCAGCAGCACAGCGGCTGTGATCACATTGTTGGTTTTATTCTTCTTGTGATATTCATGACAGGAAAAGTGCAGACGGTTAGCAACGTCATCGTTCAAAGTCACAGTAAAGAACAGAAATGTGTTTAGATTAAATAACTGGATTATTATTGTCTGATCATCAGCTCGGACATCTTCGCTTTAGGCAAACTTTTTGGGTCGTCAGCTAAAGCTAAAGGCTCTCTGATTTCTGATATCATTTCGACTTAATATTGCACTGTAAATGCTGAATCATCATAGAATGAATTTTTCATTGAGATGTATTCAAATGGAAATCTACTGCAGAACTGGATGCAGCGCTAGAGTTAGGCCACTGTTATTCTGATGTGTAACACTGATCAGTTTCCAATCCTATAAAATTCTATACAATTTATATACTCACACGTCACATTATATCACACATATGGAAACATTAATGGAAAAAAAAAATCAATACAGAGTCATTTATAGGTTTAAATAGGCACCACTTTGGTCAGATTATTTGTGATTATTATTTGTATCATTATTTGTGATGACAAAAATAAGTTGCTAACATCAGATCAAAGCTCATATTATTGAAGCTGAACCTGCTTCGAATCCAGTAGTTACCAAACAAACTCAAACATATTCAGCCATTTCTGAATCATACTAGATTTAGTCATTAGTCATGTAGTTACTTGTTTTATCCCATAGAAATACATTATTATAAAATGTCTCACTGGACCAAGAAGAAGCAACAGAGTATCATTTTCGTTCTGAATCAGTTCAGAATATGTATCAAACATGATGAAGATTGTAATCAGAGTTGTTGTTCTAAAATAAGGATGTAAAGAAAAACTTGAACACTCTGACCAAAATTTCAAGTGAAACTTATAAAATTCCACTGTGGACATTAATGGATGAACATAATAAAGCAGCTCTAACAAAAAACTTGGCATGAAGATCGTATTAAAGTCTGATTCTAAACACAACAAGTATATTTGGCACACGCAGAGCTGTGACTGTCATAACAGGAGCTCGTACACGGGGCAGAAACAAACCATGAGAGTGTGTAAGAACAGTATGAATGAGGTGAAGTGACGAATGTACTCGTTAGTTTGTCTCTGGGATTCCTCGTCATGAGCCACTGATGATAGAACTGCTGTCACTAAGAGTCCTTTTAGTTGCTTCGTTCTTCTTAGTGGCTTGGGAGGTGGTGCTTCATCAGTCAGCTCCAGATCTCTCAGATGACGCTGGAGGATGTCGACCTGTCAGGGAGTGTCAGGCCACCTGAAGGCCCACCAGATGGCAGCTCTTCTTCCACAGCTCGGCCTGGAGCTCAGAGTCGTAGGAGACGTCGGAGGACTGCTTCTTCTTGCCGTTGTATAGGTAACAGCCGCCCACGCCCTCCATCTCAGAGGCGGCTGCAGCGTAGATAGATATGGATGCTCCTTCTGCTGGAGTCTGAGGAGGACAGGGGTGAAGAAAAGAACCATCGACAGTTTAGATCCTCACACCTCTTCCACTTTAACAAGCAGACCCAGGGCTGGTAGTCTGGTAAACTGCTGCAAACTGTAGCTGCTGTTAGCTAATGTTAGCCCAGTTTGTTAGCCGGGCTGCCCCGACCCTGAGCTTAGAGCACCGAGGAGCGTTAGTGTTTGTACCACAGGTGTTTCAGGCCATGCCAGAATCAGAGCTGGGGAAGAGGGCAATGTAACCAAGCTCAGCAGCCTCTATGAACATAATGGCAGAGGAGAAGAGGCCGAAGAAGCTGCCGGACAAGAGCAAATCTGGGACTGACTTTTAGTCGCTGATGAGAGCTCGGTGAAATATACAGCTGTCCATATTAAATACAGCAGAATTACACTCTGAAAGTGGTGAATGAACTGATCATTGCCCAAAGCCAAAGGTTCTCTGAAATCACTTGTATGTTCTGATCTGTGTTGTTCTTGAAGCGCAGTATACATTAAAGATGTCAGAGGTAGTGAACAATGAAACAGAGAAGACAGGAAATGATTCAAGTGAAATATAGTCGATGGCACTGATATTTTCTTTCAATAAAATGAACACAGGAAATTGAATCCTGCTACTATTACAAATTCTAATGTTTATTAATGTTCTGGAGGAACCTTGCAAAGCTACGATCAAAGCAACGTTTTAGAACAGAAAATCAGAATGAATAAATAATAAATACTTACTGCCAGAATTATTTGAGGCTTTTGGCAGGAAGTGTACGTTAATAGTAAAGACTTCTTCTTCATGTCCTAAATTATCCACAGTCAGAGAATTTATGTGATGCGACTTTGTCTTGAAGTAAAACAGGATTACTGTCACAATCCTTCAAATCAGATCAGTTGGAAACGGTCTTGGCTGCCACAGGAGGACAGAGTTAGAGAAAGTATTGCACAATCTTGCATACATATTGTATTTTTAGATGGAACTGTCAAAGAGGCTCTGAAGCGTTTTTATTTCTTACCACTGACTGTTTGAAATAATCACTCCTTCGCAACTCCTTTTCTTCACTCTTAATTTAAAGCAATATTAAAGATGTATTTAACAACACCAGTTCATACTCTCTGAATTCCTTAATGGAGACAGAGTTCAGCTGCCACCTTCTTTCACTCCTTATGGTTGTATTTCTGCCATTTCTCAAACAGTCCCTGGTTACTGCCAAGAACAAATTCTTTCTAGAAAAACTTTTCTGGAGCCAACCCTGTGCAACAACCTCAGAGCCATTTCAAAACCTTTAGAAAACGTTCCAAATCTCATTGACAGGCTATGGTTTGCATCAGTGGCATGTGGTGATGACATACAGTGTGTGATAGTGCTAACTTGAGTCGTGAAGCAGACCATGGATCTATTCTTGGTCCTATTTCACTTTGAGTCAACTGTTGACAGTTGAAGGCAGGATGTCACAACAGTTTACTGCTAATTATCAAAACCTCCAGTTAACTTCCTCACTTTTTATCCTGTCTGTTTGATATTTTGTGCAAGGATATGTTAGATTCACACAGTTTCTTTCTAACTTCTTGGCTGCATTCTAGTGGAAGGTGTCCAATCCTACAGTTGTGTCAGTGGTCATGTGTAGCTCAGTTAGTGAGATGGCCGAAGGGACAGCCTTTACGTCGGGGAATTCTGAATTTGTGAGTGAAAGGGACAAAAACATCACCGTGCACTGATAAGTGTATGTCATCTGCAAAGAGCTTGACTTCAGATTTTAAGAAACACCTGGAAGCTAAACACAGCTCACTTTTGGTAATGCAAAAGTACTTTCCTCAGCAGGTAAAGCTGTAATGTAATGAGTTACTTCTTAATGGCAGTACTCGTTTGATGTTACTTAGTTACTTAAAGTAACGTCACCAGTCTGTGCTTTCCAGCTGGAGAGCTAATCTTAACACTAGCTAGCTGCTCGTCTGCAGATGTTTTATTAAGAAACTCAAAGAGCAGATGTTTGCAGATGTTCTGCTCTTTCTGTGCTGAAACTGATTATTCAAGTGGATTCTTACCGAAGCATCAGACACTGACAGCCCATAGCCATATGAGATAAAGAGATTTAGTCATGCTATTAAAAACGTACCCTGAACAGCAGCTTGGCCACTGGTTTCTTTAGCGCCTGCGTGAGGCTCCACAGGTTGTTGTACAGCGCTGTGTCCACCATGCCGGGGTCCACGGCGTTGGCGGTCACTGGGAAGCCGTTGGCGGTCAGCTGCTCCTGCAGGTAATAAGTGAAGAGGACCAGAGCCAGTTTGCTTTGAGAGTAGGCACCATGGGAACTGTAGCATTTCCTGGAGACAGGGAGAGGATGAGAGTATTGAAATGAGCACAAATTCAGCTTCAGACTGAGCCATGATGGTTTCATTGGGATTTTACACGCTGTCAAGTGTAATGATCAGCAGCACAACAGACTGATTTTCCTGCTACATCTTTTGAAAGAGTAAAAACAACATTCACTTTCCTCTTCAGTTCCCAAAGCTTAAATCTCTAAACCAGCCCATCTCCCTGCGCTCCCCTCAGATTGTTTCCACACACAGCAGAGACGACATCCACTCATTTCCTGAGATGATATGATCGATCAGATCTGAAACATCACCCCAGTGATGCCCCAGAGGAAGGGCTTTGTATTATTCTCTGTTATCTATGAGGCAATATTGCTATGAAAAGCAATAACTGCAGGATATCCAAACACAGTAGACCACCGTCTGACCTCATATGATGGATGTCTGCACTTAACAAATGTTATGTACAGACTGTGCATGTCTGCTTTTCCAAAACAAAATAATATTTTCCTTACCATAACAGGAAAATTATGAAAATTATCACTGACACAGTTGCACAGTCATGGGTTTGATACCGATTTATCATGTTAGCTACCAGGTACACTGGCACACATGAGTCTCCATGAAGTCAAACTTGATGTTTGTGTGTTTTTTTGTCCCATCTGTCCTCTGTCCTCCACTATCTTAACCAACACTGACAAAAAGTCATGTTTTCAGTATTTTCAGGTATTCTTTATGGTATTTTAGAATTTGTCATTTCCTGGTAAACCATAAAAAGTTGTTGATGACATCATCCCGCACTCGGGGGCGTGTACTAATTTTACATCCAATGAAATGCTTTCGCTCCTCTGATTCCGCGAGTGGAATGCTTCCTGTTTGATACAGTCTATGAGTGATTCTGAGGGCTAACAACAACATGCTAACGTGCTCACAATGACAATGCTAACATGTTGATGTTAAACAGGTATAACGTCGTTGTCACGTTCACCATCTCAGTTTAGCATGTTAGCATGCTAACATTGGCTAATTAGCACGTAACAAAGTGCAGCTTCTTTTGCTTTTTTCATTGTTCACTCTTACTTCCTGTTTAAGTCGTCCATGTCTATAACTCCTCCGTAGTGTGTAGCAGAAGACATTGTGACGACTCTAGAGCAGCATCCATGTTTCCCTGACTTCTTCAGCACGTCCAGCAGCAGGTTGGTCAGCAGGAAGTGGCCGAGGTAGTTGAGCCCAAAGTGGAACTCAAAGCCGTCCTGCGTCTGTCTCTCTGGGACCAGCATGGTTCCAGCTGCACGAGAGAAGAGAGGACAGACAGACAGGATTTTAGCATTCAATGCACATGCACTCAGCATGAATTTGACAAACACCAATCAGGGAAGCGTACCGTTGTTAACCAGAACATGGAGGGGGAGACCCCTGGCTTTGAACGTCTGAACAAACTGTCGCACAGATTTCAGCGAGGTCAGGTCCAGGAACATAAACTCAGCTGTCAACAGAAAAACATGTTAGCATAGATCTCAGAGAGCTGCAGAGATAAACACAAATATGATCTGATGAGTTAGTCTGAACAGTTTTTAAAGATTTCAGGCAGAGTTTCACCAAATTCAATCAAAGAACAGCTTGTGTTCTTCTTCTTTTTAATCTTTGATGGCAGCAGATCTGTTGGTTGTGCTTATGTGGAACTCTGAATCCACTGTAAAGTAGTGAGCAGCTCTTCCATTGCCTTTGTACTTTAGCCTGCACACTGACAGGTTTGATTTATAGAATGTGTTGTTAACTGAAAGTCAGGGATATCTAAACTGGCTGGCTTTCCATACATTCAGTCATCACATATTTCAAACATGCATTAGTACATGGTCCAGGACTTAATTACAGTGATGGTCTGTCTTAACAGCTGGTATAAAGAATATAAAGTATGAGACTACGTGACTGTCATACACTTCTAAATTTAAAGCTGCATTCATTGCTGTGTGTTCTGCTGACCTTAAGTGCCCAAAAACTCAAACGTGGAGATCCCCAAAGACCTTTTACTGCATGATGAGTACTTTTTGAGATGTTTTTGATTGTTCTTTCCGTACTTTAAGGGCATTTACTTGTAGTGGTTTATTCTGACATGTTTGTATATAATTAAATAAAGGATAAGGATGGATAAATCTGCTGATGGGGAATCAACACAGCCATTTTATCTATTGTATATAGTTAAAGTTACTTAAGTGACAATTTATATTTTACATCAAACAGGAAGCAGAGTCCTGATAGCTTCCTCATTTTTACATTTCATGTAAAAACGGGCAGATACGGAGGAACTTGTCCCGGATATCGATTGCCATTTACAGTAGCCAATAGCGAGTGTGCTTTACACCAACACCTAGTGTCAGCATCTACCTTCCAGTAAACATCCAGAACCAACCAGACCCAAGGCCAAGGACAACCTCCGAAACCAGCAGTGGCCAGTCTGTAAGTGAAACCAAACTCAAAAAAAAAAGAATTAAAAAGAAAAAGAAAGAATGTGGCCTCTGGGATTAAAGCTCTGGACAGATTTCAAAGTAGAATGTGTTTTCTCTAAAGCCTGGTCCGACTTGTTACTCATGAGTCACTTACCACTTGCCGCTTGTGGCTTTTCTGAACTAACTGCTCAAGTACACAATTGAATCAATTAAACTCCCCCATTGAAGCATATCCTGCATTACATTAATTGCGATGCCTCACAAGAGAGGGTAAAAGTCGAGTGAGGCTGTGCTACAGAATGTCCACGTAAAGAAACACATGGCAAAGCCTACTTATAACTCGGTAAATCACTGCTCTAATCAGTGTTTGTCACAGTCGGACTGGAACAAATAGCCCTTTGTGTGACGGCTGTCACTGTTTGTTCTGTGTTTGGAGGAAATTCACTCTACTGGAAGGTTTTACAGTTTATAGGACACTTCTCTACATCACTTCAATCAGGTTATGAACAGCCGGATGCCTCCATGAGTCCCATTTAAAGTTGCTTTCATCAGAGCTGTTCAGTCGTCGGCCCTCAGGTTCAGATTTGGACAAATTCTCTAGTTGTTTTATTTGTTTTAAAATGAAGGGAAATAGGTCGGATCTCTACAGACTGAGCTGACTCTTCATGAGGTCCCCAGGACGAGAGTCATAAGTACAAAAGTATAAAGCTCATCTGAGGTCTAACAAATGAGTTCAACCAAATAAATCCATAACCATAAACCCTTGTGTTTAAGAGTCATTTAACATTACATTACTTTTACAGAGACTGGAACATCAAATTGGCATCAAAGGAACCGCCCTAAGCTGGTTTAAGTCGTATTTCTTAGATCGATCTCAGTTTGTTCACGTCAGTGATCAATCCTCCATGCACGTCAAAGTTTGTCATGGAGTCCCACAAGGTTCTGTACTACGACCGCTTCTATTCAGTTTATATATGCTTCCTCTAGGGAACATTATTAGGAACCACTCCATTAATTTTCATTGTTATGCTGACAACACCCAATTACATTTATCGATCAAGCCTGATGAAACCAATCAGTTAACTAAACTCCAAGCATGCCTTAAGGATATAAAAAGTTGGATGTCCTACAATTTTCTGATGTTAAATTCAGACAAAACTGAAGTTCTTGTAATTGGACCTAAACACCTCAGAAACTCCTGATCACCCTGGCCTCCAGCTCCACCGTAAAGAATCTTGGAGTTGTTTTTGATCAGGATTTGTCCTTTAATGTCCACATAAAACAAATTTCGAGGACTGCATTCTTCCACTTACGTAACATCGCCAAAATCAGACACATCGTGTCTCAAGTGGATGCAGAAAAACTAGTCCACGCATTTGTTACTTCTAGGCTGGACTATTGTAACTCTTTGCTATCAGGTTGCTCCAATAAGTCTCTTAGGACTTTGCAGCTAATTCAGAATGCTGCTGCACGTGTTCTGACAGGAACCAAGATCAGAGATCACATCTCTCCCATTTTGGCTTCCTTGCACTGGCTACCTGTTAAATCTAGAATAGAATTACCGACCGACTGCACATCTGTCCGTCCTGGGAGAGGGATCCGTCCTCTGTGGCTCTTCCTGAGGTTTCTTCCACCTTTTTCCCTGTTAAAAGGGTTTTTTGTGGGCAAATTTTTCACTCGACCTGAGGGTCTTTCTTGTGACCTTGAATCTAGCAGCTCCTGCTGAGGAGCGTCTGGCAGCTGGAAGCTGCACAGAGCCAATTGTTCAAACCATCTGGAACACACACATCTTTGTTTAATATGTGATGGCACACATCTACAGATATATTTGCCCATGAGACCAAACGAAAACACTGCACTTTCTAACCTGCTGGACTGCATTACAGATATAAAGCAGTGGCTGGCACAGAACTTTTTGCACTGCCGTTGGCCTCAGTCAGTCCTCAATTTCTCGTCTCCAACTTGTGCAGAACGCTGCTGCCCGATTTTTAACAAGCACGCCCAGACGCGAACACATTACCCCTGTGCTGTCGTCACTCCACTGGCTTCCAGTCCGTTTTAGAATTGATTTTAAACTTCTGTTGTTTGTTTTTAACGATATTAATGGCTTGGCCCCCTCTTACTTGTCAGAGATTTTAACTTTTCGCAACTGTGGCAGAGCCCTGCGCTCTTCAAGTCAGCTTCTGTTAGAGGTCCCTAGGTCGAGATTTAAACAGTGGGCGATCGTTCTTTTGCGTCACTGCTCCCAGACTGTGGAACAAACTGTCCCCTGACATTCGCACCACTACTGATCTCAGCCTTTTTAAATCGAAGCTTAAGACCCACTTTTTTAGACTGGCGTTCAATTCTGACTAGGACAGTACTGTTTCTTAGGTGTACTCATTCTGTCTGCTCTTTTCTATGTATTTCTAATCTGTGTTGTATTTGTTTGTTATGTATCTGTTATGTATTGTTTTATGGCTTTGTTGACTGATCATTTCAGATAAGATGTTGGCATGCATAATAAATATATTAAATGTGGGTTTTAAGAGAAGAGTTTAAATTTAAACTAATAAGATTTTGTGTCAAATTTTCAAAAAATAGAGACTACAAAACTTTATACAGATATCTTAAACACACTAAATCTGCACTTTTTCTATAAATTTTGCTGAACAGATTTGGTTTGAAGGCTCCATTGTATGTCACTTCATATTTTATATCAGGCTATTTGTTTGGCTTAAAAAGATGACACAGACAGACGATTACCTTTTTGCCGCCTTCTGCATGAATCCTCTTGACGGCCGCTGTGCCCTCTTCTTTCTCGTTCCCAGCTGGAGATGATGAAGATCAGAGAGGCTCGGTGGGCAGATGTCCATCAGGTATCAACTCAACCCTCAACTGACTCTACAAGACTCGCTAACACTCATGTCTTCTGTTTACAACAGTACTAATAATTCATGTATCCTTAAAAATAAAACGCTAAATTTAAGCTTAATCATGTAAGATGTAATCACAAAGCATCTGACTGCTGGGGACAATTCCTGCTGTTTGATTAACATGTAAGATTATAACTGGACTGCAGAGAGAGAACTTGTAGGAGGAAGCAGGGTGTATATATGATGTGATTTAAGGCATATGATTGGACAGTAGCCTACCTATGACAACATGCATGCCCAGGCTTGCCAGGTGTCTCGCTGTCTCAAAACCCATTCCTCTGGTACCCCCAGTCACAATGGCAACCCTTCCATTTTGCTTGGGTAAGACTGTGTAGGAGGAGAGAGGGGACCATGTGAGAACATTATGCAATCCTTCATTTCCTGTTTTTGCTTTGGACACAATATGAATATGATTTTTTTTTTATAATTATATAATTTATTTAAAAAAGGTCACTGAGTCTTATTGATCCAGTTCCAGACCTTGTAAGGATGAAGGACTCTTAAAACTTGAGAACTGTAAAACTGTAACACTGTAACATGGAGGTCCAGTTAGTCCAGATCAGAGTCTACATGCTCCACTATCAAATATGAACTGAAGTCATGAGTGTCAACAGACAGAAAGACTACAATCAATGATTAAAATGAAATCCATTGCTTTGCTTCAGCTGATGAACAGTTGTGATTGTCTTTATAAAATCAAATCATGAATCAATAATCAATAAAAAAATAGAAGGTTTGGACATAAAACAGTCAGGCAAAAATGTTGAAAACAAAATATTTACTGCTGTTTTAATATTTTTATGTGCCAGTGTTCTGCAGAGAGACATTTTTTGGGGTGTCCATTACTAATAATGCAATATCCACAAAGCTGCAGTATATAGTTACAAAATATCATCACAAACAAAGCTAAAAAAGTTGAATCATAGAGCCTGAAAAGAAACACTGATAGTGCAACAGAGAAGTCCAGAAAGACACGACATAGTTCACAACATTTGAGGCATAAATAGAGACAACACAACGCATTTATATTTCATTAACAGTTCATTACAGACTTGTTGGATCAAATATGAAGAGATTATGGCTGCTTCTATTCTTATGATTATTTCAATGAACTATATTTTCTATACACACAGCTACTATGATAAAATTTAAAAGTGATATTGTCAACCGTCAGCAATATCTAATTAAATACAACAAACAAACATTAACAAATAAAGTTATTTGTACTCTGTGTACAGAGTGTGGTTAGCCTAGCTTAGCATTAAAATTAGAAGAGTGAGAAAACAGCTAGCCTGCCTCTGCTCAAAGTAAGAAAAAAACCTCAAGAATGAACACACATCAACCCAGAACATGTCTATGATCATGCTAGTAGCTCTGTAAGATTGTACCTTTGCAATGCTGGGATTTGATCTAAATGCTAACATGCACAAAATAATGATGTTGGCAGGTATTATATTTATCATGTTCATTATCTTAATTTAATGTGCTAGCATTTTTTCCTGAATATATTGGTATTTGGTATCCTGGCATTGGGCAAATTAAAACTCGATGGAAAGTTAGAAGATCACTAAAGTCATGAGGATTCATCTTCTAGGCACCATAAATACAAAATGTCATGGCAATCCATCCAATAGTTGTTGAGACATTTCACTAAAGAACAAAAATGTCAACCCACTAGAAGAAAGAAAGAGTCAGGGGATCAATGTCATTAGCGTTCGTCCATTGGGGAACATGGAGATGGAGCTACACAGCTAGCAAAGCTAAAAACAACAATGGATTGTTTTATGAGTGACATGTTAGAGATTTAACGTGGGTGTTAACTAATGGACTTTGAAGGTGTCGACAATTGTAGACAAATTTTGAAATATCATACAATAATTTTCAAATGTGTAAGTGCAACAATATGCCAAATGCTTTTCATATGGATTACACACCAAAATTCAAAAGGTTAATATAACAGGTCCATTATGGATACTGCTTGATTACATATAGCATGTAGACCACATAGATGCAGGGAGAATAAAGTCTTTAAAATTCTTTATCTTTTTGCATGTTTAAGCGCACAGTCATTCAAGCGGCTGACCCAGACCACAGTGTCCTTCCCAAACACTGTCCAAATCATCCTCACTGGGTTCAGGCTCATAGTAGCCTCGCGAGTTCTCATACAAGAAGACCTGCTGATCTACTAAAGCTGGAGCTATACGGTTCCTCTTCCCACAGAACAGTCCCAGAGGAGCTGAACAGCCTGTGACACGGTACACTCGTAGCAGGAACACACCAGTACTTCTGGAGCACCTTGGGGAGGGTGGGGAACAATGGTGCATGACTTGTCCACCATAGTAAAGGGTCCTCATTCAGACCTAGGACTCTCTGTGATTTGTAGTTGCTCAGCTCCTCTACCACTTGTGCATGCAGCTCCTCCTGGCTCTGGTCTGCATCAGACTGGCAAAATATAGCAGCCAAAGGGTTGTCTTGGGTGACACTTCTGGTCGAGGATTCTCTTAGAGGTGTCTGTTTTTGCTAGGTGGCTCATCAGATACCAAGGAGAAATCATCTAGGCATGGTCGCTCTGCAATCTGCTTCTCAAGGACTGCCTTTGCCTCTTCAATGATGTTATTCTCTACTTTGGTGCGTTCCTGAGTGGACAGGAAAGGCAACTTCTTGTACCGAGGATCCAGGAAGGTAGCAATGTTGAGGAATGTTGAAATTTCTTGCGATAGTTGTGAATTCTGTGAATAGGTGCTTGATAGGACCTTTGAGATGACCTCTTTGGTCATGCTGATCTCTTTGAGGTCCCCTTCCTTGACCTTGAGGGTGGTGTTCAACAGCATATGAAGCACAGGCCTAACCATGCTAATGGTTGGGTACCTGCAAGAAGTTATCATGTTTGCCACAACTTTAAAAGGATGGAGGATTTCAGTCAAGCCCTCCAACAAGGCCCAGTTAGGACCACCAAAGTCTAAATGGTGGCTGCTGGAACTCTCTGTAAGTGTTGCAGTTATAGCAACCTGTTGCTCTTTCAGTCTTTGCAACATTGCCAATGTTGCTAACCAAGACCTACCCTGTCTGTAATGAGTACACATTGAGCGAGGCCATGCAGCTTCTGTTTCTCCTTCAGCAGATACATTGATGGTTCTCTGAAATGATCCACAAGTTTGCGGCAACATCCCAAAAACAGTCAACTCGTGGCAGCTGGAAGGCTTCGTCCATTGCACGGTTGATGGTATGTCCAAGGCAAGGCATTTCCACTGATAGTTCCAGGAGTGAGCATGCTTTGACAATGTCCACTGAACCATTTGTGGTGGCACCGCTAACTTTGTGGGTTATTCCCCACTCAACAAAAGTTTCATACATCGCTCTGGTGATGTTCTCAGCTGTGTTGTCCTCTTGTACGTCAAAGGTTTTAAGGCACTTGTTGGTCATAGAGAAGCCAGTAGTACTGTTGTAATTAACTGAATGCATAGAGAGTGAAATGTACGTTCTATTCTGGGTTTGGCTTTGCCAAAGGTCTGTAGTAACACCACAATTCACAACACTAGCAAGCTCACTAAAGACCATGTCCCGGCACGCAATACATCTGAGGAAGCATTTTAACTACCAGGTCAGTCTTGCTTGGTGGAGAGTACCCAGGATCAACGGTACTCATTAAGGTCTTGAAAGTCAGTTCTTCAACTACAGATACAGGGTACAACCCCTCGCAGATGAAGTTGATGACAGCAGCAGTCAAGTCATTGTGTCTTCTGTTTTCATAGCCTAAGCTCTGCCTTATGTTTGTGTCCTGGGATTGTTGCTGAACATGAAGACCCGAGGGCTCAGTCTTTATCCTGGAGAATGCCGTGGCAAACGCCTCGCGCATCTGATCCGTGTTGCTCTTCACAAACTCACTGAACTCCACAGGGTGGTTCTTTTCAAGATGGTACGACAGATTGGAGGTGTTTCCGGAGTAAGCAATTTGACTCATACATACACGACAATATATCCGTTTCCAGTGCAATATGCAGCCATCTGCATCTGTGTCAAAGCCAAAGTATTTCCAGACTTTGCTTTTTGCCCGTGGGTGCGCAACCAGATTGAGGCCAGAGCATGAAGGTCCTGAACTTTTACCCTCCATTGGTTCCTCCAGTAAGCAATCCACTTGGATGCCTTCACTTATTGAGTACCTAACAAGAATAGTGAAATAAACATTTGATTATGTTGATAAAAACATTTTTTTGAAGGTACACTGAGATGGAATTACAAAATCTTCCATCTGTGTTTACATGCACACAAAAACAGATTACTGTGAGAAATCAGGTTAAGACAAGAAATCAGATTACTTTTACCTCTGCTGCCATCTGATCTGACCTCTGAAAACCCAGTTCACATAAAAATGGCTATTTAATTTGATTTATCCCATACCCTCTTCCATATTTTTCAACCAAGACTGAAAAATTACAGGATAGATGGATGGCCACCAACATACCCTCTGCCAAATCCATTATTTATGATGCAATATCATAAATATAATAGAAATAGAATACCTGTTAGCTGCACTTTTAGTTCACCTACTAGATTATGAACACACTACTGCTCTGGCCTCTATGAGTTAAAAGTTAGATCTGTCAAATTGACCAAACCCAGCATCACAAGCTATGTGCACTTGTGACCACATTTAATGTAGCACTCTAATGAAGCATGACACTAGTGCCACACTTTAACAGATTTCACCAGAACTGTGTTGTAACCAACAACATTGATATTTCCAAAAGAAAAAGAAAAGTCACATTTTATCCTTTTTGTTACGGTATGGAAAATTCCATGTAAATTTAGCAAAATCCCATTACAATGTGCATTATCACTGTCTGCATGCTTTGTGAGATTACAAGAGGATAAACCTCGAGGCTTCAAACACACAATCACGTCTTTGTCTTAAAGTAGGTCTGACCATTAACTAACAATCTGTTGGTCATGTTCTCAATTGATCAGTTCTTTGGTCCATTTTTGGGTCTCTGTAAATAATATCGTAAAGAGTACAGTCTAGACCTGCTCTGTACAATATATAAATAAGTTGAATAGAATGTCAGAAAATGATTGATCACCGGTTTCGCAAAGGGACATCTTATTTTGTTCACAACACAAACATGTTCAGTTTACTGTCATAAAAGGACTACAGAAACTAGCTGAAATCAGAGAATTTGGACTAAAACTTGACTTTAATTATACAGTAGTCATATTATAGTTGTTGATTACTGTAATAGTCGACAGCTGATTATTAATGGACTAATCGTTGCTCAATGGTGATAGTATTTTTAACTGTCTCACCATGTCAAGCATTTTTATGACTGTGAACTATCGCCGCTCTCCAAATAAAAAGACTAACTACAGGTACACACATCTGAACTTCATTAGACACATGTAATACAACAGCCCACACACACACACACACACGGACTACATTTCAAGCCTCAACCCTAGAAATCTGCAGTACGAACCTTGAAATGTGCACCACAGCGTAACCAGGAGAAATATTAATAAACTTATGATGGTGTCACATGATCAGCTGGAGGCAGTGTGTAGGATAAAGGTCACAGTTTAATATTTCAGCTCATTTGTTCCTTAAAAACAGATTTTTCCTCACACGTAGATAGAATATTAAACACACACGGTGTCACAGTGTTATTGAGACACAGTAAACACGTGAAGCTGTCCTTTAACTGTCAGAGCAGAGCTCATGCCAACAGCACCAAACTCCACTAAGAAAACTGCGTGTTTAACGCCGTTTGAAGAATTCAGTTATATTTCTGTCAATAGTTTCACTTCTAGTTAGTTTTGCAGTTAAAATTATGAAGGTTTATTATTTTCTGCTAATATTATAACGAGCTATGTCGAGTGTAGCTCTCAAACTGACACTGAAAACAGCAGAACACCCATTATCGGACACGAACAGACTTTAGGAAACACTGAGCTGACCTGGGAGCGTCAAAGATCTGTTGAACATCTGATAGAGAAGAACTTTCACTCCGCACAGATACAGCCTGACGAGCGGCACCAGAACCGACAGCAGCCACATCCCCGTGTGTCTGTGTCCGACCGAACCGAACAGCTTCCGAGTACTACTGTGTGCGTCACCTTAACGCGTCCGACTATCTGCGGGAGCCTGCACGGGATCTGTAACGCGTCCGTCGTTCCGCCCCCAAGAAAAGCGTCACACGATGCCAGACACTGTTCTGTTAAAACAAGACATGTTCTTTTATCATAACACATTTTATGGTTGTATTGTAGTCTAAAGCTGTGTGTACAGTCTAATATTTTTTTTACTGTGCGTTATTGTGTTTGTCATTTTATTGCTCCTCCGGTATAATTAATACTATGTTTATGTTCATTTGTCAGTGACTAATTAATATAAATACATTTCCCCTGCAGTTATGGTCCCATTCTTCTTCTTCTTCTTCTTCTTCTTCTTCTTCTTCTTATTATTATTATTATTATTATTATTATTATTATTATTGTTGTTGTTTTGTTTATTAATGTTTTCATTATTATCATTACTATGAGTGTTATGGATATTAGTTACAGTCTAATAATTGATGTAGACCTTTGGGTAAATCACCTAAATTCATTCAACACACTCCTGAATTCGTACAATGGAGGTTGTAATGTGCAAAATAAAAAAAAAAAAAATCGAGAATTCAGTTTCAAGCACTTTCCAGACTGCCTGGAATACATATGAGCTTGAAAAAAACAGAATCAGTCCATAAAATAGCTTTTTAAAGTTTTTAAGCCTCAGGATGCTAAATCCCACAAATTCCAGGAAAACACAGACCATCACAGACATGCCCATTTGGATGATTTTCTATGGCCGTGAAAGAGATTTTGAATCATTTGTCATGGCAGGCTGTCACACAGCTGCACATTCATGCATGTGGGGCTGTGGTAAAGCTTTGCAGAAGAACGGGATCATATTTCTGAATTCAGGCTATATTTGATATTTAGTCAGTTTGCAGTTTTATAACCACCAGTTGAAATGTCTTCCTCCAGGGAAATGTGATCATCTGTGACGGTCAAACGTCTTTCATGTCATCTGAAAGAAAGCATTGAGTCTGACTTCCCCACGGGGGAATATATGAAGATGAATATATTTAGATAGATATTTAGATTTAACTTGTTTGGACATTTTGTCAGATATCACAATAACTACAGACCAGAATATTATGATATTCATATTCAGGGTTCCCAGAAGATGACCCCCGATGCTTCATTCCAGTATCAAACCAAAGCATGTAATAGACCCGCTGGTCCACCGTGGAACCTTTTCAACATGTTCTCATTCTGTGATACACTTTCTAAATAAAGCTTGCAAGTTTGCACTTAGGTCAAGGTTGGGAAAAGGCCATGAATTACCTTACATGCCTGGCACAGACTTACATATGTAACTTACAAATATCTAAAGTAATGTAAATATCTAAAGATTGACTTTTCGTTACACACGGAACACAAACAGCAGCGTCCTGGGTGAATTCCTGTGTTTGTTTGACCACCACAGCCTCCACCATACACGGAATATGTCACCCCTTTACACGTTATATGTAACATCCATTGTTATTGCCCCCTGCTGGTACTGCACCTTCATACACATGTGTACTCACATCTAGTTGAGACAAAATGTGACACTCTGGTATCATCTAGTGGATACCATGTCATGCTTTGGCGTGAGGCTCTACCAGATTACCAAAATTTCCACTTGTACTCAGTCACGTCAACATCAAACTCTACTGGAAAGATTATCATAAGGTTTGCTGCTGAACAGAAGATGAGTGTTTTCATTGTTGGACATTCTGTGATATATCCTCAATGACCACCGTGTCAACATGTAGACATCCAACATTAGGTTTATCTGGACTAATTGTACAATCCAAGCTACCGTAGGTCAATAAGTGTCTCAACACTCCATCTGACACAAGTGCCACAGTTCCTAGAAAAGTGACTTTTGTTTGGAGAAAGAGTAAGGGGAGGGAGAGAGATCAAGCAAGAACTTATTCACTTTTGTGAGTAAGTACTCTGGGACGAGGTCTTCAAGAAAACAGACAGGAAAGGATTCTGTTGACCGAACTTTTAGTAACTTGTCCCATCTCCAAGCAACCACTCGGGAGTTGGTTTGAGATTTCCAACCTCACATTGATGGTTTGACTGCCGCAAACTGGAAGATTTGCAGAGGTGCATGCTGGTAACCCTGGCGAATGATGACCAGTGCCTGTACAAGGAGTCAACAGAATGAAACCAATAGATGCTTAGTTCAGATGGGGTGAAGTGGAGGATTTGGTGTCAAAGACTGTCAACAGGTCCAGCAAGATCAGACCTGATGACATGGCATTCTTTCTTGCTAACGTCATGGTTCTTATCACTGACAGCAGTGCAGTTTCAGTGGAATGACTGCTCTTCAAACCAGATATATAGATATGCACATTATCATCTTTCACCATTAAGAAAAGATTCATATCATCATTTTCTCATGTGACACATCTATGGTTTGTTTAGGTTTCAGCACAAATATGGCTTAGTTAAGGTTGTAGTTTGGGTTAAAAATACTATTTAGGATTATTAAACATAATTGGGTTATTCTAGAGGACTGACGTTTTCCTTTCTTTTTTCATTGAAACATTGTTTGGGGGCATTATACACATAGACTGGTGTTATAATTATACCGTGAAGTTTCCTCTTGCACCATCCTAAGGACAAACTTTACATTACACCACTAGTATAGCTCCAAGAATAGTTGTGTGTGTTTTTCATATCACGGCCTTGCTGAGACCACACAGTTCTTGAATAATACAAACTTGTTTTAATTAAATGTACAAGTACAAAATGATGTATGTCTGTGAGCAGGTAACAAAGTTAGACTTTACTTTGTTGTCCTGCATCTCTGACAAAGTCTCAGCTCCACCCTCTGACTTCCTGGAACAAAAGGAACAGCACAACTAATCGGAGAAGACAACACAGGTGGAGCGATCCCTACCACCATCACATTTGTTCCATCCAACACTTTTAATATTGTTGAATGAAATAAAGATTGTAGCATCTAGGAGCTGCTAGCAGGGCTTTTTTTTTGGCAAACTGGGTCAAGTTTCTCAGTGAAACTCTTTTCTCCGACTCTGTCATATCTGTGCACAACAGCACCCTCACCAAATCTGTACTTTCCTCACCAAATCTATGATGGTGATCAGGTTTTACGTCATTACCAAAGAAAAGGCGAGGAATCAATCACACAGACAGCGGAAAGCTGAGACATTAAAAGAAAACAGACAGCAGAACTGGCCAGGTTATAGCACACTCCTTGCCACCGGCATCCACACACAACAGATGGTGAGTGATGAATGAGCTGCGTTACGTGGGAATATTTCTGAAAGGAACAGACGAAAACACACACACAAAGGTAGTCTGTAAGCTCCTGGCTAAAATTAAGAAGAACAACGCATCTACAAAGAATTAAGGACAAAACCTAATTTCAAAAAGTTCTGTGATGAGGTGAATCCATGTAAAACTGAGTGAGGAAGTTCACTCTAATATGTTCAAGATACAAATTACAGTCTCAAAGACGATCAGCACATGAGATAACAAACATAGAATAAAGTCAGTCAGTCTAAAGCTGCATGAATTTATAAACACTACACACATTATAAAGTTGTTATAGTTAACATGTTAGCGATTTACAGCTTATTCCATCATGCAGTAGACATGTTTGCATCCACCTGATGAATGTAAGTCCAGTATTCTCTCTGCTTTATCTCTGGTTTGGTCTCCACCAAACAGCAACCTCAATAGCTCTGAAGTGAAGCCAATGCAGAAGTGCCAAAAACTGCAGTTCCTCAAACCTCCACTCCAGAAGTGAAACTGTGCCCATAGGTCCCCATGTTAAAATGTCCAACTTCACAGCAGAAATAAACATGTTTACAGCCTGGTACAAAAACAGTTTTGGTCTCTATAGCTAATTTCCCGTTCATGACAACTGTACTGAGGGAATTTATACACAACTCACCTGTTCAAATGATATTAAGGCTTAAAGTTACGAAGAATTGAAAGCGTGGTACTTTGATTGACAGGTGGGTGCTGTCACACATTTGCAAATTAACACAACACTTCTAATTGAAATAGCTCCATCTCCACCTAACCCTAACATCCAGCTCCTCACCCAGAAACCTCCACTCATTCAGGAGGAGACACGCTAACAGCACAAGGTGCCAAAGATGCTTCCACTGACAGACGCTCAGCAACTAAAGCTTTAAGCTTCTCCATCAGTGATGGAGAGATGACAGGAAGGACAAACCTACATCATCTCTCAATGTCACTGCTGCACCATCACTCTTCCACAAAATGCTACACTCAAATGAACCCAGCACCATCATCCTTATTACCCTAACCCTAACCCACAAAACCTCCGACTCCATTTTCTGTATTTTGGACCCTTTCGACCCCAGACACCAACTTCCCGCAACATAGTGTCCTCATTTTTAGACTATGGTTCTCTTCAAAGTTCATCACTGTCACTGCTTACTATATCAATGGCACAAATTCATGTATTTACTAAAGATTAACTTCCACACCTCCAATCAAATCCACTTGATCTGAGTATGAAATTACTTTATAAGAAACCCAGACGGCCAAACGTGTCGTGACTTCCCAAAATCACAGTAAGAAGGAATGAAAATAAGTGCAGGCAGAGGTGGAAATGAGATTTGCAGAGGAACGTGTCTCTGTATGCTGCTGTCTGTCCATTTCGAAGTTAATCAGAGCTCACCGTGGCTGACAAAATGTAGGTCCACAGTAGCTCATGCTTATGAAACCAGTACTACATCTGGATACATTGTTCATAAGACTAAACAAAACACTTGTTGTTCAGACATACTTTGACTTTTTTTTTTTTTATAAATTAGACGCTTTCAACGCAGTGTGAGAATATTTTAGGTTAGAAAGGAGATGGGAGGCCATGATGTATCCTCACTACACTCTTTATAATCAATCACTTCCTGTCACCTCATCTCACCATGGAAGGCATGAGATGAAAGAAAGAAAGAAAGAAAGAAAGAAAGAAAGAAAGAAAGAAAGAAAGAAAGAAAGAAAGAAAGAAAGAAATGTTATATTCCTGTTACAGTGAAAAAAAAAATGTAGATATAGATTTTATGGTGAAAAGCTACCAAACCATAACAGTAAAATACCGTAAATTATGCCATCAAGTATGACAGTGTTTTCCTGTATACAGTAAAACACACTGTCATATTTCCAAACCTTTACCTATATGCTATTTTCAGGGAATTTATACAGAGTAAAGTAGCATTTTATATTCGAGACTGTTCATTTTACAGTAAAACACCGTAATATTTGATGATATATTTTACAGTCTTTTACTGTCATGACATTTTAAAATATAAAATAAAACACCAACCTTAAATGTGAAATCAACAAATATCCTATTACTGTAATATTAGAAAAGGTTATACCATAAAAACAGTTTTTACAGTGTATAGTCACCAGACATATTTGATTAGATACTGCATGAAAACTGCTATTAAGTTACTGTACGTATTCATTAATATACCTGTACATATACCTGTACAGATTTGATACAGAAATCAGTAAGAGATTCACTTCATGAATAATAAATAACAACACTGTCCCTGATCTTGTAATTTGGATGCAATAATGTCAAATTTTAAGTTCATTGAATGAATTTTAAATGATATTGGGCTTTGACTGAGTAAACATTCAGTATCATGCTGTATTTCTATGCTTTTGTCAGGAGCTCAGTTGGTGCAACATGTTGAATATGAGTCCAGCCGAAATCAGAGCTCTCGCACACTCTCTTTCTCTTTCTCTTACACACACACACACACACACACACACACACACGACTGTCATCTTCTAACTGCATGATGTTAAAAAAACAGAGGAGTCACCTGAAGGTGCGCGCCGATCAGGTTCAGGGTCACCCTTCTGTTTCTGGACTCTCCTGGTTCTCCTTCAGTAAGTCCACGTCCATCAGATGCCGTGGTCACAGTCCACGTCCATCAGATGCCGTGGTCACAGTCCACGTCCCTGCAGATGTACCACAGGATCACGTAGAGGATGAGCAGGATGGCGAAGATGAAGAGAGCCACCAGGATCGCCTTGGACACGGGAGAGATGAAGGACTGCATCTCAGCTGAGAGGGGGTTCCTCCTCCGTCCGTCTGCACGCGCTGCCGGTGTCCGGTGTGAGGCTGCAGACACGCGCGCACTCAGCGGGGAAGTCCTCCTGATGTCCGCGAGGAGTTGGAGAGGCAGCGAGAGAGAAAGAGAGAGAGAGATGACTCGATCTGTGCACAGCTTCAGCATGCACATACTGTACTGTACACTTCTTTCTTTCTTTCTTTCTTTCTTTCTTTCTTTCTTTCTTTCTTTCTTTCTTTCTTTCAATTAATAATGGAACAAATTAATGAAATGGATGGAGGTTAAAGAGGTTAAAGTTAGACTGCACGCCATCATTAATAATAGCCAGGCATTGACTGTTTTTATCTGTTTTTCTGTGTTTTAAACACTTTTGTATTTAGAAAAGTGTGATTTAAATAAAGTTTTCTTTGTATTTTTTTATTTTATTTTACTGAAATGGCAGAAGTTGAATATAATATTCATGTTTTCATTACTGTATCATCACCTGAAAATAACATTCATGATGTTTTTATTGTTTAGAATGAGCCTTTTACTAAAGCTCATGATGCTTACGATATGAATCCCCTCCTAACCCTCTCCTCCTCTTTTGCTCTCATATTTTGCACTCCTCCCATCCATCCCATTTCTTTCTCCTGTTTCTTCTTCTCTTTCCTACTCTCCGTATGGTCCTGAGGAGATCCATCGTGCCTGGGTGCTATTTTCCACTGAGACTTCTCCACATCGCAGCAACAGGCTGCAGAAGTTCAAGAGTTCGAGCTTCACTCACAATCTTCTCATTTTGTTCATAAATCATTTAAACCTATCTCGTTGATTGTGTGTCCTAGCACTAGGCCAGCCAACCATGCCGAACCACCATTTGACGCCACCTTAGTTCACGCTTCATGCTAGGAAGGAGAGGGTGAGGGGGGGAGGTTGCAATGCACAACTACACCACTAGGTGCCACTAAATCCCACACTGCTCCATTGCAGAATGAAATAAGAACTACTGAATAACACAAACATATTAAACGCCCACAGGGAGGCTCTTTATTTATCCTGTTAATGTTACATAACATGTAGCTGACATGAGTCATTCAAACCACTAATTCACACTAATTGCTAGTATTTTGCAATGACTGTTTGTTTTTAACTCATCTGTTTTTGTCGGGTTTGTTGATAACATGTTTTTGTAACATACCTTCGTAACGGCATCCTCGGACCACCACACCCAGCCGCTTCTTTAAAGGTGAGCGTCACAGCTGCATCTGTACATTCTACAACATCAGCTGGGAGTCAAAATGAAGTTCGCTTCTCTTCTACTGCTGGTCGCTGTAACAGTGACAGTAAAAGGTAAGATTATCACACTTTTATCATCAAAATCTCATTGAACTTTTAAGATGGTGCATGAAAGGCAAGAACAGGGCTTGCACACTGCACAAACTTAGAACTTAAACTGAGAGGCTTAAGGCTCACCTGGGGTCCGTACTGCTGTTATACTGAAGTTTACTGAAGTAAACTAGTTGGTAGTCACATTAGTTAGTTATTTGGGGTCACCAATACCAACTGAATTATCAACCAAGAGAGCTCATGCAGTGTTTTTTCTAATGAATACTTCAGGATTTCTTGTCCTAGTTGGCTTAAAAGTTCAAGCTTCAGCTCTGAATGATTGTTTTAGTTGTTCTCCAGGAGCTTTTTCTCATTTCACATGATCTTCATCTACAGTTTGAGTGGCCTGTAAAAGAAAAGATTCAATAGGAACCAGAACAGACAAGGAGGCTTTGATACAATGTTCTGTTCAGTTTATTATTAAACAATATTGCCCATTTTAAGTATAAAGATGTTTTAAAATATATATATATTTCTTATTGTCTACAAATCTCATTAACCAACCTAAACCAACATTGTGTTAGATCGCCTTCCAGTATGCTCTGACTTCTCTATGCAGCTCACTAGTTCGTGGTGAAGATTTCAATCTTCAAAAATGACTCACAAATATATAATTTCAGTTTTAAAAAAGCCTCACTAATTTCCTAAAACAGCTGCTCACTGCAGTTTTTAACAAGCCATACTCAAACAGAAGGGACTATTTTCAGCAGTGGATGAATCCACATTTGGTGCTTTAATGAGTATTTGTAGCAGCACAATGAAACGATCTCTACACACCCCTTCATGAACAAAAAAACAACTGAGGAAACTCTGTTGTATCATTTTACAGAGAGCAAACACTGAAGGCAGGTTAAAACTAATAATGTAACAACTAAATGTAGTAGTAATATAGTAAATATAGTTGATCAACATTCTCTGCAGGAACATGTCATCCAGTGCAACAACCATGTTGTTCATTAATGTGGTTTTAATAGTTTGGAGCTCTGTGGCACAGAGAAAGAAGACATATCACATAAAAGTATTTAAATTAGCTCGTATCTAACATGTGCAGGGGCAGTATTATTCCACCAAAACAGTGGACAAACACCTTAATTAAAAAAAAAACACTTACTGAGACTGGAAATTGCTATTTGCAAGAGCTTTAAAAGTGATTAAGTATAGTAGAAGTATTGCTGCTTTTCTGTTGGGAAACCTGTGACTCATGGTGTCCAAAGCATCAGTCAGCAGTCTGTATGACTCAACAGCATCCTAACACTGAACACATGTTGGTAGGGTTGGTTGTAGAGACACCATGCCACAGACTGATGGAAAGAAACAGACAGTATGAACATCCGTTGCTCAGTAATATTTGTAATGGTATTCATGTCTTTCTCTTACAGGATCGAGCCTGTCTGACAGTGGTGAGTGACCATGACTTTAGTCTAATCTGGGTGTTTGAACAGAGACGAGGAATAGATGTTGAAAGCAGAGTTAGGCGGTGGTCTCCTGTTGATGGAGCCAACCAAAGACCCACAAGTCCCAACAGCATGTCCTGCTTTAGAAACAGCTCACATCAGATGTTTGGGTTAATGTCTTAGTGTTGCACCATTTCAGCTGCCAACCAAGTATTAAACCGTGATGTAACTAATAATAGCACCACCTAACAGAGACACCAGGGTGATATGAACTGCAGAGCCCTAATGGAGCTGCTACAAACCAACGTCCCCAACCAAAACCAGAAATGGCTCATATTACTACCTAGAATGCTGTCCTGTCCTTGTTTCCTGTCAGTTAGTTTGTGATATTGAAATATTAAAGATCCTGTATAAGTCCTTACCATTTCAGTTTTTACTTGTGGTTTAGCGGTGCATATTAGCTTATTGTAATAATATAACACATTGCCACACAGACAGTTTGGGATGTTTGGGCTGTAACCTTTAAGACCTTTATAACAGTTTAGAACTTTCTTTATAAATGGTGATGAATCATGTATTAATGCTTCACATCAGTAGTGATGTATTCATAAGAAAAGCTTCCAGTTTACAAGGTTGTAGAAAATCCATTTGTCTGGTTTATATCTTCCTCCAGCATCACAAGTATCTATGATCTTTCATATACACAGTGCAATGGATGAGAAGGTGTCCAAGGTCTAAGTTATAGTGTACAATACTGAGTGTCCAGTATGGTAAAACTCAGAGATTTACACAGTCGTATCAAGCCAGAATGGACATGACATGATAAACTATTGTCAACAAATATACAGGAAGACAAAAGACGATGGATGATGGTTTGATCTGGAGGACGGTCTCAGTCCATGTTTTTGGCTCCTTTTCTGTTTTTCTACTTATCGTTGATATTTCTGTACTCACAGATCCATATGGTGGCGCAGCTCTTCGCGAGCTAAGCGAGGTGAGTGTGCAAATACTATTTCTTTTCTATGATAAATGTTCAGATAAGTTATGCATGCTGCAATACACTTTTTAATCGCTGAATTAAATATGTTTGAATGTTTTGTTCTGATGTACGTGTGACCCTGTTCTCCAGACCGACACCAGGTCTGAGTCTGAGTTTAAAGACACACACCCTGAGTTTCCCAACAGAAACCACAAATCCCCAAATGTACCCACAGTTAGAGTTGATGTTTCACAACATGAAATGTCTGCTGTTGTGATTAAAGCTGGGTGTGGATCTTTACATGGGTGGTAACCTTGTGACTTGTTTCTCATGTTCTCAAACAGGCTTCAGAATTTATGATTTACTTCGCCCCAAAGGTGAGTAGCTTCAGGAGATCGTTCATGGATATTATGAACATAATAATAATAATTCTCAGGTGCGCTGGATTAAAAATATATTTATGTTACAGAACCCCCTACTGTAAGACCCACACCTGGACCGACTAAAGCCTCTGGAGGAAGTGAGTCTACAAACAAAAATTATGCTCGTTCAAATTGACTGTTCATAAAGAGACATATATTCACATATATACTGTATATACATTATTGCTGCATTTATTTCAGATTTTTTAACTTTGTTATATTCCACATTTTTAGATGACTCTGGGTTCAATCTGTCCGATGCGCTCAATCCAGGTAGGAACAGGTTCTAACAAAGGTTTTACTGATATGGACTTAATACAATGTGCTAATGCTAACAAATTAATGCTAATGCTAATACAATTTTGGTAAAGCCACATTCATTGGTATTTGGCCACCTAACACAACACTTAGATATTATGGCCTTATATCATCTGATCCTTTTTTTATAATTCAGTTTTTCTTCAATTTAAATAATTTTTCATTTTTTAAATAAAGTTTTACTTCTTTACTGTTAAAGTTTATATAGCTAGCATGTTAGCAATTAGTACAGTAGACACAGGCTAACATTCATTTATGTAGTTGCTATCATAAAGTGAGTTTATCAAAGCTTTAAACACACTGTATGACCCATAATTAATGTAAAAATATTGATCAGTGTGTAAAAGGTTGCTTATTTTGAAGAAGAATTATACAGCTCCTTCAGCTCTACTGAGCCTCTTTTAGCTCATTGTTTTGGTATAACGGACATGTCTAGACAAAAGATCTAAGTACGTAGATCAAGAGTATTGACACAGTATTTAGTGTTGTTCTTTGATTTGTCTGACACAAATTCAAAGCTCTTGTGTAGGAAACTGATCATGTGAGGCCAAAGATTATACACCAAAGTTGTATGTGTGATCAGAATCCCCTCAGGTTACAGTTCTGAATGAACATACTGTCATACTTTTTCTGTTGATTGATAGATCCCAAAACTTCCAAGCCTGCTGGAGGAAGTAAGTACACAAAAACTTGCTCATTTCTTGAAATACTGTAACATAAAGTGTAAAAGTGAGCCTTCAGAACAGCTTCAGTCTTTCTTGTCATAGTATCTGGAGACTGTCAAAGACATGGTGATATGTGATTCACATTGTGTTCATACTCAAACCCTGTTTGCAAGCATTTCACCTGTCTGTAGGTATTGTTCATATAATATTTAATAAAACAAACAATTGTAATGTTTATAATAAAGTTTTGCTCAGAATACATTTATATTGAGATATTCTGTAAACCAAAATCATTTTTAAGCGTGCTGATCTTTGGTATTCTTCATTCCTAGATGGCTTTGGGTTCAATCTGGAGGATGCTCTCCGTCCAGGTAAAGATAGTTTATGTTTTCTTTCCTGTTAATGTGAGATTGTATATTATGAGAATTGTTAATAAGAAATGAATCACGATATCAATGAGCACAACCAGTAACAGTGGAATGAAGCAGCAGCAGGTCAATGAGAGCTTGGCAGGTACCTCATTGATTCCCTGACCTTTGATTGGTGACTAATCAGGGATTATGATGATTATAATTAGTGATTAACAGTCACTGATTCTATCATTTTGTCTGACAGCTGATTCCATTCATTCTTTATTTAGTGAATAAACTCAGCCTATAATCACATTCATGCATCATCATGTTTGGGAGAGCTTAAACTGCAGGCCAAGGGACATTTGGATGTGAACAGCACCACCATGTGGCCATGTATGGAACTAGCACTTTGTTTGCACTTGTTTCGGCTCACTTCTCCAGAACCTAGAATTACCTGACACATTTCTGCACAAACACACCCTCCACTCTTTTATTGTGTATCTAAATGTATTACATTGCAAACATTGCATTGCATTTGGATGCAGATTAAAATTCCTTTCTATTAAAATAAGAAATTCAGATGATCATACAGCCTGACATATGACATGTACATGTCCAATGTTCTTGCTCCCACAGCTGTGAAACCCACTGACGGACCCAATGGAGGAGGTGAGTCTACTAATCTCACATCTTATTTTATTACCTGATAATTCATTCACATGATATTATAAAGATATTTCTGTTTCTAATTAGAGATCTAACTTTGGAAGCAGTGTAGTCTCTTTCTATGACCGACTGGATGATACTTTTCTAAACTCTTCCTCAGATTGCCAGGCAAACGTGGTCCAAAAGCTGAGTGCCATCATTGAGACTCAGAACCAGCAGCTCAGACTGCTGCAGAGGCTGGCTGCTCGCTAAACTTCACAGATTGTAGACATACAGGAAGATGTGTGTGAGTAGCAAATCAATGTTTTCCACACACATTTTCATGAAATAAAACTTTCTCTGTACTCTCTCCTCACTTTTACTGATCTTTGTGTTTTCAGACACGAAGAGGATGGGCTGGATGACAACATATATATATACATATATATATACGACATATTTTGAATGCACACAGAAGGTTTGTATCCAAACATCCAGTCAGAATGGAAGCTTAAAGGAGACACTGATGGCAGGATGGAGACGATGGCTGGTGGAGGATATTCTGTTTAAATGATTCTTTATTAAATTTTTGGTGCATCAATAAAGATAATCATAAATGGTGAATGTTTGTGTGTTCATTTAAATTAAAGGTCCCATATTTGACAGTTTCTGGTGTTCAATTTGAAGTGTTGATATCCATTAGAAGATATATTTGTGGTTTTAAAACACTTATATAGTTTTACATCTCCTCTATCACACCTATCTCTGGAGACCTGTTTTATAATCATACAAAAATGGATCTCACTTCTACAGTATGGGACCTTTAAACTTTAAAAGTAATATGTGCCAATCATTCCCTCAACCTGAAACCGGTGGTTTCAGATTGAGGGAATGGTACCCCCCTGGTGGAGCCCAGAGCCATTACAGTGTGCATGCATGTGTGCTTGTCCTGTCTGTCTGTGTGTGTGTCTGTGTGTGTGTGTCTGTCCTGTCTGTGGGTGTGTGTGTGTGCTTGTGTGTCTGTCCTGTCTGTCCTGTCTGTCTGTCTGTGTGTGGTGTGTGTGTGTCTGTCTGTCTCTCTATCTATGTGTCTGTGTTTGTGTCTGCGAGAGAGAAGGATAAAATGGCCGACATTAAAAATGTAGTCTTGATAGTCATTGATATCATACAGATACTTCAATAAAGTTAGTCAAAGGCAGGCTTGAGGTTGCCAAGCAACCAGGGTCAGCTGCAGGCCAGAGGAATTAGGCACAGGTGCGCGCACGCACTCTTTGTCTCTCCCCTGAGACACACAGAAAATCTCTAAATGAAGCCCCTCGAAGGTGGCCAAAAATGCCAAAAAAGGTGTGCCGCAAACCAAAAGCTGAATGACCATCAGCATCCTCATCTCATGGACCATTTCCTTGCTGATTTTCAGGCGAAAATTGTATAAACTTTGGCCTCGGGAGTTAGAGAAAGAACAGGTGCTCCCTGCTCCTTTTGGAAATTTCTATTCTCAAATTAACATGGGAGTAGATTGGGCAGTAGATGTGTGTTGCTGGCGTATCTTTGTGTCTGACCCCAAAACTATAAAAATGACAGCTTCAGCAGTGTTATCACTGCGACGCCTCAATTTTCCATAGCTTGCTATGGAGTAGCAAGCTATGGGGTTGCAAGCTGTGCCTCGTGTGTAGCTCACGAGGTACTAATAAAAAAAGAAACATGCAGAAGAACAATAGTTATAAAGATTTGAAGAACAATAGTGTGATCACCCTCTGGGAACCCACACAATAAAGATTTGAAGAACAATAGTGTGTGTCGCTTCTGGGAACCCACACAATAATAATAATAAGCGCGGTGAATAGTATATAGTGTACTCTTTCAGACACACTCAATGAAAAAACATGCGCACATAGTATAAATCAACAGATAAAATCTAGATCCACATTCATCAGATACACTAGGTGGCACACACAAGTTGCAGTAGAAAATGAATGAACCACACCCATGAACTACTGTACCTTGAATCCGCTCCAGCATCTCCTCCCACTGACTTTTCTTGTAAACATAGTTTAGTTCAACTAGGTGGAGTCTTGATGATTTTGGCCCATTATGCTGCATTATGCTGCTTGCATATAATAATGTGACGTCGATGTTGTTATTAGGCAGGACAATCTTTAAATTGTAGAAAACTATTGGTAAATGGACTGTACTTATATAGCGCCTTTCTAGTCTTTCAACCACTCAAAGCGCTTTTACACTACATACCTCATACACCCATTCACACACATTCATACACTGATGGCATTGGCTGCCAAGATGCCAATTGCTCATCAGTTTTTAGAACTAACCATTCATACACCGATGGTGCAGCCGGGAGCAATTTGGGGTTCAGTATCTTGCTCAAGGACACTTCGACATGCAGATTGGAGGGAATTGAACGGGGGATCGAACCGCTGATCTTCTAATTAGTTGACGACCCGCTCTGCCTCCGAGCCACACTATACTATATACTATACTACTACTGTAGCAAAGACTGGCTCTTTTACCTAGACTGAAGAGAATGAGTCTAATCTATTCCAGTATCAACCAATAATCACTTTATTCTTTATATAGGTGTACATTACTTTTATAGAATCTATAGATAAACACAAGAATGGGATATAAAAGTTGTGTTTTATGACATATTGTTTAATACATGTCAACGTAGCTTGAAATGTACGCAGATAAAATAAAAGTGAATGTGTGTTTATGTGTTATAGATAAATAATACACTTGAGCGAGTAACACCCCTCTGAGAGGGCTGCCACACCCAGTGAGTTGTTCACAGGCAAAGTTGACTCATGACAAAGTGTCCCACTTAGCGACACACCCACTGAAAGGCCAACTCTGGTCATTGGCAGCTCCATTTTACGAAACGTGAAGTTAGCGACACCGGGGGCCATAATTAAATGCATCCTGGTGGCCAGAGTTGGCAACATTGAGCCTAATTTAAAACTGGCTAAAGAGCGTAGATACATTAAGAATGTTATTCACGTCGGCAGTAATGACAGCCGGTTACGCCAATCAGAGGTCACTAAAATTAGCCAAAACAATGTTGGACTCTGTAGTTTTCTCTGGACCCCTGCCCAATGTGACCAGTGATGACATGTATAGCTGCATGTCGTCATTTCACCGCTGGCTGTCGAGGTGGTGTCCAGCAAACGATGTGGGCTTCATAGATAAGTGGACACCTTACTAGGGGAAAACCTGGTCTGATTAGGAGAGACAGCATCCGTCCCACTTTGGATGGAGCAGCTCTCATATCTAGAAATATGGCCAAGTTTATTAGTCGACCAAAACCGTGACAACCCAGGGTTGAGACCAGGAAGCAGAGCTGCAGTCTTACAAGCTCATAGTACCTTACTACCCCTCTAGAACACTGCGCTCTCAGAATGTTGGGTTCCTTGTGGTTCCTATAGTTTCCAAAGTAGATTGGGAGCCAGAGCTTTCAGCTATCAAGCTCCTCTTCTGTGGAACAAACTACCATTCTGGGTTCGGGAGGCAGACACTGCTATTGTAATCATTTTATCATTCATTGTAATTCATTGTCATTTTATCATTCATTGTAATTGTACAATATGTTTGTGTTGATTTGTTCTGTACACGTGACATCTATTGCACGTCTGTCCGTCCTGGGAGAGGATCCCTCCTCTGTGGCTCTTCCTGAGGTTTCTTCCAGCTTTTTCCCTGTTAAAAGGGTTTTTGTGGGCAAGTTTTTCCTCACTCAAGAGGGTCTAAGGACAGAGGGTGTCACTCCTGTACAGATTGTAAAGCCCTCCGAGGCAAATGTACTTTGTGACTTTGGGCTATACAAATAAAATTTGATTTGAAGCTAGAGTTGGTTAAAAGAGACGCTGTTTGAACAGTATACAGAGTTCACGGCACAAACAGAGGAAACCACTGCGAAAAAACAAGAGTTTGAGCCAAAATGGAGTTCTGTTTGAGGATAGTTTTACTTCTTTTTCTTGTTTCTGGGACATTAACACAGGGTAAGCTCCTTATGGAGATTATTATCGTCAACCATAGGCTGTTTAATGGTTACATTATGGTTGTGGTATGTTTGCTGCTCTTGCCTTTAATGGCGAGGCGCGAAAAAGCTTCAAGTGTCTGTTAGCTCTGTGTTATCTAAGTGAAGCTGCAAACTATAACTTTTGTTGTTGTGAGGTTATTAGTTACTTCATTTTCCATCACAGTGTGTGTGTGTGTGTCCACAGCCTGAGGACTCCAGTGTGTGTTATGGAGCAGCAGCTTTAAAAGGAAACATGGGTTAATGTGAGAAGACCAGAAGGTTATAGTGTTATATATGCACAGAACCTGTGTGTCAGTGTGTTTATCAAATCTCTCTCTCTCAACCAACCTTCCTCATATGGCGCATCAGGTCCTGGTGACACATGAGAGGTGCAATGCAGATCCTCTGGTGTAATGAAATCTATTGTAGCTGTTAAAATTGTTTTTCTAGCTAAAGTAAGAAGCTCAGATGCAGTTGATGGTTACAATTTCCATTGATATGCATATTGTAGGTCTGGGGTGTGGTGAACAAAGAGTGTGAAAAATTTGGCTCCAGATCGGATAGTCTGTGAACTTTGACACCTTCTGGGGTTGAGATCAGGCAAAGGCCTAATTTGCCCTTCAAGTCCCCGCCCATCAGGTTAATGGGACAGACTTTTGAGAGCAAGAATGCATGTTTGAAGTTTGTTTCTGGCCCATCTGCACATTTGAGTGGGACAGTAATGTTCTCTCTAATTGTTTGACCTGATGAACCAACAGAGTGCGCATAATCTCCACTTATTGTTGGTTTTGTAGTGAGTTCTAAAGCTTTTTATCACAGAATGTGTGGCTTCTGCAATGCTCAATGTATGTGTGGAAACTTCTTGAAATGATCAGATGTGTACTGAACATATATTAAAGCAATTGCATATCTATTGTCTGAATTCTGATCTGCTCAGTATGTGTGTGAGAGTGTGGTGGAGTACCTTCTTCCGATCTCACAAGTTGGTTTGGCTTGTCAGCAGGAGTCCATCCGTCTCCGACAACCCTTAACCATTTTCAGTCCGACTTGTCCACCAGGGTCGATGAGGTATTTTGTGACATTTGCGTTTCCAATGTCCATGTTGACCACAAAGGAAACAGACATCATTTGGAGGTTTTCTTTCCCAGTACTTGTGTCGGCCACATCCTCTTCCTCTATGTTCATGAGCTGGTTGTCCATGTTCTCGGACTGTGTTATACATGGTTATTGCTGCCATGTGAAGTTCTTTCTGCGTTGTCTCTTCTTTTTTCTTTTTCGTCAAGAGTATTTGGTCATGGGCAGGCGTGGCATGTCTGTGGAGTTCGGACAGCTGTTCATCATTCCATACAATGCAGGAACTTTTGACGGCTGAGTCCAGATACTTTAACCATGGGCCTGTTGAAGACTGCATTTTGATTGGAATGATGCAGTCTATGTGCTACTGGAGAAGAGGGGTTGGCTGTAGGGTTCTGTGGTGGAACAGACACATCAAGGGCACCATGAACTGCCCTGAACTTGTTTTTTGTTGTGGTATGGTGGAGTTTGTTTCCCTTCTTGGATTCCAGCTTCAAAGCTGTCAACTGTGAAACAAAGAAGAAATCTGCGAGTCTGGTGTTCTTTGTGTGTGTGAAATTTGCATTTCATTGGTTTCAACTTTTTTCACATGGAAAAGGTAGTTTTTTGTCTCTACTTCCCTTTCCACATCTGAAAACATTCCTTTTGACCTTCCGTATTTTCAAATTTTCTTACAGAAACCTTCTTTTTCCCTCTCATTTCTTGTTCTTTTTCCTTCGGTTTTTCTTCTAATATTGAAAATTGGATGGCAACAACTTCTTTGGGACTCCAGCTTCACAGACCTCCAACAACACACAGCAACAGAAATTGGGTTTTCAAAAGGGCCCCATACCTCTTTTAATTTGGATTCTCAGCCGATGGTGTGTTCTTGGTCTGCAAAGAGGAGTTTCCGTGGAAGTATGTTCCATCCACCCGGGTCACAAATATGTTTTTAAACTGAGGAACCCCCCTGTTGAATCCAAACTCAGCTGTCCAGACATTTAAATATTTTAAACTTTTATCCCCATGTTTCCTTCTCATAACATCCACAATCGGCCCCTCCGAGGTCCAACCTTGACAGAGCTTTTACTCCCATTCCAAATGGAGGTCGTGCACAACTATTACGATACAGATATTTCTGTAAAGGATCACTTCATTTAAGGTTAACAGTTTTTCAATCGCTAACAAGCACTTACCCATACTTCAGAAACTCTTAACACAGACTCACACCTACAAAACACAATTGGCCAAATGGATCATTTTCTTCTCAAAAACACATTTTGTTAAATATATACTAACTCTTCATTTCAAAATACAACACATCTTTCTCTGCACACACTAACTTTACCAAAACACTGGAAATCTGACTCAAAATGAAATTATTCTGTCAAAGAATTACACTTGTTTCACTTCACAAGGTACATGCAGTCAATCAAAGTACACCAGGTTTCAAAATACTGGCTATTGTTGACATTACAAAAACTGCATAGACTTTTATGTTTCAGCTATTTGCATGCAAAACATGCAATCCATAAATTTCTTGGTTGGGAACTGTATGTCCACATGTAATGTTCACATTCAAAAGCATTGCAGTAAAAAGCAAATCATTTTTTTCCCTTTACTGTTTACTACAGGAGGTAGAGTAGTTTTACAGTATTGCTTACAGTGAACAAAATATCCATGAAACACACAAGAGCATTCTGAACAAAAAAACAACAGCAAAAAGCCCAGATAAAAAGGGCGGAACTAAAAAAGCACAAAATTACTGTATCTAATCTCTGCGATCTTCAGGGTTAGGCCACGTGTTTTCATCAACATCGCATCTGATATTATCCAAGGCGATGCGCCTGGGATAAAACCGCTTGGTATGTCGGATCCACCCTTGGCAATCATCAACTGTGATGTCCCTGCAGCCAGCATCCATGGCTTCAAGGAGGGACATCTGGTCATGTGGCTGATGGTCATAAACCTTCCACCTCCATGCAGAAAAGAACTCCTCTATGGGGTTGAGGAAAAAGTATCTGAAGTATGGGTAAGCACTTATTAGCGATTGACAGAAACTGTATTATCAGCTGAGATATATTGTTTTTGAACTGATATCATTGCAGAAGCAGAGGTTTTTATACTGTATCTAAGGTTTGGAATATTGTTTTTGCTATTGTGGGATGTTGTGTGTTAACATTCGTAAATAATACAAAAACAATCCATAATTTTGTTGGGAGGTATAGCTTGTCTGTTAAGAAAATGTAAGCATTGTGGAAATGTGTTCACTGACTGCATATTGTGTGAAAACGACATGAAATGTGTGCATGGTATGGCCACAAAAGACTTGAGAGTTTTGAAAATGTGACAACTGGTTGGACAAACGCTTGTTAGCGACTGTTAGCTTCGTTTATGCTACAAGCGAATAAAAGCAAATCACTTTGTCTGTGCTACAAGTGAAGGAAAAAGCAAATCACTTCGTTTAAGGCTACAAGTGATTTAAAAAAACAGTCGCTTCGTTCATCGATTGTGGATATGTGACCTGAATAGTATTAACAGCAGTGATGTCAGGGATATGAAATCATCTGTTTTAGCCTTTCCTGCATAAACCTCAGGTTATGAACTTTTATTTAAAATACAAAAAGTGAAATTACGGGTTAGCATATCGGCTGAAACAAAACTCTATAGCATGCGTCCCTGCTATTTGATGCTGGAAAACTTTTATTGTCATGTTTGACCAATGTAATACACTGAACAAAAATATAAATGCAACACTTTTGTTTTTGCTCTCATTTTTCATGAGATGAACTCTAAAGATCTCAAACATTTTCTATATACACAAAATAACCATTTCTCTCAAATATTGTTCACAAATCTGTGTAAATCTGTGATAGTGAGCACTTCTCCTTTGCCGAGATAATCCATCCCACCTCACAGGTGTGGCATATCAAGATGCTGATTAGACAGCATGAATATTGCACAGGTGTGCCTTAGGCTGGCCACAATAAAAGGCCACTCTGAAATGTTCAGTTTCATCACACAGCACAATGCCACAGATGTCGCAAGTTTTGAGGGAGCGTGCAATTGGCATGCTGACAGCAGGAATGTCCACCAGAACTGTTGCCGGTGAATTTCTCTACCATAAGCCGTCTCCAAAGGCGTTTCAGAGAGTTTGGCAGTACATCCAACCGGCCTCACAACCGCAGACCACGTGTAACCACACCAGCCCAGGACCTCCACATCCAGCATGTTCACCTCCAAGATCGTCTGAGACCAGCCACTCGGACAGCTGCTGCAACAATCGGTTTGCATAACCAAAGAATTTCTGCACAAACTGTCGGAAACCGTCTCAGGGAAGCTCATCTGCATGCTCGCGTCCTCATCGGGTCTCGACCTGACTCCAGTTCATCGTCGTAACCGACTTAAGCGGGCAAATGCTCACATTTGATGGCGTCTGGCACGTTGGAGAGGTTCTCTTCACGGATGAATCCCGGTTTTCACTGTTCAGGGCAGATTGTGGCGTCGTGTGGGTGAGCGTTTTTCTGATGTCAATGTTGTGGATCGAATGGCCCATGGTGGCGCTAGGGTTATGGTATGGGCAGGCGTATGTTATGGACGACGAACACAGGTGCATTTTATTGATGGCATTGTGAATGCACAGAGATACCGTGATGAGATCCTGAGGCCCATTGTTGTGCCATTCATCCACGACCATCACCTCATGTTGCAGCATGATAATGCACGGCCCCATGTTGCAAGGATCTGTACACAATTCCTGGAAGCTGAAATCATCCCAGTTCTTGCATGGCCAGCATACTCACCGTACATGTCACCCACTGAGCATGTTTGGGATGCTCTGGATCGGTATACGACAGCGTGTTCCAGTTCCTGCCAATATCCAGCAACCGCACAGCCATTGAAGAGGAGTGGACCAACATTCCACAGGCCACAATCAACAACCTGATCAACTCTATGCGAAGGAGATGTGTTGCACTGCGTGAGGCAAAGGGGTCACACCAGATAGCTGTTGGTGGTCACACCAGATAGCTGTTTTTTTCCAAAGTGAGGGGAAGTTGGTACTTTGGTTAGTTTTCATGTGTCCAGCTGACTGATCAGAATTTGTCAAAATTAAATACGTAGGATCTCTAATTATGACTGACTTTTTATTGTCTGAGCACGGTAGGCAGAGTGACACATGGTGTGAAGTCAGCCAGTTAAGGGAACTGGTGTTCCTGGTAGCATTTTGCATATTTACAATACTCAACTCAAACTTTATTTAAAGCAGCTTTCATACAAACATGCAGCTTCACAAAGAGCAAAAAGCAAAACAGAAAAAAACTTTCTCATCAATGAAATGTTAAAATAAAGCAAATATAATAAACACACTGCACTCCACTGGAAAATGGTTTGCCAGCCCAGATGCAAATATTACTTCGACCTGGTAACTGTGGTGAACTGCACCGGTCCACCGTACTGCTGCTAGCATGCTGCATCCACCGAAATAAAACCATGACCCAGATTCCGTCACACAGAGTGTGGTTAAGCTAGCTGTGGTTGTCTGGCACACACACGTGCTCACACTCTGCACACACAAACCTGAAAGTGTGTGTGCTGTTCAGATTTCTTTACTTTTATCAGAATGAATATGTATCAGAATGAAATCATTGGACCCATTGTCACCCATGCTGGTGCAGTGGGTCCTGGGTTCCTCCTGGTGCACGACAATGCCCAGCCTCATGTGGCAAGAGTATGAAGGCAGTTCCTGGAGGATGAAGGAATTGATACCATTGACTGGCCCCTATGCTCGACTGACCTAAATTCAATAGAACACCTCTTGGACATTATGTTTCAGTCCATCCGATGCCTCCAGGTTGCACCTCAGACTGTCCAGGAGCTCAGTGATGCCCTGGTCCAGATCTGGGAGGAGATCCCCCAGGACACCATCCGTCGTCTCATTAGGAGCATGCCCCAACGTTGTCAGGCATGCATACAAGCACGTGGAGGCCATACAAACTACTGAGTACCATTATGAGTTGCTACAAAGAAATTTGGGCAAAATGGACTAGCCTGCCACATCATTTTTTTGCTTTGATTTTGGGGATGTCTTTGAATTCAGCCCTCTGTAGGTTGATAGTTTTCATTTCCATTAATGATGTGGCATCCTTTCGTTCTTAACACATTACCCAGTCCATATCAGGAAAGATATCCAGGGTGATTTCTTTTCCTGTTGAGATCTGATGTGTTTTCAAAGTGTTCCTTTAATTTTTTTGAGCAGTGTATATTAGTTAGGTATAAACCAAAAATTTCACTTCATAACTCTCACGTCTCAATTTCATTGTGTGTATTTGTGTTTTATAGGTGGCTTTGATTTGTCGGACATTTTCGACCCAGGTAAACCTTTGGAAAGTCTCTCTGACATGAATATGATATCTAAAGCATACTTCATTTTGTATCAGATGTTCAGATTCAGATCAGTTGTTACCTTAAATAATAATCAGCATATGTAATCTGCCTGAATAGAAAAATTGGCAGCCATAACTGTCTATATCTTTCTACCCACAGATCCCACTGCCAAACCTGCTGATAAGCCACCAAAGAGTGGAGGAGGAGGAGGAGGAGGTGAGTCTGCAAATATTGTATTGTTGTTTTTGTTTTGACTTCTTACTTTACATCATCATTAGTTATATATTAGTTAGGTATAAACCAAAAACTTCACTTCATAACTCTCACGTCTCAATTTCATTGTGTGTATTTGTGTTTTATAGATGACTTTGATTTGTCGGACATTTTCGACCCAGGTAAACCTTTGGAAAGTCTCTCTGACATGAATATGATATCTAAAGCATACTTCATTTTGTATCAGATATTCAGATTCAGATCAGTTGTTACCTTAAATAATAATCAGCATATGTAATCTGCCTGAATAGAAAAATTGGCAGCCATAACTGTCTATATCTTTCTACCCACAGATCCCACTGCCAAACCTGCTGATAAGCCACCAAAGAGTGGAGGAGGAGGAGGTGAGTCTGCAAATATTGTATTGTTGTTTTTGTTTTGACTTCTTACTTTACATCATCATTAGTTATATATTAGTTAGGTATAAACCAAAAATTTCACTTCATAATTCTCACGTCTCAATTTCATTGTGTGTATTTGTGTTTTATAGATGACTTTGATTTGTCGGACATTTTCGAACCAGGTAAACCTTTGGAAAGTCTCTCTGACATGAATATGATATCTAAAGCATACTTCATTTTGTATCAGATGTTCAGATTCAGATCAGTTGTTACCTTAAATAATAAACAGCATATGTAATCTGCCTGAATAGAAAAATTGGCAGCCATAACTGTCTATATCTTTCTACCCACAGATCCCACTGCCAAACCTGCTGATAAGCCACCAAAGAGTGGAGGAGGAGGAGGAGGAGGAGGAGGAGGAGGTGAGTCTGCAAATATTGTATTGTTGTTTTTGTTTTGACTTCTTACTTTACATCATCATTAGTTATATATTAGTTAGGTATAAACCAAAAACTTCACTTCATAACTCTCACGTCTCAATTTCATTGTGTGTATTTGTGTTTTATAGATGACGTTGATTTGTTGGACGTTCTTGGCCCAGGTAAACCTTCAGAAAGTCTCCCTGACATGAATATGATATCTAAAGCATACTTCATTTTTGTATCAGATGTTCAGATTCAGATCAGTGGTTACCTTAAATAATAATCAGCATATGTAATCTGCCTGAATAGAAAAATTGGCAGCCATAACTGTCTATATCTTTCTACCCACAGATCCCACTGCCAAACCTGCTGATAAGCCACCAAAGAGTGGAGGAGGAGGAGGTGAGTCTGCAAATATTGTATTGTTGTTTTTGTTTTGACTTCTTACTTTACATCATCATTAGTTATATATTAGTTAGGTATAAACCAAAAATTTCACTTCATAACTCTCACGTCTCAATTTCATTGTGTGTATTTGTGTTTTATAGATGACTTTGATTTGTCGGACATTTTCGACCCAGGTAAACCTTTGGAAAGTCTCTCTGACATGAATATGATATCTAAAGCATACTTCATTTTTGTATCAGATGTTCAGATTCAGATCAGTTGTTACCTTAAATAATAAACAGCATATGTAATCTGCCTGAATAGAAAAATTGGCAGCCATAACTGTCTATATCTTTCTACCCACAGATCCCACTGCCAAACCTGCTGATAAGCCACCAAAGAGTGGAGGAGGAGGAGGAGGAGGAGGAGGAGGAGGTGAGTCTGCAAATATTGTATTGTTGTTTTTGTTTTGACTTCTTACTTTACATCATCATTAGTTATATATTAGTTAGGTATAAACCAAAAATTTCACTTCATAATTCTCACGTCTCAATTTCATTGTGTGTATTTGTGTTTTATAGATGACTTTGATTTGTCGGACATTTTCGAACCAGGTAAACCTTTGGAAAGTCTCTCTGACATGAATATGATATCTAAAGCATACTTCATTTTTGTATCAGATGTTCAGATTCAGATCAGTTGTTACCTTAAATAATAAACAGCATATGTAATCTGCCTGAATAGAAAAATTGGCAGCCATAACTGTCTATATCTTTCTACCCACAGATCCCACTCCCAAACCTGCTGATAAGCCACCAAAGAGTGGAGGAGGAACTTTCGATGACTTGGACTTGTTTGGTGTTAGTAATGGAGAGTACAAGCCTCAAGGAGGCATCGCAGGAGGGGTAAGACATTAGCACATTAGCACCATAATTAGTGATTAACAGTCACTGATTCTGACATTTTGACAGCTGATTCCATTCATTCTTTATTTAGTGAATAAACTCAGCCTATAATCACATTCATGCATCATCATGTTTGGGAGAGCTTAAACTGCAGGCCAAGGGACATTTGGATGTGAACAGCACCACCATGTGGCCATGTATGGAACTAGCACTTTGTTTGCACTTGTTTCGGCTCACTTCTCCTGAACCTAGAATTTACCTGACTCATTTCTGCACAAACACACCCTCCACTCTTTTATTGTGTATCTAAATGTATTACATTGCAAACATTGCATTGCATTTGGATGCAGATTAAAATTCCTTTCTATTAAAATAAGAAATTCAGATGATCATACAGCCCTGGCAGAGGTATGCACCTGACATATGACATGTACATGTCCAATGTTCTTGCTCCCACAGCTGTGAAACCCACTGACGGACCCAATGGAGGAGGTGAGTCTTCTAATCTCACATCTTATTTTATTACCTGATAATTCATTCACATGATATTATAAAGATGCTTCTGTTTCTAATTAGAGATCTAACTTTGGAAGCAGTGTAGTCTCTTTCTATGACCGACTGGATGATACTTTTCTAAACTCTTCCTCAGATTGCCAGGCAAACGTGGTCCAAAAGCTGAGCGCCATCATTGAGACTCAGAACCAGCAGCTCAGACTGCTGCAGAAGCTGCATTTTTTTTTGGTGCATCAATAAAGATAATCATAAATTGTGAATGTTTGTGTGTTCATTTAAATTAAAGGTCCCATATTTGACAGTTTCTGGTGTTCAATTTGAAGTGTTGATATCCATTAGAAGATATATTTGTGGTTTTAAAACACTTCTGAATATAGTTTTTCATCTCCTCTATCACACCTATCTCTGGAGACCTGTTTTATAATCATACAAAAATGCATCTCACTTCTACAGTATGGGACCTTTAAAACTTTAAAAGTAATATGTGCCAATCTTTGCAGTGGTTTCAGGTTGAGGGAATGGTTCCCCCTGGTGGAGCCCAGAGCCATTACAGGAGGGTAGAGGCAAAATGTGAACATATACAGGTGCATCTCAAAAAATCGTCTGCATTGTTGGTTATGGTGTCTCTCATCTTCCTCTTGACAAAAGTCCATATTCTCTATGTTTGGTTCATGTCAGGTGAGTTTGCTGGCCAATCAAGCACAGTAACACTATGGTCATTTAACCAGGCATTGGTACTTCTGGCAGTTTTAGCAGGTGCCAAGTCCTGCCGGAACATGAAATCAGCCTCTCGGCTTGTCAGCGGAAGGAAGCATGAAGTGCTCTGAAATGTCCTGGTAGACGGCTGCGTTGACTTTGATACTTGCTAAAACACAGTGGACCAACACCAGCAGATGACATGGCTCCCCATATTATCACTGACTGTGGAAACTTCACACTGGACTTCAAGCAACTTGGATTCTGTGCCTGTCCACTTTTCCTCCAGACTCTGGGACCTTGATTTCCAAATGAAATGCAAAATTTACTTTCATCTGAAAAGAGGACTTTGAACCACTGAGCAACAGTCCAGTCATGTTTCTCCTTAGCCCAGGTAAGATGCTTCTGACGATGTCTCTGGTTCAGAAGTGACTTGACATGAGGAATGTGAATGTTGTAGCTCATGTCCTGGATACGTCTGTGCCTGGTGGCTCTTGATGCACTGACTCCAGCCTCAGTCCACTCTTTGTGAATTTTCCCCAAATTCTTGAATGGCCGTTGCTTCATGATCCTCTCAAGGCTGCTGTTGTTCCTGGTGCTTGTGTATCTTTTTCTAACACACTTTTCCTTCTACTCAACTTTCTAGGAATATGCTTGAATACAGCACTCTGTGAACAGCCAGCTTCTTTAGCACTAACCTTTTGTGGCTTACTCTCCTTGTGGAGGATGGCAATGACAATGTCTTCTGGACAACTGTCAAGTCAGCAGCAACCATGGGACATTGTGAATCTATAATTTGAACTTTTTCACAATATTCTATTTTTTTGAGATACTGAATTCTGGGTTTTCATTAGCTGTAAGCCATAATCATCAAAATTAAAAGAAATAAACACTTGAAATATTTCACTCTGTGTGTAATGAATGAATTGAATTATTTAAATGAATGAACTTTTCCATGATATTCAAATTTTTTGAGATGCACCTATAGTGAATCCAATTCAAGAGTGATCTGATGTTCACAAAAATATCATTACAATATTAAGTTTGCAAAATATACTCCCAAATCAAAATAACGTGATGTAAAATAATTTGTTGTCAATATAGTAAGAGCGTTGTGTCAAATTTTTCATTCGTACAGCAGATAATAACAGATGTGTGGAAATAAATATGCACTCCATGTCTGATCATGTTATTTTCATAAAAACCTCGGAGAAAAAAATCATGCATCATTTTTCATGTCAGATCATTTTTTGATAAAACTGCTGAAAAAAATTTCATTTTCTTAAATATGCTGTAATGTATTATTATTTTTTGATAGCCTTCATTATGATGAGTTAGGATAGTTGGCAGGACTACATGCTAATGCCCTGAACTCCTGCAAGTCTTGCCATCATAATTATCAACTAGAAAAATTTCTAAAGAAATTTTGAGTGTGTGACTCTGGCCCTGTCGCCCCATACATTATTGACACTGCTCAGCAAATTCAGTATTAATACAACAAGCTGTGTCATCATTGCCTTTTTAATGGGCTCTTATTGTGTGTGTGTGTGTGTGTGTGTGTGTGTGTGTGTGTGTGTGTGTGTGTGCGCGTGTGTGTTTGTCTTGTCTGTCTCTGTGTGTGCTTGTGCGTCTGTCCTGTCTGTCTGTGTGTGTGTGCCCTGTAGGATGGATAAAATGGCTCCCTGCTCCAGGTGCTCCTGCTCTTTTGGAAATTTCTTTTCTCAAATTAACATGGGAGTAGATTGGGCAGGAGATGCGTGTTGCTGGCGTAACTTTGTGTCTGACCCCTATAACAGCTTCAGCAGTGTTATCACTGCACAGTGATAACTAATTTTATAAAACTAATATATATATATATATATATTGTTTCTTTTCTATATATATATATATATATATATATATATATATATATATATATATATATATATATATATATATATATATATATATATATAGTGTGCTCTTTCAGGCACACTCAATGAAAAAAACATGCGCACATAGTATAAATCAACAGATAAAATCTAGATCCACATTCATCAGATACACTAGGTGGCACACACAAGTTGCAGTAGAAAATGAATGACAACCACACCCATGAACTACTGTACCTTGAATCCGCTCCAGCATCTCCTCCCACTGACTTTTCATGTAAACATAGTTTAGTTCAACTAGGTGGAGTCTTCGATGATTTTGGCCCATTATGCTACATTATGCTGCTTTATGCATATAATAATGTGACGTCGATGTTGTTATTAGGCAGGACAATCTTTAAATTGTAGAAAACTATTCTATACTATATACTACTACTGTAGCAAAGACTGGCTCTTTTTACCTAGACTGAAGAGAATGAGTCTAGTCTATTCCAATATCAACCAATAATCACTTTATTCCTTTATATAGGTGTACATTACTTTTATAGAATCTATAGACAAACACGAGAATGGGATATAAAAGTTGTGATTTTATGACATATTAGTTAATATATGTCAACGTAGCTTGAAATGTACGCAGATAAAATAAAAAGTGAATGTGTGTTTACGTGTGTTATAGATAAATAATACACTTGAGCGAGTAACACCCCTCTGAGAGGGCTGCCACACCCAGTGAGTTGTTCACAGGCAAAGTTGACTCATGACAAAGTGTAACAGGACACCGTGCGGGGCAGGGTAGGCACTGCCGTGCAGTCTGAGTCTGGACAAGAAAGCTGTGCCACAAATACTCGGCTGAAGCTAGCGTTGGCTAAAAAGAGACGCTGTTGGAACAGTATACAGAGTTCACGGCACAAACAGAGGGAAACCACTGCGAAGAAACAAGAGTTTGAGCCAACATGGAGTTCTGCTTGAGGATAGTTTTACTTCTTTTTCTCGTTTCTGGGACATTAACACAGGGTAAGCTCCTTATGGAGATTATTATCGTCAACCATAGGCTGTTTAATGGTTACATTATGGTTGTGGTATGTTTGCTGCTCTTGCCTTTAATGGCGAGGCGGGAAAAACTTTAAGCTAATTTAAGGCTTCAAGTGTCTGTTAGCTCTGTGTTATCTAAGTGAAGCTGCAAAGTATAACTTTTGTTGTTGTGAGGATATTAGTTACATCATTTTCCATCACAGTGTGTGTGTGTGTGTGTGTGTGTGTGTCCACAGCCTGAGGACTCCAGTGTGTGTTATGGAGCAGCAGCTTTAAAAGGAAACATGGGTTAATGTGAGAAGACCAGAAGGTTATAGTGTTATATATGCACAGAACCCGAGTCCAAGTGAGACCAACCAGAACACAAACCATGTGTGGGTTCAAGGTTTATTATTTAAACTCCCTCCATGTTGCTAAACCCCCAAATAGCTTGTTAAAAACTACACATCTTTATTATTATATATATATTTAAACTCAAAAATGTTATGTAATCGAACCTCTAACATGACATTTTTGAGTTTAAATAACTTAATACATTAACACAATTCATTGTTTTGAGTGCATGTCCACACTGTCCTCAGTGCTGCTCCTTTTTTGGTCTTTTTTCTGGTCTGTTGTTGTAATAAGACATCAGATTTTTTCCCCCTCCTTTTATTTGGAATATTTTGCCAGAAGTGGAAACATCCTGTCTAGTCGACGTGCGACTGGAAAATATCTTGTCCGTCAAAGTCCTGTTTTATGTTTTTATGGGTTTATACAAATGAATGAACGTTTGGGGTCGCCTGTGGAAATAAAGAGTTTTAACAGGATGAGATGAGATGGTGGAATATGACGTTATTATGCAGCCCAGGGGAAGTCTGTTTGACATCAGGGCTGCAGCTTTTATATTCTTAATCTTTTTGCTGACAACTTTCTTGATTCATTTTTTTGATCGTTTATTGTCAGGAAATGTTAAAAAAAAAGCCCAAAAGTCAATGAGTCATCAAATCATTGATTTACTGCAACGTAGGACAAAGAAAAGAGAAGAGAAAAGAGGTTCATGTTTGGTATTTTTACTTGAAAAATGACGAATCTGATCTAAATAGTTCCTTTACTGACTTACCATCAGAAACTAATATTATAAACAAAAATATACATGTATGTGTATGACCAAAATATGCAAACACATACTGTGTGCGTACTCTTGTGTTACATTTGGTGCTTTTCATAATAGATACAAATACTACAGAATACAGTCATATTATAGACAATGTGTACTTCCATCTTTCTGGAACACTTTCCAGCTGTTTGGGGAACTCCATTTTCCTGCGTCAGCAGCTCCGTAAAGACACTTTTGCCAGCATGACGTGGAAAAACTGACCTCAACCTCGTCCAGGAAGTTTTTGGGATAAAGAGCAACACAGGCCGTGGGTTGGATCTTATCAGAATCAGAAGAGAGGAAGCTTACAATTAGTCACGTTATATCAGATACAGCTCTGAACATTATCCTTTCTTTCCCGTTGAAGGCGACGAGGGCTGCCAGAGTAAACCACAGGCACGCAAACGAGAAGTAGATGGCATGCCGTCTGGTTAGGTCAGGCTGATATGTTTTGTAGCTTAGTCTTGGCTGGTGTGCGATCTTGAAATTTGACCATATCCATAAACTGGCTTATTCATTCGTTTTTTTGGTCAGCAACATCTGGAACATAACAAAGCCACAAAAGAGAAGTTTTTCTGAGGAAAATGAAATCATAATATTAGATTTAAACGACCTGGACGGTCATATTGGAAGGCAAATCATAGCTGGAAGATGAAACATCACTCTTGAATATTAGAGCCCCGGCCTTTTAACCTCATTTAACCAATCCATAATGATGTCTGAGTACAGTGGCATTAAACTGTGGTCTGAGGACAGTGTGTGACTTTTTGTTTATGGGACACAAAATAATGAAAATATTGATTATCAAACACAGCCATAGGCAGGCCAGTCTGGTTCAGCTGAATGAATTTCTCTGGCTAACAGCAGCTGTTGTTCAGGAGTATCATTCACTGTTTGTTTGGAGGTGTTAGGTTCACACACACGAACGGCTGCTCATGTCTCAATAACTGTTATGTAGAACCTAACAAACCTACAGACATCCCGTTAACCTGAAAGTGTCTTGAAAGTTGCGCGGAATGAGTGAAAGTCGACACGACGTGAGAGGAATGTGCTTAATCGCTCCAACAGCTCTGATAAATCCACCGAACAAGACGTGCCCAGCAGCAAACACAGTCAGAGAGGAGCTGGTGAACATGGTGGAGCGGCTAAAGAGTCATATATTCCCCTCAGGGAGTTGATTGAATCCAAATACACAACAATAATTTATGTGATGTGTTTCTGCCTCTAAGCAGCCATAAAATCATCTTTCATAGACTAATATGTGGTCAGAATGGCATGCTGGCATTAGTATGATAGAATACTACTACTAAGCTGTAAAAGGTGGGTCAGGATTATTCGTTAAAGATGCACGATATATATCGGGGCTGATACTTTATCGCCCAATAATGGAAAATTTATATCATTATGTGCTATTCTGATAATGAAATTATAGCCGATTATCCCATAATAAAAAAGCAGATGTCTGTTTTTCCTTGCCAGGCGCTTGCTCATGGTGGGAACTGTTGTGTCTCTGTAGATAATATAAAAGTGTCACGAGACACTGTTATGATTTGGTGTTATATAAAAAAAATTGAATTTGATTGACCTGAATAGTGTTAACAGCAGTGATGTCAGGGATATGAGATCATCTGTTTTAGCCTTTCCTGCATAAACCTCAGGTTATGAACTTTTATTTAAAATACAAAAAAGTGAAATTACGGGTTAGCATATCGGCTGAAACAAAACTCCATCTCATGCGTCCCTGCTATTTGACGCTGGAAAACTTTTATTGTCATGTTGGTTTAATAATAACAGCACATGAAATCAGTAATAAACAGTGAGCATTTAGAAGGCTGGGTGTGATTTGTTGTCATGTAGCTGCAGTGGTCTGCTCCGTCCTGTGAGCTAACACTGAAACTTGTACGACAGCATGACACCGAAGAAGAATGCACATATGAGATTAGCATGTCCTTAAAGTAATCCTTTCCCGTGATGTGTAACCCGGCCCGTCCGCTCCGTGTGTGAGAAACAACTCCTCCAGTTTGAGTCGTGACTCACGCTTCAGAGCTGCTCGGTGTAGCAGTCAGCATCGCCATAGCAACTGGCAATATTTTTTATTGACAAATAAGCTCAGCTGTTTTTTTCCAAAGTGAGGGGAAGTTGGTACTTTGGTTAGTTTTCACGTGTCCAGCTGACTGATCAGAATTTGTCAAAATTAAATACGTAGGATCTCTAATTATGACTGACTTTTTATTGTCTGAGCACGGTAGGCAGAGTGACACATGGTGTGAAGTCAGCCAGTTAAGGAACTGGTGTTCCTGGTAGCATTTGCATATTTACAATACTCAACTCAAACTTTATTTAAAGCAGCTTTCATACAAACATGCAGCTTCACAAAGAGCAAAAAGCAAAACAGAAAAAAACTTTCTCATCAATGAAATGTTAAAATAAAGCAAATATAATAAACACACTGCACTCCACTGGAAAATGGTTTGCCAGCCCAGATGCAAATATTACTTCGACCTGGTAACTGTGGTGAACTGCACGGTCCACCGTACTGCTGCTAGCATGCTGCATCCACCGAAATAAAACCATGACCCAGATTCCGTCACACAGAGTGTGGTGAAGCTAGCTGTGGTTGTCTGGCACACACACACACGCGTGCTCACACTCTGCACACACAAACCTGAAAGTGTGTGTGCTGTTCATATTTCTTTACTTTTTCTGTAGATACTCATGATTCACAGAGGATGAGTCCTCGTGAATCACACACAGATAACACGGATAAGACTGAACGTTTGGTCCGCAGCTATGCTTGCAGCTCTGCATGGATGCTTTGAGCTAAATGCTAATGTCTTAACATGCTGATGTGAGCAGGTGTAGTGTTTCATAACTCTCACGTCTCAATTTCATTGTGTGTATTTGTGTTTTATAGATGGCTTTGATTTGGGGGACGCTCTCGGCCCAGGTAAACCTTTGGAAAGTCTCTCTGACATGAATATGATATCTAAAGCATACTTCATTTTTGCATATGTAATACAGCATATGTAATCTGCCTGAATAGAAAAATTGGCAGCCATAACTGTCTATATCTTTCTACCCACAGATCCCACTCCCAAACCTGCTGATAAGCCACCAAAGAGTGGAGGAGGAGGAGGAGGAGGAGGAGGAGGTGAGTCTGCAAATATTGTATTGTTGTTTTTGTTTTGACTTCTTACTTTACATCATCATTAGTTATATATTAGTTAGGTATAAACCAAAAACTTCACTTCATAACTCTCACGTCTCAATTTCATTGTGTGTATTTGTGTTTTATAGGTGGCTTTGATTTGGGGGACGCTCTCGGCCCAGGTAAACCTTTGGAAAGTCTCTCTGACATGAATATGATATCTAAAGCATACTTCATTTTTGTATCAGATGTTCAGATTCAGATCAGTTGTTACCTTAAATAATAAACAGCATATGTAATCTGCCTGAATAGAAACATTTTCACACAAAAGCGTCTCCTGTGACCTACAAGTATAGATTTTCTCATTGGAAGTGCTGTTGAATGACTGAAAGAGTGCTAAAGGACAAGATAGAGGACAGTAAAAGCTTCATGTACACACATCATCGTGCATCTGTTTTCTTTATTAATTATGAATTTTAGAATGATAATATCTTTCTACCCACAGATCCCACTCCCAAACCTGCTGATAAGCCACCAAAGAGTGGAGGAGGAGGAGGTGAGTCTGCAAATATTGTATTGTTAAATAATTTATAATACATGGATGTTAATGCACAAGCTATTCTATTATACATGATATGATATTCTATATTTTTCTTCTTGTCATCAAATGTAAAGCATACTTCAACAATGAATGTATCCAATAAGTGTTTGTATTCATGTTTTATAGATGGCTTTGGACTTGATTTGGAGGACGCTCTCGGCCCAGGTAAACCTGTGGAAAGTCTCATGAATGTGAAGTGAATATGATGTATGGTTCTAATGGAGTCAATGAATATATTTTTACTTTGTAGATCTCAACCCCAAACCTAAACCTGATGATAACCTACCAAAGAGTGGAGGAGGAGGAGGTGAGTCTGCAAACATCGTATTGTTGTTTTTGTTTTGACTTCTTACTTTACATCATCATATTCTATATTCGTCTTCTTGTTCATTCGTCTCTTGAAGGCGGCGGAACTTTCGATGACTCGGACTTGTTTGGTGTTAGTAATGGAGACTACAAGCCTGAAGGAGGCAACGCAGGAGGTAAGACATCAGCACCACCCCGAACAGTTCTCCATTTTGATCTGCTGCTGCTCTTCATAACCTCTTTTTCTTGTAGTACCAGCTGTCTGATCTGTCATCAGGTGTGTGTGTTCAGCCTGCAGGCCTTCATGGTTAAATATACACTGTCTGTTTTAATTCAGCAATCCCAACGTGACATCTGAGTGTTTGTTCTACAGTCCGACACAGCCACGCTTGAGCTTGAAAGTATCCTGACTTGAATATTAATGCACTTTACAGACAGGAAATGATACAGGGCCTGTTCCAACAGATACTAGTCAACATTACTCATTTCAAAAGTAAATCCTTAATACAGCATTCAACATGTTCTTTCAAAAATGTATATATTTTTTTTATTGTTGTCACTAATTTTGTTTAGTAATCATGCTATCATCTTTGTATTTGGGGTTTCTGTCCCGCCTTGAACACTGTGACTAAACTCTGGTGTCTCCTTAAGATTCCTTTCCTTTGTTTGTTTCTTGTTGCCCTTCACTACCACTGACTCAACCGAGCAGAGAATCCTCAGAGAATGACCCAACATTTATCTAATGTCATGGTAACGCTGACAGATTCTGATCCGTCTGTTCACGTTGGTTCCACTTTCTGATCAGTGTGTTCTTCAGGGAAGTGGAAGTAATGTTAGGTGAGATGCTGTGTGTAGAGAGTCAGTTTCATACAGGAAGATGGTGGTGGTTTCATGATATTGACTCAGCCTGTAAACCACCCAATGCCCTCACATGCATTTTTTTCCATAGAAACCAGTGTTTTGCAGTGTGAAGACACAGTACCAGACACTCAGAATTGCCACCCCCAGTCAGCTGCCTGGGTTGGGCAACATGTTCAATTGGCTACCTTCACTACACTCCAATAAATAATAAACTAGAAATTAGAAACATTCGTACACATGTAAAATGAATTCAGGTTTCTCTCTTTTACCAAACTAAGACGGCCTCGTTAACTCTTATTAACACACACCTGTTTAAATGACATCGAAACAAACAGAAGCAACAAAGAATCGAACCACTGAATCCACCGAGTCAGATGAGATTCTGGCTGTACAGCTGTCGAATGAGTGTGTCGCCGAGCAGCAGCTCTCACTCAAGTCTTCAGAGGCAGGCCATTACATTTTTAAAAGGAAATGGCAAAAGCCCTCCGCCAAAATAAAACTGACGACGGAGTCAGCCAATAGCTGAATTATTCGTCCAATCACGCAACCCTAGTACACATCAAATTAGTGCTGACTGTTCTCCTGCCAGTCAGTGTTTGAGAGGTTTAGTTTATAGTTTTTGGAACTTTGATTGTTGGTAATTGTAGTTAACGAGGTAGAAATATAGGACAGAATCTACTTCACTTTTATTTGACTATAAAACATACTACCACATCAGAGGAGCTAAAAATAATTAAAGATTTATCCATGTTCATTTAGTATTCAACAACACAGATTGACCTGTGACCTTCAGAATAAAAGCACTGTCCTACAGTGACACTGTCCTACTGTTAATACGTTATTTATATGTGACGCTGAGGCATGTCTCTTGAGAGAATAAGTTCTGACAATCAGTTAAAGTTTTCATTTTTATGTACAGCAGATATGATATTAGTCAATGTTCTACTCAATTATCAGTTTGTGCTTTCTTTTATCTGGTATAACAAACAAATACAACATCACATGACTTAAAAACATTAGTTTTAAAGAGTCGTAGCACCAGATAAACGTGGGGAGCTTCAGTGTATCCATTCACACAGTTTATTATCCTTTCACTGGATTTAACAATCTGTGGACACCCTGCCAAATCCCCCAGGCCTCTGAAGAATACAAATACATAATGATGAGTTCTGGATGTTGTTGTTTATTAAGACTGTTGCAGGTTCCAGCAGTGTGGCTCCACTAACATTGATTAAATACACACATGTTTAATGCTGCTGTTTTCCACGGTGACAAAAGAGCCTGTTTCTATTGTCCAGTGAAAAGAATCATGGTACTGAGACAAAGCTGTGGAAGCTCTCGTTTGTCTCTATACTGTTGTTTAGTCAGAGCATGGAAGTAATTAGTTGTTCCTCCAAAGAAAGAAAAAGGAATAAAAAGCCACAGGCTCTCTGGTGGAATTAGAACCACATGTTTAGTTTTCAGATGTGATTCTGTGTGATAGTATACATGCAGCAGCAGCAGCTATGCTAACCTGTTATTAACTGCAGCTTACTGCACCAGAGCCTCTCAGCTGGGATTTCACTTCTGGTTGTATAAGAATACTCATCTGTTGTGTCTATTTGTGTTCAGAGGGCAAAATGCCCCAGTAATACCCAGAGTTACATTACTGCCTCCCCTCAGGAATCTGCTGTTGAATGGAAAGAACCCATAAAACCCATAAAAACGGACTTTTCTCCTTTTTCTTTTGACTTCAGGTGCTGTGGACCCTGGCTACAAGCAGGGTATGTTTTTATTCTCATTTTAATCTCAGTTTATCTAGAACAGTCATGAAGAGAACCACTCAACCTGTGAAAAACTCTAAAATGTCATCTGTGATCTGACTTTTTATCAGGGTTTGAACATATTCATTATTATATCTTCAAAACTAAGAACATTTTAATCTAAGATGCTGAACCTGCTTAGCTTCAGTTTTTAGTTAAAAAAGAACAAGAAAGATTCCTGGACTTGAACCGGTTACACGGTCAGCGCCTTAAACCACTTAGCTAGAACCTGGCTGTAGTTCTCTTTATGACAATCAATGATTCTTGTCGAAAGACAAAAATGATCTGATCGTCATGAATATTGTAGATTGATTTGCTTTCTTTTGTTCCTGACAGGTGGTGCTGATCAACCACAAGGTAAATCCCACTCCAGTCTTAATGTACTTCCTGTCTTTGTGTCCGTGTTCCGTGGGTGTCATTGTGGGCATCGTTATGTGCAGCAGTGATCCTCCGGTCCTTGAGCTCTTGTTGGGAATTTCCTTTATCCTGTTTTAGAGGACGTTGTGTTCATTACTTCTGTTTGAACAGTAGTTGTGTTGGAGTGTTCCACATGCTGCCCCCCACATGTTTATTAGTTGTCATGTTTGTGGCTTTGAAAGCGGCTCCTTGGTGAATATGTGTCAGACTACTGACATAAGACTTGTTAGCTGGGCCACTGAGATATGTGATCAGTTGCATTTAGTTGCATGTCACCAGATAAAGCCGGTGTCTTGAGGACTAACCGACAGTTGGTTTTGGTTTCATACTGGTATATCTTCATGTTGGTACCCCTGGTCTGGTTTCTTTGGCTAAAACCCTGCTACGATTGTGTGTCGTTGCAGATCCAGAACTTCTGTGGGGCCAAATCCTGAAGATGCTAAATGCTAACATGCCAGAGGAATTCTTTATGTGGATTAACAACTTAAAGCAAACCATAGCACCTCTGTTAGAGAGGGCCTTGGATCTGCTGCAAGCTATACCATGAACCATCAGTCTGTGCGTTCTGATTGGCTCTCAGGTCGGAGGTTACACTCGACTAGTTTGGTTCGATGTCTGACTCTGTCTTGAAAAAAAAAGTTAAGAATATACTTTTTTAAAAATCTTTTTTTAAAGTTATTTTTCAGTTTTTGTTGCAATGCACCTCAAAACTCTGTAACTGACATTTTGTGCTCTGTACTCTGTACTTGTTGCACTTCCTGTGGCCCTTGACCTCTGGCTTCACAGCTGCAGGTCTGTGCTTAAGCTGGAAAATCTGTGTGATCTGTGTAACTAAACATACTGAATGACTGTTCTAAGACTAGAAATTCTTGCATCACTGAACCAACCAGACAGTTACAATAACAGCACTTCAAGAGATAATATAGTGTTGACTCTAACCCTGTGATTCTGGGCTTAGTAGACACCCTGTGTTTGGGTGTGTACATACATTCTTTTTCTTTCACTCTCCACCCAGCTCTCATAAAGTGCCATGACTCATTAATATGTTGTTAGTTTACAACATTATTGCAGTGGAGTGTGAACTTATGTTACCTGTTGTACACAACAGAGCCTGACAACTACTGGAAAATTGGAGCCGCTGCCGATACAGATAGAATAGGATGTTCGATATATCGATATATTGGCTAATATAGTTTAGATCAATCAATCAGACATTATTTGGATAGCACTTTTCAAACAAGCAAAATGGAACACAAAGTGCTTCACACAATAAAACAGCACTGGCAATGCCAAGTTGCGCTCTGACAATGTTCTTAAGAAGATTCTTAAGATTAAGAATCTTGAGATTAATTTTAAGATTAAGAATCTTAAAATTCTTAAGAAGTCATCAGGAAACACGGCAATGTAAAGCTGTGTGTAATCAGCATAGCACTGTAAATTTATACTGTGTCCCCCTGTGATGTTTCCAAGTGGCAGCATGTAAAGGTTAAAAGACTAGGACCTAACATTGAACATTGAACATTTTATTTTATAGCTTTTTAAAAAAACATTGACCTATACTTACAAAATTCTCTATTTTTTAAACATTTTTTGCAACGATTCTTCAAATGTGCTTATCAAAGATATGTAGTGGGGGAAGGATATTTTATATTTTATTTATATTTTATTTTATTTTTTATTTTATTGTGTCATTTATCCAAAATGACACAAAATTAAATATAAAAAGTAAGTATAATTTATGAAGTATAAATTACTACACATAAAAATCCCAAATATAACATAATTTATAGATCTCAATTACCCCAAGGATGTTTGTCTGCATTATGTCCTGTAAATTAAAGGTGCATAAATAATATATACACAGTTACTGATATATTTGCAATAAGCTGATATTGTCTGATAAAATCCGTGTGCTGATATAGAGGTCGGGCTCTGCTAACCTACAGAATACAGCACGTTTATTAGTGTACTTCTCTGAAAATGTAATGAATTTTGGTTCATGTTTTGATGCTTGTCCTTGTTGTTTTAATTTAGCGCAGAATAAGCTCATATGACAAGAAATAAAGTGTAATTTGAAGAGTCAGCTGACTGAAGATTTGCTCCAGATCTGAGCCGTGCTTTAGGACTCCAAAACAAATCTTAGTAAACTTGCTTTATTTGCAGAAAATAATGTTTGCATGCGCAGAAAACAAAGCCTTTATGTGTGTTGTTCTCTGTAATGACTTCATGTCGGGACACGCCTGGTTTCTGCACAAACTATCAGTCCAAACACCTTGGATCCTCCTCAGTTTGTACACATTCTTAACATAGCCAGCATTCACAGCACTCTGCTGAGAGATGAACCTGTAGAGCTGCAGACCTCTCTTCATTTAGAACCTCTCGTTTTAGAGCTTTGATCAGATGATGTTTTCTTCCTTTTGGCACTTCTTAGCTCATGAGTGCTTCTTTGTGTCTCTGGTAACTGGCAGGATATTTATTTTTGGTGGGTTCTTTGTAGTTAAAGCCTTTATTTCGCTTGCCTCCAGCCTTCATGGAGTTTGTTTGTAACATTGCTGCAATGATTGCAATGTGAAAGAGTCATGAGACGTGTAAATCATAACGAATAAAAGAAACCAGTTGAACCGTCAGTTCACAATGTGTTTGATTTATGATGCGAGCATGGAGAATCAGCTGAGCAAAGTGGGCAAACTAGGTCCTCAGACGGCCTCACATAGTGACATGCAACAAAACTTGACAACTTGCTATTGGTCTTGTTTTAGCTTTAATACTTTTGAACTCTTGGTCCATCGATGCTATTAGTGTCAAACATCACACCCCCTCTTCTCATAGAGGAAGACTCAGGAGCACACAGCACATCCGGTCCTACTGGAATCAGTGCAGCTCACATTTATCACACTTGCTCTGATATCAGATAAACATCCATAAATCTGCCCATAAATCCTCGATAGTGACATCCTTTTTGTTTCCATGGATGGTTACCGTGTAAACAGTGCAAACAGGAACTGCAAGTAATACATTCATTTTAATAATGCTGATTTGAAGATTAGCATTATGTCTCCTCTTTGTGCATGATGGGAGCTAAATGTTTAAACAGATGATGAGACTTTGACTGACTCTGACATGTGACAGGCTGAGAGGTTAGAAAACACATAAGAACTATTTGAATCAAATAAAAAAAAATTGATGAAAGAAATTAGAGAGGTGACATTAGAAAAGCTATACACAATATATTCTACAATATTACATTATAATACCTGAACTGTATGAAAAGAATCCAGTGGTGCAAATCCAGCAGCCATTACGTGTGCATGATATATATAAGAAGAGTAATACAATATACATAATAATAAAGTCCATATTCTCATATAGAATATATTATATAATATATGTGCAGTGTTTGTACACACACTATACAGTAACAATACAAGGCTATGAAGTATATATGTGATAAAGTCATCCGGTCACGGCAGATTCTGCTCGAGGTTTCTGCTTCTTAAAGGAAGTTTTTCCTCGCCACTGTCGCCAAGTGCTTGCTCATGGTGGGAACTGTTGAGTTATAAAGAGTACGGTCTACACCTGCTGGTACTGGTGTCCAGATACAGTTGTCTACATAACATGCTTCTGATGTCCGTAGGACAATGACACTCTACTATTATCGATACTTTGGCACAAGATGAAGAAAACTGATTGAATAGTAACAATAATGTTAGATACTGTTAACATTTCAAGCACCATGAAGGTCTTTGTCTCATATAAACTGTCCCAGAACACACAAAGACATGAAAATAAAGCGTGGTGTGTGCTGCATGTGTGTGAGAAGCATCCACATGCTCTGCATTCTCCAGCAGTAAGTCACTGCAGGCTGGCAGCCTCCACTTCTTCTTCATTCTTTTTTTTTCGTGTCCAGGCAACGCCCTATTTTAGTACACTACACCGTCACAAGACACGCCCCTCCTCGTGACTCACTGTGGTTTTGAAGTCGTGCCAGTCAAACAGAATAGTCAGGCTTATTATTCATGCAGCCTGTGTGTGTGTGTGTGTGTGTGTTTCAATGTCATTATTATCTCTAGTGTGTGCTGCCACCCTGCCTTGAGGCTTGGGTGTGTTCGCTTTAATCCAGCCTTTATCTCCTTGGTTCACTGTGTTCGTTCCACCTGATTCTCCAACGCTTGATATCCACACTTCATGTCTTTGTGCTGTTCTAACAGTTTACTTCAGTTCCGTGAATGTTCTGTTGGTTCTGAAAACTTTTTGCCACTTTCAAACGATTCAAGCTGCAATCAAAAGTGGTTGACTGCCACCTTGTGGAAAACCGAGGTCATGACAGTTCACAATTTATCAAAGAATTACACCTTCAGGAGAGAAAAAAAAGGTCCCTAAAAGTGAGGAATAAGATATCTGGTATCAGGTGATCACATGATTAAAATTTTAGTAGCGATTGGTTTTAATATATTTACACTATAAAAATAAATGAATGCATATGAAATGATAGAAAATCTGCTGAAACAATGTGGAGGATATTCTGCTGCTGGTGGAGGAGCTACATCAGAGACAACATGTTTTATAAGACGAAGGAACCAAATCGATGCCAGCTTCAGTCTTCGTTGAGTCGTTTGCACTCACGATTGCTGTTTGTACGATGCAGAGTAGCTTAGAACTGTACACACTGCTTCATGTTTGGTTGTGGTCCTGCAGAAGCTGGAGGCGGACAGATCGCAGCGATCGTCAGCGCCGTAGGAGTCGCTCTGATGGGAGCAGCATCCAGTTACTTTGCTTACCAGAAGAAGAAGCTGTGCTTCAAGATTCAGGGAGGTCAGTATGTTTTTCTTTTAGTCACAAATAACAGGAAGTGATGTCACAGCAGTCTCACTGGTGAAATGTTCTTTGTTCAGGACAAGATCCAGAGAGCGGTAAAGGCTACCAGGGCACTCAGTCTAATCCTCAGTCCGATCCTCAAGGTACGTTTCTTCTCTCACTTCCTGTAATAAAAGTGTCATGGCCGACATGTTACAGACGGGTGACAGCAGGTTTGGCTCCACCATGAGCCTCGAGAATGGCTTCAGCGCTCCGTGTCAGAGATTCTAACACGCCGACTCAAAATGTCCCACAGAAGTTTAGATCTCGTGACAGCCATTTACTTTAATTTGTTACCCTGTGTTAAGACAGAAGAGGTCAAACAAAGGCTATCCATATCTACACAATGTAAATAATATTTCATTACAAGTCCAAGTTCTGCATTTCAAACCTGACTTAAGTAAAAGTGCAGAAATATTAGTACAACTGTACAGAAGGTTTAAAATGACCCATGATGCAGATTAGCCTGTCAGTGACATATATAATCAATATATATGAGGTCAATGTGATATCTATGAGTTTACATGTTTGACCCTGTTCACCTGTAGTGTCTCAGAACTTTACAAAACTGATCTTTAAAGGTTGTTTTCTCCAAACTCTGACTCACAAATGTCCACTTTAGTAACACTCATGTACACCAAACCTTCCATTTTTTTTTTACAGCTGATGAAGAAAATTGATTTTTTTTATGTGTGTTGACAGTATTTTCTGCTTTATGGAGTGATGAAAAGAGATCTAAAATTCCATCCGTAAAAATCTTTGGCTTTTTATCCAATGTTCACATTTTAAAAAATAATTAATGTGAGTAATGGAATGGGTTTCATGGTGTGTTTTATATCATATTCACCTGTAGTCTCAGAGTCAGATAAATGTAGTACAGTAAAAGTACAATTTACCTTTAAACGTAGTGAAGTAGAAGAAGTACAGGCAACTCAGAAAAGTACAGAACTGGAGTATGAAGATGAGTACGGAGATGAACTTCAGCTTAAAGTTGGTCACAGTATCTGTGAGGCGACATTAACACATTCAGAGCAACTCATGTAAAAGAACTACAACAAACAAACTAACCAAACCCAAATGTGTGTGTAGCCTGACATCTTGTGGTCAGCAGCAGGTAGTGAACTGACCGCCCTCCCTCGACACACTCGGGTTCAGGGTTTAGTTACTCTTTAATCCAGTCCAGACTGTTTGCACTAACTCTTCTGTTCTTTCACATTTCAGTGTTCAGCAACCTGCTCAGGACGTCTTAGACACCTCCTGCACACGCACAGGACAAGTCTGTGGCCTTCTCTACAGAACTCAACTTCCAACTTTCAATCATCTGTCATCTTCCAGCCAGACATTCTGCGGGTCTTTATGATTTCTTCTAGTTTAAATACAACCTAATCCTGACATGTAAACTGTAAATACATTAGCTGTGTATCATTTCTTTAATCGTAGCTATCAGTGGAGCTGTGTTGATGATTTCAGTGGTTTTGCACAGAGCTTTGTGTTTGTGTGCTTCGTCTGTGTGTAACTACTGTACACATGAATACATGGTTTTGTTTCCCTTCCTAACTCCTACACTAGTATCCTCAAATAAGTGTGCTTAGTTTAACATAGGTGCTACATGGGTTTACTGCATCATGAATGAGTTTTTTTTTTTACAAAAGATGCTCTGGTGTCATGTTTCAAACTAAAAGTTCCCCCTGCAGCTGGCGTCTGAGAAGGATTGAACAAAGCTTTAAGTGTGTTTGTATCTGTTTGCCTCAGAATGGATGATTAGTATTTTTCTTTAGCACCTTAAATCTTAAAGGGTTTGCTCACCTGATAGAAAAAAACAAAAACATGTGTCCTATTTAGTCATTGTTTTAGTCTCTGCGATTTCTGCCTCCATTATTGTTGTTTGTCTTTGTGAAATGACCCGTAAAGCACAGCTCAGAGTCAGCCTAAACCGTATTCCATGACAAATTATAAAACAAGCAGAGGGGGAATCACCTGTACCATAGTGGCTCACATTGAATTCAACATAATGCCCATTTACAGAGCGATGTTAATGAAACTCAAGACTTTCTGCAGATATTTCAAACTAAAAGCCTACCAGTCACAGGAATAACTTCATTCTTTGAGCTGCCGGGAGGCTTTTAATTTGAAATGTGGTGTTGAGTTTTATTGACAGTACTTTAACAGTAATTTAGAAAATGTAAGCAAATTAGAGAATAAAACATTATTTTCAGTGTAGTGGAAGTGCACAGCGTACTGAATGTAACAAGAAAACCTGTAAACACAGGAAATGCTGCAAACGGCATCAACAGCAGATGAACTGCTTCAAGTCATAGTTTGGTTATTTGCATTGTGGTTGTATGAGGTATTTATCCATAGTCGGTGTGTTTCCTGCAGTAGACGGCAGTCAGCACACCCCAGCTTGGAGAAGCAGACAGAAGTCCGGACACGGAAGCAGAGCAATGTCCTGCTGTGGACACGGTCAGCAGCAAAACATGTTTTAGCCCACCTAAAAAAAAGTCCAAGTGTACGCTGTATTCAGAATATTTTCATGCTTTACCTTGCCATCACACAGTCCTTCCTGATGGGAAACTGAAGCATGTTTATCGCTCTCTTCGAAGCCACCAGGCAAAAATGTAATTTTCCCTTGCAGAAAACAGGATTTGCTGTTCCACAACTGCCTCAATCGCTTACTTTGTTACTTTGTTAACCTGCTAGTTCTGTTTCTAACTATAAGTTGGTTGCTGCAGACTGTGGCAGCAGTAGACCAGCAGCTCCTGTGTTCCGCAAGGGAAAATTACGTTTTTTATCGATGAAGTCTGGTGGCTTTATCGTGGACGGTATTAGTGCTTCAGTTTCCCATCAGAAAAGACTGTCTGACAGCAGGGTAAAGTCGTGAAAATGTTCGAAATATAACATAGACTGATTTTTTTAGGTGGCTAAAATGTTTTGCTGCTTGACCCCGTCTACAGCTGCACATCGCTTAACTTCTCTGCTGGTCTTCCAGTCAGCTTCTACAAACCGGGGGTGTGCTGTCTGCCATTTACTGTAGGTAGTACACTGACTGTGGATCATTTCCTCATACAAGCACACTTCAAATATCCCCAACTATCCCTTTAAACATGGTCAAATAAAGAGGGGAGATTACAAATAAAGGCCTGGTTCTCTCTGCTGTTTGAGAATTTACAGTTTTTACAGCGTAACACAAAGATGTCTCAAGTTGTATTGACATAATCATCACGTAACTGGATCTAAATCCAGCAGAAGGAGCTTTTTAATACTAATTCTCATTGATTGTGGCGATGTGAGGAGATTGAGGTTATGAATCTCAAAGCATAAACTTGCTACGTGTATACAATTTAGTAATGTGTCATTTAGGTGAGATTGCTTAGCACCTGTTATATAAAAGTGTAATACATACAAGCATCAGCTTTTAGTTTGTGTGAGATTGATCTTAATTTTGTGCACTGCCAAAGTCATCTGTGTCTTGAGTCCTGTTTTCTTAAAGCTGCACCAATCAGAAGAATTAATTAAAAATATACCAGGTTAAATGTGTTTTTACTGCCCCCTACTGCTCAAAAAAAAAGAATAAATGTAGCTTTAAAACAAGTTAAAATGATATTTTTACAACACTGACATTTGTTTTCTTGTTTTAAGAAATTAGGAATCAATCATAGACAAAGATGACCTGATGAGACGGAGACTTGTGTAATTATTGGTTTTTATTATTCAGCTTTCTTTCTGCTTGCTGTAGAAGAGCAGCAGCCATGAAACGCGGGCAACACTCTGATGCACTTTTATCTGCAGTTATATCTCTGCATTATGTTATTCATGCCAGACTCCTCGAGTGTCATCAGTTTATTCGAGTCACAAGTGAGCATCGAAAGTGTCATAAAATCAGAACTATTGCATCAGGGGACTCTGGCTGGAGAACTGTTGTTATTGCTGAAATATTAAAATGAGTTGCACCCTCATGAGCTGTAAATACTTGAGAATAATGTGTATAGATCCCTGCTGACTTTTGCTTTAGGCTTGATGCTGCATTGTGCTTTGAGCATTTCTATGTCGACGACTATGATCAATTTCAAGTGTATTTTTGTATCTCAGATTTACAAGCATAGACTTAATCCAGGTATATTGGATCTGATGATTGGATCAATGTTACTTCTGTGAGTGATTTAAAGTGTGTGTACATGTTTTCAATAAAGTGGTGTTGTACAGTTTATCCGTGCTTTGTCATTGCCTGCTTTATATGTACTAACTTCAGCTGAGGATGGAAGTTCATTCTTGATCTTGACATCAGTGAGCACGACAAAGTCATCGCCACTCTTCCCAGCTAGTTTGGATCTTTCGGACACATCTTGATGTCTTAATCACCAAACAAACTTCTGAGCTTCCTCTGTCAGTGTCTTCTTTGGTCACTTCTCCTCTGCCATTATGTCTATAGAAGCTGCAGAGCCCAGTTACATTGCCCGCTTGCCCAGCTCCGGTTCTGGCACAACATCGCCTCTGCTCCGTGCCCTGGGCCTGAAAACCTCTTCTTCCTGGTGGTCCAAAACGCCTGTGGTACTGTGTGCAGCATCAACAGGATTTAAAATCTGTTAGTCTATGAGAGAAAAGTGACATAATGTTACTTTAATTAATTTATTTTTTAATTTATTTGGACTTAATCACTGTGAACAACTTTAGCTGATGGCTAACCCTAACTCTGTTTCAATAGAACTGTTGCTGTTGTAAATAATTCATGGCAGAGAGGAAGTCATCTGGCTTTGGACCTACCTGTTTTAGCAGCACCTGGAAACAATACCCATATTCTTCATAATTCTGATTGTCCATATTGTAATTGTACTTTGACGGGCTATTGAGTACACACATCATCTATTGCATGCACTAGGAGACTATCTGCAGTATCTCCCATTTTTTTTTTAACAGGTTTTCCTTATAATTTAAACAAATTTGTGATTTGGGCTATCAAACTAAAACTGACTTTTCACTGTCTGTTGTAAAGGTATGTGTCGATAACAGATTTCATGAGCTTTGTTTTCATTCATGCTGTATCTTACTACAGTATGTGCTTTTTTTGTCGCTCTTTGATGACCCTCTGTTTGCCGACGTGTCTGCTTGTTTGTTTCCTTTAATGTGTAACAGAATCCCGCCCAGGGACTGCAGATGAAGACGAGCCTTTTGGCTGAAACTGACATCAAATTGATGTTAATTAAAGTGTGCTGTCTTAAGCAAAATTAGAGGAAAAACCTGGAATTTGAAGAGTCCCAGCAGTGTTCAGATGGAATATACAGGAGGGCAGGTTGTGAAGGTTGATGCTGTTGCACAACACTTGGCAGAGCTCACTTTCCACTAGTTGAATGACCAGTTGAACAAACAGATGAGCAGACATGGCTCCACTCTTCACTCCACAGATAAAAACAGAATTCACATGTGACTTGAAGGCGCAGCGTCAGATAGTAACTCATCCTCTCAGTATTTAAGGTTCCGGCATCAGCTGATGCAAAGATGTCATCTGTATAAGAGGCTGTCTACATCAGAGTGAAGCAGATTCCCCCTCGCCTTCGTGAATAAGTAAAGTCACTGGATTTGTATTAAGACATCGAGAATGTCAGGTAGGTGACTTTATTTAATCAAATTCTACTTCTCGACTGCTGAGTTTTATTAGTGTGAGGTGCTTCAGTTTGACCTTCTCTGCACAGGTTAAGTAAGTTTAATAAATAAAAGACTTCCCTTCACCCCACAGCCTCGACAGTGAGCTTTGGTAACAGGCTTATAACTCTCTCTGCTTGTTAAATAATGTAGAACACACCAAGTGTAGTGAGAGTCACACTCGGTGGCCGTCCACACACTGCTCAAACTGTGTGCCATCTGAAATGTAACACTCTCCACACAGCCCGGAGAGATGGCTGCAGACAAAAGGTTACATGCTTCTGCATCAGACAGCAGGCCAGCAGAATGAATCTCTGACGTATCACGACTGCACACTTGATACTCCATATTTTTATCCTCATGGTAAAGTGCATTAAGAGTAGGGTGTGGAATGTTATTATCTTGCGGTGGAAAGTCATTTGGTTCATGTTAACATGAAGGTTTGGCTTTTATTATTTGTAGTTTTCTTGTAGGAGTGGAAGAAAAATCAAATTCTGATTCTCTCAAAAGTGTCCAGGTACAAAGACTTCATGAAAATGATTCAAATTCATTCAAATTAAAGGTCCAGTGTGTCAAATTTAATAGCTTCATTTACTGAATATGCCAGATATTGAATATAAAAGTCTTAACTCTGTTTTCTTAGTAAGTAATCATCTGAAAATAAGAATCATTATGTTTTTGTTCCTTAAGAACGAGACTTTTATATCTACAGACGCTGTGGGTCGGCTTCCACAGTGGGTTATTGTTGTACCAACTATGTTGGCTCTGGTTATATAAAGAGATCTAGATGCAGCGTTGGAGGTGGGGCTCTTCTTAGAAGCACACACATTAAGCCAAATAAGTTTGATTTCTGGGCATGAAGTTATCTGGATCATCCGCATATACTCCCACGTTGCGGGACTTCGTCCAGCTGAGCGTGGCTGATTTAATCATGCGGCTCTTCTTGTTATGGTTTGATTCAAAAAGTGACATGCAGACGGGATGGTAGAATGAAAAAAGATAACTTAAAAGACAATAACAAAAGGTGGCTCCAACCATCCAAGATAAATCCCATGAGCAGAAATCAAACAAAAAATACAGAACTGAAACACCAAGATCGAACAATGCAGGACTGGAGAACAGATGCAGACAGGAGGGAAAACACATGGACTAAATACAAGAGAACTGATTAACTCGTTAAACAAAGGTGACAGAAAACAGGTGGGAAAAAGACAAGGACAGGAAGTGAAGTAACAGACACTCAAGGAAAGACTTGACCCAAAACCACGACTCTTCTAGACTTTCTGAAGGTTTTTGGATCAAATGGATCAAATTCTGATTGAGCAGCGCTAAACATGTCTTCTATAAAGATTTTTACATTTTCAAAGTCTTAATGTGACTTAATAAATCTAGTCTGTTATATTTTTTAATGACTTTGACTTCCTGCAGTCCATTACAGTTGATGCAGATGGTGATATCGATGCATAAAATAGGTCTAATCCTGTCCTCTGCTCACTCTAGCTGGACAGGCCTTCGTCACTCTGGCCACCACAGACTCGTACTGCATGGGCGCTACAGTGGTCGGCAAAAGTTTAAGGCGTCACGGCACCACTCGCAGCATCGCCGTCATAGTCACACCGAACGTCTCAGAACAGTCAAGGTGGGTGATACATCCTCTTTTCTTTAACAGAGAGCTGGCTGCTGTGTCTAACTACTGAGGTCTTTCTATCTCATCAGGCTTGCCCTTGAGAATGTGTTTGATGAGGTCATCACGGTGGATGTGATGGACAGTGAGGACCGTCTCCACCTGTCCTTGCTGGGACGTCCCGAGCTCGGCGTCACCTTCACTAAGATCCACTGCTGGACTCTGACCCAGTACAGCAAATGTGTCTTCCTGGATGCTGACACACTTGTGAGTCATGAGAACATATAGCAACATGTAATAAAGTACAGATCACTCTGTTTCTATCTATATCTATAAGTCAACATGCTGTGTTTACTCTTCCAAGGGTCATCCATACATGCCGTGATCTCAGTGAAGTCAAACATGTTCTTGAAGGTTCTGTCTCTGTTTAGTCTGTGCACACATGATGTTAGCAGGAGCCGGTGTGTTTGAAGTCTGAGTTCAGCAAACAGAGGAGAAGATAGAGTCTCAAGGTCATACCTGCTCTGACACACATACATGTATGCATGTGTGTATGTGGGTTACAGAATATCATTCATTTTGAGAGGTATGAGTAATGCAGAAACAGTACAGATCAGTGGTTCCCAAACTGTTTCATGTTAAGGACCACCACAATAAATGCACATTAGACCGCAAACCCTCAATGTGAGAGGATTATGTCGTCAGGAATCTTGCCCAAGGACACTTGGACATGGAGACTGAAGGAGCCGAGCAGATTAGTGGATAGACTGCGCTACCTCCTGAACCACAGTCGCTGACAATGTCTCTGAACTCAGACAAGTCTACATGGATGAAGGCTGCTTCAGCTGAACCTCCCAAATCTGAATTGCTGGTCCTCCCAGCCAAATACTATGCACTATGACATCAACATCACAATTGACTCCCCATGTCTTGCCCCCACCAGGTTAGCGAGAAACTTAGGGGTCATAATTGATGACCAACTAACCTTCTCTAATCATGCCACCTCAGTTGCCCGGTCTTACTTAACTCCACACGCTACCCAACTTCTAATACAGGCTGTGGTCATCTCACGACTCCCAGCCTGCACAAATGAAACCCTTTCAGATGATCAGGAATACTGCGGTGCGCCTGGTTTTCAACCAACCCAAAAGGTCACGTTACCCGCTGCTCATCGAGCTCCTCTGGCTACCTGTAGCAGCCCACGTTAAATTCAAACCGCTAATGCTGTCTACAAAGTAGTTTCCAGTTCTGCACCCGCCTAACTGAACGTTCTTATACAGGCATATGTTACCTTCAGTCCGTTGGGTTCCTCCTGCCTGGTTCTGCCACCTGTTGGCTTAGGGTAATCCTGAAGACCCAGCTCTTCAGAGAGAACCTCCTCTCCAACACTACCAACAACTTGAGATAATGCGCTTCTGGTTGCCCGGCTTCTTAGGTGTACGTCATTCAAATACCAAACTCCATTCACAAAGTCTCCAACATATAACCAGGCAGCGCATCCAATGTGCTACTGCATTAAAAGGAAAGCGTATGACTACACAATGAGGTCCAGCTGTGTGGAACTCTCACCTCTCCTCCTCCTGAAGCTGAATGCCAACCCAGCCCTCCTCCACAATTCCATTCATCCTTTTAGCCCCTTACAACCCACTCAAAGACACCCGCTGGTTCCCAAACCCAAATCTGTAAACCACTGGTTTAGTGGCATAATGTCTCTAACATTAAAAACTTGCTATAAACTTTCATTAAGACATTTTCACTTCTCTCTCGCTGGATAAAGTCCTGCAGTCACCTCAGACTGTCTCACTGCTTGAAAAGTTTCCCTGCACACCGGTTGACTAGAATAACAAAGGCCGGGTCTTCTTTCTGTCTTTTTTAAGTAGCAGTGAGATTGGTGCTTTTGTCAAAGCAGGAGAAAGTGGGTCATTTTCTCTTCATTAAACACAGACAGAGGAAGCTGGGCCAATACATTACTTATTTAAAAAATCCTGTTTTTGTATAAGTCACTTGGACCCTGTTGGACTTTTATAACATTAGTCATTTTCTCTGAGGTAATGGTGCCTTAAATAGTCTAAAGGAAATTCAGATTTATAAGTGAAGCAGTGACTTGAAGGTTGCATTTAATAACTGACCCTTTGAAATAGTCTTTCAATCTTTCTTTTGGCAGTTGCAACCTAAAATGTGTGGATCAGCCTTCAGAATGTATTTACCCACACTTTCAGAATCCGATGAACCCATTTGACCCCTGCTGGACCTGTTCTTTCTCAGGTCCTGTGTAACGTGGATGAACTGTTTGAGAGAGATGAGCTGTCAGCAGCTCCTGATCCCGGCTGGCCTGACTGTTTCAACTCCGGCGTGTTCGTCTTCAGACCTTCTCTCCGCACCCACGCCAGCATCCTGGATCACGCCCTGCAGCACGGCAGCTTTGATGGTAAGACGCGGCTGCATGTCTTGGTTCAGGCTAACAAGCAGAGAACGCTGTGAACGCTGAAAACTCCAGTGAATACATTCATATGGAATTAAAAGAAGAGGCGAGAGATGTGTTTGTTCATTGTTTATTATTCTATCCGTCTCTTGCTCTTCTAAAATAAAAATGTACTGTTGAGTACAAACATTTATTTTGGTGTATATTAGAAGAGCAGTGTTTATCATTTATGTACTTTGTTGCTTCATTAAAGCTGCTCTAATCAATATTTTTATTTCAACACATGACTGATTCATAATGTGGAAGGGGTTGCTGATAGTGCCAAACTTTACAGACTTTACGGACTACAGACAAACTTTACTTTAAAGAGTAACAACCAACTCTGCAGGTCTGAACTCTACAGAGCGTTTTAGCCTCTTTCAGCTCATTGTTTTGGTTTCGCAGCCCACACATGTACTGTTCTGGTTCTGTCTCAGCGCTCTCATCAACCTTGTTGCAAACAACAGTCCAATACACAAAGAGACGAGCTGGTGAACGACACGTAGCAGCTAAAGAGTCAGATATGTCCCTCAGGAGTTGGTGGAGGTTGAAAGAATACTGGACTTTGGACCTCGTTTGATTATGAAATTATCCCTTATGTCTTTGTTTTTGTTTGTTTCCATAATTATCCACCTTGAAAGAGGCAGATCAGTGCAGAGAAAGCTATACTAAAAAAAAAAAAACTGAACCCTAAATCACTGCTGCAGACTCCGATGTGACTAATATTATCACAAGACCTCTGCATTTTGTAAAATATGGTGGATAATTTGTGGAACTTTTGTTACAAAGATTACAGACATGGCAGATTTGCACAGTATTAAGATCTCAGACGACCTCCGCAATTCTTACAGTTTGAACAGGGCTTTAGATTCATCAAGTGGATGCAAAATGACTCCAGTAAATGTGTGAATAAACACACACATGCCAACTTTAGCTTGAAAAATGATTACACAGTACACCAGTGAGTACAGCTTGTTGTGCTGCTCTCTAGTGACCAAAGAATCTATGAATGCAGGCTTAAAAAGTGGTTTATACATGAGTTTCATGTCTACTCACGCTGAATGCGAGTTATTAATCTGATGTTACTGATGAAGAGGATGTTACAGAGACTTTGGCTTGGGTAACCACATCAGCTTCTTATTAGACTTAAACAGTTCAGGATCATGACTGTCGTCAGTCATCATATTCTATTAAAACAGGACCACAAACCACACTTCCTGTTTGTTTTGTTGGTTTGATTTCCAGAAGCAAGACTCAAGCAGAAAACATCAGATTTACTCATAGGACATAGAGACAAACAGATTCAAGAATAGAGTGCTATTATTTATACAAATTGTTATTCTCATATTGCTGTCAGGAGGGGACCAGGGCCTGTTGAACAGCTTCTTCAGCAGCTGGCCGTTGGAAGACATCAGTAAACATCTGCCGTTTGTCTACAACCTGAGCGGCAGCTCCTTCTACAGCTACCTCCCTGCTTTCCAACAGTGAGTGCGTCCGCACCGCCTCCGCCTCCACCTCCGTCCATTATACTCTCTACTCTGTTTACACTCAAGTCATGAACATTCGTGCACCCTGACTATAAAATATTACCACCGCATTTTCAGGCTGACTGCTGACATAGATGTTTTGGCCATTATTTCTGTCTTCTCTATAAAAAACTATACTTTCCATCACATATTTGTTACATCATAGCAATAATGAGTTACATTTATACAGTCTTTTATCTTAGATACTCAAAGTGCAGTGAAGGGAGAAAGTCGCCTCAACCACCATCAATGTGTAGCACCCACCTGGGTGATGCACGGCAAGAACTCTCACCACCAGCTTGAGGTGCAGAAGGAGGGAAACACACCGTGGGGTGATTAGGCAGCCAGATGGAGAGAGCCTCCTATAACACAGCATCTCCATCATTGAGCTGGACTGTTGGGATTTTATTAGGACCAGAGGAAAGACTGCCCCTACAGCAACTTAGCTTTAGGAGGAGGTTTCCCATCCAGCTACTAACCAAAAACACCCATGTCATTCAGCACAATATAGTATAGTAAGACATAGAAGGTCATTTCAGCTGAACCAAGTACATACTACAAGAGCATTACTTGTGAAATCACACCAGTTCACACTGATGTTTGAGTTTCTATGTAGATTGCAGTGGTGGGAAGGGTAACAAAACACGTAGAAAGGGTTCAGAACTCGTTTTCAGGTGCAAAATATCTCATGAGATTCTGAAAGACAAACTTACAGGACATGGTCAGATTAAATGTGATATATCTAACAGGGACAGCTTTGAGTTTCTTACATAAGGGATGCATTCATAGACTTGTGAAAACTACAGATATCATCTAAACCCTGACTTTCAGTAAGTCCTCGGATAGTACAGTTCTCACACACCTCAGTGTCAGGCCCCATGTGGGTTTTTTTTATATGTAAATTGGGATGCAGGTGTGTGCAGAGCGAAGCTTCGGCTTGTGTTAACTGCAAAATTTGACCGCTGATGATTATTCACCCTGAGGAACCAAACTGATTGCATATGTTAGCTGTAGCTAGCTAGCAACACAAGCACTGACTGTGTGTGTGTGTGTGTGTGTGTGTGTGTGATAACTCTAACTGACCTCAGAAATCTCAGGGAACCTTCATTTGAGTTCCTCCAGTAGATTCCTAAAAGATGAACTTTATGACTCTTTACTTTGTCAGTCAAGCTGAAACGTTTTGTTTGGACAGTCCGTCACCTCCGAGAGTAAAATTTGTGTTTGTGTGCACACACTGAAAACACCTTAGGACAGATGCTTCTTTGATATATTTTATTTTATAAAAGGAAATTAGTTTGGAGTGCAGTAGAGAACAAGTCAAAACGGATAACAGATAAAAATACTGGGACATAAAAACAGAGTCAAGAGCCTGTAAAGTTCTATAGTATATATAGACTATAAAGTTGTCTATAGTATATATAGACTATAAAGGTGTGTATAGTTTATATATAAGAGTGCAAACACTTTGTGGCTTTCAGTCTTTCCCTTCTTAGTGTCACCCTCCACCTGCTGAACTGTTTCGATCTATACGCTGCACAAACATGATGGATCATTTTGTTCCTGCAGGTTTGGCCACAATGCAAAGATCGTCCATTTCTTAGGAGCGATGAAACCCTGGAGCTCCGGCAGCCAGAGGGGTGACAGCCACTCACACATCATGGAACAGTTTGTATCTCTGTGGTGGAAAGAATACCTCAGTCACTCAACATCGTCATCTCCACCAGGGGAACAGTTCAGTCAAGACTCGGAGAAACCGCAGCAGGTACGAACATCTACGTGATCTGAAGTCTTTAGCTCCTGTCTGATTCTTCGCAAAACATTATTAGTTGTTGTAATTCATCAAGTCACATCATGTCCTAATGCTCTGACTGCATGTCTCATCTTGTATAATAGAACATTTAATTCCATAGTCATAAAACATTTAATGGTGAATGGTACTTCTATTGCCTTGTCTTCTGACCGTTGAAAGTGCTTTTACACTGCACATTACATTCACTAGCATGCGAGGGCTCATCAGAATGAGACATTCACAGTTTTTACACACATTCGTACAGCTTTGGGAGCAATTTGGAGTTCGGTATCTTGCCCAAGGACACTTCGACATGCCGATTGGAGCCAGAGATCGAACCTCTGATCTTCTGATTGCTGGACAACTCGCTCTACCTCCTGAGCCACGGCCACATTTTGCTTTGTATTTCTGACTTTGAACATCATCTTACCATCGAAAGGAAGAGCAGGATTTATGGTCGTCCAGTGAGCATGCGACGAAATTTATCTTTAAATAAGGACCCATGAGGAAACATGAACTCAATAAATAGTTCCATCTCTTAAAACTGCATACTCAGAATTTGACTGGGGTGTTCCAGGATGCCAATACATTGCACTAACACCAGGGTCCTGAAAAAGGAATGGAACACATGATTCATGTACCTGTAACAACTGTGCTTTTCCTACAATGATAAGTGATTTGCTTAGCTGTCATGACGAAAGCTCTGCTATCATCATGGAATTCTGGTCATCGACTAGGACATGTGACATTACCTCAATGCTTGTCATGTGACCACAACTGAACCATCTCTACACCCGTCTGCTGATGAAGACTGTGGGGCTGTTCTTTTATTATTGGAAACTGTTTCTCCACACTGTGTTTGCCTGTGGATACATTTAGTGTATTGAGCTGACCTGCTGTGCTCTCATTAAAATAGTCTGAGGGTTGCACTAGAAATGAAACAGCGTTAATTAATTGGAAGTGAACCAATTTGTCATCCCTATTGTCTGTACTTCATTGCACAGTAAGTTCAAGAACCGTCGTATGAATGGAGTCGAGACAGTTTTTGCTTGAGGCGTCTCTAAAGTGAGGGCATGACACTAATGTCTCCAACTCAAATATGTGCATATATTTAAGGATGTGGTGTATTTAGATTGTTAGGGTTAGGGCTCAACTTCCCCCCAGGCCTTTTAGCTCAAATTACCCCAGCCCAGGTGTTAAAGTGGGATTTGGCAGGTGGGTACGATTTGGTGTAAACCTGTGGGCTGCAGTGGGAACAGCTTCAGCTCAATCTTTGCAGAAATTTGTCACATTTCTATTATCAATTTTATATCATCTTAGATGATCTTAGATTGTGATGCACAGCTAAAAATGGTGAGTTCTGTTCTGTTCCAAACACTCAAGCGGCACATTTTCACTGATGACTTCCCCCTCTTTAGTCGAGCTTTTTGTTAAACAGTCACATAAGCTGCGACACAGTTTGGCTGGCGTTTAAACATGCAGACTGGCAACCAAACCAGACTCATGGCAGCCCAGTCTTGGTATTGGTTGTCGTCCCGACACTCAACATTCTCCCTTGTTTTGCAGATCCAAGAACGAGAAGCCAAGATGCCATTTAGAGAAACATTGGATGGCTCCAGTTCACTGCTGCCACATTTTTCAACCCCTTCTGAGAGGCTTCATTCACCGTCTGAACCGGAGACGGTAAGATGAGACACCAAAACACTGGGCTGTTACCTTGTCACATCTTTATGTGTATGTGCTTCCAAGCAGATTACCTCACATTTTCAAGCATTTTGCTGCATAAATTTGTATATAACTGAATAAAAACTCACCAGTCCAAAATTATAATGGGCACAAATTAATGTATTAACACTGGGTTAAATCACCTGTAGTGGCAAAATTACAAAGAATTATCATCAAATCTACAGTTCTCCACATCTACTGAACCGTTTATACCTCGTTGTTTTGATTATGTAGCCCTTGAACTCCACAAACCTTGTTTCCAGCAGCAGCAGCCAGCTGTTCCAATGAAACAGGAAACAGCAGACAGACAAGTGGAGCATTTAGCAGCTAATAAGCCAGATATTTCCCTCAGGAGTGGGTGGAGACCAAAGCAGAGCTAAAAGGAAGAGTTGATATTACATTCTTAAGGTCTTAATTAACCAAAAATCCGCTAATGCATCTTTAAAGGCCACATAGACTGTATAAAACACAGTCGTAGTATCCATGACATCAACCACAGGTTTCTAAGAAGCCGGTGTGAAGTTCATTGCGATAGCTCAACCATCTTGGCAGTCCTGCCTCGGCATGTGGCCATTCGAGGAACTGCAGCTTTGGCCCATGTTGGGTGAAGCTGGTGGGTGTATTCGGGCCCCAGAATTGAATCCACAATGTCACTTGACACAGTATAGACATGGATGATGATCAAGATGGGACTGGGATGTGTTAGCTTAGCACAAAGACTGGAAGCAGGGGGAAACTGCTAGCTCAGTCGAAAGAAAAAAACGCCTTTAAAACAACACTGTTAAACACAGAGTTCATTCAAAGTCATGCATATTCTGTGAAGCAAAGTAAGCAGTCAATAGAAATATTTGCTAATCAATCCATTAATTAACTTAATGAATGACCTTTTTAGTATAGCTGTTTGTGTTTATAATATATCATGGCGATTATTATGGGGGGTTATTAGGCAGCTCAAGTGCCTCTTGTTAGTTCCAGTAGATGAGACTGTTAATTTATGGGTATTTCTGCTTGACTGCATTTGACTCCAGCAGAAAAAAAGAAAAAGGAGACAGAACACAGGGACACGGAGCCTATTATCTGCCACAGGCCTCTGAGCTTCTCATTGCATTTCTGTCATTTGTTTAATTCATTTCAACTTGATGTATTGTGTTTATACAAGCTTGTAAGATTAGTCCGTACAGACACACGCCCTCCAGTTTGACAACACCCATGAACACGCAGTACATCACGGTGTTATCAGCCACTCCACAGCGAGAATGAAGCAGAGCCTCTGTTACTGTTGTGTTAGCGTACAGCAGATACTGTAGTGCATTCATGACTATGACTGTGACTACGGTGTGTGTAGTGTTCCCACACAGATAACACACCGCTGGAGGAAGAGTCAAGAACACCTGAGGAGACCGAGATCCAGGACACACCTTTAGGAGCAGAGGGGGTGGAGGTCAGCAGTGACGCCTCAGACACTGGAACACATCCTGTATGTAAACCATGCTGGTCAAAACATAAAGATAGATGTGATAATATCTCCATAACTTCTGACATCTTCAACTCATTTGTGCATTTAATAGAGTGGCTGAAGTTATTTCAGGTGTCCAGGGTTCATTTTGGAATAGATGACTCTTAGATGACAAAGGTGGACATAGAAACACAAAGTAAAGAAGTTATGTTTCCCAAAGTGCATTTTGGTATGAAAACTTTCATCCAACTTAATATTTCATCCTATGCACCTCTAATGACTAGCTGAAGCTGGAGATTACACTGTCTAGAAAACTGATAGCAGTCTGTAGCTCGAATCGATTTAGGATTCTGGGAAGCTTTGAAATGAAGTCAGCAAATGTTTTGGTCCAAACTGCGACAACGAAATGTCCAAATTTTTGGCCATTCTGATCTGCGCCTCTGACTGGCTTGTTCGCATAGCAACAGTAGTCAAGGCCAGCTTTCAACTGGTTATGAAACAGTCTCATTTTAATAGTAATGTCTCGATATGACCTATATAAACAAGACCATCAGCGAGAAGAATGACGTAGTTATGCGTAGTTATTCTCGGATTTGGTTGGATTCCAATAAATCAGATTAAAAGAGGTGGAAGCACTACTGCTTTTGTCCACAGGGGGCGCCAGAATGAAGACAGAATGTCCTTGTTAGCTGCTTTAAGTACTGTAAAAGCCACAATACCTCAAAGTATTACAAGTATCAGAGTGATTCATTAACATTGAAGCTGTGTTTTAATGTTAAGTTGGAGCCAGTTTGAACAACTTTATACACTGTGTATATTGGGTAGTTTAACTGTAACTGTATTTTTTACAGCAGGAGGTGTGTTTTGCGGTGTGTGTCGGGCATTAAAACATTTCGAGTTATCTTTAAAGTACTCAGGGTCAAATCCTATCATCATCAAGGTTTTGTCAAAAGAAATCTGAGTGAATGATATCGTTTTCCAGCTCAGCATAGATGCCTTAAACCTGAACACAGATCAGAGTTGAGAGTGTATAATGAATAATAACTATAACTCACAATATCTACCAATTGTGAAATGTCTTATGCTCAACTGCACATTCTGAGAGTCTGAAACTGGAACCTAGAGTTCAGCCTGAATTGATGTTTCTTGTGATGAATTCACAAGAAGACTGATTTGTTTTTTTCCCCATTTCATCACAGCAGAAGGCTGCAGACACGGAGACAGAGCGTCTGGAGCATCGCAGGCTGTGGGAGGCCGGGCAGGTTGACTACATGGGCAGAGATGCCTTCGACAACATCCAGAGGATGCTGGACCGCTTCCTGGATTTATAGATCACACACAGGAGCAACTCTGCAACCCCAAACCGACCTCTGCCCTTTAGCTCAGTTCCATTTCCTCTGAGTTTAGTCTGAACCCAATGAATAGCCGGACTGATTTTCTAGACTGTCATGTCAGTTTTTGACTGATTTATGTATTTTAAAGGCAGAGTTTCAAAGACTTCTGGCACAAAGTGGTAGTAGTACAATGATAGGACTGAGAGCGGTGTATATTCAGTCACCCACATGGGGACTATGAGACTGACCTGGGGACTGAAACATATGGACTGAGCCACTTTTAACCAGAATTGTTTTGCTTTTTTGCTTGTTTTTTTGACAGGGAAACTGTGAAGACGAAACACTAGAAAACATGATTGAACATTGTAAAAAAAGAATCTGTGTACTGTTGAAAATGTCTTGGTGGATGTCAGTAAACATGATTCTACAGAACTGTGCTTTTCTTTTTGTCGAGAGGAATTTCAGTTGTGCCACCAGCTAATGGCTAACTTAAAGGATAAAGGCTAATGTTATTCCTGATTTTTTTTTTGTCAATAAATACCATGTGAAGACCCAAACCAGCAAAACAAACCGTGTCTGTGGCTCTAAGCTCCAAGCCCATTGTTCCCTAATGAAGACATAAATCCTTAAAATCAGCCCACAATGTAAAGTTTCAGATTTTATTTTAATTTTTTTTTCCTATGGCACAGAGGGAGAAGACATAACAGGCTTTGATACACACACAACACTCATGCACTGATATTTTTGATACACACAGGGCAGATTCATTGTTGATTTGGCTCTGCACGTGGGATTTGTTGTAAAGCAGAAAACTATAGAATATTTTCACCCTTATCCAAGTTTGTGCTGAAGAATAGTTTAAACAGACTTATGTGGTGATGAAACATAAACACTCAAAGCATTCCAGGTAAATTGTTTGTTTGCTGTCGTTTCTTCACCTTTGATTAGCTGTTCATAAACCTACAGCAGAAGCGGAGAGGCGTCTTTAATCAAACAGCTTTCATGTAACTGCACACAGGGACTGAATGAAAGCATGAATGGAAGACATTTCCACCCAAACATCAAACTCTGACTTCTTCTCAAACTGCTTCTTTTTCTTTAGTTCATAATTTAACTGTGTATATAATATACAATACTCACATTTGTTTCAGTGTTATTAAGATTTTAAAGAGCTTTTTCTGAAAATACGCTTATAAACTCACCACAACTAACTCAAAAAGCCAATCAAAAGTCTCAGAATACTTCAACATTTTCATGAAACCTTCTATGAAATTACTAGCAAATTATGGGGTTCGTGAAATAAAACATCCTATTTGATGTACTCCATTAAAAAGCTTGAAGCAAATGATTCATCATCTCTCTGTAATGTATCTATGATGACAGCAAGCATGTGATATTGTGTCTTTCTTTTTTTCTTTCCCATCACTTGGAAAAAACACGCTTTGATTTGAGTTTAAATAGATAAATAGAAATCCCCAACGCACACACGCAGGCAGACTTGTGTCATATTTCCACCAGGGGGCACTGTGGCTCTTCTATCTGTCTCCGTGGCTGCAAATGAGAGAAGCAGGAACACAGATTAATAGATGTCTGACTGCAGTCAACAGTATTCTGTGTGATCCTTATCCACTGGGCTCATGGTGCATGTAATTTTCATAGGCATTCCTCCCATAATGTTGTGACACAGCGATGGTGTGCTGAATACAAAGCAAATGGCGGGAGGTGAGCCCAGGCCAGGGCCTGTGCTATCACTGAAAAAAGGCCCTTATGATGATTTCTTTGAAAGGCAACCTGGCACCTCGCTGCGTTCGGCTGAGCAGCTCCCGCTTGACTCCGATTCATCAAGATTAAAGTGCGCGCACAGATCTGGGATAAGTTGCTGGTTTCTCTTTACCGCCTCATTCATTAAGCTCTGAAAAGGCAAAAGGATTCTGAGATCAGTCCCTGCAGACACTGACATTCTTGAAATGATGCTGTTAGAGGCAGCTTCTAACCAAGGTTAGCTAACAGCAGGAACTGAGATATCTGTATTCAGGGATTCATTGTGTTGACACCAAAGAGCCTGCAGGTTTTATTCTAGCAAATATACAACAGCTGAGTTGAATGTTAAGCTCCTCTCAGGTTGTATGAATGTGTGAAATCAGTTCCTGTAGTGTTAAACCGGCACACTGGAGTCTAATCCTGCATTCATGTTGCGTGTGATTTAGCATAAATATGACCCGTCTGCTGGGAGAAGTGGTCGTTCATGTCAGCCTCCTTGTGCTAATTACAAGTAGGGATTGACAAAGTGTGACAACACACACTGATATTAATTAACCAACACAGTAGTCCAACATAATAGGGCAAAATTATAACAATAAGAGTGATAATAATTAGGAATGTTAAGCTGCAATTAGTTCCATAATTCAGCAAATAAAAATGGTCACTTTAAAGGGTTTATAATGGGCAATATATATGCAGGTACCCAGCGTGGATCCAGCAAGGACCTGACCAGTAAAACACGAGTGTTGGTTTTTCATTGGCTGGTGAAATATTCTGATTGGTTATAATTCTGTAGTAGATGTCAAAGAAAAAAACACAGTCTTGGCTAAGTATCATGAGACTGATGGAGCATTCTTAGTGACTGATGGTGCTTTAAAGGAGCGCCGCAGCCGTTTCGTATTTCACTTCCAGAAAGTTGGAAACTCGTCAGAGAAAGATAAAGAAGAGTGGACACAATTGAAGCAGCAGAGGCTGAGATATCCCCAAGTTCAGCTCCAAAAATGCTGGATCCTACATCTCCCATAATTCACCTCAACAACCACTTTCATTAAACCCTCACTACCAATGTTTTTCAAACCTCACATCCCCCAGTTCATAGCGCAGACCTCAAAATACTCTCAAAATTCAAGCTGAGATAGCCGTGACGACAATGCCGTGACATCACATGACATCATGTGGTCTTGTCCAGTGTCACAGAAGACATAATCCAACTGCTCTGACAGGCTGAATGAAATTCAAGTAAAACTGATCTAGATGTGTCAAACTGTTGGAGTGACTGTCTTTGACTCTCCCTCATCGACCCCCTTAATGGAAGGCGGTGTGTGAGTTAGTGTTGCGTTCCCTTCATCATTTCCTTTGTGTAACAATGTGACAGAAGATGAAGTCATATTTAAGTGCAAGTAAACAAAACATTTAGATGTTTAAGCTCTCTGCAAGCTTTACTCTTGAGTTTCCTGCACTTGTTTTAGCCTCACTGATAATTCTAAATGATTAGGTTTGATTTGTAATGCTCTGCTCTCAGACCACGCTCTTTGGCTCTGCAGCTTGGATGATGTACTTAGTGCCGAGGAGAAGCAAAGGAGGGCATGATTATTGAATTGCTCCATGAGCCACAACAAGCAAAGGAAATTTGATTGTGAAGCCTCGTGCTTTTGCTATTAAGTGAAAAGATGCATTCTAGATAAGCCTAATGGTTGGCTGTCCTCCAACAGAACAACAGCTGTTTGAATATATGGTAGTCCTGCTGTTTCCTCTCAGATAGTTGAGTATCTGGTGACACTGTAAGTAGAGTTAAAACGCAGGTGTCTGCTTTCTAATAAGGTGATGAATGAAATAAACAGGTAGTTAAATTCTAAGTTGATAAGTGGCTGCCACAAAAAGCTAATTAGCCAGCGTGCTGTATGAAATTCTAACACAATGCGTGTCTCCATTGTATTTAGTCACAGCAATGCTAAATGTGAACGTTAGCATGCTAACATGCTCACTATAACAATGTCAACACCTTAACACCTTAGTTAAGAAATGTTAGCATGCTAACATTCGCTAATTAGCACTAAACACAAATGGCAGGCTGATGGGAATGTTGTTAGCTTTGCAGGCATTTGATGGCGGTGCTAGATGTAAAATCAGAGGATCACCAAAGTTATTACAGTTCATTCTGAGGAGAACATGAATGTCTGAACCAAATTTCATGGCATTCTTTTCAATAGTTGTTGAGATATTTCACTAAAATCCACAAATGTCAACCCAAATGGTGGTGGAAAAACTGGTGGAGGTAAAAACTCTCAGGCTCAGCAAAGTCAGTTGGCTTCATACTCTTGAGACCGCAAAGTCTACAGTAGTTTAGATATTTCAGACCATAGTTGGGGACCAACCATCAGACAGACTGGCATTGTGATCCATAAAGTCCAGGCACTAGCACAGCTAACAAAAAAGGCCAGTTCTACGGATTTTGACTAACTCCTGCCACCAAAAAAAACCAAAAAAAAACCTCTTTCTAGCAGACTCTCTTCACTGAACGCTGAACTCATTGACCAAAGACAAGTTCTCCACAGCAAGTCAACCGCAAAGAAAAGTTAGTAGGGGAAAAAAAAGCTGCAGTTCCAATTCACTGAAAGCTTTCAGCCGTGCTTACATAACCAGCGCTGACACCACGCTGACCCCACAAAGAATTTCACCATACTGACCCAGTCTATTTGTTTTGACAGTGTGGGACTGACACCCATATGTGCTTCCAAGAAATTCCACCTTTGTCGGGCACATAAACGCAAATCTCAAGGAGGATGAAACTGAAAAAATGAGCGCAGTTTGACCTAGATCGGTGAAGCACCTGGGACCTATTCCCTCTGTCTCCCCCTTCACTTGTTTATTCTTTATTTTCAACAAAAGTGCGCTCTTTTGGTGTGTTTAGATGAACAAATAGTCCTGATAATGTACCCATCTGGAACTCTTCTGTAGCTTGATGAGTACACTAGCTTTCTGCTCAATGGAGTGCTTGTGATTTGGGGATGACTGAGTGTGTGAGGACAGCGGAAAAAGAAAGAGGGAATTTGTGTGTGTGCACAGGTGTAGCATACACATCCATGCCAGCTGATTGTGTTCACATACACACAGTGCGGATAAGAAAGAAATGTGATGAGTGTCAGAGAATTCTGAGCATCGCCATATGTTTTTGGGTTAACTGCTTTGAACCGCCTCCTCATCATGTGTGGTAGCCGTCGCATGATTCATACTCAAAGCCGTTCAGTTAATTTGATCAGCGGTTCAACTGGCGGCTTCGGACTCTAATGACCCACAATTTCTGTGATCAGGCTAATTGGGGATTGCAAGAGTAATGACAGTCAGCTGTGGAGGGGACTCTAGTCTGTGCTCATTTCAAAGCTCCTGATGGGGTGGAGGAGCTGGGTGGAGCTCTTCCTTTCTGTGGCAAGCTGCCGACAGAAACTGGGCCAAAAACCAAAGTAGATTCTCACATTTAGACAAGTAAGCACTCAATGGACAGATGCATCTTCAGCATTATTTGAGGTCAATTTGCTACCCCTCATCTTGCTGGGGTACATTTTTTAAGTGGGCTCGTAAAAGAGGATTTCGCAGTTGGTGTTTCTGCTACTGGGATCCAGAATATCAATTATGTGAATTCTGTATAACCCAGGCAGAATAAATAAAACAAAAGCAAGCAGCATGTTGGCCGACAGGAGTGTCCACATCTGCATGTGGGCTATGACACTAATTCCCAGAGTAGGAGATGATCCCAAGGTCCAAAGTTTACTGCACAGCTGCTGGAACCTGAGAAAATCTTTGCGAAAGTATTGTATCAGTTAATGGGAAAAATATAGTTGGTTGACACTAACATTCGAGAAACAAACTTTGTTAAGTTGGAATTCTAGGCTCCGTGACCAAGAAATGTTCTTGAATCTTCTTCTTGATACATTTTATTTGATACCAGTCCCAGTAACACGAGAATACTCACAAAATTCTCACGATTGGTAGAATGTGAACAGACTGAGCTCCCAACAGTCTCGATGATTTACGGCGCCACAAAATACCATCGAGGCCCACAAAATTTTGAGTCACCTCTTTTTAATTTAGAAGCTTATTTACTGAGACTGATGATCACATGATTTACTACGAGCAGCTCGGCACTCAAAAGAAATATATCACACATGCACACTTGCAGTTAGCTCAAAGTGCTAAAGCTGAGCCTGATGAAAATGCTGTCAACATCACAGCCGCCACAGAGGAAGAAAGAGGTTGCTGCTTTCATTACCAAAGAATCTCCACATCAACCCTGCGTTCTCATGCACCCAAGAAAGAAGCCATCGTGTTCTGATGGAGAGTTCCTTTCAACTTTCCTTCAAATTCACTTTCTCTGTTGCTCATGAAGTGCCTTGATGTTCAGATGTATTGATTGCGTTGCCGTAGGACACAAATTCTCCACAGCCACGGCGGCTCCCTTGTACTGTCTTTGATTCGTCAATCAGCTGCAGCGCCATGTAAAAATCTCCAGTCATTCACAGATCATAGAAGGTTCCTTCACTGAAGCTTCTCTTCATTCTGTTGCATCCGAGTGGATGTGCCTTGATTAGCATTAATCCCTTAAAGAGTGACTTCCATTTCAGCTTCCTATGATGTCAATTCCCTTAATAGACAATCTGAAGTCAGAGCAGATTAGCACAGGAAAGTGACGGCGCATATGAACGGCATAAACATCCGAAAAGTGTGCCATTACGTAACGCTGATGATTGTTTCTTTCAGTAATGAGAGGGAACAGGTGGGCACAAGATGTGAGCTGTTCCAAGCTGTATTCGAGCAGGTTCTGGGTCACAAACAGACAGCTTTATAGCACAAACAGGTCATGGCAAAGTGGAGCACTGTGAGCAAGTCAGGCTTCTTTAGCCACAGGGGGGAAAACATGCATCACTGCAGTCTAATCAGTTTTACAGGGTGGAAAATGTTGATTTCATCTGCGAGAAGAAAGCTAAAGCTAAAGCTAAGAGCGTTTGGGTGGATGTAAGATGAGACTCTGGTTAACTCCAGTGCCGTGACTGTTAGAATATAATGAATGCCAGGTTTAACAAAGAGAGTCACAGATACCGAAATTTTTGTTGAAGTGTGACTCTTTCAGGCTGAATCTGCTGAACTAATGGGGGATTTCCTCATGGCTCCAGATGTTTCTTCTTTCTGGAAGACGAGACTGCGGCTATATTCCCAAAGCGATGATTGCAAGTTTCTGGTCTTCAAGAATAATGGTGACCTACTTCCTTCATCCAAAATGCTAAGTTGAGCATTTTCTCAGATTTGTATCTATGCTCTGCTCTCTGTGGCCAGCTGAACACATTCAACTTCTGAATAATTTCATTACCAAAAAGTTTAGAAAGTTTCAAGCTTCTGTACGTTTCCTGAAGCTTTTTTGGCAAGTTATTTTAAAAACATCATATGGATGTCATTTATGGTAAAGTGAGTCATCATTTTCTCAATCTCTTGCTTTCCCTGCCTCAGCAATAAAAAAAAGTTTTGTTTTTGACTCTGAGCTTAGTAGAAACAGGTGGAAATCTTTTATTAAAATATGGGAAAATTCCTATGCATCACAGCTTGTCAAAGACAAATAATTTACAAATGAAGACATAGAACCTGCATCAGCATTTTTCAGAAGCAGAGTCGAAGATGGAGCACACTGCTGAGAGCAGAAAACAATCAGTTATTGGATTATCTGACTCCAGTTATGGAAACACACAGAAAATACTTAAGATGGGTGTTTGAAGGCACAGCGTGCCGATGGATGTCTCATGGAAAATACAAATCACCTGTCGATAAAAAATAGCAACATTATACATATTTTCAATTCTGTAATTAAGTTAAACAATATTTCCAAGATAGAAAATGAAAAGTTATGATGCAATTCTTTACAGCTTGACATAATCTGTCATTGTCAGAAGCAACTGTACTATGTCATCAAAGCAAAGGTACGTGTACAGCTGTGGCTGCTACAGAGAGTGTTTTCTCGCTGATCAAGACATGATCAGCCAGATCAATTGCTTTAATGTGAAACACTAGGAGTGGTGCGTATAGAGTCTGATGTCATTTTATAGGCTGTTATTTAACCACTTGCTGTGTAGTCCAAAATAGCTGACACATATTAAACAGTTTACAAGCTGTCTAATGGTATGTTACCTCCTGCAAGCAGGTTACGATTTTGGTCCCATCTGTAACCAGAAAATCTCAAAAACACCCCCAAAAAATTAAATTTAGTGATAAAAATTTGCAAAAGAGTAGTTTTTAGAGCAATCGTGCAACTTTTTCGCTCACTACTTCTAAATTTTGAGGCGTAGAAGGTTACTGTTTTGGTCAATTTTTGATGTCTTGGATCCAACGTGTATCTTACCACATAGGCCACATAATTCCTCTAAATTTCATTTCTATACTTAAAGGTTAACACAAGTTGTCCCCAAGTTTGACCCCAAAAAGTTATTTATTTGTTATACTACTCTTGACAAACTGCCATAATTCATGAACACACTGTGCAAAGAAATGTGGATATGTTCACCTATGAATGACAGCATTTTGCTAATAATAGATGGTGCTCCTGCAACATGATCAAATTAAAGAGCTACAACTCAGTGGTTGTTGTTAAAGCATTATACTGCCTCTGCGAAGGTAAGGACTCTCTAAACTTAAAACTTAAACTTTTTTATCTTAATAAAATGAATTCAACGTCATCTTTGGCAATCTACGCCTTTTAAGTACTACATAGAGTAGTCGAGGTGGTTTGTATTTCTTCTCCCCTGTGCAGCCCACCTCCCTGAATTGAAGTAAAAGTTTAAAAATATGCCCATTATTTTGTTTCAATTTGGCTTTATTATGGTGTCTGGCCTGCATATAGCCAGTCAGGTAATTATTCATCAGTGCCATTACCTTGTGGGATGAGGTGCTGATCATTTTCAACCACCATTATTTTTATATTAGTACTAGCAATGTGTAAATCATTTGGTAAAGATATGCTGTACTGTCCAAAGGGACTATACAAGTCATTAGCCTAAAGCTAAACTACAACAAACAAAATGTGAAAGTAATGAGAGCATAGCAACAATAACAGCAACTGTCTATGAGCAATAACTATAAACATTATGCAGGGAAAAACAGGCAAACTGGAACACATGACTATGTCAAAAAGGCATTATTGTAGTCTGTTTTACCACATGATCAGCATTTCCCTCAGAATGGGAGGCCAATTGATATTTCCCAGTGATGTGGATTATACACAAACTGTTAAACTATAGCACACAAAATACCATCAACTTTTGGCCTCTATACAGGACACACTCAAAGCATCACTGCAGGTTTTAATCAGCTCATTATTACATTATTGTGACAGCAGTTTTTACAACATTTTAAACGTTAAAAACATTAGCTGTTTTTAACTAGGCAGTTGTTTGGGCATACAGTATGGAAATGGACCATGATAAACAGTGAAATTCTTCAGAACACATTGAGAAACGTCGCTTTAGAGTCTATGCCAATGGCATTTCTGGCTGTGCATCGGTATGTGCCAGTGTCTCTTTGTGTCGGGTTCTGGATAATGAGGGAACCTTGTGGATGGAGGTACTTGTTTCCAAAAAGGCGTGGCTGTGCACTGACAGCCAAACGCATTTTATCAGGCGTTTCCCATGCTATGTCCACTTTAGGGATCCCAGTTGCCATGCAGTTCAACTGAACAGCAACTCCACGTTTGGCATAGGTCACAGAAGGGGGGCCACTGGTAATTCGAGGTGGGTATGCAATCACAATTACTGACACAGAAAGCAAAGAGCTGCCATACTCGTTTGCAACTCGACATACATACAACCCCCGATCATAAACTGAAACTTGTTGGATGGCAAGTGTCCCATTGGGCAGTACAGAATATCGTCCAGCTCTTTGTGGCCTGTTGAGGACAACCCCACTGGGTAGAGTCCATGTTAGTCTGAGGGGCTCGCCACTAGTTTGACAGTGAAGCAAAAGACTTTCCCCATTCATGACACTGACAGGAGAGCTGTATCTGTTGTTAATCTCTGGCTTTCTTCCTGGGGACAATGTGATTGCATGCTCCACAAGACCTCGAAGATTACGTCCAAGACAGCGGTACATACCAGCTTCAGCAACAGAGGGGTTGCTGATGACCAAGGAGCCGTCTGGTCGGTGGAAAAACTTAGAGAACCGAGCACCACTTTGCAAAGGTGTACCATTGGGTAAGATCCAAGTCACATGAGGTAGAGTTGAACCATCTAAGGAGCAATTCAAAGTCATGGCATTCCCCACAGTTAGCGACAGGCTATCTGTTTTGGGACCTCTAATTTGTGGCCTCTCAACAACCTCCCTCACATCCAAGTTAACCACCAGCCTGACTTCCCCTCCTTCATTACGAGCGATGCAAGCCAGCTGCCCGGAGTCTGTCCTCTTGGGTGACCGGATTTCCAGGGTACCATTCTGGTGAACTGTCATTCTGTTACTATAGTATGGCGCAGGTAGGATCACATTTCCTGGTAGAACCCACATGATGCGAGGGGGGGGTTCCCTTTGCCACACAGTCCACAAACTTCCGCTGATCCTGAACTGCAGTCACCTTGATGTTGTTGGCAGTTCCACTTAAACCGTTGATCATTGGAGATGTTACTAGGACCTCCAGCTTGATGACTTTCTGGTCTTGACCTGCATTGTTCCTGGCCATGCAGGTGTAGTTACCTCCATCAAAACGTTGAACCTTTTGAATCACCAATGTCCCATCATCCAGGACCTGGTATTTGTCTAAAGCAGGAGAGATCACTCTATTCGTAGGGGATATCCATGTGATGACTGGCACTGAGTCCCCTTTGGCATTACATCTAAGTGTAACAGTCTCACCATAGAAAACCTTGATGATCTTTTGGTCTTTATCCTGGATTTTTGGTGGGGAAGTTGCAACCTTGACCTTTACTCTAACCTTCATCTCATCTTTGCCAAGTTGGTTCTCAGCGTAGCAGGTGTAGTCACCTTCTTCTGGCATGCCAACATCATTGAAGTACAGCGTTCCATTGTCAAACACCACATACCTAGATACAGTTCAGAAAGGAAAAGGAAGGAGAGGGATATTGACTGTTACACTGTGATGACAGCAGCTGTCAGTTAAGAGTTATGTGTATCAATAAAATTAAATAGAACATTTATAATTATATACAATTATGTGGTTATTGTGATTTTTCACACATTCTGACTTTGGTCATATGTAGCTTCATTCTTAGTGAAGAAAGAACACTACTAGCACAAATACAAATGAAAATTATAAAGATGTGTTCTCTAAATGGTCCTTTTTAAAGAACTGTATATCCACATGAAAGAGAGCCGCTTGTGAAATTATTTTCATCTTCATGGCTATTCTGAGACATATGACTTTTTTTTCTGTGTAATCTATTGTGAGTCAGAAGATGTCAAAGGAACATGTTTGGATGCACAACCATGACAGACTGACAAGTACTATTTACAGTATGTTCTCTGTGTCATAGCAGGAAACAATAAATACAGCTGAAATACGAAAAGGTTTTTGTACTGTAGCAGCACATGCCAAAATTGGTTCTTCAAGTAATTTTCTGTGAAAGTGTGGAGTCATTAATCTTCGGGTGGTGAGCTGCCACTGTAGCACAGAGTCAGTGAATAGTTCCCAATAAGTGATATGGACACTTGGACAATTTAAATGAATCTTTCAATGGCTTAGTTGATTAATAGCAGGTTTAATGTTAAACAAAACAATCTAGCAAGGCTAAAGATTGTTAGTTTTTTAGGAACAGTACTTAATGCACTAACAAGAATTAGGCCTAATCACTGATTTGAATTCTGTTGTTAAGGCAACAGCTAAAACTGGTTATAATGAATAGAAAAAGAAATGATTCTACATGTCAAACCAGTTCAATGTTACAGTTGGACCGTACTCAGATAAGTTCTGAATGAAGAGATGTGCCTGTAAACGTAATGCAAAAGACTGTTCCTGCCTTGGCTCGCTGCTATCTGGCTGCTCTCCCCGCTGGTTGGCTGATCTCCAAATGGATGTAATAACCATCTTTACAACAATTCAGAATTTCTCATGCATCCTTTTACATCCAATCAATGTCAAGGAAACTACAAATTCTTAACTATTCTAATCGATTTGGCAGCTCTCAATGGATTTTATTAAATTGCAACATTTGTAATCAACACAAAGAGGTGTGTGAGGTGGGAGGAAGTGATGAAGATCTTTGTGTGAACTATATTGTAGTTATAAGTGAACATTTATTCTAAGATTCAGTTAGCAGCTCATACCTGCGACTGCGACCCCCGCTGATAGTATCTCTCTGTTTGACAGGGTTGACCATGGTGCCATCCGGTAGTGCCCAGCTGATCTCAGGGTTGGGAAGACCAGAGGCCACGCAGTCCACCTTCAAGTCTCCACCATAGATCACTTCCTGACTTGACGGCTGCAGCTTCTGCTTGATCTTGGCAGGCCTGGTCAGCACGTTGACCCGCAGCAGAACGTAGTCATCACCCATTTTGTTACGTGCCACACAAAGGTAGTCACCACTGTCCTTGTCAGTCACAGAATTAATGGTAATACTGCCATTGGGGAACACCTTGATCCTAGGGTCAAAGCTGTAAAGATGATAGAACTTTAAATGTAGGCATTTATTTAAACATTTAATTGAGGATGTAGAAAAGCCTGTGAATTTGTTACCTGTACTGAGCATCCACCAGCTTCTTAGAAGGTGTCCTCCAGATGATCCGAGGGTTCGGCTCTCCTTTGGCCACACAGTTGAGCAGCAGTTTTCCTCCATAGATCACATCTGTTCTCTGAAGGGATGACGATGTGATACTAGCCTTGGCAGAAGATGGATTCCGTCTTATGCTCAAGATCACTGTTTTGCTGCTGGATGCCACCGTGCTGCTGGCTGAACACTCGTATCTTCCAGCATTCCCCGGACCTAATCTCCGTATGTAGAGAGTCCCATTTGGGAAGACAATGATGTTGCCTCCGGTAACAAACTGGGAAGCAGCGAGCTGTAAGCCATCAGGTGTAATCCAGCGGATGACGGGTGGAGGGGAACCTGTGGCAGTGCAGTGGATGTAGGCGTTGCTGCCCTCTGAGAGAGTGATGTTCTCATGTTGTTTCGGCTGAATCACAGGAGGCAACTCTGACACATAAAGGCGGACTGAGACTGTGTCAGCTCCGGCTGCGCTGCTGCCGATGCACTTATAAATCCCTCTGTCTGTGTAAGCGGCCTGGCTGATCTGGAGGGTTCCGTTACTCAGGATGGCCACACGCTGCTGAGGGCCAACACCAAGGGGGGCAGCAGCCATGTGGACATGGCTAGGGAGCACCCATGTGACCCGAGGCGTAGGATGCCCCTCCACTGTACAGTCTAAATTGACTTTGCCACCGAGATGCACAGTGATATCTCTTTGCCGAGGCTGGAGAACCCGCGGATGCTGAGACAGGACCACAAGGTTGACAACCATCTTGTCTGTGCCATACTGATTCTGGACTGTACACAGGTACCGGCCCCCATCCATGGGCTGCGTGTTCCTGATGATTAAAGTACCATTTGAATGGACCTCAAACCTCTGGACCTTGGTGTTCTGAGCAATACTCGCCCCTGCATGAATGGAAAGAGAAAGTATTGAATGAAAAAGAGAAAATAAACAATATATTGTAGGTGAAACAGGTATTGTATTCACAAGCTGTACGACAATACAGTTAAGAGTCTCTGAAGAGTTTTCATCCGACACATAGGTTTACTTCAGGTTTTATTAAATCTAAACTACGATTATTGTATTCTTTGCATGGGAAACGGCTTGCTTTAAATAAATAAATAAAAAGTTGGTGTGGTATTTCATTGAACCATTCATAACCTCCATTTTGGAGGAACATTTTTTTGTACTGTGCAATATCTATCAACATAATGGAAAACATTTTTCACTGATGATGAATGTAAGCATAATGTAAAACTAATATATATGTATTAAAATCCCATTCAGTCATTTCTGGGAAAAGTTATGGTCTAATATTAAAGAGTTCTATATTTCACATTGTTGAAAAATATGGAAGACTGTAACAGATTAATGAAGATCAGTGAATAAAGTAGTATCAGCAACTGTAAAGTGCTGTGTCATGGTGGTTGGATCCACTTTCCAGCTGTCTCGTGAGATTGTGAAAAGAAAACCCAACTGATTTACAGTTTGGGGAGTTAACTCAAACCTACACCATGCCAAAATCAGTAGCTGCGATTCACACTGGTAGGCTACTTGAACAAACAGTTCTAAAAGGCTTAAAACAACAAAAGGCCTGAATGAATTAACCGAATCTCCAATCTCACTCGATCCTACTTCAGAACTGAGCCAAGTTCGACAACCCTGACAGAGTCATGGTGAGTGACTGACATTCTGACATTTTCAATAAAACTGATTCGGTGGCAATGTCTGTGAAGGAGGACAATAAATGCAGTGTTGCCAAGACGAAATAACATCTACATTATTGTTGTATCTGAGGATCACGGCCAACTGATTTTGTTGCCCAGTTGCTACTCCTGAAAGTGGAGGATAAACATTGGGTAATTACACTGACATTATAACTATTTCCATTTTCCATAGTGTTTGAAAAGGGGGGCGTGCCAAGCCTGACCTGAAAATGTACATAAAGCTGAGTTATGAGATTGAGTCATACATACCATTAGCAACTTTAGTCCAGGACAGGAAGGGCATTGGCTCACCCTCAGCCTTACAAGGAAGCTGAGCATCTGTTTCAGCTTTCACAGTGAAAGTCTGGAAATTGCTCTTAGTTATCCTTGGCTTTTCTCTTGGAATAGATCCTTGTCCAGGTAGTTGGACAGTGCTTGTTAGCAGTCCTTCTCTAAATGTATCAGTTTGGATCGCAACAATTGTTGGAGGATTGGTTGCTGTCTCCTTGATTGCCTGCACAGTGGTTACTGGTTTTAGGGCTGAGGAAGTTGGATTTATAGTAACAAACAGTGCCAGCTTGTGGTCAGTTGACTGGGTTGCAGGATGGACGTTTGGTGTTCTCTGAGGCTCTGATGCGGTGATAGGTTCGATTTGTTGCTCTTGACTGTGGCTGTCTGGAATGTTGTTGATCCTGGTAGCCTCCTGAGTGGTGGCCCTCATTGAAGGGCCTATTTTGGCTCCTGTGGGAGACGTTTCAGGTGGTGTGACATATGGCGTCACTGTGGATGGGATCACAGCATCAGGGCTTGCTGAAGTAGCAGAGGGATGTGTTGTTATTTTGTTACTTGTGATAAGAGTAGTTTCTTCAAGATGCTTATCTATCTTTGACTCACTGCTTGTGGTTTTATTTTGACTAGAACTATGATACAGTATTTCAGGCACTGTAGGTTTCTGTGAGTCCAAATCACCATCAAAAAGCATACTTGGTGTTGTGATTAAACCTCTTGAAGTGTATCCAGAGGTTGTCTTGATTTCATGCTCAATCACGGAAGCAGCTGGGGCAGACGGGGGTGGCAGCAGTGAAAATTCTATGCCAGTCTCTTCAGAAAGCATCTCTTCACCCTTTGTGGTGAATGTGTATTGATGACCTGAATGATTCAGCCCGACATCTGTCTGCACTTGTGTTACAGTGTGAAAACCCCCAGTGGAATTGTCAAAGTTTGGCACAGGCCCAAGGTCTCCCATAAGGCTGACCCTTTGTGTCTCCTCTAAAGGTTTAACAGGTGGAAGAAGGCTGCCTGTAAACCTCTGCTGAGTGGCTGATGTGAACATATCCAAGCGTTCTGTGGGAGATGCACTCTCTGAGATTTCTAAGGCTGTTTGAGAACTCGTCTTTCCGTGACCCACTCCTGGAGAGGCTGTTGGAAATGATGGTGCCGCTGATGTGCTTTTGAATTGTGGTTTGGCCAGGGGTAGAAGACTGTCGTTTGTTTCGGAGGGAGAAGCTGGTAGTGAAGAGGGTTTGGTAGCTGCCTCGGCGTCATGCCCTGAGACTGTGCTTTCTTCATGACTCAGTCTGCCTGATGACGCTGCTTGGCTGCTGCTGAATGGAACAGTGGTATTGAAATTGGCTGTTGTAACCTCTAATGGTTCTATTTTTAGCTGTGAGGACGCAGTGGTCTTCACTGTTGCTAGGGGAGCATTTGCAGGTGTGGCGGCACCCGGGAACTGGGTGGGTTTATTCAGCTTTTGTTTCCTCCTGTTTGTCTTTCTCCGTCGACCCCCATTCTTTCTCCTGGAGTTAGGTTGTCGTAGGCGTGGGGAAGTTTGTCCTTCAGATCCTCTCCTGTTAGTAGTTGCGGGTGCAAGTGCAGTTGTTGGAGATGCTGTTGTGAGCAGTGCTTGAGATTGCAAATTATCAAATACTGTGGTCTTTGGCTGAGTATGTGACTGTGAAGTTGTTGCAGTCTCGCTAAGATATTTTCCATTTTCCTCTTGGCTTGTTTCTGATTCATTTGGGTTGACCAAAGGGATAATTTGACTTCCACTCAAAGAGAGTTCTCTGTCATTATTAGAGCTGGCAACAACATTTGGTCTATCCATATTCTCGCTCCTCTCCGATGCTTTGGACCAATCAGCTGTTTTGACTCCATCGACATCTGTATTTGTGCTATCATTCTCTTGTCGAGAAAATGTACTGCTGCTGCTTGCAATATTTGTGTTAGCCTGCCAGAAAGTGACAGCGTGTAGGGGAACAGATGTGCTCTGTGGTGGGAAAAATACACTGTCTGAAGTTGTGCGTAGATTTAAGTATACATTAGGAGTTGTATGTTGGACATTGTATGTAGTCTGTGTTGTGGGTGGCTCTGCTATAGAATCTATGCTATGGTGTGTGTGCTGACTGTTTGAAGTCATACTATGTGTATCATGTGTAGTGTAGCTGTTAGATGTCACATGTGTGTCTTGGCCTTGTGTATTGTGTTTATTGGTTGTTATTTGTGTATGTTGTACTGAAGTTTGTGGTGTTGTGAAATAGCCCTGGCCCACGCCATCTGATGATCCCTCGATAGTTTCTTGTAACTGTGTTGTCTGCTCTGTCACTTTCACCTCTGTTGTATGTTGAACTGGAAGTGGTGTCACAGTATTCTGAGCATTTCTATCCCTAATTTTAGCCAAAATATCAGCCCATTTTTCTGGGTCTATTTTACCCTTTGACATATTAATCTTCCTCCTGCTGTCAGCTATATTCTTCCTGTCTTCAACACGCGGCCCAGTTGGTTTTCGAAGCACCGGCGGCCTCCGCCACATGTTCCTCGATGGATGGACTCCCCTCCTGCCTGTGGCCGCACCTCCCGGAATTCTCCTCCTTGTGGGATCCAAGCGGCTTATTGGAGTGACCTCAATGTCCCCTGATGCCTCCTCTGTATCCTCTGTGAGGACTTTAATCTGAGTGTTTACCCCTGAGGCTGACTGAGGTCTTGCTGGAAACTTCCTCAAAGGCCTTATCAGTCCTTTGCGCCTGACGAGAGTGATTTTGGTAGCCAGTGTATCCACACCATGTTGATTTATGGCGATGCATTTATAATAACCACTGTCCAATAACTGGGTCTGTGGGATGTGTAGAGTGCCGTTGGAATAGACCAAAGCTCTGGAGGAATTGGCTTGGAAACTAACAATGTTGCTGCTTGGTAGAATCCAGTTAATTTCAGCATCAGGGGAACCAGATGCCATGCAAGGCAGGGAAATTGGGTTCCCTGCAAATCTCTCGATAGGCGTAATTGAGGCATCCTCTCCTGGGGGAGGGCTAGAGGATTCCTGGACTGTCAGATGGAATGGCAGGACAGCAAGGTCTCCATTAACCTTGGCAACACAGTAGTAAATTCCTGTGTCTGTGTGACTGACAGCTTTAATGACCAGCCGTCCTTCACTGGACACAGACACCCTGTTGTCTGGACTGCTGTATGGTGCCTCCACCTTGGAGCCATCTGGCAGCATCCAGTGGATGACTGGTTGGCCAGAACTTTGCACGTTACAGAACATTTGACTTGGGCTTCCCAGGATAGCACTCAACACTTTGCGAGTCGTGTTTGTTGACTCGATCATGACCCATGTCCTCCTCTGTCTCCGTACCAGCTCTGCCTCCACTGTCTCTGAGAAGTCTGTGCTCAGGATCAATTTCACCATCTTGGCTGATGACTGAAGTCGGTTTAGCTGAAGGTCTGCAGATGTCTGCATCAGCCATGCTGGCTGGGCCATGATATTAGCTTTAACCCCTGTGTAGTACAGGGCATCCTTCTCAGAGTCCTGTCTATACACATAGGTTGGATGAGGCTCTTTTCTGTGCATAATCCCCCTTTGTAAGTGGGCTGGCACATTGCTGTAGTATGCGATTAACCTCCACAGTCGCTCATACTTTTCTCTATCAACAGGGCACTCCAGATCCACTGACAAAGTTATATTGGAGGCCAGCTGGAGCTGGTTGACCTGCTCCCAGTTGATTTTGGTAAGATCTCTCGGCTGTGCAATACTACACTCCAAATCCACCTCATTCCCATGTTCATCTGACAGGCCCAGGGAGATGTTTCCAAATGGGTTGCTGAAGTCCTCAGTGGTCATGACCTCACTCTCGATGTCATCAGGTTGGGAAGTCCTATGAGGAGAGCTGATGATGGGCCTGCTGCAGACTAGGTTCTCCATAGCCAGGAGCTCTTTCATCCGGAGGTGCCTGGGAGAGGAGCACATAGGACACAGCTGGCCACCAGGAAGTGCTCTGTCCTTTTTACATTTCAAGACACCTAGAGAAAAAAACAACACTGTCAAATAAAAACTTGAAGCAGTCTTGAATTATCATCTTTTCCAGTATTTAAATCATTGGCCATGCACAAGTATCATCAGTTCACTAGTCATCAACCTAAATAAAAAGAAAGGTGTAAATATGACTGCTAAATTGCAGTGCAGAAATTTAAAGTCTACCTGGTGAGGTTTTATTCCAGTCATGGAGCCACCTCATGTTGCAGTCGCATGTCCACGGGTTCCCATGAAGGTACAAGTTCTCCAGCTGTGGCATGGTGGCCAGCAGCTTGGAGGGCAGTGACGTCAGCCCATTGTCTGACAGGTAGAGGTGCCTCAAAGTGGAGACGTGGAAGTAGTCCATCAGAGTGAAGGTGGCGAAGGTGGCTGGGTGCAGCTGCTGAAGCCGGTTGCCTTCTAACTGCAGCAGCCGCAGGGAAGTGAGGCCCTGGAAGGCATCTGGGTGAATGAACTCTAGTCGGTTGTGGTCCAGGTGTAACCTAGCCAAAGCCCACAGACCATGGAGGGTGTGTCCGTTGATCTCCTTCAGCTTGTTGTAGCTCATCTTCAACATCTAAACCAATGAACAAGGAGGAGAGTGAAAAGTCATAAGAGTTTTCCTGAGACACATTTTCTGAACAGGGGATAGATCTTCAAAAACACATATATAATAATAACAATATCGCTATTTAATGTAATGATGCTGATATAATGTACTCAATACATGCTTCATGCAACAGTGATATTCATTTTTTCATTTTTTTTTTTTGCAGGGGAAAATCAGGGTTTTAAGTTAAGTCCAGGTCCAGGTTTCATGTGTATTTTTTGGTATTTTAATATTTAAAATTAAAAATGAAGAATAAGAGAGAGACAAATAAAATGGTTGCTGTTCTTGAACCCTTAAATACTTTCATTATTGTGGTCTCTTCTGAAAAGGTAACATTTTGGAGTTTAGGGAACCAAATATTTAGAGAAGCAAATGTGGTACACATGTTTTTTTTATTCTTCCTTTTAAATGGATATATCCATCCATGCAACATCCATATACCTGGTTAGCCTAGACACACAATGGAGCCATAGTCACAAAGCAGAGCTGATTCTGTTGGTGTGTTGGCTGTGATGATGATACCACTAAAGTTTGCCACGCTGCAATGTTTTTTCAAGGTTTTATCTAGAAGGCCACCCAGGAAGGCCACTATGTGAGCCGTGAAACACTATAATCTGGTCAAAATCAACAGAACATGCAGATGTCTGTATGCAAAATATAATAAACAGATCTGTTGTAGATTCCTCCTAGGGTTGTTTTAGGACGGCCACCATTCATTTATTGAGTTTATTCATTCCAATGTAACATTTTATGGCAGGCTACCTGTAGTGAAGTGAGGTCCTTGAACACTCCATCAGGTAGACTGTGGATGTCATTCCCATGGACCATCAGAAGCTCCAGCTTCCTCAAACCAGCCAGTGATTTGTCTGTGATCTTATTAATGCTATTGAACCTGAAAAAACAGAACCAGAGTGGACATTAAACCTTTAAACCCCTAAAATTCAAGAAACAATGCATGAGTGTGGACACTGACATGCCATTAAATTAAACCCCTTACACTGCATTAAGAGTGTAATCCAAACACTTACAGTAGAACAAAAAAAACACTTATAAGGATGCCAAAAAAAAGGACTCACCCTAGGTTCATGCGTTCCACATGTCTAGATACAGCAGCTGGGATGGTGATGAGTGAGCGGAAGGTGCAGTGGAGCTCAGTGGGCTGGGGGCAGGAGCAGGGCCGGGGACAGGGGACAGAGGCAACAAGGGGCAAGATCAGCAGAAGCAGCAGAGTGTGGAGGACGCACACGGCGGGAGGGTCCATCTTCATCCACGGGAGGAGCAGTCACAGCAGCTGTAATAACTACAGCAATAATAATAATGTTACCAACACACCACACATGGAATTATAATTATTAATAATCTTCATATAGGTCTTATTTAAGAACACCTTTCAAGGAAGAAGGCGAAGTAAAAAAAACAAACAAACAGACAGACATTCGTGTGACAATTAAACTATAATCGGATTAAAACAATATGAGATGACAGTCATAATTACTCATAATCAAACTTCTTGTGATGGAGCGCTGATCCGAGTTTGGCTCTAGTTTCGTGGATGACTGTCTGCCTCCATCGCCGCATGAATGGATGAACTCCGGTAAATTACGCACATCGCGCAGCAGCAGCGGGGTTTCAACCAAAGTGCTCCCTAAATATTTAATAACTTCAGCTCAAATATTTGCACAGAAATATAACTGCTCTTACCTCAAAACCTTGATAGCCTCTCTCTGGGGAACTCCTCATATTCCATTCCAGCATGGATAAAGTCACGAAAGCGCACAGATGAATTAAAAATAGAACAAAAAAAAAAAAAAAGGAAAGTTCTGAGAAAAGAACAAAGTTTGTGCAACAAACGGTGAAAATCTGCACAGAGGGTAAAAATGATTATAATGTGAACTCCTCTTGGGAAAACTTTGCTGTCTAACTCCTTAATGCCAGTGTGTGTGCTCTGAGGATCTCCAGTAAGCAATGAGTGAACGAGCCTCTCCAGCGCGCACAGACGCAACAGGAGGAGCCAGAAGTTTTTCAAAGAGGACAGAAGAGGCTGAAGAGAGTTTGATGCTGTAACACGGCCAAACACACTCTCACTGCTGCTGAGTGTAGTGTTAGTGTTGCTGTGGTATATTTGATGAGTCACATTGGAAGTATGAGAAATTAGATTAACCTCAAAGGCTGACAGTTTCAAGAGCAGCTGGATGAGAGAAGCAGGAGCAAATCTAAAGCTAAACAAACAGGACGAAATGTGGCATCAGAGCTGCAGCTCACAGGGCCGGAACCACAGTGTTTGAGGCCATGAGCTGAACTGAGCACAATGGAAGTGATGTACAGGAGAGAGACCTTAAACAGACTTTTCTCCTGTCCATATGTTAGTGCTAATAATACAGCATTGCTTATTGCTGATTAATTTCTCTTATATCTAGACGAATAGTGTAAGTCACAGGTTCACCCTCAGTACAGTTGTCATGAACGGGGAAATTAGCTATAGAGACCAAAACAGTTTTTTGTACCAGGCTGTAAACATGCTTATTTCTGCTGTGAAGTTGGACATTTGAACATGGGGACTTATGGAGACTGACTCACTTCTGGAGGCAGCCACAAGTGGACGTTTGAGGAACTGCAGTTTTTGTCACTCCCGCATTGGCTTCATTTCACAGCCACAGAGGTTGCTGCTCGGATCATACACATAACACACACATACTGCCATGATTAGTTACAAGTTCAAAAGTGATGGAAAGATAGTAAGCAGAGGTAAAATGAATGGTTCAAAAACACTGAAATGGAGGCTTCACATGGGAAATATTAGATAGAGAAGTGTAGATCAGTAAACCTCTTAAATTACAACAACAGTCTTCAATAAACAGTCTTCTTAATGAATAAACCTTGCTCCTGTGTCTGTAGCTGCATGTGGTCATTTGCTACTGTATTTCTTTTTTTTTAAAGATATTTTTTTACCTTTATTTTTAATAGAGACAGCTAAAGAGTGACAGGAATGTGGGGAGAGAGAGACGGGGAGTGACATGCGGGAAAGAACCACAGGTTGGATTCAAACCCTGGGCAGCCGCGGCAAGGACTGAGCCTTTGTACATGGGGTGGCTGCTCTACCACCTGAGCTAAACGACACCCCTTTGCTACTGTATTTTAATGCCTGTTGTAATAGTGGTACTTGGAGAGCCTGATATTTTCTGCAGTGGTACACGTGTAAAAAGTTTGAGCAGCACTGGTGTAAGTTCATTGTTTCCTGTTGGGATGCTTATTCAGTCAGCTTTAATAAAGTATTGACAAAATAATCTTACGACCACTTGCTACCTTTTTCTGGAGCTACCAACTGCATCTTCATGACCATCATCAGAAGATGCAAAGTAGTGGTTTGGGTTATACAGTGTTGACTGCCCTCATGGAACATGTAGAGGGCAGCAGGAAGATTGTGATCCAGGTCCTTGGACGACCTGAACAAAATGGCTCAGGTGGAAGATAGAGGTCACCGTCAGCATCTCGGGATGAGTGCACAACAAACTTTGTACATAGAAATATGAGAGGCTGTTATCATGTAAATGTATTCTGTTTCAGTAAACTGTTTCAGTTTTCATTTCAGTTGTCTCTTGCAGTCATCACAGTTTACATGTAAGATATTTGGTGTTGAAACAAAATAAAGAATTGTGTTTTTTTTTTTTTAATTTTTTAGTTCTGAAATAAAATGAAACAAAGACCTCACACATAAACTGGCTGCAGGGCACGAAACACATGCTACTCTGCTGATAGACCTACAACCCTGATCCTAGAAAGTTGGTATATTGTGTAAAATGTAAATAAAGACAGAATAAAATGATTTGCAAATCTTTTTGGATCTATATTCAATTAAATACAGCACAAAGATATTTAATGTTCGAACTGATTAACTTTATTTTTTGTACTTCAGTGTACAGTTTTCACACTGAATTTGATTTCAGTTGGATAAAGGAGCGACAAAAGACTCAAAAACAACTGTTTGGATCATTCCACAGGTAACAGGTTCATTAGTAACAGGTGATAGTATCATGATTGAGTATGAACGAAGAAATCCAGACAAATCACACTTAAATGGACGTGACCTTCGACCCTTCAGGCAGCACTGCAATAAAAACCAACATGACTGTTTAAAGGACTTTACTATGTGGGCTCAGGAACACTTCAGAAAACAGTTGTCAGTGAACACAGATTGTCTCTGCATCTACAAATGAAAGTTAAGACTCGACATCGTTTTGTTGTAGCTTGGACTAGCTCTTGCTGCTGGACACTGTAAATAGTGATGCTGAAATTTAATAAAATTTCATGCATTTGGGGTCTAGTGATCTGTCAAAAAAACACATCTATCTATCTGAACACTTTCATCATGTGGCTCAAAAAATACAATGCATCCCTGAATAACTAGAAATAACAAGAACATTGACAGGCTCACCATTTTACTTAGTAATGCGCTAAAGGTAACTTTACCTTGAGGCAACAAATGGAAAATTACAATCATATCTATACAGAGGGCATTGTTCTGTTTGTAATCCAGTTTTGAGACACAGTTTACAGTTTACATGACAACACAAAAGACTTCATCCATATGAGTCAAAAAGAGATTAACAAATTCAACATGCAAAGCTTTTATATATAGACTTTTAGAAAAACCTGTGTTTAGGCATGTTGAGTAATCAGCATTCATCTGTCATGTTGAACAGATGTTTTCAGGAGAAGATGAACTCAAAGATTCTAATAAAACGAATACTAGACTGTTGTGACATACACTGAATTTACCCATGAAGATGCTGGGTTTGGAGGGTTAGGGCTGGGAGCTCAAGGTAAACTTGAAAGCCCTTTCATTAACACTGACTCACGTATGCACAGCATACAGTCTAGACGCACACCCATTGGAAAGAGCATGCACAGACACATGAACAGACAAAGACAACAACAATCCACACATTAAAAACAGAAGCTGACAGGACAGCCCGAGGGAAAGTTTAGAAGTATGTCACTGCGTCATTTCGTGAAACTGAATATCTGTCTGATATCAGCTCCAAACTCATTCCAGCACTGATTTAATGGGACTTCATATCCTGTCATGATATCATGTGCTGGAAATTTGGGCTCATTTATGTTGATGTTGAGTTTCTCTTTGTCTTTCTTGAGACATTACCTGTGCTGTTAGCTTTGGCCCCCCGAGCTTCCTTCCTCTCCTCCAAAATCTCCATCACCAACGTGCTGCAGTCCAGAGGCCTTATGGCTGCTGAGTCCCAGCTTTGTGACAGTGTTGAGGTTGGAAAGAAAGTGTGGCTCAAAAGTGACGGAGGGAAGGTGTGTGGAAGGGCCTCCCGTTCCCGCTGCTGGACCGTGAGCCTTCATCCATCACAGTGTCACAGCAGGCCTGTAGCACACCTGCATCAAAAGAATGTGGAAGTGAGGTCACGGGAGCTATGTGGCCTGCGGCAACACGCGAGGGATACTGCTATGAATCATCAGAGCACTGTGGATCATTTTATTTGAAGAATGAATATTTCATCCAGCCCCTGGAACAATCTGTGAGGTTGTGTGAGAAAATGCATAAACATTTCATGCACGCATGTACATGGATGTAGCTATTGCAAATTTATGCCTGTCTCTTTGTAGAGGAAGTGCTTGAAATAGCACTTCCTCTACCCTTCAGCTCATCAGTGGGGATTTTTAAAGCCTCTTCCCGTTTTAAGTCGTTGTTTTTCTTTTATTTCTCAAAGATTTACTGTTTTTGTTCACATTCATCAACCTGATTTCCAGCCGTTATTTGTGAAAAAGCTCTGATGAACCCACTGTACTCTACATGCTCAGTACCAAACAGCAGACAGAAACTAGCTGGAGAACACAGTGGAGACAGATATTTCCCTCAGGGTTTGGTGGAGGCCAAAAGCATAGCTAAAAGGCAAAACCTTCTTCACTTCATGAGGTGGACACACACACAACCTTAAACTAACAAACTAGACAAACAAACAATTAATGCAGCTTTAATCATTTGACCTGGTTGACATCAGACCACCTCCAACAGCAGTCAGGCATCATCTGACTGCATTCCAATTTACACCTGCATTAGCATACTTTGTCCTGATTTTCCTGGAAATGAGGTTCACTGTTATCTGTTAAAACAGCCTAAAACTACTAACTATGTGTATTTCACAACTTGGTTTTATTTTCTCTCGACTATGATCACATCGAAAGTAATTGCTGAGATCTGGGAATCACTAAAAATAGATTCAACAAGGTAACAAACTCAAGAAGTCAAATGATCAACCAAACCAACTGTTCATCCAGACTATCTACACCACTTTGTTTGGAGGTCAACTACAGTAAATACAGTAAGTCATGCAGGACTGTTTACAATATATGTACTGTTCTGTTCTGTTTATATTTTCAGTCATAATTTCACCATTTACCTTCTTTGGTTCTTGGGGGGGTTTGTCTAAATGCTCCTGGGTTTTGCCCCATTGGACCTGTCATTGACATGTCACTGCCTTCTAAGATTTGTTACCGTAAGTTATAGAACCAGAGCTACAAAAATAAAACCCAACTTCTGAGGGTGATTAGACAGAGTGACTTTGTTGAAATGCTGCTGCAGTCCATTTCTAGCCGCCCGAGGCGTATCATGAGTGTAGGTTGTTTGGTGGACTCTGTGCACTTCAGCATTTTACAGTTGAGTTTCAGAGGATCGATTCTCATCGCTGGCTCAGGGGTGAGAAAGGAAACAAATAAGTGTCAGAGCTCATTGCAGAAGGTGTGACATCCTAAATGGATTTTGAGCATAACTGCGCTGCTCAATGCAAAAATGGCCAATTTCCAAAGCAGGATCCAATAAACTAACAGTGAAACAGTTTACAGCCATCAGTTCCAATACAAACAACATTATTCTCCATTTTCCAGGCAGTTCTGTTCCATGAACTCCTCGTCACTCCTCAGAGTTATTGCCTGAAAAGAAGAAGGAGGCCGTTAATCAGAAAATGAATGCCAACCGAGCAGCTTGATGGATTACTCCCAGGATTGATGAGGCTGTCTGGTTCCAGGATCTCTGATTGACTTTGCCTATGAGTGGCTTCCAATGAGCATTGGAAGGTAATGTGAAATTAAAAGCAACCCGGAGACTCCCAAGCTGTCTCATCTTGGACCGACATCACAGATTGAATGTTTTTTTGTAACTGTGTTACTTTGGTATTTACTGTAAATCACTCAGATGATCTGTTGATGAAATCCGTGGTTCTGTAGGAGGCACCCTTCTTCTGTTTCGGGTGTTCTTCTGGTATTTTGAACAATCTGGTGTGACAGAAGAATTTTCCCACAAATGAGGTCATGCAGGGACAGGAGAGGCGACAGAAAACTTGATCATTTGATCATGAAGTCTGGAGTAACTTTCTATAATCCTCAGGTTTATCAGTGTATGAACTACACAAGACTTCAGTCTCAATCAGCAGTTGTTACTATTATGCCGTCATTAAATAGACTCCCGACTCTGACTGACACAACACACTGTAATCTAGTTAACACTAAACATCAGTGTTTTGGTATTTAAAATTCAGATTGGTCTCAAAACCACTTTTCAAAGGGTCCTGGACTCGTCTCGGGGTTGGACACATGTTTTTTCTTGTCTCGGTCTTAGACAAAGTGGACCCATAAAGACCACATCCGCAGGGCCATCACTAAATGTGCCTGTGTATTGTGTGATTTATTTGTTAATATTATCACTGTGGTTGGATGTTAAACTTCCTGCTTCAAATGAAACCAATAACATGACTCATTTTTTTAATTTGAAAGTTTTGTTACTGTCACCCTCCCCGCCTCCCTTCATACACACTGAATACTGAATGCAGGAGACCACGAAGAAGAAGAAGAAGAAGCTGTGGCTGTCTGGGTGGAGATGTCAGCCAAATCTTCTGTAATAAAATTTGACTTCTTAAACCACGAAGAGTTCATCTGCAAAACAGCGTCCAAAAGAAAACACACAGCAGTCTGTTAATCTGGCAGTGCAACGCTGACAAAGACGACTCTGACCACGACTCGCCCTCAAGAGATCTGGCAAATATTAACTACATATTAGCAAGCTAAGCTTTGTACTGTCTGGTCTTGGTCATGGCTTGTCTTGGTTTAGGTGGTTCTTAACTACAAAACTGCACGGTATACGTGACTTTGCTCTAAACTTAGTGTGTTCTGTGTGAACCAATCAGGACCAAGACAAATCGATAGCAGTATGTATAAGAGACCTGTTGAAAAAGCTTTTACAAACGGAGAGTTGAATGACAACTGTGTCACTACAACCACTGACAGCGAGCAGCAAATGGACATTTAATTATATAAAAATGTCACCATGATTATAATGCAAACTCCTCTTGCTGTCAGTCACAAAGCAGACCCTGCAGAGTGTGTCTGTCAAACTGCATCATCTCCGCAGTGGAAGGATCGTTATGACATCTGTACTAAGGCTGAATATATATATGTGTAAACTGATGAAGTGGATGGAAGAGAGAGCCTAGTGAAACTTAACAGTGTTTCTTTGGGAGTCATTACGTGTTTCGATCTGAGCTTTTTAATCAGAGCGCGATTAGTTTCGACTTCACCATGTTTCATCTTTACAATGAGGGATTCCTTCCGTAAGGCCTAGTCCGTGATGAGACCACAGGAATGCGCTTCAATTGCTAAAAGTACGTATGGCTTGAGACCCAATCTATAAAACACATAAAAACACCGCAGCTGGAAAATTCTGTCAACAGTGAATTTGTTTCAGGAGAGGAAGAGTGGTCGCCTTAATCGGGGGAAAATGAACCAGAACAGAGGCTTTCTCATACCTCCTGCTCTTGTGGAGCCTTTAATTTTTACGACTGAACCATATTCTCAAGTAATTACTTATTTTTTCAAAGCTGTTGTGGATATATAATCCCATTATTCCCACATTAAAATCAGTGAGTTTAAAAACAGCTTCCTGGTTCTGTTACAGCACCCAGTAGTGGCCTAAATTCCAAAATGTACTGCTACTCGCTGCTCATGTTTTAAAACTCAACTGTGAACTGTGAAGTTAGGAATTTGGTGGTACTGCTGGATCATTTAATACAATCAAGGACTATATTTTTAACTGGATGTCTCATCTCGAGTCCAATCATAATACGTGCACACGCTAGCTCACACAATCATATGTTCATACGTGGTGCTCTTTCAGATCTGTGACAGGAGCAATTATCATTTTGGCAATTTTGTTGCATTTTTAAATAACAGACCAATTTCAATGCTATTTTTTAAACAATACTTTCTCCATTTAGGCTTTTGCAGTCTTTTAATATGCTTTTAATGAGGAAGTATCATGCTGTGAATCATGACTGAGCTGACCACAGTGTTCTCAGTCACCGGTCAGTGGAGCTTCACTGCTAAAAGCTACTGATTGGGTCAGCGACAGTCAGTCACTTTAAAGGTCTCATTGTACTTGTACTAAACAGCTGATAGAGGCATCGGATCAGAAACTTCACGTTATTAATTAATTAACCCTCAACGAGCTGTTATATCCAGCTAATTTGAGCTTCAGTGTTTGATGACCCAGCACAATGGTTAACTTAATGTTACAGAGCTAATGCTAGCTAGCTGCTGTTAATGACTAATGTAGGCATACAGTGCTGCTCAAAAGTTTGTGATCCTCAGTTTAAGTGCAAAAGTTAGTGAACCCTGAGCTGCATTGGTTAAAAACAAGCAGTTAAGAAGAATCTGGTGGGACAAACTGGTGTCTAAATGAACCACTGACAATATAACAATTCCAAACAATTATTTGGAATGTCAGCATTGTGAATGGGGGTATAAGTTAATATTAAATAAGGATATTTTAGTATTTTTAACAAAAAAATCTGACAATTGCTGTAGGGTTCACAAACCTTTGAGCAGCACTGTATATGTAACACATTGGGAACTAGCTTGATAATGCATCAATTTTATCAATGGTAGTGATATAGTGGTAAAGATTATCATTCAATCATTGTCACATTTAAATGAAAGACTTCTGGCAGGGCTGTTATTTTAGCATCTCGTGAAGCTGCTGATAACATTAATCTATAACCTTTTTAAATTATGACTAAATATGACATTTTCAATGATTTCATTTCCCCTTCATGTGTCTTTGTCCTACATTCAGTCTATTAAATGCAATCAGCTCATTGTGAACAGATGCTTGTTTCTGGATGCAACTGTTTGTTAAACTGGTAAAAAAAAGCAGCTTGATAAGGTGACCTGCCGGATGCTGTTTTATCACTTCTGCTGCTTCCAAAACATACAAGAGAAACATGTTTACTGCATGGAACATCTATAATTAGACAATGAATACAACTTCAATTATTTTTTTAGAACTTTTTTTGTTAGTGTTCTGTTCTTGACTTTCTGGCCTCAATTAATTGTCTTGTTTTTTTTTACTTCAATGAAGCCAAAGGCAAAAACAACAAATACTCTCAAATAATGTTATGTTATATGATCTTCAGCTTATGTGACAGTCTTTAAGAACAATGCACAGTGACATTTTTTACATTTTCAAATACTGTTCTCTCAACAAGAGTCAGCACAGAGTCCAATAAATGACATTTATATAAAACAATGACAATGTCCTCATCAACTGTAGGAACTATGAGGTTTATATGGTGCAGCATATAGTACAGTAGCCAACTGTTAAGGTTGGGGGTGGTGATGCTGATAATCATAGTGAGTCGAGAAGATCAATACCACTCTTATGACTGTGTGTGTGTGGAGTATGGACCTGGAGTCAAGATGTGGTTATCATAGCTTAGCATAAAGACTGGAAGCAGGGGGAAACAGCTAGCCTAGCTGCGTCTAAAGTTCACCTACCAACACCTTACATTTTCATTGATAAGCACAATGTTTCTAACTTTATTTATCTGTACACAAACAGAAATGTAAAGATGTCAGTTTTCAGTGTTATTAGGTTAGTTGCATCCTGGAACTATTTCTTGATGAACCACAGTGTATTCATCCACCCAGTACTTCTGTTCTGCAGAGGTGGTTGCAGTAATGGCAAGACTCTGGTATAACTTCCCCTAAAACATTCACCAGTATTGTTTCCCTTTCTGTTTGTGTCTTTATGCTAAGCTAGGCTAACTACATCCTAAATTCAGATCTACTTAAAGAACCAGCGTGTAGGATTTCATGGCACTGTGGTTGCTGTTTGCAACCACCTCACCTCACCCTTGTCCATTCTTTACATATGTCTGTAGCTATAAAAGGCTGGTTTAACTAACCACATAGGCTACATTAACTTTAGTGCACATAATCTGCAGAAACGTTCAATATATTATGTTTAACATGTTAAAGAAATTTGCAATCCAGATGGTATTTTACTGATAGTTGCATATGAGCTCAATATGTAGGGCAGGAGGCTGCACAGATCGTATATTTGATCATACAGTTCTGTATGTCGTCCTTCAAACCCCCACATCAGTCCAGTGTTGTTACATCTGAGGTGATGGTCTGTGGATGAGAAGACCCTCTGTACCCAACCAGCTACCGTGACACACCTGGAAACAAACAGAGAGGCTGAGTGTATAAATGTCTGACTGTATGACAGGAAGACAGACTGAATGAGAAAGGCAATAAAAGAGAGAGAGAGTAGAAGTGAAAAGAATCTGTGAGAGTATTCCTGCCTTTACACACACTGTAAATCTCTCGCTGTCAGACATATGGCTTTCGTATGTGCTCAGGGTGACTTTCTGAGATCTAATGACGATTCGCATGGAAAAATGCCCACTGAGCCCGAGCCAGGGAGCGCTTGGATACAGTGTGGACATTACGTAAACGCCAAGGGAAGCCTAATGCCTGGAAAGTTAGAAGGTGAAATCCTCAACATCTGCAGATGCATCCCGGGCCGCACTGTTCGAGACTGACGAGTTAGCAGAAGGTAAAGGGATTAGCTCTTCATCCTTCTTCCCTCCAGAGTGTTTTCAGTGAGAGAGGCAGCACAAGGTGAAGCAGGATCCCTCAAGATTTATTCACACGCCGACACCATTTCAGCCTCTGAGAGCCCAGGCAAAAATTGGAAGAAAGGCACAGATATAAGAGCTTCTCTGAACTTCAAGTCATTACAGAGAAAAGGCTTTACAGTCTGAGGAGGAGAGGAAAAAGCAACTCTTTACGGGATGGAAAATCCTCCATGACCTCGTCACCTCTGGACATATTTTCGAGCGTTAACATGTGTCAGCCTTTACAACATGACCTCGACTCATTTTCTCCCCCCGTGTCCTCCTCGCTGAGGTGGTTATGACCTCATGTAAGGGCCTGACCTATTGCAGATGACAGCGGGGGAGGTTGGTGTATGTCACTCAAACTTAAGCTGTGATGTGAACTCTTGAAAGAGGGGAGTTAAGTCCCGGCAGTTTCACAACTCATTGAAATTACTTTTGGATCTTTTCCTGATATTTTCTCTCTCTTTTTTTTAATCAGCCAACAGGAAGCAGATGTTATTATAGAGGGTATTGGGACCTTGGATAAAACAAAGTAACTGCAGTTATTATTTAGCACTTGCTAAAGTCAGTTACTAAAACTGGAAAATCAAAGGGAAGTGGGGAAGTAACCTAGATCTTGTTTAAATGGGACATACACAGTTTTCTACGGGGCAATTCACCCAAATCACAAAAGTACATACTTTCTCCAGCCAAGTACCCGAGAAATAATGATTCTGCACCTCACAATTTATGCCCAGTGCCAATGTTCAGTGTTACTGTGGAAAATAATGTTCCCTTTACGAAATGCAGCCACCTAGAATTGCCAGCTGGTCCCGGATAGGACCATGACATGCCCTTGCTTACCTTAATGGATTGAATAGGTAGATCCGGCTGGCAGCCAGCTCGGGTGGCCGCAACTGGTATGTAGCGGGGCAGAAAGTAAGGGTGTAGAGCTCTGGTGGCTGATGTATGAGTAGCACAAACTTTAATGAAAGAAGCCAGAGCGCTGACAGTATTAAATTAATGGACAGAGAAGTTCTCTGTGAAGTGAATCCAACGTGAAGCATCTTAAATCTGCATTCTTTCAAATGGCCAACAGCTCTTAGCTAGCTGCAAAAAGAAGCCAACTTTTATTGAGTCTCATGGGCAAATGACCCTACTTCACCCACTGATTTATCGCCTCAGTAAACAGTTGACTAAGGGACAAGTCATTCTCAGTTAGTCCATCCAGCGCAACACACCAGACTGACAACCCAAATCAAACTAGGCAGTGCTCAAATATGAATAAAGATTCTGTTACTGCACTGGCTGATTCTCTCCTCGGATGTTTTCACCGAGTACTGTTTAGCTGGGATTTAAGGTTGTGACCTGGAAGGTCCCGATCTGTCCAGCCTCAATCCGACCTAACTACCACGTGTACTCCACAGGTTTGAACTAAATGGATCCTGTCGCCTGGTGTGCCCAACGAACACGTCTTCACTTTAACATGGTGATGCAGATATCTGTTCGTAGATGACATGTTGTTGTATGTGTAGTACTTTCAAGAGCTTTCCTTGTAGTACATTCTGCATTCTCCTGGTATAGTTTTGCCTGACATATTGTCCAGATAATTAGCACAATTTTGAGCATAATGCCAACCCTGTCATTGCCCATTGTCATTGTTCAATATCTGAACCCATCGGCTATAGTCGGTTGACGATTTAGCCTCTGGGCGCAACAGCCAATGTTTCTGGGCCTTTGGTGTAGCCAGCAGATATCCGGAGAAAGGATAATAGATATCTGGGCCAAGCCTCCTCACAGTCCAATTAGCAACTTGATATATGAAGATGATAAGAAAGACACATTTTTGCTAATCTCTATGAACAGTTATCTGCATATGAATGTAGATAACTTTAAACAAATCTAATACAAAACTAAATCATCACGAGAAGATAGATGATGGGTTCTGAAGTTACATTTTGGCTGTGTTCCACCTTTCAGTCTACAAACAGAAACCAAAACGTTAAGTTCATCAACTGAGTTGGACCAGAAAAACTGGTGTGAAAACTCTTCACTGGTCTTAGTCACAGTTTTTGCTTGGTTTGTTTCATTTCGCTTCAGATTTCAGTGAGATCATACAAAATAGCAACAAAAAAACAAATCTATAAACAGAAAGTCCTTTCAAATTTCAAATGTACCAAACCATCACTCACTATCTTCCACTTCAGATAGGGAAGATAGTACTTGAAGCGCACTTTACTTTGCTCATAAACAGACAACGTCCTTTGAATAATTGTCTGAAAGTATCTGCCAACTGTAATCTCATTTCCCGCACTGCGTCTTGCATTCAATATGCTCTTGATCTTGCCCTAGCTCGAAATCACTGAAGTTTCCATGCTCTGTGATGTAGTCGGCCAGACTCTCTCCACCAAAAAACACACACATACACACACACCGAGGGACCAGGAATAACATCTGTTCCTCTGTTCTTCAGACGCACCTAGCAGGCACGGAGCTGCACAAAAACAAACAGCACACTCCTTCACAACCACACAGGACCAAACACAAACACTCACATCCCAGCGTAACCAAATATCCACCGCATTAATATGTCATAACCATGATACATGTTTATTTTACAAAGAGAACAAAGCTGTCTTGGTCATATGTTTTACTGTATAAATACTTATCAAGTAATTATATGTATAATTTTCATGTGATTACAGCACCTTTATAATTATTTTAATTAACTTGATGGCAGGTTTTTGGCTATGGAAGAAATCCCAGTGAAAACTGGTGCAGTGTATATGTGGCTTTCATCCCTGTGTTCTCAGAACAGTTACAGTACTTCTGTGATAGTGGAATATGGGAAATTACAGCTTGGATTTTATTTTTGGCACTCTGGGATTTGTTTTATCTGAAATAATCAAGTACTCATCAAGTGAATAGCTGAGATCTGGAACTCTCAAGCCTTATTCACACTGGGGACAAAAGCGCCGCGAAACGGCTGCCACTCTAATCAATGAAACCATTCCCAACGGGCGCGCCGCAGAACGTCTCAGCAGCGTGCCAGCAGCGACTCTCCGCGCTGCAGCGCTATCATTCCGTAGCACTTCTATTTTTGACGCGAGCCGTTGCTAAACTGCGTGAATCTCAACAGAGCAGATTGCACCAGACAGGAAATCCGACAGAATCAACGTAATACACTTCCGCCCCCTTTCAAAATAAAACACAATACGCAGTTCATGTAGCCTATCACAACTTCACATCAACGTTACATCATGACCGGTGGCACCAGGTCAGCAGGCAATCGATCAAAGGGTCTCAACATGACCGACGAGAGACTAATTGTTGAAGTGGAACAACGCACAATAATTTATGACACAACAGATCCTTTTTATAATCTCTTCCACGTCGGAGAAGCAAAGTAAGCTGTTTGTTGTTGTTTCCTTCAGGATTCTTGCGCGATCTCGCGTGAATACGGCTGTCTCGTGGGGATTGACGCCGGGCAGAGGACGGAGCTAAACCATGGCGCAGCCGTTCCTCGGCACTTACGTCCCCGGTGTGAATCCCCAGTTAGGGGTCCCTGAAATGGAGATGGTTTTAAAGGGTCCCCAGAAAATGGGGACTATTTTAATTCCATCCATCCATCCATCCATCCATCCATCCATCCATCCATCTTATTCTACTTATCCGGGGTCCGGTCATGGTGGCAGCAGGTTTAGCAGGGAGCTCTAGATGTCCTTCTCCCCAGCAACGCATTCCAGCTCCTCCTGGGGGACCCTGAGGCGTTCCCAGGCTAGATGGGCTATGTAGCCCCTCCAACAGGTTCTGGGTCTGCCCCGGGGTCTCCTCCCAGTTGGACATGCCTAGAACACTTCTAAAGGAAGTTACCCAGGGGACATCCTGATCAGTTGAACCACCTCAGTTGGCTCCTTTTGACCCATAGGAGCAGCAGCTCGCCTCCGAGCTCCCCCTGGATGTCCGAGCTCCTCACCTCTAAGGCATCTCTAAGGCTGAGTCCAGACACTGATTTTGGCCACTTATATCTGCGATCTCATAGTTTCGCTCACTACCCAAAGCTCATGACCATAGGTGAGGGTTAGAACGTTAGATGGACGCGAAAATTGAGAGCTCTGTCCCTCTTCCCCACAACAGTCTGGTACAGCAACACCAACTAACCCAACCGGTCCATCTCACGCTCCATTTTCCTATCATTCGTGAACAAGACCCTGGGATACTTAAACTCCTAAGGTTGAGAAGCACTGATCTAAACTGTATTTTGAGGTCAAATTAAAAGTGACGAGGCCTCTGGCAAAACAGTGCAACGTTGTCTGGAAAAACAGTTGGAAGAGTTGTAAAATCCTGCCTGTAAGTATTATAAACCTCTGATGAACCTTTAAAAGCATGATCATGTTACTCCAACTGGACTTCATGGGTCGCATCTTATTGTCTCACTGGTACCTTAAACTCACCAACACAGCTTTTAACCTATACCGTACCTCGACTTCTACTTCTGTGATGCATGATCCAGTGTGCTTCAGGTGTCAGATGGTGTATTTCAAGCCATGGGTGCTTATAGTTATGTTTTATAAATATTAAAAAAACCACATGATACATGAAAGTAAATTATTGTTTTTGAATATGGCATCACTTTAAAAGATAGAATCCATGATTCTGATAGCTAATAGTCCATAATAATCAGCAGAATGTCTTTGTGCTTTAGACTTTGCTTGCCTGTGAAAAAGAGTGACGAAGCCTCTTTTTATCTTCTCTCACTGAGGTTTAAATTCAAATTACTCCCCAATCCTTGTTGACATTTCAAAGCATGCACGCCGACAGTGAACTCACTGCTGACCGAGGTTGGCGTTATTTTGTATTTTTCTTATTGTCAACCAATCCCGCAAAAAGACCCAGACTCCTGATACTCTCTGACTTCTCTACCCTGCCTACGGCTCCCAGCTCTGAGCCTAGTGGTTCCTACTGAAGACATTATAAACCACTCATATATATATATATATAGTTCCTTTTAAAGAATAAGGCTCAGCAGTTTCTTAAAACAATTGGTCTTTGTAGTTTTAAAAAAAAAAGTGACTCAAACGGGAAGAAATAGTGTATTTGTTGGGGACTATTTTTAGCGGTGGATGAATCCACATTTGGTGCTCTAGTAAGTATTTGCGGCAGCAGTGTGTGATTGACTCAAAATAAACTACAGTGTGTGCGTTCATGGTAATGAAGGAACATGCACTGATCATTTTTGGACACCAAGACGATATTTCAGGGTACACACACAATAGTTACTCGTAGGATACATTCATTGTGTGCACAATAATAAGAAATATATATCACTCTACCGGCACTGACCTTGAATGAGTCTGCAACCCCCCCAGCTCACTGTTCACTCAGCTATGAACTTAAGTTAAGTTTCAAAACATCAACAAATAAACAACAGTGAGCTGGGAGGGAATTTTGTGAAGCTCCATAAATCACATGGTTATTAGGTTACAAACAGTTTGCTGATATTTGACTGCCTGATGAGACAACCTCGGGGGGGGGGGGAACAGTTCCTGGTGCATAGGGACATGCTTTATTCAGGTCCAAGTTTAATTTGATTTGTTCTGGGCTCACTGCACCGGTTCTGAAGTATATATTTTGATGCAGTTGAAGTAGCTCATCTGTTACATTTGCGCTTTATATGTGCGGGTCAAGTTACAGCTGGGATACCTTCAAAGTAATGATTTATCTGTTTATCCAGCAACTACTCGTTCTGTTCATATGTTTGTTCTTATTAAACTTTGATGATCTAATCATATTTATTGACTCATGACTAACATTGACATGACTGACGAGTTTCCAATGAAGGCCCCTTCTTTTCCTCATTTTCAAGTCTGTTTGAAGTAGATTCTTCTTTCCTTGTCTTCTCACTTTGTGTGATTACTTTTGTTTAATACACTTCATTCTCAGTGTTTCTCAGTGCATATATTCATGTTTTTCATGATTCATTAAAATGCATATTCTCTTCCCGTGAACCTTTAATTGGTCGCGTGGGATGAATACATTTAATCATTGTCATTCAGTTTATTTGTTAAGCCCAAGTCACAAGACGATGATTTGGTTTGTTGGAGTCTAGTGAAGTCATCTGAGCCTCATTCCCTTTAACTGACAAATCTTTTAACTATTTTTCTCAAAGTTGTTCTGATAAGTTTCTTCACATCTGGTGAGGCTTATGCAATTTGTCTGGACTGATGATGAATGAGGGAAGTTTGCTCTGCCTCAACCACAACTTGGAGTCCTGTGGAGTCTGTTCCCCTGCTCCGATGCAGTTCACCTAACTGCACCTACTCTGCTCCACTACCACTACTTCAATACTCACAAGACACTCAACTCGCCATCGAAATCGAAGAAAAATGACAAAATCAATGAAATGTGAGCAAATCAGCAAAATGCTCTGATTCTGACTCGCTCCTGGTTGGGTATTAAACCATGCGGAAGATGGAACAAAAACCACGTCACAGACGTGGAGCTGCGCCCGATGGAGTCAAGGCCTGAACGTTAGGTTTACACATACGTATGAAACAGTCTCGTCTCCTGGTACGTCCTGGCAAACATTTGTGGTCACATGACGAATGATGTGCTGATTACTCTGCCAAGTTATTTTCAGTCCTGTTTGTCTGTCTGTAAATTTGGTTACAGAAATGTAGGTCATAGACCAAAACAACTTTCAAAGGATTTCTTTGTGAGATGGGAAAATATTCATTTGGAATAAACTGCTCTGTTTACTATGTCAAATCAATATGTTGTGTCTGTGTATGTTGTGTCTGTATTCAGTATAAATTCAGATCCAGAATGAAAATTTCTGACCATAACAGTACCACTTCCTAATAAGTTGTTCATTGGCTGCAGCTTTATTATTGGTTAATAAATCATAGTCCCCTCTACCACCTGACTGTACTGAATCAAGCTTTTGCACGTCATTCAAAACCTTTGAATTTGGAATGTTTGCTGTATTCACTTTTCACTTTATTTGCCACCAGAGATGGCAAGTCAATGCAAAGGATGCTTTGTTTTTCTTTAATCATTGCCTCCCCGAGAGGCAGAAGCTCTTTGAATGATTCTGTGGACAGGCAATGATTGATTTTTCAAAATAATCCGAGTTATGTATTGTCAATAAGGATCTGCCCCCTGAGTGGTAACATCTAAATCCACAAGGAGATAAGTCAACTTGTACCACATAACTGACTAAACTAAAACTTCTAATAAAGACTAATTAATGTGTCGCCCTTAAGGACAGCAATCCAGCATTCAGTAGACGGGAAATCAGATATCATTTCAGTCTATGAGGGCAGGGCGGTAAAACTGGATGAGTCCGCGAGAGAGTAACATCATCGACAGACAGCACTGGCATTCAAAGTGAAAATATAAATTCCATGACAGAATTTGGAACGGAACTGCCAAACCAGTCCTCAACCTACCCCCATTTGGACACCTTTTATGGTCAGGTTCCTGGGGGAATGTGCCAGGTGTGGTATGGATGAAGAGGTTTGGGAAATGTTGGAAGATGCTGTTTGTTTTACTGTAATAAATACAATAAATACGGTATAGTTTTTCTAATATTACGGTAAATAGACATAGTACTGTTGATTTCACGGTTAAGGTTGGCGTTTTATTCCATATTCTACCCTTTAGATCCATGTTTTTACCATCAAAAGATATGCTGTCGACATGAAAATACCACATGAATGCTGTATAAAATAAAGCTTTTACCAGTCTTTTACTGTACAATTAAATACTACTTTATTCTGTATAAGTCGACTTAAAATGCCATATAAATAAAGGTTTTGCTATAAAATATAACTGTTTTGTTGATTTCAGAGATCACATTTACTCCTTTAACATGCTCAGTAAAGTTTTTTCCACTGTTCGCTCATAAAAAATGTCTCTTAAGTAATGGATAAAACTCTGCTATAAGTTAATTGACTGACTAATTGTTATTTCCTGCAGGAGGAGGAGCCAGTGTTTATATAAGCAGGAGCTGGAGCTCCTCCCAGGTTCAGACGAGATGGAGAGCAGGCCACGGTGACTGCCAGGGGCCCAGATTTAAATGGGCCATAGCCTGGTGCTGAGTTGTTTTCTTGTTACTTAGTTACCTTTAAGTCACTCTGAATTTGAGAGTTGAGTTATTTTTCATTTCTCTTTCATTTCACTTTTGATTTTCCAGCCTGGTGTGCACTGTAAATACTCATGCACTAATCCTCTAAAGAAAATACAGAACTTGGACTGTTTAAAGGCTCCTTCCTTTTTTCTGCCTTCACAGCTGAACCAACCTTCCAGTGCCTCATTAGAAAGGTATTACACTGACAAATTTAGGAGACAGTGACTGAGTTCCAGTTTGCTCATGCATTCATGTCACAGTTGGCCTCATATGATTAGCAAATGTCCATCAGCAGCCCTGGGGAAGCTTACTGGCAGCTAGTTTCCCTCTTCATATCGCTGTAGTTGTGTGTGTGTTTCTCAGTTTTGTATTCTGCTGGCCCGCAGCCTCACTTCACATAATAAACATCCTCCTCCTGCCTGCTGCGCTGCAGCTGTGCTCAGACCCTACAGATGCCCGATGTCCACTAGCTGGTGGGCAAGAAAACAAGAAATCTGCCCCGCCGTCGTAAAGCAGTTCCAAACACGCAGCGCCGCCCGAGACGCGGGAGCGGGAGGTCAGACTGCGACTGGCTGCCAGGTGTTGGGCAGCCCAGCTCGCTGTCATTAAGCATAACACACTAATTACAGGTATGTGAAAGGGTTCATACACATTAAACACACATACGTATACCAACAGGCATGTACAGGGATGCTGACTCATAAAATAACACATGTGGACCAGAGAGAGTATTTTAAAGCTGTTCCTGTCCCTTTGATTGAACTTTTAGGAGCACTTTGGAACTTTTTCTTATTAAACTGAATTATGTCATGTTTGTATTTCACATTTGAGAACAACTGATTTGAGTCATATGCTCTATTCTTATCACAAGCTCATGTTTTCCCGTAAAAAACACCAAAGTAACTCTCTATGGACTCACTAAGGTCCACAGTCATATGACTCAATGACTAAGTGATGAAAGGTTAAAATACGAAACATATGTAAAACGAATTTGACATTTAATGAACTCTGAAGTAGCTGCATTGATTGTGTGTTTACTCTAGATCAGATGAAAGATCTGATAGACTGAATAGGATTAATTTATGTTATGATATATTATAATATTTTCAGACACGTGGTTGTTACCATTTTGGTTCAGACTGAAACACTGAATAGAGTGATCTTCTTTCTGTACTGTTCATGTCAATTTTATTAATTTTATTTTTTCAAAATACATTAAATATGTTGAAAACATGTGAAAAGACTTTGAACTGAAATGTGGAGTTAGAGGTTCAAACAGTCCAGGATTTTGTGGGCGGTCCTTAAAGGGTGGCTCGATGACACGCTGAGGCCACCCTGAGCATACCCCTGCACCCCTAGCAGAGAGATAGAGATGAATTAATCTCGCTCAGAGTGTTTCAAAGTTAGTCATGTCATTTTCTGAACTCATCTGACACGTTTCAGTCACTTCAAAATGGCTGCTTGACTGCTCCCATGAGTGGGCGTGGCTTAATTTAGCAGACACGCCCCACCCCCTTTATGCTTGAACCGAGAGGAAGTGGTGACAGGTGTTCAGTTGGTTGCAATCTGAAACTTCACCACTAGGTGCAACTAAATTCTACAAACTGGACCTTTCATATCTCTTCATTTAATATCCTTTTTTGGGGTGAGGTCACACGCAATTCAAATGTATTTTTTAAAGCCAAATCATAACAGACGTGATCTCATGACACTTTCCATACAGAGCAAGTCTAGACATCTGTCTAGGGACTACAAAATAGCTATTTGGCTTCGACAACCAGCTGCGGTGAGATCCTGATGTTAAGATGTATAATGTTAAGCACAGGTAAGCCTACGTCAGGCAAGATATTTGCTTTCTGGCACCATCCTAATACACTCGAGGAACAGTTTTCATAGAAACTATTCCTTCAGTAGAAAATGTTCCCATGAGAACTGTAAGCGGATAATTCTGTGGATCATCCGTTCACCTCCATTGTCTTGGATGTTGATTCTGGAGTGTCTTTTGTGCTCTCTGTGATGGACCAAATATTGGTGCTGAAAGCCTGATGAGCAGACTTTCTCTTGTGTGCAGAGAAAGCATCTTTAAACAGCAGAACTTATTTGTGAAGGAGTGGTTTTGTGGCTTCGTCCTGTTTAATGATTGAATTGTTTTGGCGTTATGAGAGTGGGAGTTGACAACCTTGATAATGTTCGCCATCACTATAAAATACAATATTACTCAATCTGGTTTATGACGGAATACCTGCAAAACGAATGTCATTCCCAGCAGTCTCAGCTGTTCTTTGTGTTTAAACTAAAATGGCAAACGTTAGCATCATCACTGTGAGCATGTTAGCATGCTGATGTTAGCAATTAGCTCAAACAACCATTTTACGTAAGTATAGCCCCCCAGATGCGCTAGACTTTTACGTAGTCTCCATGACCTCAGGCACAGGTTTCTGAAGCTCAGTGCAGTGGCTCTTATTCTTGTTATCTAACATGAATATCTGTCTTTGGCTTTACAGACAAAACTTTCCAACATCAACGATGCAAAACACTAGCCATCGACAGGTTCAATACAAACACTGTATATTTCATAGAACATGTATATACCTGTACATGCACAGGATGGAACTCTATCAGTTGAAGTCAAACACATGTACCGTGGACGGCTCCATAGGGGAAGGTCGTTCCATACTCGAGGGAGCAACAGATCAGCTGTGAATGACTCCCTTGTCTGACATTTCCAGTACACAAAGATGAGGAAGGCAGCTGGATCATGAGAAAGCTGGAGGGGAATAATGATGTGCAAGCTAGAGTTTCATGGGAGAGCAGGGCTGTTTGGTGACCACCTGTTTCTGAACAGGATACTGCACGCATTCTGTAATGTTTGGTGGTCTCATTGCTGAAAGATCTCATCCAGTTGCTCTTGACAACTTGACAACAAGCGCCTTACAGTTGGATCTTTCCTTCATGTCATGGAGAAATCGTGTTTGTGACCTAATTGCCTCAGTTCTGGAGTTACACATAGAACCAGATCACAGAGATAAACCAGCTTCTATGATGATGCCCCTGCTGCTGTCGGTCCCCAAGGAGCTATCAGTATCAGAGAGCATAATTTCAAATCTGCAAATCTCCTCTCCATTGAGAGGCAGCGTCCGCTCCCCTGGGCATGAGCCAGCCGCTCTGTTACCTCAGCTGGAGACGGGGAATTCAGCCAAGCCCATTTGTCTCCATCAGCAGAGAGATATGTCTCTGCAGAATAAAGCTCGGTGATCCAGAACAGCTCATGCAGCTCGGAGTTTGCAAAATAACACACATCGCAGAGCTACTGGCTGTTTTAAAGGTGCTGAAGAGTGCGCTGAAAGCCAGTGTTTAGTTCAATTATAGCCAGAGTGAAGGATTGAGGGTTTGCTGAAAGGCTGCACTTTTGTGGGCAGGGCGCAGGGGCTACATCAGTGTCAGTTTGTCAATATTGGCCTTTAAATAAAAATTGGACATCAGCCAGTAAGATTTTATAATGGAAGCGATGATGGGACTTTCAGGATGCAGTTCAAACACTGACAAACTGTTGGTGTCAATCGTAGTGAATAAACTCATAGTAGCAAATAAAGTGTAACCATTGATTCAGTTTGTCAAGGAGAGAGACTCAGTCAGTTCCAGTTCTTTCAGAGTGATCTAAAGCCTCAACTGTTTTTTCACACCAAATGTGTTAAGAGAAGGAGTCATTCCAGTTCAGGAATGCGGAGGAAGACTGGACTCTTTAATCCTCCCTGTAATGTCATTAGTCTAAATGATGTAAATGACGTCACGATACTTTTCTACTGTGATTTTGGAGGTGATTTACATACAATAACATGAAAAAAATATTAACATGGAAATATGCACGACAAAATCCAAATCCAAAAGCCTGATATATCATATTCCTCTGTGCCATAGAGCGCCATTGTTGTCCAAAAACAATTGAAAACACGTCAATGAGCCAAACCGTTGCACCTGCTGCCAGAAATACTCACCAGAGCATCAAATGTGGATTATCCACCACTGAAAGTAGTCCCAAACAAATCACTAATTCCTTCTGTTTGATGAACATTTGTTAAAAACTGCAGTGTGCAGCTTTTTCAGTAAATCTGTCTTTTTTTAAAAACGAAATAATACATTTGTGAGCTGTAAAGATTTATGTCTTCAACAGGAAGCAGTTGGCTTGGAGCTGAGAGCTACAGACAGGTTAGAGCAGTCTGACTGAGAGATAGACTGACACGGTGTTGGTTTGCGTTTGCATGTGGGATTCGTTAACATTAAGAAGAAAATTGAGGCTTCTGCTTTGATTAAACGAGACAAAATCTGTGAGGCTTCAATAATGGGTCAATATTTGGCCTTATGAAAAGTTCAAATATCTGATGATGTGCTATTCTTGCAGCCTTAAGCCTTGTATTGAGGCTAAAAATAAATAGTCCTACAGGAAAGGCAAAGGCATTAGGCACTGGAGTAGTGCTGGAAAAAAGGTATAGAGTATCCAAAGTATATGCTCATGCTCTGGGGATGATGTGTGAAAAACAGAACATGATGGTGGTGATAGAATAGAAGTTCAAGGGGTCACCAGAAACATAAGGAATCATGGTCTGGGGACATGAATATTCACTGTGTGATTCATACATGTCTGGACTGCTGACCTCATGCTCTGGACCACAGTGCTGGAAAACAATTATAATCACATTGTCCTTGGGCTCTCTCACTAGAGAGACAGAAAACCGATATTGTTAGCCTTCAAAACCTTTATGTACAGACTCTAACACAACAATATTTCTGTCTGCCAACTAAGGTTTAGAAAAAGAAAAAAAGAAAAGAGGCAGAGGAAGGACACCATCTATAATCCACTTCACCAAATACCTTAGTGGTTGATGTCAGCCACAGAAAAAACACAGCATCTGATCCAGGTATCCATCTCTCTGTAAGGAGGTCACACACTGCCGTTCGAAAGATATACTACATACACAGTGTGTCTATACTGTATGCTCTAATCTTAGCAGCTGATTGTGAACTAGACTACACTGGTTTGTATGCTGAGACTCAACAATTTAAAAAATACACTCTGGAGTTCCCATACACATTGATTCATGGCATCTATCACTAAATATCAAAACTGTGCCTTTGCTTTTATTGAATTCAGGTGTAGAACCTTAATAAGAGGGAGCATGGGTCGTTGAAACACTGCTCATTCAGTGCAATATGAAAATGCATGGATTTACTGCAATGATGACATGCAGATGTCTTAGGTGCAGTACCACTAACAGCCACTGGTTGCATAATGTCTTCTGCCAGGCAAAAGACTGGCTTGTTCAAAATACAAAATCAATATCTTTATTTTCCCACAAGACTTCATGGTTTAATGAGGTAATTTCAGTTCCGCTTTCTTGAAGGTTAAAAGAGACCGGCAGCCAAATGCATGCTCACCCAGGCCACCTTTTTTGGTACCAGTTGCCAACAGTTACTAACCTGACTGCACCAGATGGTTTACAGAAAACCATCTGGGAAGTTGTAGTTGGAAAGTGTTTGGAAAAGGGCAGGCATTTTCAACAAATACTTGGCAGGTGATTGGGTAAGCCATCTGTCTCAGTGTTTATCATGGGTGAACCAATCAGATCAATTATCACTTACTGAAGCCAGGAAGAAGAGTGAACACATCCAGAATTTCTGAATTTTCCATCCAGAAAAGTGGTTCAGTGCTCTTCTTTGCTTTTTGTCCGTAACCACTGTGTTCGGACACAAGCACGCTTGAAGCCTGGCGAATCCAGTGGCCTCGCAAGGTTAGATAGTTGTGGATGTAAGGATGACACGTCATGCCACATCCACGTACAATTCATAGTCTAGAATTAGCAATTCAATTCCAGAGTCATGTATCTCAAAGCATCATCATTTCCTGAGCAACAACGAACAGGCCTTTGGGTTTTAGATAACTGGAAGGTTCAAAGCAAACAACTTAACTTGTCTGGCTGCTGACTACAAATGTGAAATGCATTTCATTTATCTTGCTTTAAGGCCTCTACTCACACAGTTCAAAGGGAAGTGGTAATAGAGGTCCATAAGTCAGAGATGGCTCCCATTTAATGCTTTCCTAGCAGATTTGTAATATCTGAGCGTATCCCTGCTCCCCAGTCTCCTCTCTCTGCTAATGGATCAACAGGACTGAGGTGAGGGTGCCACACCTGAGCTGAAAAAATTCCAGGAGCTGATGGAAACCATCTGTCCACACAGCATTTTGATGCATAACTCGGATTCCCAGGTTCCCCATCCGACAAGGTCGTGAGCGGCAGGGACCTCGTTAGTGAAAGAGCAAGGCCTTTTGGGAGGCAAAAAAACCAAACAAAGATTGACTTTATATGGAAAACAGGAAGACTGCCAATGAGATCCCAAAGAAAGGAAAGAGATGCTGTTACGAGTCAAAAGCTGCGAAGCTAAAATCAACCTGACTTCTCTGAAGAGAGTATACACGGAGAAGGAAGTGAGGATGAACTCATACTTAACTGGTTGCAGCTGCTGGAAAGGTAAAGAGATCCATTATCGGATTATATTATCAGAGAAATAAAACTGATAATTAAAGACAGGATGTATAGGCTGGACTTGGATCAAAAATCTGGTTCTACTGTGATGTCTCATGGCCTTGCATGACCTGAAAATGAACCAAATTCTTCTGCTATAGGTTCGTAGAATAAAGAGAGACAGAGGTGGGAATCCATTCCAGTGAACTGAAGCTGCACACAACTACACAGGCCAAGCATACATGCTCAGCTCAGGCCAACTGTGGGACTGTCATTGACAATTCATGTGATGATAGCAGCCTGTTTGTGTTATCATACTCCCCTTGAGTAATGAAATGATGAAGCTAAGTTCACGCTGGGCTGTTTGCCTAGCTCAGTAGAAGCAAAGCAGTCGGCCAATATGGGAAAATATAGCCTAGATTTCCTCCAGGCTATATTTATATGAAGCGATTCAAAGACTGAAGACATTATAAGTTTAACTAATTATTATCTACTTTAGCCTAAGCTGCTCTTTACGTAACATAAGCAAGGGATCAAATGATTATGTAATGTGATGTCAGATGTCAGACCAACTCGTTTAGCCTCTTTAGCTCATGGTTTAATGGCTCACACCATCTACAGTACTGTTTTGGTTCATTTTTGCTGTGAAAAAAAAAAGGTTCTGGTTAATTCGACCATTTTCAATGAAGAAATACTGTCTAGTACTAACCTCTTTAGCAGCTGCCATTGTTGTTTACCTGCAAACTGTCAGTTAAACTGTGCCCGATAACTCATGCCATTGCTGCCAACAGTTCCTCATAGGATGCTGATTGATCTGAGTCACTGTGGTCCGGACACAAGTGCATAGGTCTAAGCTGGGCAAGATGGGTCTCGCAAAGTTAGGACACTATAAAGATAAAATTGGACTTCCATTATATGTTTGCCATACCCAATTCATAAGGTGATATGTTGATATTATGTTGGCAGCCCGCTCTGCTGCCCCCAAGTGGCCAAAAAATCAATGATTTCACAATTTTTGGTTAACCATATTGTGAAAATGTTCTGTTTTGTCTGATAGATGCTGAGATTGGCATACCGCTGGTATGTATGTATACCCCAGCCAAAAGAAACTATGGTAAGCTCCATGTAAAGATGAACTCTTTACCCCATGATCATTTCACACTCTGCAAAACTAAGACAGATGGAGGCAAACATATTTGGAACAAAAGTAAAGATGATTCCAGGCTCTTCTCGACTCCCAGATGAACCATAAAAGATTACACAGGACACACGCTTACATATGTGCAAATCAAAAACTGATACAGGTAGTTCATTATCAAATATGGGATGCTCATGGGGAAGCAGATGGCACAGCAGGCCTTCGAGTGTTGGGAGTTAAGCGGATGCATCTCTGAAACAGAAACACATGGACGCCTTGTGAGCAATGTAGCAGAGAAGCCTGAATGAACATATGGAGAGGGGATCACAGGGACCGACGCCAGACAGACACAGGGAGACAGAAAGGAAAAGGAAGAACATGCTCCAACAACTCAGCAACACCTGCTTCAGGTAGGAAATTCCACCCATACAGATACGCCACAATCATGATTCCAGTCTTTATTCATCTGATTTATCAGTTTAGTATCTGTTGAGAGAGTCTCTGCCTTTCCTTTCTCACCACAGAGACAATATCCAGGTCAGGCCTCTGTGATGTGGACACCAAAGAATGTCCACTATCTAAGCTGTTCACTCTTTCCACCAAAGACTTGTTGATGTTTTGGAAGCCATAATTATGCACCTGCTTCTTCTCAAAGTCCATTATCATCTCCTGAGTCTTGCTCAGTGGGTCAGGTCCTCTTCTTCCTCCAGGTAGACCTTTTCATTGGTTTCAGTGATCAGGCCCACCACAGTGGTGTCGTCAGCAAACATGATGATGGTGTTGGAGTCGTAAGTGGCTACACAGTCGTGTGTGTACAGGGAGTACAGCACAGGACTCAATACACAGCCCTGGGGTGTGCCAATGTTAAGGATGAGGTGTATCTGCCCATCCTCACCACCTAGGGTCTGCCCTTTAGGAAGTCAAGGGTCTGCATGCACTGTCCGATGCTTAGTCCCAGCTCTTTGAACTTCATGGCCATTCATTTCCAGAAGAATACCAACTCAACTTTGCAACTAGATAAAAAAAATTGCCAAACAATTGTTTCATGTGCACATATGTCCTTAATTTTGGCTTTGACATCATACACCATGAAGCAACCAACACCAGACGCCACAGCCAGCTGGCCAATCCCTGTTTATCTTCAGTTACAGTTAAGTAATAGGCCCCTGCTGCTTCACTCTTGGCCCATAGCAATCATTGATTACACCTTTGCTTTGTATTGTTACATCATTTAAAGTTAGCTAAAATCAACTTAGTCAATACAGAAATTTGGCTAATTTTAGGGAAAAACACTAACATGCTGCCCAACTCTGCAAACAAATGCCATTCCAAAACACTACGACAGCAACAGAGATGAACAGGCAAACGCATCATGGTCAAAGTCTTTCAGAAAACTTTTTAGATTAGATTAGAGAAACTCAGGACGAATACCATGGTAACTGACTGAGTGTCCCTGTCCCTCCTCCCACTTACAGAGCCAAAAATAATGTTTTATTTGCTCATTGATTCTGTCGGTATGAAAGTGAATATTGAAGCACATTAATTACCAGAACTTTACTGTCAGAATCATGGCCCCACATTCATATATTACTCAGCAAGTCACCATCAGAATAATGCATATCCTTCATGCAAGTGGAAGTTCTTGAAAATCGGTATTAAGCTTGATTGATGTACGATCAATGAATTACTATTACTCTTGATGTGATTAGTCACACTGATGGAATATAATTCCTATGATATTGGAGATTATGCGTACATTTTTCTGACTGAGCAGCTGAAGTTTGAAAGTGAGATTTTTAGGCTGTGTATAGTCTGAACATGTTTTAACAGCATTTCACCGACTGTTTCAATTTATTACATTTCTTGAAGTAGCTGAAACAAATCCACTGAATATGGAGTCAGAGGAGCGCCATCAAAAAGAATACATCTGTAAAAGAATAAGAAAATAAAAGTGGACATATAAAGATAAAAACTAAATATGAATTATAAGCATTGTCATTCACTTTCATATTTATTAATTTATTTTGTATATACTGTATATAGTTTTAAATTTCTTTTTGAATAAATATTTTTCTGTATATTTAAGAATATATTTATTTTTATATAACATTATTTATTGATCTGTATACTTTTATTTTTCCTTATTGCTTTTGCCTTTCCTTTCTGTAGTCAGGCTTTATCTTTAAATCATAGACCTAAGCAACTGAGTATATATGAATATATGTTCATGTGTTTAAGTGTGCAAGTCCATCACATTTTACTTTAGCCAGGTTGGGAACTCTGCTACATATTTTCTGGAAAAAAAAACCCATCAACACTGATGGTGGAGGTTCACTTGTAATCCCATCAAACATTGGTGGTTTGGCATCCACTCCAGTTCACGTAATGTTAATGTTTTTAGATTTAGTTCTACTCACCTTCAATTAATTATCACTGCTTTAGATTTACATAATAAATTCAAACTATTAATTAAACTATTAATTTCAGCAATGTGATAAGGCACAAAGCTCACCATGAACCTGAACCTGACTTTATGGACCCCATCTGAGTTTGGTTCCACCAGCAAAACATGTCACACATTTTCACCTCCATTTCTAACCCATTGCTAACGCTACGCTAAATGCTAAATGCTAACTGTTGACACTGTAGGGAAGTGGAGTATGCATAAATCTTTATCCTTTAAATTTCCCTGGGAAATTCACTCGAGTGTTTTACATATAAAAATATAAGTTTACTGTTATAGGCAACCAAGAAAGGGTTCATTTTTTAAGTTACATTACAACTTGTTTACCCATTATCAATACATAGTGATGAAAACATAAAATGAATGTGTGAAATGCCTTTGAATATGGTACTTTTAAACTTTTGCAACACCTCAATAATACTCTTCTGCCCATAGATACTTATGAAATTTACTCTGCCATTTTGATTAGATGGTTCCACAATGATTATGCACCAGTCAGCATTCTATGAGGAACTACTGGCAGCTACGACATGAGAGACTAGGGTGAGGACATGAGTGCCTGGTTGGAAAACGACAATGGCGGCTGCTAAAGAGGTTAGCGTAGCTGCTGCTAGCATCAGTTAAAAGAGATCTGCAGAGTGTTTCCTGATTTAGAATAAAAACAAAGAGCGGCATTGAAAGTTTTCTGGATGGAAAATATGTTATTGCTCTTCTTCCAACTGGCTTCAGTCAGTCACTATGTTATGTGGTTCGCTGATCTGATTTGCTGGCCTGTCATTTTTTGAAAGTGCCTGTCCTTTCCAACAACGGCTTCTCAGATGGTTCTGTGCAACAAACCGTCGCGCTCAGACGGGTCACCATATCTCTGCAGTATAGTTCGGCTGATAGTCAAATAGATGCTCCATTAACAAACACAACGTTTGACATTTTGGGAAATACACTCATGCTTTCTGGTGCAGGGTTACAAGAAGATGTCACTCTCATGTCTACATGAAACCGCCACAAGCAGTTGTTAGCTTAGCCTAGCATAACGACTGGAAACAGGGGGAAACAGCTAGCCTTGCTCTGACTAAATGCAACTATCATCACCTCTAAAGCTCATTAATTAAACTCACTAATTGTACAAAAGCCAAACTGTGTAAATATGACAATTTGCTGTTGCATAGATGATTGTGATGGACTATTTTTTGCCTCTGAGCAGTTGCCAGGCAACCGGTGCAGACTCCAGGGAATTACTGTGCCTGACCAAGAAATAGTCCAGCATGTAACCCGCCGCAGAACAGCCAGAAAAAAATGAAAAATCAAAAAGCCACTGCCCCAATGACACTTCTCCACACAATACTTTCCACAGTGTCTACAGCTAAGTTTCATCACTCAGCAGCCTGGACCTCATGTAGGCTGTGTAGAGCTGTTCGCAATGAATCAGCACTGATACGGCATCTGCACACACATTTCAAAGACTACACGGAAAGACAGACTGAGCCACGTAAGTCATCCCTCATACACACGAACACACACTCATCTGACATGTCTGCACAGTGCTTATCAGTATGCACACACACACACACACACACACAGCGGTAATAAGTGGGCGAAGACTTGCAGAGGAGGCTTTGAAAACAGGATCACTGTGCACACAACAGCAGACTGCAGAGTCTAAAGTCACCAGATTTCTGTGATAACACGTTAATATGTTTCAGTGATTTACTTATGATTCGTGAAGGAGTGGATGGCTGATTGGCAGGGACATGCATTTCTTTCCTGGACGTTTTACAAAGCAAATATCAAAACCCTGTCACTGGCACGGCAATAGTTATTCTTTGTGACTTGCTTGCTGTATTAGGCCAACTGATGCTCTGCACACTATCTAACATAGCCACAGAAATGCAGTTTTGTAAAGAAGACACATTAACCGTCAGGAATTAGGATGATTCATTGACTTGTGGTGGGCCAACTTGAGCTAGGCAGCAGTGTTTGGATGTGTTCCTGGCCAGCAGAATGATGAATCTCTGAATCTCTCTCTCTCTCTCTTGTCTTACAGCCATCATCCTGTGTTTAATGTTTCCTTCCTCCGGTGCCAAAAAGATGTCTCCAATAGCGCTGAATCCCACATTGTGCTCAAAAGCAAAGCGTCCGCCGAGCGCCAGGGCACCAGCGAAAACACTTACTCCATGTGTCAAGGGGTCAGAAGGCTAAGTGGGCTTAATGTGCAAACAAGCATAGCCGAACAGCTAAGTAGTGTCTGGGGGGCTGGTGGGAAAGCTAATATGAAAATCTATCAATGAAATGAAATGTTTCTAGGGATAATAGAGCAGGGGGAGAAATGTCAGGCGTACATTCAAAACACATGGGAGGTATTTGAGGGAAGCCTGGATGATTGAGCTCCTACTGGTGCCTTGAAAATGGGCTTTCTCCAGAGGTTTGGTTTGATGTGAGAGAGAAAGTTGGGAAGAGAGAGAGAGACAGCAAGACTAGACTGTGTGTGAAACGGAGTGTGTGTGACTGTGTGTGTGTGTGACTTTGTCTCCAGAGGACTTAGGGACAGAGCAGAGAGATGCTCAATCACATCCAGCTGTTGTGCTGATGGATGGGAAGGACTGGGCATGTGTGTCCATTTACTGAGAGAGAGAGTGACGTGCACACAAAGAGACAAGCGGCACAAACACAGGCTGGCTCTCCACTGTTTTTTTTTTTAGAGTTTGGCAAAGTCCAACCTGTCATATTAGAAATACTGAGTAGAAATGGAAAAATCCAAAGAACAAGTCTTTGAAAAAGTTTCTGTGCTCACTCAAAGAAAAAAAAAATGTTTTGGACAGTTCAGATGTTATACCAAATGTATATAGTGCTGTTGAGTCATGCTTACCACGATTACATTTTATTTACAGCTCCAACAAGCAATATTGTATCATTACATATATATATTTGTCAGTTGGTTCATTTTCTCCATGGCATAAAATTATACCAAAGCATACAACATGCTGTCAGAAAATATACTAGCAGTACAACTTGAAGCATATTGTGAATTCCCCAAATTTCATTTAAATTAAACTGATTTTAGAATTCAAGTTATTTTAAATAGTGTGCTTATTTGCTTATTTGTAGGATTTAACCATGAAGTAATCATAACCATGAAGTGCAATATAAATATTTAATATATTATGGTTTCAGTTTGAAGGTTCTCAAATGATCTTGCTGTTTGGCGAGCAGCAGTTCCTCTCTTTGTTGTTGCACAGCGGTTTAAGTCAGGCATCAAGTGAACCAGCTCAACTGATTTCTTAGTCCTTTCTGCTTATGACTTCTTATTATTTTGCCTTTTTTATTTTGAGATAATCCTGGCAAGAGAAGATTGTCTCTGTTGTGGATAATGCAATGGCAAACAACACAGTGGGGAGAGGGAGAGTGACAGCGAGGTCCAGGGAGGAAATCCAGGGTGTGAGGGAGATGCAGGGAGAACAGACAAAAGGGCAGGTGGAGCACGGCAGGGCTGGAGAACAAAGCAGAAAAAAAGCTAATGTCAAGGCAGGCGTGCAAAACACAAAGTCCAAAAGACTCTTCCCAAAGAGTTTCTCAGAGCTGGTAGGTTGAATAGTCACTGTGAGGGAGGAGGGAGGAGGTTTTAATCAGGTGAATGAGGAACAGGTGTGGATGAACGGAAGACTTATCACAAAGACTGAAGACTCTTGTTTAGCTTAGCTCACATGCTACCTATTTAAATGGCCAAAAGGTTTCAAACTTAGGCTGCCGTGTTATCTGACAAATTTGTGCTGACCAACCACCAACCGGCTGGATCCCAGATCAAACCACATTAAGTTTATTGTCAGATACACAATCACACCCAGTACAACGGAATTCATTATCTACATTTAACATATCCTAAGTAGGCTATTAGGAGTAGTGGGTATAGCCAGTTATAAGCCAGTGTCTTGGTCAAGGGCACTGACCGAAGAATTGAAACCCACGCAACCATGGGGAGAACTCCACACACAAAGGCCGTCCTCCAGTCTGGATTCAAACCCAGGACCATCTTGGTGTGAGGGCTAACCACTGAGCCACCGTGTAATCACCCAGCTTGGTGATCTTGCTTTTCAGAGCTTGTAAATTCCTGTCCTTAATCTCCCTCTGACATTAAGTTGGAAGTGTGGACAAACTGCAGAAAGCTATCATGTGAGTGAGGGTCATGAAAATGCTAAGGCTGTTATGACGGTAAACATCTGTGGAGGTCCATCATATTTCCACTAGGGGAGTCACCATGATGAGAATGACCTCATTCTTTGACCAGGTCATTTACAGTTCAACCTGGCCTCCACAGAGGAGTTGAGTTTCCTCTTTTTTACAGCATCAACTGACTTTACATTACATTTCACCATTAAAATGACTGATTAAATATGCGATAAACATTTAATTTGGTATTCGCAGGCTCAACATCATCCTCCAGACAAGGAAAAATGACAACAGATAAATCAGGGTATTTCCTCTCTGCAAGGTATGGAATTTCAACATGTGGAGGACCTGAGGTCAGAGGAATCTCTGTTGGCCAGCCAAAGGTCATCACACAGGCATTTCATTAACCAGAGAAGGAAACCCTGTGTTTTTCAGTCTGCTATTTCTTTTTACTTTAGCAGGTGGAGGGCTTGCCAACAGTGGAACCTCATGAGGCAACAGTTTGGGATGCTGTGTAGCAGTGCCGTCATCCACGCAGGGATTTGTTTTTCAGATCTTCTCATCAGTGTGTGTCCAACACAGTGTCATCAGGTGGAAGCCTATCAATCTACGCACTTCATCACCAAGAGAAGGAAACCATGTGCTAGACAAATCTGGGTACTTCTCATGAAAGTATCATGCAGCATCAGCAGGTGGATGGCTTGGAGGCATTGGAACCTCACAAGCCATTATGCTGACAGACGGGGACATCAAAGAAGCAGAGAAGGAAACCTTATGTTTTGTAAATCTGGGTACTTCCTCTCATCGGTGTTTTCAATGTGAAGCACAGTCTTAGCAGGAGGAGGTCTTGGAGGCATTGGATCCTCCTGAGGCAAGAGGTTGGGATGCTTTGGATCAGTGTCATCATCCAGAGAAGGAAACCTTTTCAAATCTGGGTACAACCTCAGCAAGAGCAGGGCTTGTGGCAGTGGAACCTGCTGAGGCAACAAGTTGGCATACTTTTAGTTCAATTATCTTATCCAGAGAAGGAAACACAATGTCTCTCAAATCTAAGAGACAGTGTCAGCAGGTGGGGGGACTTGGAGGCAGGGGAACCTGACAGGCTGGGACATCAAATAGGCCACTTCATCATCCACAGAAGGAAACCCAGCACATTGTCAGCGGATGGGGGGCTTGGAGGCAGTGGAACCTCCTCGGCAAGAAAGAACACAGAGTAGTGGTATTCCCCTGGTGGTGTATCGGCTCTTTGTAGTTGTAGAGACATGGTTGTGGGATTTCTGCAAAACTGTTCAGGCCATTTAAGAAAAGGTTACATTTTTGGTGGTTAATTTGTTGTCAAGCTCATAATTTAATGTTTAAGAAAGTGAGGTGGAGGAGAGTAACTAACTCAGCCTTTTCAGGTCCATGGTGGTTTTGGTATTGTTAGAAAAATCCAGAGTCAGAAAAGACTCCTCCTCATACTCCTCACATTGTGATGTTAAAACATTTTTTATTTAAACATACACTGTAAATATGAAATAATGATAATACATATGAGATATTAAACTTTTTTGAATATATAATATTTTTAATTAAAGTTTCATAAGGCATAACTTCAAGGGATATATATAACACCAGGAACACCAGCAATAACACAACCTGGGACATCAACGCCAAAAATAAGGTTTTAAAAATAACAAAAAGGTCAAAACCACACTGGCATCTCCAAACTAAACATTTTAATCTTTATCTGCAGGGCTGATAAGAGGCTGCATTATCAACTTCAAACATCCATGTTACAAAATGTATAATATATAATATATAATACATGATATATAACATATATGTATATGTATATGTTACTCCTGTTATTTCATCCAAAACAGTGGTGAAGAACACCAGGAGCTGTCAGGAGTTGAGTTTTCATTGAAACAAAATTATGACTGGTGTGTTACCTGAATGCCAAATTAATCACACAAGGCCCCATTGCCTCCTAAGTTACCATATGTTTTCTGACAAGCAATGCAGCTATTTTTAATAGTGCTCACTCCACATAACACTGTGTCTACTTTACAACACTTCAATATGTTCAGTGACTCTCTAACCCCAGTCCAAACCCCTTAATGGATAGTGGATGGTGACCTCTCAGGTGAGCATGGGGGCTAGCTTTTGCCTTAAAAACATGGGGGTGGATGCCACGTGGCCTCACTACCGCCAAGGCCAGGATGAGTTCCCCACCCACCACCTCCATCTACAGTCCATTTACAGTCCAAATTGAAGAAAAACAGGCACCAAAGTCCTAAAGATTATGTTACCGGGTTTGCTAACTGAGATTTAGTTTCTTTTTATGCAAGTGTACTTTGACACTTTTGGTGCTTGACTAGGGTGACCCCAGAGTGACCGTGTCCTGACTGGCAGGTATAATTAGCTGACGATCAAATCAAACACTTCTAACACCTCGTCCTCTGTAATTAAAGTAGATAAAGGGAGATCCATCAAGAGGTGCCACAACATTTCTCCCGCACTGACAACCACCTCTCTGCAGCCCACTCAGTGAGACTGGCTTTATGAAAACTGAAGAACTTTGTGGAACTGCGATGATAATCTTTTATTCTTTCATGATACATTTTAAATTTATACTAACTGATTAATATTTTAAAACTCAACAAAGAATTTCAGGGATACTCATCAGGAAAATAAATAATTGAAGCACGAAGTTGCAGTTAAAATCTCTAGAAGAAGCTAGAGGTCCTTGAGTTTTGATTATTTTACAGACACATAATTTAGACTTTTCACTTTTCTTTATGTTTTGCTCAGAATTCAGAGATTCTTTTTTTTTTTTTACTCAGCTTTAATAATCTCACTCAGAACAGAGCATGTCTCTGAATGAGGGTAAAATGCGCGTCCAGAGATCTAGTCTTGCCTCACCTCAGCAGGACAGATTCAAAAGTGAACATTAGTCCAGGCGGGTGGGCAACACCCTGCTGGGGGATGGGGTGTTTGTGTGGAGGTATCATCTCTTTCCCAGCAGGGGTGTGGTGCATTCACAACCTGTGCTGATGACAGGAATCCCAGGTGACCGCTGCTGACTTGACCCAAGTGCTGACTTGTTATTAGAGAGATATCACAGGGCATGTAAACAAGCGCACCCTGTTGTTTGGCCGGGTGGGGCTTAACAGGCCCGGTGACACTAAAAAGACTGTACAACACAGGGTCAGATCATTTACAGTACATATACTGCTTGAAATGTCAGCCAGTCTGTAGTGTCCGTGATGAACCTTCCTCCTGACCAGAGTCGATCAGTCTGTCTTATCGGGTGTCTGAGTGGAGAAACCACTTCAGTGTGGTGAGACGGGACATTACACAACTGCCATAAAGAGCTACTAACTCATCTATGGGAGTTTCATTAGTCTGGCTTTCAAGACTTTTAGTCCTGTCATGGTTGAGAAGCTGTTTCAGAGGAAGCCAGTGATGTTGACACAGAAAAAATAAAAGACAAAATGCCTTTGCTTTCCAGAATCCAATGAGCACCATTTATCACAGGCTTGAAGGGTTGGTGGAACCCATAAAGTAGCTTTTCTCAAGCTTTACAGGTCCATGACTTCTAACAGGATCCTATGAGATCCATCAGACTCATGTTGTTCAACCAAGTACTGTTCAAAGTCACAAATAGTAGTAGCAGTACATAGTATATGTAACATAATCCAAGCATCAACTGATCAATTATTTTGCTTTGTTCACTGAATCAATGATCATCTTTGTTTTCTAATGTTGATATTCTGATACAGCCATTGCTAATATGGCTTAGGGTTAACTATTAATATCATGCAACAAGATTAAGACGGACACCTCAACTATCAATGCCAGTAGATTCATGAATTTCCTGCTGTTTTACCACCAAAAACGTGACTGAATCTGCCACAGCAACAAGTCGCTAGAGGGTACAAATATCCAGCAAAAGCTGGTAGGGCTGGATCTGAAAGTAATGTAAGAAAGAGTCTTATTAGAGTGCTTAGAACCTCCAAAAAGTCTGCATTAACCTTTGAAATCCAACATCATCCAATTCCAGACAAGCTGTGGCTTTCATTTCAGGTCCAGACATGAGATGTGGTCAAGGAGTTTAAAACAAGCCGCATTATCTTCAGAACACTCAAAGACGAACTGAAAGTGTCTCATTAAAAAGGAAACCTCCCTAAATTGAGTTTACTGCCTCTATTAAACATGTCACCTACTCCGACCAGAGCGAGTCTCCGAGCCAAAGGAACAGTTGCCCGTGGGTCTCCATTTGTTGCTGGCCCGTGGCCTCATTGCAAAGGCACTAATTATGTCTGCCCCATTCACAGCTCCCATTTACATGCAGAGTTCAGGGGGAGTTCATTTGGTTTGACAGGAACTCATCTGTAATGGAGACTGCCGTTGTGCAAAATCCAAATGGACTTTAATTGTTTTGTTGTTGCTGTTTCAGGCTGGAGGTGATTTGGTTGAGAGGGGAAGATGCGAGCCGGAATGGTACCTGATTTTATTAGTGTAATGTCTTTTAGTTATGAAGAAAAGCACACCTTTTTCTCTTTATCTGTTCCCTGTCTTTGCACAAATGAAAAGTTGAATTCATAAGCAATAAAATTAATTGTTGCTCAATTCAACACGCCCTGAGTTTGGGTTGTTATGGCTTTATTTGGTCTGCTGTGACGAATAGCTCATGGTGACTAATGTTAGATGTTAGATATTGTTGTGAAACCGACATTGCTGAATCAGTTCACTGAGTAAACACATGTACGATAGATCACTAGGAGACATGGTTGTTATTTTCTTGTGGTCCAGTTCCCCTTAGTCAGCAAGTGCAACACATTTTTTCCTTTCTTTTTCTTTTGTCTCGTGGGAGCAGCAAAAATGTTACTTCATACATCGAATGTGATCAAATGAGCTGGATTCAGTCACAAAGGTCATTTCAGACTCATGTATTTGCTCAGACTGTGTGAAAGCAGAGAGGAACCTGTATGATGGTTTGTCTTGAATCAAACTGGATGCTAACATTAACACAAACATTCTTTTCTGTCATTCAAATCCAGCTCACTTGATGCGTATGAATTCATTTATGAAGGAACTATGAATGAACATTCCTTAACTGATGATCTATGAAGTGTGAAGTAATCACATAAAGTCACTTTGATCATTTGTTTGTGGAGTGCAAAGGTACACAGTGCATCCTGCATTAATTAATGCATTAAATAATTATGAGTCATGCATTAGTTATGCATTACTGAGTATATGATACTACATATGTTTAAAAGGTTATGTTTTTCCAGCGGTGTTGGTGAGCTGAAAACCAAAACAATGAGCTAAAAGACACTAGAGTAGAGGGACCTGCAGAGTTGGGTGGGTTCATCTTTACAAGTAGCATCTTTCACATTACAGTCATCTGATCTATTGTTATTAAAAGTATATCTATCGGTGCAGTTTTTCAGCTAATATGTCTTAATAATGTGTTATAATATGTTGCAGCCTATTTAAGGGGCATGCTTTACATGACTTCAGTAATGTTACAAACCTGTTTAAAGGCTCATTTGAATGTGTTTAAGCTGTTAAAACGTTCAATTCAGTTAAATTTGATTTCTAACAGGAGTTATCTAGACTGTACTGTTTATAATATCATTTACAGAGACCCAACAATTCCAACCATGAGCAAGCACTTTGTGACAGCGGCGAGGAGAAACTTCCTTTAAGAGAAAGAAAGCTTGAGTAGAAACCAGATCATGGTGGACGCGACCGGTTGTGTTTAGGGGATAATCAATATAATATCTGCTTTTATCGACCAGGTTACATCATCATTATTATCATATTTGTGCCACCACATTATGTAGCTATTAGAAGAATAAAAGCAGGCTGTGATGGATTATCTTACAGGACCGGAAATGATTATTGTTAGATTTATGTCACATTAAATTCATCACAAACTATAACAAAGTGATAGAATGGTAATTTAGTGTAAATGATGCAGGGATTTTCTTGTAACTGATACTAGATTGTCTACTGGGACTTCTCGCCACCCTTTGATTGTGAGTGCTTCCCGTCGCTGGGCCTTCTGGGAAGTATCACCCTGCACTCCCACAAGCCCCTGCTGTCACTCCACCAAATTCACCTTGAGAGTACTTCATAAGGCATTCATTAGCTGCCTATTAGAGCTGTGCAGCCCCACCATCTTAACTGTCATCACTTGGAGCGAGACTAGCAGGGACTCCAGACAAAACATGACTCACTTTTCCACTGTAAACGTAATAGGCCTCCATGAAACTCAGTGTTCAGCACATTAACACCAGTCCTTCCTTTGGATTTCAGAGATAGAAAGAGGAAATGAAAGCTCATAGAATTTACCATAATCCATGTAAAAATGCTCAATTAAATGGTGATTAGACTTAAAGAGATACAGATGAAAACAGCTACTGGGAATACAGTCACACGTCTGCTGGAAAAACAGTAATAACTGGGAAATGCCATGTCAGGGAGTTTCCTCATGAGGTGGTTAACCAAAGAAAAAACACCAACACCTTGCTGCTATCAAAAAAGTTAATTACAACCAAATGTTCTTAATATCAACCATCTGAGCATCAAGCTTATATTTGGCTGTCGCTCATGGCGGCAAGACGATCTGCAGCTCTGCAGAGGACAGTAACATCTCCGCTGCACAGACATTTAGTCTCCAGGGAATCAGTAATATATGAACAAATCGTCATTACTCACAATTTCCCATCTACCGCATGCGGATGCTGTGGTCAGAGCCATTCCTCAGTAATGAAATGTCTCCTTAGTCATACCAGAGAGAAAAAAACAGTGACCTCCTGGAGTCGAGGGCGTCTAGACACTCCTTCACGAATTTGGGGAAATTTATTGCAAAACATTTCATGATTCTTTCCCTGCAGCTCCTTGAGACTCAGGCAGATGAAGATTTGAAGTTGAAATTAGAACTTTCTTTAAAAGCAGTAGGTGGGAACAGTGTTATTTGAAGTGGGGTTGTGTGAGGTACTAATCCATAGTGTGTTACAGTCGACGGTTGTCTAAGGGCATGCTGTATTTTGAATATTTTCACGGCTGTGCCTCGTCATCAGACAGTTCTTTCCAACGGGAAACTCAAGAGTTTATATCTGGAAGTAGAAGTAGTCAGTTTAGCTTTGGAGCAATGAGCAGGTGATATTGGGACAAGCTAGTGTTCAGCTCTGTTGTGGTTTGAAACATACAAAATGTACAGATCAATGGTGGAGAAGATTCAATTTGACACTTTTCAGGCCTACAGGTGTTCACTTTTTGATACTCAAAAGAACCGTTTGCAGCAGAATGCTCCTTTAAATATTACTGTACCATGTCCAAAATCTAGATTCTAGTACATTTAGTACATGTCAGTGTGTGTGTGTGCACATGTTTGGGTTTTTCTTCATAAGAAGCAAATGTGACACTGGAAAAGTGTCCGTGATGTGCACGTGGAACTTAAATTCAAGCTAGTGAGTAACACTAGGAAACTGTGCTCTCTTCAAAGCCGCCAGACGTCATTGGGAAAAAACGTTTTAATTCTACCTCGCAGAACAGAGTTGTTGGTCCGTCTATGCCTTGATTAGTTAGGGTGAATATCGGACTTATATTCTTCAGGTGAAACCACTGACTGTATATATGACTGCTGGCTGGCTGTTCTCCACATCCATGTGGAGGTTGCTCCTCCACGGCTTCAAATGAATGCTGATGTTGCTGTGTCTGCTGGATGTTGTGTCTGTGTTGTGTTTGCCATAGAAACTTTAGTAACTGATATTAAGACAGATGTTTACAGCTTGTTTCGTTGATTTATTTCTCAGATGAATTCTCAGCTCGTGATATCATATTAGTGAATCAACTGTAAACAGACTGCAGAATGACTCATTAATTACTTTATATTTGATATCAGTGTTTGTACTGTCTCCCCACAGCATGAAGGTCCTGTGAGCGGCTGTTCCCCTCACATCCAAACACATACTAAGTGTTTTGGCCCTGTGATTGACCTCCCTACTGTGTAAAACCTGCCTCTAGCCCAGTGCATGCTGGGATATTCTCCTGGTCACCTGTAATCCTGAACAGGCAACGCGGGCAACTGGCCCGGGGACCACAGACGGGTATGGCTTTATTTTATGAATCAGTGATAGAAATTCATTTCCTGGTGAAATTAATGACAATATTTTAGTCAGAGCATGTGCAGAAATATGACATTTGTCTTTTAGGACACATACAACTCAACATGTTTCCAATAATGAATGAAAAATTAATTAGTTTTACTTACCAGCCATTTCAAGGCCATTCATAATTTTCCATAATTAGCACCAGAGGCGGTTTCAAAGAGTCACTTCCTGTATGTGTCACATACCAGTGTCTCTATCAGAATCTTCTCACTCTCACTCAAGTGGTTTGGATGAATTTTGGGCAGATTATTTCCTGGAAATATTGTTTTGAATTTTTTTACAGTAGTACATATTTAATAGAAGAACAGATTTTCTTCTTGTTGTTGACAGTAACAGTGTTTTACTATCCCTGACGTGGTCATTGTTCTTTGAGCTCTTTGGTTGTTTTAACTTTGTTCTTTTCTAATGCAGGACGAGTTTCTTCAGCAGAGTGAACACTTTGGAAAATATAGTTTGTGCTCATGTTTCACCATTTGCTTAGAATAAATAATATTCTTGAAAGTAACAATTTCATTTCACTTCTTTGCACTCACTCGATATGAAGGAGGCCTCACGAGCCCATCAGTCAGTCTCAGCAGCATCTCGTCTCTCTGTCGGTGCTGAATCGTCGGCCTGGTTTCACCAAAGATGATCTGTAACACTACGTTTGCTACAATCAGCTGGGTGGAAACAGGACGTGTATACCGTGTCGTATCATTGGTGAAGCAAGTTTCTTTTCAGGAATATAATACATTACAGATATGTATAAATAAAACATCACTTCCAGGGGATGGCCGTGATTTACAGAGCTGTAATATGAAATAAGACCGGAGCTGAACAGCTCTCTCTTTATTGTGATTGTCCCCTCTAACAAGTTGTCCTTTTGACTGTTATAGTTCCTCAGGTATGAACAGAATATGAAACAGTTATTGAACTGAGCTATGCTGTTCAAATAAAACATGTTGAGTTGTAATCATTTCAGAGCAGTCAGCTCAGTATCAGTGGATATAAAATGGAAAAGAGGCCAAAGATTCAGATTTATGGCCTCGTGTGTGAGGGAGTGTGTGTGTGTGTGTGTGTGTGTAGAGGAGTCCGCCGTCTGCGGATGATAGCAGCGTGACGTCGGCGCGCCTCGCTCGGCGCATACTGATGCTCTCCTCTGTCACAGTGTGCGTTCTATTATGAAAAGCTGAGACTTCGCACAAATGAAGAGTTCATTTTCTGCAAAATGTCAGATTTCCATTTTGTAAATATGAAAGCTTTGCTTGACTTCACAGGCCGGCAGCTGACCTTCAGAGCGAGCGAGCGAGCGAGGAGGACAGGAAGGACCAGGCAGGACACGAGAAGAAGAGAACATGTTTCTGTCTTTACACATTTCCAGACTCTTCAGTCTTCATACAAACATGTGCCATTGCTTTAAAGTTCCATAGTTCAAGGTATAAAGGGAGTTACCGTTTATTAAAAGGCATTGTTATGTACTGGGTAGAAAACCATGTGTGATCGTGCCGGCAAACATTTTAAAAGGCAAAGTTTTGAGAAAGAAAGCGCGTTGCTGGGTCGGGACATGATGGAGCGGGGCTGGAGGTCAGAGACAACATGCATCGTATAAAAAAAGTGCTCTACACGCACGAACAGCTGACTGAGAACAGTCCAGGTTCCTCTACTCAGCAGGAAAAAGCTCTACATACAACATGGTGTGATATTACAGGCATCGCGAACAGTTATTATTTTACATTATTAAAAGCTACATATAAACAGGAGACAGAGCCGCTACTGTGGAAATACATGCCTGTGTTGACATGATGAAAATGAAGTGACGAGAACTCTTTGAATCAACAGTTACAGGATGGCCTGATGTGTTCTGATGGATTTGATGTGAACATACTTCCCACACACTTCATTTAACACTGAAAGTTTGAGTTTTGGAGACATATTCACAAAGTTTCTCATTGTTCCAGTAAAGGACTTCCTAATTGGCACTAAAAGTTCCGGCAAAATAACTTTTTGTCACATTTACCTTACCGTCACTACATCCTGACAGCGGTGCATGAGAAATATAGTTGATTGCTCACCAATCAGCTGTCTTCCTTGACTCTGATTGGTTGTTTTGGTTCAGACAGATTTTTTTTTTTTTTAAACAGATCGTCTGTCTCGTGTCCTACTTTCAGGATGAAGTGACAATTTCAACAAATATGACGAAATATTATTTTTTTATTAAAGTTACCGTCTGCAGCTTTAAAGAGGAACTCTTATGGGGAGTGCATGTGTGAAGACTTTTAGGCCTCTAGAGGGAGCTGCATGAAGTCCTCGAGTGATGTCACTTGAGTCAGCGTCAGCTGATGACTACAAGTTTGAAAAAGGTGTGGAGTCGGTGAGCCTGTAGCCAGCCAATCATCTCTGCTTCAGGCTAGACGCTGCACAACAACACCAAGTTGCATTGTGGGTAATGTAGGTACCAGGTTTGGACCAGGAAGAATGTGCTAAACATAACAGTCGCGGTGGTTCTGCTGTGTCGAGTTCCTTGTTACTCGGCCAGTTAGGAGACATTTTTGGCCTCGAGATGATTTGTGAATAAAAGCTGCTGATTAAAATGATTTTTCTTTCAACTATCAGAAATGTTGTTTTGATGTTGAACTGCTAATGTGCTCTTATATTCGCTCTAGTGTTAGTGCTAAGTTAATTTTTTAAAATGTCCCACTGTACAAAGGATCCTTCGTCAAATATGTAACCTGTCACGTGTTTGTGTTAGAGGAAGACTGCCCTCAAAGATCCGGTATTGACCAGGTTCTGTTAGAACCACTGTGATGTGAGCAAACTAAATGTAGTTTTTTTTAGTTGATGGCGAGTGTGTCAGCAGCCAGATGACATGTGTGAATGAGGAGTCAGATGCAGTGATGAGGATGTCAGGTTCCGGCTAAAACACGTGGATCGTTCAGAGAAAACACACAAAAACACTTCAGTGTTTCAAGTGTTTACTCCTGTACAGCCGAGCAACAACACACACACACACACAGAGGCGACAGAGTGACACAGTGATGTGAGCTAGCCGTGTGGCAGAGCAACGTTCAGGATGAAACAGATGATAAAATGTCCTCGGGCTTTGTTCAGACCAATGTCAGCACTGCGCACCGTTGGCTCAAAGCGTTCGCTGTAATGCAATGTGACGCCATCCAACAAGGCACTGCGTTGGTGGTGTCTGAGCATGCGAGGCAGCTGGACGTGGAATCATGCGAGAGTCCATCTTACCAGGCTTCAAGCTACGTGAACGCAGAGTGGAACTACTGGCAGCTACAGCAGGTGTGGTTTAGCGCGTTTAGGAGTGTGTGATGCATGTGAGAAAAATAACAGGTTGCTCTTGATGATATGATATGAAACACGACGAAAAACCACAAAAAAAACAACATTATTTTACGACTACTTCCTGCATCATTTTTTATTGTCCGCACAGGCCATGTAGTGACTCAACTTAACCACGAGCATGAAGAGCACTTTCACTTCAAGTATGTTCTGTTTAATGCGCACTAGTACAGTGGTTGTATTGAGCTCTGATTGCTCAGGCAGTTGGACTTTAAACGGCGGCAAACAGTCACATGAAGTTTATTTTGTAGGCTTGACTACACAGGAACCTGAAACGCTGATGAATACTGATGATCACCTGTAACGACGAGTTAAATATGAACTACCTTTCACCGCACGACTTGGCTTTAAGAGCATGACAACAATGATAATGATAATGATGATGTTGATGGGGCGAAGTGAGCGGAGTGCAGAGTGTCATGGGAAAGGCTGCAGCACATTTGTAGGAACAGCTGTGACTGTACGGTAATAACAAAGTCCTTTTGGCTGTGAATAAAGCTGCGGCAGGAAATGACAAAGCCGGGAGAAGAACACTCTTACAGTAGGAGGAGACATGGCAGCACACTCACAACAGCTCACATGTACCCAGAGTCCCATGATTCAACTTCCATTAGTACTGCACGGAGCGCCGGCGGCTGAGAAAAGCACTGTTTCAAGTGAACTTTATGTAATTGCAAGACATCATGCCCATCAGTGATGTAAGGCACCCTCTTACAAGTGCTACTGGTCACAAATTAAGTGGCTGATTCATGACTATACACAATATACGGAGTCTAAAAAGCGCACATTAACGACTACTGGCCGGCTGACAGTTACAGCACCAGTCTGGAGTCACATTAAATATGACTGCATGAACATTTTAAAAAGAGATAAAACATTAAACGTGATAACATTAAAAAAAGACCTGATTATTCTCTTTTTTTTAAACTGAGAAAGTAACAGTCTTTTGGTTTCGAAGGAACCGGATTCTTTTTTTGTTTGTTTGTTTTTTTTTGCATATGAGCAGGCTCAGAGAAAAACCGTGATTAAAAAAAAACATTGAAAACAGCTAAAAGGTTCGACTGAAGTCAGATAAATAAAAATATAAAAAGCAAATCATCTCTGTGGTATGATACATGTCACAGCATCAATCATAGGAGTTTGTCTTTGGGGGGGTTATTACAGATAAAATGTGACTACTCCCCACGCTTTGATAAATAAGGATTTTCTCCATGACAGTACCTGTAACAGTAACTCAACAATATGTCAACGTGTCAATTCTCAGGATATTCCGTCAATAAATAAAAGCAGGCTGAGAGATCAGAAGTTCTTGAAGATCTCTAAATCCTTCTGAGGCACAGGAGGGTCTTTCTTCCAGTCGTCCTCGGGGTAAACATCAAAGTTAGACGTGTCGCCCTCGTGGGACACTTTAGGGACGATGGGAGGCTGTGGAGGACACGGAACAGTTCATACGAGTTCAGGAAACACTGCACCAGGAGGAAGTTTATTCTCCTTCCTGTCCATTCATGAGCACTGACATAACACAGCAGTCAGACTACTGGAGAACACACTGTATGAGCATGCTGTTATGCCTTAACACAATATTCAATTTTCAGTTTTAGAAAAAAATAAAATAAAGATAATTCTGCTATCTTCAGCTTGTAGAAGAATAAGACACAATAAGACAATAACATTAAGATTTTCAAATTTTTCCTGCCATTCAGAACAGCTTACATTTTGCATTTACTTTTATTTACACTCAAAGATATAATGACAGACATGTAACTTCAGAGCTACAGAATATGTCTCGACTGATTCCAAACTTATTTTTTTCTTTATGACGATTTGATGAATAAAAAATTTAACTCAGTTTTCCAAATTCAAAAGGAATGAGCCCGATAAGAGCAGAATTCCTCAAATCCAAACTCCCGAGTTAAAATGATTTCCTGACAGAGAAACAGAGACTAAAGCGAGGAGAGCAGCTCTCACCTTCAGTTTCCTCAGAGGAACGGCATCCCAGTCAATCGTCTTGAACCACCGATGTTTCTTCACGTCGTCTGCTCCGTTCTGAAACACAACACGTGGAAACAAATTCAGTTTACTGTACCGCACGCACCGCTGACTCTCCCTGACACATGCTCTGTATGACATTACCGTTGCTTTCATTTATTTCTCACGTCGTGTGACTTGTGGAGGGTGGCAGTGATCTGTCACGTTGATCCGGGAAATATTAGAAATGAAATAAGAGGCTGTTAGGGTTTGCTGCACCTGTAAAGATGAGTTCTGGAGTGTTTTAATAGTTCTGTCGGATGTGTGTGAGCGGTGTGCTGTGTGGGAATTTTATTCAGTGGAAAAGCTGCAGTGACAGCAGCTCACACACTGTATGTGTGTGTGTGCGTGCCCTTCAGCGGACGCTCGTCGTCGCCCGGTGTGGTAAACACTGTTTCAGCGCCCGCTCACCACAACAGCTGCGAACATCTGGGGCATTTTTAAACATTTGAAATGGCTCGGAGAGGAAGGAAATGAAAAACTGGTGGCAAATATCTGCCAGCGGTTTCACTTGTATAACAACAGCAACAGAGCTGGTGTGTGGAGCTAATAGTGGATCTCCTGTTTGGAGGAATGGGGTGGAAGCACACATGATTTTCATCTCTGTAAATATAAATATAACAAAAAGACAAAATGCCCGCCAGTGTGGAGTCCAGAACGTGTCAGGACGTTAAACCTTATTTTTCTTTAAATGATAAAAATAATGCTTGAATTTGAAAGTGGACCACCTAAAAACAAAATTAGGTCCGACCCACTGAGCAGCAGCAGGAGCTCTGATAGGCCAGACTCGACGCTCGACTCCCGCTAACACATAACAGCTGGCCAATCAGAGCTCCCGCTGCCCCTCTGCGGGTTGGACTTCATTTTAATTTAATTTCATTTAACTGATCTGAGCTTGCGGTGTGTGTGTGTGTGTGTGTTGATGGGATATTATTTCTGGTTGTGAGAGGTGACGCTGTAGGAGCGGAGCGAACAGTGTGCAGACAGCTTTACCGCGGCTAGCCAGCTGTGTACACACAACAGTACTCAGGTTTATTATTTAAAAAAACTACATTTCCATCAGCCTCAGCTGTACTTCGTGTTTAGTGATGATTACATGTAAGCTAAGATGGTAAACATTACACCACCTGAACGTCAGCTAGCATCGTCATGATGGGAATGTTAAGAGTGCTGCTGTTAGCATTTAGGTCACACAGAGCTGCTAGCATGACTGTAATTGCAGCAGACTTACAGCTGTGCATGTCTTTAAACACAGATCATGTTTAGTTATTTTTGCTCCAGAAAACCAAAATCTGTTAAAATTATGAACAGGGATCTGGCTCCAGTTGAGAACTGGTTCCAAATTGGAGTCCATATGTCTGAGATCTATGCTGGATACTTGCAACAAGTAGGAGTCATGACAGAGGGGAAGAAAGGGCCCAAAGTGTGGCTTCATTTCACAAAGAAAGATGACAACAGTGTTTGCTGTAATGTTGTTCCACCGTTTTGAACGTTTTGCCCGCCAGACTTTGGTAACTTGCTCAGAAATGGTCATTCTAACGTTGGTTCATGAGCTTCTACCATCAGTAACTAGGCCACATAGTTCGATTGTTTCCCTTTTGTCGGTTTTTACGATCTGGAGTCTGCACAGGGTGTTTTATTTTGAAAATCAACTGGATTCTCTATGTGGTGTTTGTATCTGCCTTCCTGCCAGCTCGACCTCCTCTGTGCTGCTTGTTGTGGCATCCGTCAAAAATAAAAAACTTCTACTACTACTGTATTCTCCGCGGAGCAGTGTGCAGAGATGCTTCTGGGATGCTTGGGAAATGCAGCTTCTTCTGGTAGAATCACACCAATGAGTGTCACTGCTTCCCAGCTAAGCAGCAAGTTTGGTACCGAGGATAAGTATCTATGTTAAAGTAACATTAACATCATGCAAGCAGGCTTACAACATGTTTTCTTTGAAATGGATCAGGAATCAATCAGAAAATTGATAAAGGATCAGACTGATTAGGACAATCATATCAATTTCTCTTCCTAATAGTGAATCGACCACAGCTTTTATGGCCATAACGCCCAGCCCTAAGTACAGTTTCAAGATCCTTTCAACAGTTTAAGAATAGGGAAAATTCTCTGTGATAAGTTGATTAAGTTGAAGCTGTATATAAAGTTAGAGATGGAATATGATTGGTAGAAACATTAGCAAATGGAATAGTGTGTGAATACTGTAAATAAAAGAAGTCATTTATATTCATAGTTTTCCCCTTTCAGTTTATTTAAATGAACACATTTCTATAAGCCATATTTTCTCCCATCTCTGTTATAGTGGTTCAGTCTGTGACATCACGGCAGCATCAGCATTAATGAGCGATGTGACTGGAATATTGGCAGCCACAAATCAATATCATCTTGTCTGGGATTATGTGGAGTTAATCACTAATGTTAATTGAAATGCTCCAGTCCTCCATTCTGAATGGGAATCTGCACTGCTCCCATTGATGAGTGATGAAGGGGCAGGCTCCCAGTAAAATGTAAAATGTACTATTTTCCACTCTGGAAGAGATCATGAGAGAAAAAGAAGCCCCTTAACTGCCTGAGGCTGTACATGCTGAAATTAGTCTAAATGCTTTCTTCCACATTGCAGACTTCTTCTTCTTCTTCTGTGTCTGGGTTCTGAAATGTAGCTGTTCAGGAGGTTTAAGGCGAGTTAAACAGAGTTTAGTTTAATCCTCCTGTTGTAATCAGGGGCCAAACTGGATATGAGGAAGTCAATCAGCTTATCGCTGTGCTGAAGGCGACTTGCCACACATGAAGGGTCACTCTGAGGTCAAGTTACTGTCTGAGACCTAGGTACTCATACGTTCTTGGGCAACCCAGTTTCAGGTAAAGTTCACTGTATATAACTAATGTATACAAGTTCTTCAACAACTCAACTATTCAAAGAGAGCATCAAACTCATTTCACAGTAACAGATGTTAGTTTGGGAAGTTTGGAACTCTCACATCAAAGTACGACTAAGAGCAGAGTAAACCCCCTCTGTAGGGTCGGCCCTTCTAAGTAACTTCAGCTTTTCTCATCAGCGTGGTCCACAGCAATCAGCTCTATGAGCAGCAAACCTGCAGGCAGTGCTCAGACCTGAAAGGAGTACTTGCTTGCACAGGGCGTCTTAACGCCACTTCCTGGCTTGTTCCGCAGCTTTGAACTACATGCCACGGCCTGCTGTATATTCCCATATGGAGTTGGCTCAGTTGTCAGAAAGTTGTCTTCTTTTATGACCTAAATGTGGAACTTTGGTGTCATGATTGTGTTTTAAAGCTCAGAAAAAGCTAAGCTACTATACACCATGGCATCAACATCAGAATTGACAGCCAATCTCTTGCCCCTATCTGGGTAGAGAGAAACTTTGGTGTCATGATCGATGACCAACTTGTTGATCACGTTGCCTGGTTATACGGATTCACACTTAACAACATAAAAAGATCAGGCCACGTTACCAAACTCCTGACACAGGCTGTGGTCATCTCGTGACTCAACTCAACTCTGAGACTTCAACTGAAACCTTTTCACATGATCCAGAATGCGATGATGCGCCTGGTCTTCAGTCTACCCCAAAGGGCGCGTTACTCCAGCTGATCAATCTCCAGTAACTAATACAAATACAAAGTAGTTACAGTAGTTATATACATATACATATACATATACATATGTTGCCACCTGACAGTTCCGCTCCTCCAATGAACAATGCCATGGTCAGGGCAATCCAGACTCGTCTGTTGTTCCCCATTGGTGGAACGTCCTACCAGTTCCTACCAGATCAAGGGTGTCCCTCTCTACCTTCAAAAACCTCCTGAAGACCTCCAGCTCTTCAGAGAAGACCTCCTCTACAACACTACCAACAACTGGACATGTTAAATCTACCCCCTCCACAACTGTCACTTGATTCTATGCAACTAGTACTTATTGCTGCACTAACACGTCCTTGTCGCACTGTACCTTGATTGTTTCCCTTTTTGTTAGTCGCTTTAGATAAAAGTTGAATGACTAAATGTAATTATGAAAAGCATAATAACCAATTACAGCATATTGTGTTATTTGCTAGAGTTGTATAAATGTATATAAATGACGTCATTTAGCACTCACACCTCCCTTCATGAGGGTACTTTCTGTTCAAACTCTTTTAGAGAAATGTTGATCCACCTGTGCGGTCTGTACCCTCACTGATTTAAAAAAGTTTTAAGCTTGCTAGCTAATGAGCTGACAGCTGAAGATATATTTTGCAGTGAGGTATTTCTCTACCCAACAGTCTGATCCAGTTTGGGTCTTCTGAGGACACATTTTGAAACACACAAATTCAGGATGTTACACTGAATAAAGGTTTTGCAAATATGTCTGTGTTCTCAAACTTTGCCTCGCAGACTGGTCGAAGCTTGAAGTTGTTTTGACTCAATAATCGAGTCATGAAAATGCTTCCATTGTGCTGCTTCCATTAGGGACTAACAATATTTAGATTACAAGTCAGACATATTACAAATAGGCATCCGTCCTGCTGGAAGTGAAAACATTTAAACAAGCCTTCAGTAAATTTCTCTTCATCTATAACTTATTGGAAGCATGTGGAGTTGGGTCACACTGTGGGCCTTTCCTGTCCTGCTCTGCTCCTCAGACTGCTGACGTCAAACTACCTACTGAAGGTATGAAGTATTGTGAGCTGCCATGTGGTTCAGGGAGACGGGAAGTCTAACCAACTCACCTTCATGTTGCCTAGCCGCCTGGCTCGGTCAATGACCAGAAATTTCTTGATGAGGTCTCTGGGGGAAAAAGAAACAGTCAGTGAGTCCAAAGCTGTACCATGTGAAAAGTGTTCTCCCACTCTCTCTTTCCCTCACAAGGAAAAACTGTCAGAAGGTCCTCTCCAGAACTGTCAAAATGACAAATGTATCCTCCCCAAAAGTGCCCTGACAGCCTGTAAGAGGTGATGAGGGCTTGCTAAGTGAGTTGTGTCCTTTTGACAATCTTTTAATTGAAGAAAGTGAGCACCTTTTTCAGCCGCCAGGACCTTTTCTGAGACCGTAAAAACTCGGAAACGTGATGCACACATCCGTGGGATGTGAGTATGAGGATGATTCACAGGAGTCTTTGAATGGCAGAGTGTAGGTTTTCTGATGAAATGTGATAGCTGCTGACGAACAGAGAGCTTTCGATGAAGGTGCCGTATCTCACATCCGAAGAGCTGCTGATAGCCTCATAAATACAGCGGCTGGATGTTGACGAGTCAGCTATTTCTCTGTTTTTTGACTTGATCCGTCCTATGCTTATATACAGGCCTTTGGAGTGATATGTCATGGGAAAATATTTTAATCAGCTGCGGGGGAATGTGTTATGCTTTTTCATGGATTTCATCTGGATACGATGGGACAAAATGAGGAGGGGGGGGAAGATATCAGAAAACACACAAGAAAAATGCTCTCCTATATTTTGTGGTTCACTTTTCAACATTAAAGGTCCAGTGTGTAGAATTTAGTTGCATCTAGTGGTGTAATTGCTGCATTGCAATCTCCTCACATCATCCTCACCTTCCTAGTGCAAAAGAGAAACAACACTTTAAGATCCCTGTCTAGAGTCACTATTTAGTTTGTCTGTTCTGGGCTACTGTAGAAACATGGTGTTTCAACATGGCGGCCTCCATGAACGAGGACCCGCTCCCACTGTAGATATAAAAGGATCATTTTAAAATAACAAAACACTGCACCTTTAAGGTTTCATTCCAATTCTAATTTTCAATTTGAGCTTTTCTTTCTGAAGCTGCACTAATCACTCTTTTAAAACTGTTTTATCCTCTTTGAGCTTATCGTTTTGGTTTGACAGCCAGCAGCTTTACTGTTTTGCTTCAGAGTTCTCATCGACCAGGTTTCCAGCTGTTCTCAGTGAAGAACCTCAGGTAAACCCACTGTACACTACCCGCTCGGCATCAAACAGCAGACAGACACAGCTGGAGACTAGCTGGTGGGGCCATTGTACTCTGACGGTGGGGCGTTAATAAGTAATGTTTGACAGAATTGTTGGTTTGACGTCATGGAGGGAAAATTGGGAATCAAGGCGAGTGAGGCTGTTTGGAGGCTTACTGCCTTACAGTAAGTTTATGTTATGCAGCACAAATGAACAACATCACATCAATTTTACAACATTAAGTTTTATAGAATTCATCTACGTGTGTTACATAACAGATTATGTCTCAGTGAGTGTTGGATGTGTAGATGGACATAAACATAAAATGCCAGATTCTGTGTTTTGAGTTTGTTACTCTGCCCAAGTGGACAATAATTACCAATCAGTGCTGCTTTATTTTCAAACTGAGCCTTTTATTTTGATATTCAGTGGTTGTTTTAATGCTGAACATTTATTTACTGTACATCTGAATATGGTCAAATCATTTTAACTTCTAGGTAGTTAGTTATTGTATCATTCATAAAGAGTAACACAGCTTTTTATTATGTTATCATACCTAAACTCTTGCACACACTCATCAGCAGTTTAGGGTTTGATATCTTGCTCAAGAGCACTGTGACGGCGGCTGTTGACAGAAGAGCTAGTGTTACTCATTAAAGTCGCCAGAACACATTCTTGTCAGCCACCCGGGGAACCGGGGAATTACATACGACCTTCCCAACACGTATAGACGGCAGTTGAAGACGTGGAGGTTGTGCAGAGGCCGTGAGGTCAGGTCAACGCAATGTCAACACGTCCATAACACGTCCTTAACAACCAACTAATTTTATGACTAATGCCTTACAAGACTTTTACTACCGGGGTCACCCTGGGACACTTCTCCAGTCTCTGTGATTGTCTATGCTCGGCAGCAGCTGCTGCAGCGGTCCGCCTGCAGTCCTCTGCAAGGCCTTTCACTTCTTGATGGATGGGTGTGTGTGACGTGGAACTGTGTAAGAGTGATATAAATGGTGGAAATATTAAAAATCCTTCTGTCTGCTGGCTGCAAGATAGATGGCTTAACAGTTGGAAGCTATGGGTTTCGCTGAATTATCAGGGGAAGCAGTGTGTGTCTGGCCTCTCCGGGGCCCACTGTGTCAGGACTGATTGAGTGAGTGCATACACACTCTCACACACACACACACACACACATATACACACACCTAGAGCACGCTCAGCCTGTAATCTTGCACATTCCTGTACCCTCCAGCTGGTCTAATGGGCAGTGTGAGCGCTCCAAATCAGCTGGGTGTGTCATTAGTGACTGCAGGTCAACTTGAAGCCCCTCTTTAGCTCCAGGGAGCTCATTGTCCCCGTGTTAAAGGCACTTAGAGACCCCATCCACGGCCAATGTTGCCCCCACAATCGTTTGAAGTATTAGGCTTAAATGGTCATTTAAATGATGATGTTGGCGGTGGGCGGGGGGGGTTGGGTGTGTCAGTGACCCTCAATAGAGAGAATATCATTTCCTGACTGGGTACAGCTTATGAACACGACCACCTGCAGGCTAGGGTTCGGTTTGAAAAGTGCACCATGTGGGTAACCCCTAACCCTAAAGGTAGGAGTCTGAGCACCTCCCTACCTCTTAGTGGGGTCTTTCTTTCAGGGGGATTTGGTGGTTAAAAAGTTAAAAACTGATATCTTTAAGCTGGTTCCAACATTTGTAGACTCTATATTTACACGGGATTATCATTTAAAGGTCAACAAAATACATAAATAATGGTTTGAATATTCCTCTTTGAATATTTATTGTTGGCGGTGTGGTGAGGGGTTTGAAACACCCGACTTTAGACAGGAAGTGATGTCAGGAAGTTTTTTTTCCTTTAGGGACTTTTTTTTTTACTGATCTATGGATGGAGGGTGTCATATACTGTACAGATTGTAAAGCCCTGTGAGAGAATTTATTTTGGGCCATAAAAACAAAATTTACTTGACTATACGCAGTTGTCTACTTTCAGAGGAAATAACAGACATATAACCGAACAGTTGACTGCATATAAAACATGAAAAATGGCTGTGAACTAACTTCCAGGTTGGTCAAACTTCTTTGGAAGAGAACACAAAGGCGAACACTAAAAGTGAGTGTGTGTTGTAAAGATCCATCACAGTTTACAGACCCACTCCTGCTTCAGCTTTGACTTACTGAAGGTGTGTGCAGAGGTTTCTTATAAAATTTTGCTATTATTTTATCACTAATCGGGCTGAACTGACATCTTTGATCCGACATGTCAGTAGTGACTTGTATCTGTCCCATCAAGGAGATTTTTTTGTCCTATTGATCACAGAAATATTGTGATTTAAGAGTTGTTATTCCTTCCATCGACTTAAATCAACCCATACGTTTTGTTAATCTCATCCACACTGTCTTTCTCTTTGGATGGTAGATGCAGCCCCAAACTGGAGTGATATCCTTGATACAATCATGTGGGTTTATAATGCAGCGCTGCCTGAGCACAGATTTCTCTGACTGTTTTAATGATATGATGGATTGTAGATGGTAAAAACTGTAAATTCTGGGGCGGTGTTTAGCTCAGTCGGTAGAACAGCCGCCCCATCTGTGAAGGCTAAGTCCAGGGTTCGAATCCGACCTGTGGCTCTTTCCCGCATGTCATTCCCCACCTCTCTCTCCCCCTGCATTCCTGTCACTCTTCAGCTGTCTCTATCAAAATAAAGGTTGAAAAACTGTAATGACCTGATTCTATTCAAACTAGTCTAGAACAGAGAATATGAAGTACCATGTGGTACAGTAGAGGGCGCTCTTAAAATTTATCAGCTTGATTTAATGCAGCCTTATTGGCTGAGCAAGATATCAGTCAATGTATTAGGTACTGTTTTTGTAACCGCTTATCCTCATCAGGGTCAGTGGACTTCCAGGGAGGTATTAATTTAACTATTACTATGTTTATTATTAGGTTGCAGTTTGCAGTGGCTGAACTGGACTGCATCATATTGAAAGATGTTTTTAATATCTTGGCAACCACATTTACATACATGAGAGGGCCATAATAACAGAAACACCTTTCAGTATGCTAATTCACTCACGTACAACACCACCGCCCTACTGGTAGAGCTGTTGTATTGGACGACATTCGATAGTACACGTGTACGTAATGAAGGATATCTGACTCATTGGTATTATTTCAGGAGAAAGTTGTCAGGATGACAACAGAACTGGAGCCACAATGTAAAATTCCTGTGTGTCTTTATAAGCATTACCATAGTACAATGTATGACATCACACAGGGACAATATAAAGACTCTCCGTGGGGAGGGGGATGAAGTCATTCAAACCAATTATGTGTGACTTATTTTGAAAAAGTGACATTCACAGTAAAAGCAAAGACATAATGTAATCCAAAACACACACACACACACACATTTTGTATGTGTAATTTGACCCCGTCCTTGTGGGTGGAGCTTACTTGACATAGAAATCCAGATGGCGTGGGAACTCCAGTTTTCCAGCCAGGATCTTCTGATAGATTCCAAATGGATTGTCATCAAAGAAAGGTGGGTACCTGCGGAGGCAAACAAATGTCATCTCTCGCTGAACACACCCACACACACACACTGTCCCAGTGAGCACACTCAATCTGAGCTCTGCAAACCCCCCCCCAAAAAAACACAGTATGACGCAAGTAACAGGTAAGGTAGGTAAGAGCTTACACACATTCACCTGGAGAAGTCTGAACACATGTGGAGCGGTCATCATTTAGAGTGTGGGTGGGTGGAGGGGGCTATGGTAACTTTCTGCTGGAGACAGAGCAGCCTTTGTTCACAGCTATTCTGATGATGGTGAGTGTGTGTTAGTATTTCTACCACCCACTGCCTTCTGCTGCTGCTGCTGCACTCTGCTGAATGCTTTCCCAGCTCTGCTGTTCTTCCCTCTGCTCTGGCCTGGACAAGTCATTACCCACAAATTACATAATGGGACCGGCCTCTAAATGCATTACGCACGGAGCAGACAGGCGCATAATCGCGCCAGTTTGTCACACGCCGCTTGCCTTCCCGGTGAAAAGCTCCAGAGTCAGGAGACTGTGGGATGGGGGGCGTCTGGGAGCGCCACAGACTCTGCTCATGTGTTTTTGGTTTTTTATTTCAAAACTGGTGCAGTCATAGGTGGAAAATGTGGGTCAATGTGGCAGAGGAAGAGGACGACGACACGATACGACCATTTTTTTGACTTAAATTGATGGTTCCAGAGTAAACAATGTCATCTATGACAAATGCATTACACAAAAACAGTAAACGGACTAAAAGGTTTAAGATGGAAGCGTTTGGCCTCAGAATGATCCCCTTTGAATCAGTTTTATATGGATATTAAAGATATTTTAACAGCGTGATATTAATCATATTTTATGGAGAAAAGTGTTTTCTGAAGTCCTCCAACAGCTCCGCCTCAACTTTCAGTGAGTTTCCTGTAAACTGCTAGCAACTGTAGCTACTGTTAGCTAATGTTAGCTCAGTTCGTTAGCCATGGCGCCCAGACTGTGAGCTCAGAGCATCAGGGGAGTGTCAGCTTTCGTTCCACTGATGTTTTGGACCACCGTAAAGAGCAGGTTTTAGCCCGAGGCCTGGAGTGGGAATGCTGAGATATATATATATATATATATATATATATATATATATATATATATATATATATATATATATATATATATATATATATATATATGACAAAAGCTGGGGGAAACAGAGGATCTCAGTATGACAGAGGAATTTTTACATTTCCTGTACTCAAAGTTTGAAAGGCCAAACTTTGTCCAGTAGCTGTGAGATTTGTCCTGCAGGCAGCTGGGTTCTTCATATCTTAGAGACAAACTTTAAATCAGTTTTTTCTGATGGACCAAAGTCAATTTTCGATTCTGGTGAACAATAAAGTTCTATTCTATTCTTTTCAATTCTATTATGAACACAGCTGGTGTAGGGGCCTGAGGATTCAGCTGATTCAACACCTGGGCCACAAAAAAAATATCCAGTAACTACTGGCCAGATAGCATGGAAAACTTTATTTGGTGTGAGCGTTCATGTTCCCCTGAGGATGATGATCTTCCCCTGACGTCCACTGCAGGAGTACAATCAGGCTCAAGTCCAGCTGGACTTAAGATATATTAAATGTGTTTGATTCCAAAATTTCTGATTTTGTTGCCCCCAGTTGTGATATGAAAAACAACAGTGTTTGGAGTGGACTTACAGCAGCACTGTCAGAAAAACACAACACACAGATTTCATCAAGTTTGATTTCAGTCTGATCTTGCAACTTTGTGACTTTAACTTTAATACAGTGTGTGCCACAGTTGGGCGTAGGAATAGCGTACACCGAAACAGATCTGCTGCCTGTGGCAGAGAGGAGGACCAGCACCACTGGGGGTGCTTGACCATCTTCTATTGTTGGTAATACACTGTCTGATTATTATTGTGGCTGTAAAAAGCTTCTTAAACCTCTTTTTTAAAATGATTTCACAGGCTGAGAAGCTTCTCAACAACTTCATTCAGAGTGATTCCTGGTCTATTAAACTGATTTCTCTTTTTTTTATGCACAAGAGATGATAATTGAGATGCAGAATGCACACTGTCATGGGAAATATTGAGCATATTCATACTCTAAAGGGGAGTATATTTTATTTTAATGTCCTCATGAGCTTTCTCATAAAAAAAAAAACAACTACATTTTTAGCTCCACTTCCAGTCAGGCTCTAAGAAAACAGAATGATTACGATTACAACACTTCAGAATCATTAGTTTAATGAATTAAACTACATGTCCTATAACACTTTGACTGTTCTGACAGTCTGGTGAGTGTTTCACAAGGCCGTGCTAAGGTGGACGAGGACTGACCGGGAAGCCGAGAAGCAGGGTCAATTTCATTTTTATGCAGTCAATCCAGAAAATTGAGTCCAGGAGTAGACATACTTTAATTAAACTTCTAAAAGTGAGGTTCAACTTTGCATTAAAATACTTTCTGATGCAACTTACTTCGATAATTAGCATGAAAGTGACCTTGAGCCAAACTCTCACTGAGAGTTGCCATGGCTTTCCGACAAACTGAAGCAGGTCTTCATCTGGGGGATAAAGATAAATACAGGAGGCCGATTTATAGTGTGAGAGGAGTCAGACTTCATATACACAGCTACATGTACAACTCCATATACACACAGGATGATTGGTTTCTATTAAGAGCAGAAATCTGGTCCTGAAGGCAGGATTATGGAGGGAGGACCCATTCTTTTTCTTTGACTCTCTCTTGGCTTCCTCCCTTGGGGGGCCCCGACCCTTCACTGAATGTTTTTTCACCCCGGAGGAGGATGATCTACCGCCGTTGACTTTTCCGAAGCAGCCGCTACATTCTTCGATCAGGACCTCTGACGAACAGCTACACAATACTGAAAGATGAAGAGAGCTCTTTGTCCGGCAGGTGGAGGGGTGTGGAGGGGCTTACAGTAGTCCCCTCCTGATGTGCTAAGGGCAGCTCAGCAGCATCCAATCTCTGGCAGAACTGCGACACTTCAAAGCCTGCCCTGATGAATGCTGGGAGAAGGTCACATTCCTTCCACAAATTCAAAAAGCCACGTAGCTTTTCCTACAGCGTACAGAGAATATAGACGTTGGTGAGGGTGAGCCGGGCTCGCACACAGGTGACCTTTCAGAGGGATATTAAAGTTTTAACAAGGGGTCTGACAAATGTTCATTCATTGATCCCATGTTTAATGGTCAATAAGCCTTGGTTATGTACAGAAACACCCAAATATGAACTGAATCTAATGAGACATTTGATCTAATTTCACACAATAGCTATGATATTTGGGATGCTGTGGGTGACGTCACAGGGACTAGGTCCATTTGAATGTATACAGTCTATGATCACAATACAATTAAGTTGAATGGACTTCAGTTTGAGTGCTTGAAATGGCACCTAGTAGCTCAGTGAGGCTGTACTGTACTTTGACCTCAATGCTAAATGCTGTTAGCATTGTTTAGCAAGTTGTTGTTAGCGTTATTAAAGCTGCCTAATCAATAGTCTATATTAACAGTGGATCAAATGATCATGTGTAATATGAAAGTGCTATCACCAGCTCTGCAGGTCTCAGCTCTACAGACCTTTTTAGACTCTTTAAGCTTGTTGTTTTGGTTTTACTGCCAGCAGCTTGACTGTGTTGCTTCGGTGTCCGTGTTCTCATCAGCCCTCTGTACAATGCTCTGTACTGCTCAGCAGACACAGTTAGACAGCTTGTGAACATAATTTAGCAGCTAAAGAGGCAGATACATTTGCCTGATGTTAAAAATGTTTTCAATAATGTGTTTACTGCTTGGTCTGCTGCCAGTTAGAGGTTAACACTGTTTCAACATACAGGTGTTCTAATGTTTACTATGCTCACCATGTTAGTTTAGAGTGTTTAGGATGCTAACGTTTGTTAATTAGCACAAAGCACAAAGCACAGCTGAGGGCGGGAAATTAGCACCAACCACCAGCCAAATTCTGGAGTCTGGTGGATTTCAGACCCTAAATAATGATTTACTCTTGAATTGATCTGGCAGTAGCTGGTAGATGTGATATTTAGACATTTTAAAAGTTAATTTGCCACCTCTGCACAGACTGATGGGATTAACATTAGTTCATAAACTGAAATTCTGTCCTGCTGCTAGATGAAAGTCATTCATTCTCCGGGGACCTTGGGTAACTTTCAAGATAATCTATCTTATATTTGTTGACTTATCATATCTAAACTGTCAACAGGATTTACTTGTGAATTCTGTGCAGGCGTTTATGCTCCCCTTAGAATGAATCTGACTAGATCTGGACCAACAAAACAACAGTGCCGTCCCTAGAGCCACCTCCTTAGTGCAGTTAGAAAAATCACCAGCAACGTTTGTGAACAGAAACAGTGCTCCTGTTATTGTATCTGCTATAGATCACACTGCCAGCGGTGTTTATTGGGACTGTGTCTTGTGGAGAAAGTAGGTCCACTGAGGACTGTAATGTAGTGCTGCGAGCACCACAACTTAAATTCTATTCATCTGTGCTGGACTGGGTTGGTTGGAGGCAGATATCTCAAGACCTATGATGTACATGTAGAGACACCACAGGGGGTAATGTGTGTGAACTGGCCCTTTAAGTAGAGTTTAAGAGAAAGTTTTGAGGGAAACGAAGCTTATTTTATGTATGAAAAAAGTTAGAAATAATTAGAATATTGAAAAAAAAAAACACAGCCAGCCAATAATCAGGTATGACTGTGCTGTTTGCTTCAGTTAATTACCTGCAGAATTACAGAATATCACCTGGAGTGTCCCTGAAACAAAGTCCCAATCAATGTTTGAGTCAATCTCCACCTTCAGGCCTGTTCTTTCGGAATGCCAATAAGGCACACACATTGTTATTCATCGCCAACCGCTGAGAACATTAGAATAAACCAGAGCGCTTTCTAAAGGGGATCAGCGGCATTGTTCTTCATCTCCAACAATGATTCCCATTCACAGATTAATTTGTCGCAGCTCTGCAGTATCCAATAAGCGCACAATGAATAGATTTCCCACACTGAGACAATAACAGCAATATGATTAACTGAATAATTCCTTTGTTCCGTGTACGCAGGCTGCTCTGCTGCTCTGTTCACTCGCTCACTTTTACTTGCAGGGCTGTTATGTTGGGTTGCATCACTTGTGTGTGTGTGTGTGTGTGTGTGTGTGTGTTTGTTTGTGTGTGTTATTTAGTATCGTTTTGAGGAATGATCATCAAGTTATTCCGGTCACGTGGAGACTTGTTCAAAGCGTTCACTGTCTGGGCTTCACAGATGGATTTTTTTCACCTGTGTGTGTGTGAGAGAGTGTGTGCGTGTGTGTGTTAGTGAGGGGTTAGAACATGAGAAATTCTTTGTGCAGACGTTGCTCTGATCTCCCAGACAGGGCTAACTTCTCAGAGATGTTGCAGGTCCCACCCTGTGACTCTCCACAGAACCACATTATTCTACATAAACGGTGTCTTGATCCAGACGCTCTTTAACACCACCCCCACACTGTGCTTCATCACCTCAGTTGCTCTGGTGGAGGAGAGCGCCCCCCGGTGTTTGAAACGGCAGGAGTGTGACGTGTGCTTGTACACTGCAGCCACTTACCCAGCCAGCATTTCAAAGATGAGGATGCCCAGAGCCCACCAGTCCACCGCTCGGCCGTGACCTTTGCTTTGGATGACTTCAGGGGCCAAGTACTCAGGAGTGCCACACAGAGTCCAGGTCCTGACACACAGAGGAAAGGTTAAAGGTTCTAATCATTTTTGTGTTTTATTTGATCAGTTAATCATTATTTTAAGTTATTTATGTAGCACAAACAAACATTCTGTGGCTGCAGCTTCTACAACGTTTTCTCAATGTTACCTGAGGGTTTTGGACTGTTAGCTAAAGGAAATAAAATGTCTCTAATGTTTCTAATACAAATGAATTCATTTCAAGGCTCTTGCAGCAATTTGAGCTGGAGCTATTAGGATTTTTCATCATAGTTCTGTATTTCTATACCTCACATTCACACGTGGAAGCTGTCCAGCACAACCACAGTGGCTGCTGAGATGCTGGAGCAGCTGGGGTTAAGGGTCTTGCTCAAGGGTACCTCAGTGGTGGTAGTGAGAGGGTAGTAGCCTTTGACTCTTTCCATCCAGATTTATTGTCCTGAGGACTGAACTGACGACCTTCCGGTCACTTCTCTCATCTTTAGGCCAGCACTGACAGCTAACTGATTCATTATTTTTTATAGTTTTACACTTTCAGACGAGGAAAAGCAGCAAATCCTCACATGAAAACTCACCGAAGATGAGTGATGGGTTATCAGAATTGTGTCGGAACATTTCCTACTTTCGGTTTCAGCAGCCTTTTTCTTTCCCGGTGCAGCGATGCGTCTTGTTTTCAACATACTGACACGCATCGAGGGCATAAGTGTAATTATCTACAATGACTTGCAAAGTCATGGCTAATTTCCAGAGTGCACCATTACTGTACTCACATTAATAAGTAATGTCAACACCTCTTCTGCCTATGTAAATATATAAGCGACTTCCACTCAGTCAGTGTGTGGAGTGGACAGATGACAGGTGATAGCCTCTGCTCGCCCTCTATGCATCTGTGCATTATATACGCGCTGTGTAAAAACAGAGACTCTGGTTGCACGGGGAAGACAACACCCGTAGGTAAAGCGATCTGTCCATATCACCTGACTCAGCTGGATCAACTTTTATAGTACTATGAGGATATGAGCTGCGCGTGGATGCAGGAGTAATTGATCTTGGAAGTGTTGGCCTGCATTGGCTGGGCGAACACGGGATGAAAGTGTAACGAGGGCCGGAGTCCAAACACGAGTGCTGGACAACGAGTGAAGGATGCCTGGCGAGCGTGAACGATAACAGGAAAGCTCAAAGCAGATTATTTGCCTCCGGCTCTCCACCCTCCCGGCTGACGGAGCGGCTGACTGACACCGTGCATGTGTAACAAACATGCACGGTGTGTTCTCTGTGAAAGCCACTTGTCCTCTGATGAAGAGCACTTGGCCCGGCGCCAGCCTTTCATCGTCTGTCACCAATATCACCTGGGTAATGACCTCTTTCGGCCAGTTGCCACGGCAACGGTAATTTGTATGGAAATGATGTTGGTCCTGGTGGAGGATGAGGAGGCTGCCGACGCCGTGGGGGAATAAGGCGTGGGGTGTGTGGAGGCGGCACGGCCGCGGTGGAAAAGAAGACGGCGTGTGACGGCGCCGTGTGTTTGAACGTGTCGATGAGCGTGTCTGCCAGCAGGGGACACTGTGGCAGCACGGGGGAGGAGGAGACCTGGCAGTGATGACGCTCCATCACATCCTGAACAGAGGAAAGTACAAGAGGGCTAGTGGCAATGAGGCAGTTGTCTTCCTATCCCAGGCAATTCTGCTGCCCTCCATTTATATAAGTGAGTCACTTGCACATCAGAGAGGTATCTACTCCCCATCTGTTTGGCTCTCCCAGTCTGGGGGAAAATGTAATCTTACTCCATTATGTTTACATGTCAGCGGGGGTCAACGCAGCGCCGGGTGAAACGCTTGGGAGAACCACTGCAGTGAGCGAGGCTGCAGTGCAGTATAAAGCCGTCTCCTCGCCTCTAACAGTGCATCTTTTCAATTCCACCGAGGTCACCGGGAGGCCTCGCTCACTGTATATCTAATTCACACTAAATGACATCAGTTTGTCCTTCAGGTGGCACCGCTGGGGGTTTCTCGGAGTTGAGAGGATACCCTCAAATTCTCAGAAGACGAGCCGAGTGGCATTTCCTTGTTCCTCTGTAGTTGTTAAACTATCTACATCAACTACTTAACAAGCTAATCAAGTCATGGAGTAATTAAATACAAAGAGGGATTAAAACGTCCAGAAAACAGCGAGACCTTCAAGGTGCGTGAAAAACAAACTAGTCCATCAAACTTTATCTGATCGCGTCGCAAGGAAAAGTTTTACATATAAACACACACATAACCAACAGGCGCAGCCTCCCAGTTCCACCATTAGATGCTCTTAGACAATTCAGGAAGCACTTCATTTCAAACGCACCGAGGGCAGAGGATTCACACTGCATTAAAGCAGCGCTCTGTCGGTGTGAGTGTGTTGTGCGAGGTACCTGTGAGACAACGACAGCTGGAGTTGCAGACGAACGCGTTTAAAGGCTTATCAAACGCCACAACACCACACAGTGGTTTTGTAAGACTCACAGACAGGAGCCGAGTCACATTATCTGCTTCTCGGTGGGGAGAATTTGAAAGAGCCATTATGTGATTTCAATTGACCTTACTGTAGATTCACACACACACACAGCTGTCTGTGTGTGCGGAGTGGCAGCTTCTATAAGGATGATGACAACAGTCAGACGCCGGCTAATCCCAAAATGGTCAAAGCCGTGAAGCGTGGGTGGAGCTGAATGAAGCCCGGTTGCTCAAAAAAGCCACGTGTAACAGCACCCACCTGTCAATCAAAGCGTCCACGCTCTTAATTCTGCATAACTTTAAGTCTTAATATAATCTGAACAGGTGAGTTGTATATACATTCACCCTCAGTACAGTTGTCATGAACGGGGAAATTAGCTACAGAGACCAAAACTGTTTTTTGTACCAGGCTGTAAACATGTTTATTTCTGCTGTGAAGTTGGACATTTCAACATGGGGACTTATGGAGACTGACTCACTTCTGGAGCCAGCCTCAAGTGGACGTTTGAGGAAGTGCAGTTTTTGGCTTCACTTCACAGCCACAGAGGTTGCACAGTGAGCAGAACTTCATTTGTTCTAATCCTGTTTGATATCTCCAGACCTCTCAAATGTATCACCATATTGATTTCATCCATATCATTCAGGCCGAGTTTCACTGCTGTCAGGAGTATCTCTGTTATTTTTGAACTCTTCAACCACTAATTTCCTGTAAATGAAAGAACAGGTTCAGGTGTTTAAAAGGAAAGAGAAAGGTTCAGTCTCCTAAAGTGAAACTGATACAAGCCCTAAAAACCAATAGAGAGTGGAGCTGTGGCCTGAGAATGAATCCTGCCGAACAGGAAGTCTACGAGGTGTTTCTTCCAACTTCAATTCCAAGTTTAATCAGGAATTTCCACCGAATCCACAGCGTACACACACACACACACACACACACACGAGCTGAATCCAAGTGGAGCTTTGCTGAGCGCAGCCTGACAGAATGTACAGTGTGAGCGCAGACATAGAGTGTGGACTGGCAGCTGCTTTGTCATTCACTTTCTACTGACGATCAATCAAGCTGAGAGCGGAGTATCCCCAACTGTCATTCTGCAGCTACACACACACACACACACACTCACACACATACACACAAACTTTTTTTTCCCTCAGTGTCATGGAACCGTCCTGAATTCTTCTTTCATCTGTCCTGGACTTAAACTGAAGTTTTAATTCTACATAAATAAAGTTCAACGGCTTCACTCACTCTGGTCCACCGTCGAAGTTCCGCTACTGGTTCCCTGCACTTATATCCAAATAACAAAGTTTGGCTACAGTCAGCTGTGATGACTCTTAGTCATTAGTCACTTTTCAGAAATCAAGGGTTTGAAAAGAGGTTCAATCCAGCAAGAGAGTCACCAAGTCGGTAACGCTGGTCACATTTTATGATGATTTTATGTGTAAGCACACGTAACGTAGAGCTCCACCTCACAGTTTTTGAATTTCAGTGTAGCTAATCATTTCATTTGTAATGAAAAACGTCTCTCCAGGACTGTCCCAAGCACTATTTTTATTGTGCCTGGGACAACGTGCTGCTTACTCTGCATGTTGGTCGCATGTCTGAATAAACGCTTTGACGTAAATGTCACAGCGGTAATCTGATGAGGTCAAAATGCTGTCACGTTAACAGCAGCGAAGGTTAAACATAGAGATAACATAGATTTAACACATCTTGTATATAAATAGATATAAATAAATAGATAGATATAATAAATATAAATATAACGATCATCTGTTCTGCACACAGAAAATAGAAACACTTTAATAAACTGTGAAATGTTGTGGAGGAGCCAACTGAGACAACTCGTGTCATGAGAAATTATTTTACAAAGTAAAATGTGAACAAATATATATGTGTAGAGAAAGTGTGTACTTAATGTAGAAGATTAAAGAAGATATCGATATAATGGACACCAGTGAATAACAAAAGACCACACGATGTATGAAAAGAGTTAAAAGCTCAGACGTGGTAAATGAAGTGAAAATGTAGATATTCAGTGAGTGGTTAACACACTCTGATTTCTGTCTGTAAAGAATGGAAGAAATGTCATGCATGCTTTTACCTTTGATACTGTTCAGCATTAGATTTAATTCATTATTTTTAAGGCCTTCACCCTGTAAGTCTCAGATTTAGGGCTGCAGCTAAAGCCGAAGCGCCATCCTGCACATCTTTGTCATGTCACAGCCATGATGCTAGTTTGGCCCGTTCTCCACGCGACTTCAAACCTAACCAGCGGCGTTTCAGAGTTTTTTGCCCACCACACTTTGTTAACTTTCACCTGGTTTATGTGATTCTAAACATGTAAATATGCTGTGTTACTGAAAATTGTCCCTTTTGTCTGTTTGCGAGTATTTTATTTTGAAAATCAACCAGATTCTTTGTGCCGTTTCTGTGTCTTGACTGAGGCAAGCTCCTCATGATGTCCGCTCGGAGCCAGGCGAAGACCTGCTGCTGGGCCGCGGCGCTTCAGGTGGGGTTGGAAACATTGACTAAAACGGCTGCCATTAGCTCCGGTAGCCATGGCGCACACGGAACGCGTCACACCCAGGCCCGGTGGAATTTGGCCATAACAATTATTTCATTAACGATGATTCTGTTGATTATGTCTTTGAAAAATGATTTCATTAGGTAGATTAGTTTTGGAGATAGTCAGAAATGCTGATGCTTACTCCAAGATGATGTCTTCAAATCATCTTTTAGTCATTACCAAACCAATTTGACATCAAAGTGAGAATGTTCTGGAACCAAAACCAAAAAATGTTTCTAATTTTTTCCTGATAAATCAGGAGAGAATTCTTTCCATGAACAAACAGCTCCAGTATGAACAGAATTCTCGTACTGGCTGGTACCAGATCAGTATTATCTAAAACTTGTTGTTATTGGCTCCTAAAACGTATGAACACACGGCTTACACTGACTCCTCCAAATCCACAATACAAACAAGTCTGGATTTCAAAGTAAAGGTGACCACCTCGTCTCACTCAAGCCTCTTCGACTCACACTGAAAATCAATATAATCCCTGCTTTATTACCTCATGTTTACACTCTATGCTATATTATTTCTATCACCTGTCAGAGAGCTTCTTAGCGAAGCCGAAGTCGGTCAGGCGGATGTGTCCTTCACTGTCCAGCAGGATGTTCTCAGGCTTCAGGTCGCGGTAGACGATTTCTTTGGAGTGCAGGTACTCGATGGCGCACACGATCTCGGAGGTATAGAAGAGGCCGGTGAGGTTGCTGAAGCGGCCGCGGCTGCGTAGGTAGCTGAACAGCTCACCGCCCGGCACGTAGTCCATCAGCATGTAGAGGAAGCGCTCGTCATGGTGGGTCCAAAACCTGAGAGAAAACACACGGAGAAGGTTCAGTCTTAAAGACTTTTTAATAAATGCTGAACACTAAGTAATCCTCAGTGTCAATCGGAGAGTAAAAGTGTTAAACTACTGTGTGACGAGCTGTGGAAATCAGATCAAATGAGAAGCTGTATCAGCCTCCTTTATCCTCCAGTGTGGTTTGGAGCAGCGTGCAACAACTATTTCAGCTGGAAGGGCACTTCAGAGGAATAAAACCAAGAGAGCACTGTCACTGATGAAGACAGAGGAGGCTCCAGTGTTTTCCATAAGTGCTGGCTGCTGGCCACAAAGACGATTACTGACTCTTCCTTACACTGCCATTTTATCTCCACACTTCCTTTTGCTTCTTCCGTTTTCTCAAGCTGGAGTTTACCTTTACAAATATTCAGATACATGCACGTTATGTGCTGTACGTGTCTGACGTTACTATAAATTCTGCACACATTGCAGGATAACAGCACATTCAATCCTCTTTTATTCTCAACACCCGGCATGAACTTAATTGAACAATGTATTTTATTGACTGCCACCCTGGGTGATCTGATTAAGCCACTTGTTGAGCCACCTGACACAGACGGTGTTACAGGCAAACTGTTCCAGCACACAGCTGAACTGTGAGACGCCTCTTTAGTATTAAAAATAACTGTTGCAGCTGAAAGGTTCAAGCAGTTATATGACAGTAATACATCACATAACAGTGTTAATGAGGTTTGTGTCTTCAGTACATATGATAGATTGTATGCAAACACACAAGCGGAGGCCAAAAGTATTTTTTTCAGGAAAAAGGAGTCAACTCTCAAATCTCAATTGTTGCCATTGCCATTTAAAACTTTTTGGTGAATAGCACATGGTAAAATCATACAACACCTGAAATTAGTAAAAACTCTTAAAATATTCAAGCAGGATGGGTAATACCAGATGTTACCACCAGGTGTCAGGCGTGACTCAGCCGCTCACGAGTGAAACCACAATGGAAGCCATGAATGAGAGTGGGGTTGCAAGTTTTCCACAATACGTCCATGCCAATGTTATAAAACAGCTGGAACTCTAGTGGGCTTTTATTTTGACACACATACAGGAAGTGTTGCGTTTGCGTTAACGGAGTTATGCGGGAACCTTAACAAGGCGAACAGGAGCTCAAAATGAAGCTTCATGTTCTGCTATGTTACTGACACCTGGCTACGTGAGATACAGTTATATCGAAAAGGAAAAATATTTATATTATTATTAATTATTAGTTTATTATTTCCAGCTATGTATTTCACAAACGAGTTAGCAACTTACCGTAAAGCATTGATGCTACCCGGCGAATGCTACTTGTGCTGCAGACAGAGCTCAGAGGACTGTCGCGACTGCCCAATAAAAGGCTAACATCGTTGAGAGCTGCTTCTTGTCTTTTTTTTAAAGGACAAATGACGGTCCTTAAAGGGTGGCTCGATGACACGTTGAGGCCATCCTGAGCATGCCCCTGCAGAGTGATAGAGATGAATTCATCTCGCACAGAGTGTTTCAAAGTTAGTCATGTCATTTTCTGAACTCATCTGACACGTTTCAGTCGCTTCAAAATGGCTGCTTGACTGCTCCCACGAGTGGGCGTGGCTTCAGCACCTCCAGAGGACACACCCCCACAGTCCTGGAGCTGAGAATTCATATTTACACGATTTTGACTTGTAATTTCATAAACATGGCGATATTTTTAATCATTCAAATTTGGCTGGATGGTTAATAACACTTTCTTCTTTGGTCTGACAAACTAACTATTCTTGATTTATATGGACTTTAACACTGATTCTACTGCAGCGACTGTTACATTGTTCAACACTACACAAGCTGGAGAAGGCATGTCGCCCTTCTCTGAACTCTAAAGTTGATTAAAGAGCTGTCAGCCAATCATATGTCACAGGCTACGCCCCCGTGGAGAACAGCTCTCCGTATTGGGGAACGTTCCAAAGTGAACATGTAACCCAGGATGTAAAGATGATAAAATGACAGTAAAAAAAACAGCTGGGAAGAGAAACTGATGGTGAGAGCACCAACACAGCTAACAGCTAAGCACAGAGTCAGGAGTTAGAGTTTCCTGTAGCTTTGATCACAGCCATGATCGTATTGGAAAGCTGTGAGCTCGCTGTCTGTGAGATGAAAGTAAGAACGGCAACACGAGGGAGAAACTAAACTCCAAACTGCAGTCCTTCATGTTCAAACCTGCACACAGGCAGCATCTTTTTATTTGTTTCACTTCATCTAATTGTTTAATATATTATATTTAATACAGCATCCAGACTCCATCATTATGTGGACTTTCTCACAGTGCAGGAGTGCTTACCTAACAGGGAGTATAACCTAACATCACACCATACTGTGTTGTTTAACTGAAGGCTCAGGTCACCACGCACTTTGAAGCATCACACTGAAATGATCTCATTATATTCAACTTAAATACTGTTTATAAACACCAGACTATTTATCTAATAACCTCTGCTGTATTCTCACACACGGTTATGTTTGCATTGACAATACATCAGATTCTTACTCACAGAGACTTTGGGAAACGGTTACTCACGATAGGAAATTTGTTCAGGGATAAAAGTGCTTCCCACTTAAGTAAAGAGTATGCTCTGGGGATGCAGTATTTTATTCTATCAAATAAAGTCCAATGTGAGTGATCTGTGGGGAGCATCCTGCTGATTTCTGCTCCTTAAGTCGTCAAATGATATTGGATTTGTATCAGTGGGGAAATTTACTCTATTATGGAAATTCCTATCAGAAGAGGTATCTGATTTATTGTATTATGTTTAATATCTGCTGAGACAGTCGACAAAAAAGGTGAACATCTCATTAAAATGAAAAACATTTACTTTGAAAGGGACAGTTTATTTTAGGAACAACAAGGGCAAGTAATTAAAAGAGCGTCAGTCGAAGCTCTAACGTAAATATGACGTTGGCGTTATGAAATATTTGAAATAAAGTGATTTAATCTTCCAATATGAGGATTATTTATTTATTAGGAAAAGGAAAAAAAATATGAAGAAAGTGAGCATAGAAACTTCTTTGCAAAATTGATCATTAAAGCAACATCGTGTAACTTTTCATAAACTAACAGATTTTAAATCATGTTGATGCTACACTGACTTGTCATCAGGTGATCGGTGTCTCTGTCATTCGTACGTTTCCTGATGGACAGTAAACTGCTGCCAACTGTAGCTGGTGTTAGCTAATGTTTGCTCCGTTTGTTAGCCGGGCTATCTGGTTTGTACTACAGGTGTTCTGGACCGCCAGAAAGAGGAGGTTTTCAGGCCCGGGGTGCAGGGGGATGCTGACGGGAGAGGAGCCTGTGACGTGCCAGAACCGGAGCTGGGTAAGCGGGCAATGTAACCGGGCTCAGCACATAGATAGACATAAGACAAAATAGACATAATGGCAGAGGAGAAGAGTGCCTGCTCCTGGTGGAATTGTTTGCTATCTGTAGATAATATTATAAAGAGTACAATCTAGACCTGTAGACAAGGGCAAGTAATTAAAAGAGCGTCAGTCGAAGCTTTAACCTGTGAAAAACAAACAGAAAACTGAAAGGAAACATGGTATTTGTGTTGTGAAATGATTTGAAAAAAAAACATGTTTTAATCTTCCATTAAGAGGATTATTTATTTGTTAGAAAAAGGAGAAAAAGTGAGCATTAAAACTTCTCTGAGAAATAGATTTTTATGGTTTCCATCATTAAAGCATTGTGTAAACTAACAGATGTTAAATCATGTTAATGCTACCCTGACTTCAGCTGAATAATGTCTCTGTCTGGACAGTAAAAACTGCTGCCAACTTTAGCTAATGTTAGCTGATGTTTGCTCAGTTTGTTAGCTAGGCTATCTGGTTTGTACTACAGACATTTTGGACCACAGGGAAGAGGAGGCTTTCAGGGGAATTCTGAAGGGAGGAGCTGGTGTCATGCCAGAACCGGAGCTAGCAATGTAACCGGGCTCAACAGCCTCTATGGACATAATGGCAGAGGAGAAGAGTGCTTGCTCATGGTGGAATTGTTTGGTCTCTGTAGATAATATTATAAAGCGTACAGTCTAGACCTGCTCTGTATGGAAAGAGTCATGAGATAACGTCTGTTATGATTTGGTGCTATATAAATAACACTTAATTAAACTGAAGAGGACAAAAAGGACGTTGGCGGAGGAGGAAGCTAAGTAAAGCAAATGTGGGACTGACTTTTAGTGGTTGGTGAGAGCTTGGTGAAATAAAAGGCTGAAAGACAGACGCCGAGCTGGGCTGACTGCTGTTGGACTAGTCAGTAATATTAGCTGGCTGCTATGTCTGCTGTTGGTGACCTGGTTGTTGTTTGGCTGTTTGGCAGTTTTTGTAAGTTATGCAATCAGAACAAATACTCGAGTACAGCTGTCCATGTATACCACAGTGGGATTACACTGTGGTATAAGGCATCCATATTTTATCTGAAACAGTGTTGATCTGACAGTTCAGTATAGCAGCAGAGATCTGTATTTATAATTGGATCAATGTGTCAGAATGCACAAGCAGACACTGAACTTTGACCTCCTTCATTAGAAATCTTCACCCAGTGGACCGTGACCCCTCCCCCCGCTGTGTCTGTGTTTAAGCGGACTCACAGTCGGATGAGGAAGGGGTGGTTGACCTCTGACAGCACCTCCTTCTCGTTGTGGACGTGCTGCTCCTGCTTCAGTCGGATCACGTCGGGGATCTTCATCTGCTTCAGGGCGAAGAAGGCTCTGCTCTTCTTGTCCTTGACCAGGAAGACTCGGCCAAAAGTCCCTGTGCCTGAGGAGGGGGGAAGAGACATGGGGAGGGGGTGAGGACTAACCACCGTGACAGGAATCCACAGCACACAGGGGAACTAGACCATGAGAAATAACTGCTTATCTAACACTCTGCGTGTATTGATTATGTTTGGGTAACTACACTGATGTTCAAACCTGTCATTTATCATTGATGCATGCAAAAATATTCAGCCGTCAGTGTCAGCCAATATTCTGTGGACTCAATCAAAGGTCTTGAAATGAATTCATCTGAGAAGTGATCTCATCTACAGCTGTGGCTCATTTTCTTTTTCTGTTGATCTGCAGATTCAATTTCAACGCTACAGTCTACGAAAATATACGAGTTTACAAGATGATGTCTTCAAATCTGTGACCAACAGTCCAAGAGCCAACACGGGACATTCTGAAGGTAAGATGGACAATTGTAAGAGAATGAGTGTGACAGCTGCAGCATGTGGAGGCTTTCAGAGGGTTTGCTGTGCAGGATGTTGTGTAGAAGTTGAACCAGTCGTCTGTATTAACCCTCCTGATTAGAATGTCACTTGTTATGCCCACATTAGGCCTTCCTTAAAATCCGACAGTGTTTGACAGCTTGAATAGCTCAGCATTAAACTTTGAAGACAAAAAAAAAACAGTTCAGACAGAATTCAAAATCGATGCTCTGTCACAGCACAGCGTGTCTTTATTTATTCACATCTCGTGTTTCGTGGGCGTTCAGAGAAAAAGGACAGCGGGGCCTGCAGAGGCTGTGAACGCCACCACGGTGACTCTGTCAGTCCTGGTGGCAGCAGACTATGTTCAGGTTCTGCCTCTGGGTCCAGACTGAACTTCAGAGTGGTGACGGTGCAGAACCTGTAGTCAGCTTTTCATAAGGTTGGATTTACATATTACGAACAGTCACCTCCGGAGACTGTCTGACAGATCACATTGCATCCAGTCTAATGATTTGCATTACATTACTTTGCATTAGCTGGCCTGTTGAATGAAATGTGTGCTAGCAGCACTCTGACCTGCTCTATATGGAAAGTGTCATGAGATAACTTCTAATGTTATATAAATAAAAATGAAATTGAATGTTTGTCTCCTTATACAGATATTCAAACTTGTAATGGACCCATCAGCTGTTTATAAGGTTATTATTATTAAGGTTTACTCCAAACTGAAATGACAAGAGTAAAAGTACATTCTGATGATACCACATTTCAAAAGCTCAACCTTAAGCCCTAAAACTGCTCTGAAAATGGAACAGCTGACATCTTTAAGTTATCTCCATGACGACTGAATAAACTCCAGAACCTCCATCCAGGATGCTTCATCTAATACCGGCATAAAATATGACTGAACTGTGACGAATTGTGCAAAAACAGAGCCTGCTACACGTTACAGTGTCTGGAACGTGCCCATACACACACACACACACACACACACACACACACACACACACGTGATCAAATTCCTGTTTTCATGGAGTTTGACGTGTGTCTTGATGCCACTGGTGTGACGAAATTCACAGAAAAAAATGGAGCCCGACCAGTACGAGATTTTTCAGACAGATACTGAGTGAAAATGCTATCTGGTTGGCAGCCAGTTCCAGTAGTTCTTTTTTTCCCCAGTACTTTTTTTCGTGTTTTTTCTACACTTATCTGCAGCATTTTTGTGGGCGCTAGCGCTAGCATACCCTCGGTGGAAATCGAATTGCGGAGAAGACGACGAGGATGCAGAGCTGGATCTAAGTGCCAGCAGCAGAGAAGGCGATACAAACCATCTGTGTGGTCTGTTATCGTGGGGAATGTAAGATCTCTCCCCAGTAAGATGGAAGAGCTCACAGCTACAGAGGGAGTATGGCTGGGTTGGCTCGCTGTGGATTCACTGTTGACTTTGGATGTCTTTTAACTTGTGAGAGAGGACAGAAGAGCGAAGGCTGATGTGTCTGTGGCCTGTGGGCATCATCCTCTCGCCTCCTGCATTAGACTGTGGTGGGCTTGGGCGGCTCCTTCAGCAGCAGACTGACACTCCCAACATGTAAGAAGGAGCTCTACCACAGGCCCTTCATTCCAACAGCTGACAGACTCATGCAGGCTAACATACGCTGATAGCATGTCTGCTATAGGCCAATAAAAAATGTATTTTTCATATGTCAATATTGACGTCAGCCCGATGAATCTAGTGTGATTCAGGCTCTGATTAAATGATGACAGGCTGTTATTATCTTCTTAAGCATGCGTGTTAGAGCAGTGTCTTCCAGTAAAGAGTCTGCCTGCAGGGCATCACACTTGACTGTTGGCTCGTCTGTGTGTGTGTGTGTGTGTGCACGAGGTGTGTTGTTGGTTACTCTGTTTGTGTACATGTCAGTGATATTCAGTGAAAGTTTCATCTTTAATCACATATGATCTGTACACAATAACAACATTCCTGCTGCTCATTAGTCAGACACATCTGGTTTCTATGTGTTGCCATGAAGAACAACATAACAGAATTCACATTTCACTTTTACTTTTTTTTTAAAAAAGCACTGACTGTGAGGTTTGTTTGTCGAGTAACTGCCCTGATATTCTTTCAATAAATGACAATAATCCGTGTGAGAGAGTGGGCAGGATCAGGCTGGTTCAGGATGGATGAACCAGTCCTCCAGAGGCAGGCTCGCTACAGATTTCTGTGGCCTAATCTCGCCCCGAGCTGTGTGTTGTTGTTTTCTTCCTGAAGACGCTGAGAAGCGTTGCATGGCATTTCATTGGTGCAGAGCTGATGAGCAGTGAGGGAGACGATAAACGGCCGATGACAACGTGATAGAACAGCCGCTCTTGAGTGAGACGTGGAGCTGCTGCAACCTCTTAATGAAATGCTGGCTGTCTCGTTCCTCGGCTTTACCAACAATGAACCTCTGTCTCAGCACTATTAGTGTTGCCATAGCAACAAAGACACAGTGTCTATCAGGGTGAACACTTCATTTCTCAACAATGTCAAACTTTTCAGGCATCAAAAGGAGCTCATAGAGCCAGTAAAGGTTAGACTGGGTCATCCTATAAGAGCCAACAGATCACGCCACAACCACAGCCGCCACATGATGCTACAGGCGTTAGCTCATGATGCTATAGGTGTTAACTCATGACGCTACAGGTTTTAACTCATGATGCTACAGGTGTTAATGCATGACGCTAAAGGTGTTAATTTATGACGCTACAGGCGTTAACGCATGACGCTACAGGCGTTAACACATGACGCTACAGCGTTAACTCATGACGCTAAAGGTGTTAATGCATGACGCTAAAGATGTTAACTCATGACGCTACAGGTGTTAGCTCATGACGCTACAGGTGTTAATGCATGACGCTAAAGGTGTTAGCTCATGACGCTACAGGTGTTAGCTCATGACTCTACAGGTGTTAGCTCATGACGCTACAGGTGTTAGCTCATGACGCTACAGGTGTTAGCTCATGACTACAGGTGTTAGCTCATGACGCTACAGGTGTTAGCTCATGACTCTACAGGTGTTAGCTCATGACGCTACAGGTGTTAACTCATGACTCTACAGGTGTTAGCTCATGACTCTACAGGTGTTAGCTCATGATGCTACAGGTGTTAGCTCATGACCCTAAAGATGTTAGCTCATGATGCTACAGGTGTTAGGGTTAGAGATTTGAACCAGTTCAAAATAGAACCAGAGATGCTGTCGGACTGTGAAGTGTGCCTAAAAGAATTCAGTGATCCACTGGATGAAACCAGCTGATGGTAGCATTAGCAAGCCCCCTTCCTGCACTACATCAGGGCTAGGGGGCTCTATGGCTCTGCCATGTCTGTATAGGCCAGTTTTGTCCCCTCAAGCCTTTGTCAGGCTGTCACGGTCTCGTCGTGGCCACAAAGCTGGTTTGGTCAGTTCTCCACGCTACTTCAAACCTTACCAGAAGCACTTCAGATGAGTGTTTTGCCCACCAGACTTTGTTAACTTGCTCTTACTGTCAGTCATTGCATTCCGATCATCTGATCAGTGGACGATCAGTGCTCTAGCTCCTGAGCCAGAGCCGCACCAATAACAATAACAGCAAAAGTTTATGTTCAGATTTATCTGACTGCTCGTATTATTTGATGAAAAAGTAATCGTGCAGTAACAAAGAAAATGAAGGACCTCGTTAACATGTTGGCAGGTGAATCGTCATCAAATACAGTAGAACATTCACACCGCTGACGCTAACTCGAGTGACATCTTCTCAGACTTCACACAGCTCCCTCTGCAGACACTAACAAACACACTTTGACGTGTAAAATCAGACAGGTTCCTCTTAGTCTCGACTAAATTAAATTAGACACCGCATGATAGAAATTAGGATAGCGGTGCTTGCTGTCAGAGAGGATTGGTTGTGTGCTCACATGAAAGGCGACAAAAAGAGTTCACTGTCACACCGCTGCACACCAAGCCAATGACTGACTCTCCATTCTGATGACACAGAGGTGTGGATATAGGGGTTGGGGGGCAGACTCTGTTAGACGATCCGACAATCACTGCGTTTGAAGCCTTTTAGATTCGCTGGAATCGAGGGTGGCAGAACGATTTCACCCAATCAAGTTCAAATTGCAAATAATGCATGAAAATGGCCTAAAACTGGAGCTCCACGGCGAAAACAGGAGAGAAGAAGAAGCCAGTGGTTCTGATGATGAGAGGTATATAACCCCGCCGCCTCTCTGCATAACAATGTCCTGAAGCGGTATAAGATTTCAACTTGCTCAACAACTCCATCGCTGCACAAGGCCTGCATTGTGTGAGCGTTTGAAAACATCCATGAAGGAGGACAGGAGAACAAGATAAGGTATTCTCTGTGCACACTTAGCCATGTTATAAATCACAGGGCTGCTTCTTTGGTATTTCCTGAGCTGGCACTGTTATCAGGAACAAAGCCGCGACACTGAGGCTCAGCCTGGAAATGGCCGGGGTAATGTATTGTAATGTATATTTACCCGTGTGGAAAGTGGGTCACCCATGACTCCTCTTCCACCTGCTCGCTTCCTGGGGCTTAGAGAAACAAATGTACCGCGCAACTCTTAACGTTCCCGTCGTACTGGCAGGATGCAACTTTTATGAGGCTTCACGCCATCGACGAATCCTAAATATCACGTTGTGGATGGAGAGTTTATGTGCTCTGACAGGCCTGCGCTCGGTGTCGCCTTCCTGGGTCATATAGGCGACCACAGCATGTGACGGCGCAAGAGGGTTGCCTCATGATTTCAATGACAATTAAACAACAGCAGGCAGATAAAGAGCTCCGGCTGATTTGTTTTAGGCAGCAAATCCCTCTCATCAGACAAAATGGCTTGGCAAATTGGATTTTTATGCCGGGCTCATAAGCTCGGAGCTTTCTCCCAGCAGTACAGGATGAACGCCGTTCCTGCTGCACACCTCCCTGACAGACATTAAGCTCAGGCTTCATTGGCTGCATGTAGCTTAACGCATATTATCGAGCTGGATGTTGTCCATAAAGCACAGCGGCATGACGTCATAAATCACGACGCATGTTAAATCTGCCTGAGAAATCAAACTATTAGCATTAATGAAAAAGGGCCGAGGGATGCAGTGTCATCACTTCCATCACCATCTGGCCTTTTATGATCAGTCTGCACCACTGTTGCTCCGTCGACTGTAAAACAGCGCTGATGTGGACGAGTAAAGAGATTCTTTGTTTTTTTATTAGCTTTTGTTTTACTTTGAAAACTCAGAGTCATGTGACACGTCACCGCCAATCGCTCTGACACATTTTTCCTCTGCACAGGAGCAGGAAGATTTCACTCAGCTGTGCAAAAAAACTGAACTAAATATGTGACTCATCGTTTATATCTCCTCTCAGATCTGCTGACCAGTCACTGCTCAGACACACGCTTTCTTAATATTCAAGGTCTTTTCAAGCTCCAGGCTCAAGTACCAAACACAGCAAAGTTTGAGACACATATTAAGATTCTCACTGATCACATATTTTTAGAATGACAGGGCAGCTTCACAGATGCTCACAGACAACTAGCCCCGCCTACTGACTAATATAAAGTAAAAAACTTTTCTATTCTTGCACAAAATCTATAAATTCAAGCAAAAACTTTCAAGACCTTGAATTTTTTTGTCTCAGACTCACAAACTTCTGTACATTCCACGCTCCCAGTTAAACCTCAGGTGAAGGCCCGCTGTTTCTTGGAGTCATCATAAAAAACAGAGCTGTCACACTCCGTTTTATTATTAATGACTTCTCTGTGCAGCGCTCTATACTTGTTTTATTGATCGTCTTGTCTTTATTTAGAAACTGCTTGATCCGTATTCTGATTGGTCGTCAACATGCCGCTGCTGAATCGGCACATATTGTGACATATCAAAATAAGGAACAAAACGCTGGTTGTCGGGCGGAGTAAGAAGGCCTCATTAGAAGTGTCTGTCAGGCTGCTGTCCAGAGATCCAGAGTAAAATACTCTGCAGATTAATAATGAAAATATAAAGCTTCATTACAGTAAGTGTACATTTGTATTTGACTGGATATTTTACATATAGTGAATATGAATGAATGACTCTTCTTCTTACACAGAATAGCAGCAGTGCAGCTGTTGTCCTGTTAGTCCAAGTTTTCACCCCGCAGTCAGACTTCATTTGCTTCACACTGTCTGTCCTTATTTTGTTAAAAAGTGGCCAAAGGCCAAAAATTGTTTGCCAATTTCTCAAAATGCCAACCTGGCACCAGTTACTGTCAGTCCCTGCTAGACTGGAGCACAATAACTCCTCAAAACCAGCCCAATACAGATGCACACAGTGGATAGAGAGCTTATGAAGACGCTGTCCACGTCCAGCAGTCCATCGGGCACCGCAGTCAGGACAGAGCAACTCAAACCACAAACAGAGATCACATCCAGAGATCAGATGAACATTTCGGAGCAAAGGATTCCTCACACAGGTTGAACTCATATCTGTGCGCACAAACACTTCAAGAATGAAGCTCCGCTGGTGGAAGGAGCTCACACAGAGTGGCCACCACCACAAATACAATGACTAATCGTGTGTTGCTTCCTCAGGATGAAGAGGGGTTGACCCCATGGGGCAGCACTTTAGAAGACGCATTCTGTTTGTGAGTTCAAAGATCAGACCTTTGTCTCTGTTTCCACGCTGAAACTAGAGATCTAACTGCACAGTGTCACACTCCTCTCACTTTCTTCTCACCTTTCCTGGCTGCATCACTTTGTACTGCCGTTTGGTGATAATTTGACTTGAATCACATGTGACTGTACATGTTTAGACTCTATCTAATGTCTTTAATATATTTAATGTAATGCCCCTCAGTGAGAGCAAAGAGTCGAGCTAACAATGTCCCAGAGAGGTCAAGGATGCAGCGACTACATGATCCTGTAAGTCAGTGCACTGAACCAACGTTCATCCAGCAACATGGAGACAGCAGCGGCTAAATCTCCTGACCTTTAGTCCCTAGTGAAGGTCAAAAACACTGGATACTACACTTCCCATAATGCAACGTGATAGCTAGCTTTCAGTAGACGCAGCCTGTCTGATAACTGAGTCTGATAAAATGTTTTCTGGTTTTCCCTCTGATGTCCTCCGGCTGCTCCGCCTCAGCTCTCTGATTTACACAGTTTCCTGATGGACAGTGAAGTAAACTGCTGACAGCTGTAGCTGCTGTTAGCTCATGTTAGCTCAGTTTGTGTAGACTGTGAGCTCAGAGCACCGGGGGAGTGTTAGTATTCCATCGGGATGGGGAGGTTTTTCAGGCCCGGGGCATGGGCGAATGCTGACAGAACCGGCTCCGGCAATGTAGCCGGGCTCAGCAACCTCTATGGACATAATGGCAGAGGAGAAGAGACTGAACGGACGTTGATGGAGGAAGCTAAGAAGACATAGTTGTGCTGCTGTTTTCTGGACAGATTTTTATTCTCTTAATAAAGGATCCTCCCTCAATGAGTTCTTAAGTAATGCAATGATGTGGGCGTGACTCAAACTTTGGACAAGTCAAACTGCAATTACTAAGTCCCTGGAGGGCAGGTTGTTGCCCAACCCTGGTGCGTCAGGTTCTCTGAATACTGCCTGACTAACTGGCCAGTGCACACACACCTCTGACTTCTGGAACATGGCTGTAGGCTGTCTGGAGAAGTTAATGGTTAACTGAGTTACTCAAGTTTGGAGAACATGAACTGGCCCACTGCTGCCGGCTCAGGTTAGTGCTGTTTGGAGTCCAGTGACTTGCCGACTGACGAACTATACACTCTGCATTATGATGAAAACGAGTGAGACACAGAACATATACAAAACTATGCCTGATGGGTTATTATGTGGTTTGGATACACACTATGTTAAGGGTTGAATTGTCCATACTTTACGCCACACCCACAGCACACTGGCTCTTTTCAGCTCTTTAAAAATGAAATGTTAGATGCGTGTGTACGTTAGCTGAGTGTGTCTCGACAGTATCTGAAACACATATGAGGATGTGCAAAGATATGAGACGACTGTGACGGTCGCTGTTTACACAAACTGAATCTACAAAGAGATAAAGCACGAAGTGGGTCAGCTCGGAGTCGGGCTGGTTGATATGATGAGAAATCCATATCAGCTGTCACATTTATCTCAATATCACCAAACGTACCAACCATACCAAAACATCACCGTCTGAAAGTCATGTTTGTCTGACCTAGTTTAGGATTCTGAACTCTTAGAGCTGACTGGCTGGTTGAACAACTAGTTGTTGAGGTTGTTGGGATTCGTTTCCTGTGGTAACAGGGTGCTAATCATCCGTCTAAGACAGACTGGGAAATAAAACACTGCCTGTTGCACCTCGAGCGGGATAATGTGATCATAGCTTTGCCTATCAGAGGCGGATCAGTGCTTCCAAAGTAATAAGGTCATTGGTTTTGTTAAAGGAGGTGGGACGCGACCTTATCTACCTGAAAGCAAACACAGGGCCTAGTCAGAGCCCTTAAAGTCCCACATCGACAGGCCTGGGTTTAAGTTTCAGCGTCATGTGAAGTACAAACGTCACAACAGTTCACACTAAATATCTGTAAAGCAAAATCGAATTTGCCATGGTCAGCCACTGCTGCTTCTGCTATGTCGCCAATTATCACGGCATAGATTCATCAAGGTGCTGGGACATGACATGGCAGCATCACACAACACTCACTGAATCTTTACTGACCCCGCGCTCACTGCGCTTCAGTTTCCTGTTCCCGAGTTGGCGTGGTCTTCAGAGATGCTCCTCTGCGTAAGTCACTCGTAATGAGTCATTACTTAAGTTACTGATGGCTCTCCATCAGCGTGGCCATTCTCTGACCTCCTGCATCAACGTTATCACCCAGAGAACTGCCGATTGTCTATTTTTTGGACCATCGTCTGTCATGGTTATGCGCGGAAAAACACCATTTAATGTCTTAACACAAGCAGCAGTACACAAACTGTGCTTCAGTGAAATGTGTACGTTTGAATTAAGATACATCTGATCAAAGAGAAAGAATCTGACCAAGCTTTCAGTGCTTAAATTACATAATACAAAAAATATATTTTAATAACGTTCTCTGATTTCAGCTGCTGATCTTCCTGTCGTACATCAGAACATTTCGTTTCTTTGGGTTTCGGCTGTTGGAACGTGTTGACGCCACCTCGGACTTTGGGAAACCATGTCATTTCTCGCTGCTTTATGATGTTTTATAGATCAAACTAACAGTTTAATCGGGAAAATCCTTTCTGACACTGAAGGAAACATGAAGGAGCTGATGGCTCCAGCAACTCAAATGTGAATATTTGCTGCTTCTCTATGTGTTTTATGAATCTGACTGTTAATTGGAGAACATAAGCCATTCTAACGTCAACTCGGGCCTCATAATGAACTTTATCATCAGTTACAGCCCTGCTGGACAGCCTTTCACACTCACTACTACAGTACTGAAGTTCAATACCCAACCATACTGTACTATTATTATGAAATGCATAATCCATTGGACTCTCCTGCCTGTGTGTGTGTTCATGTGTGTGACTCTGTGGGACTCACCGACTGTAGCGATGGTCTCCAGGTCATCCAGGCAGTACACCCGGCTGTTCGGTGATGCCTCTCCAGCTGAGCTGCTGGCGTTGCTCTTACTTTCTTTCAGGGAGTTGCTCTCACTGTTGACTCCGACCTTTGCTTTGGAGGACGCCATTCTTGTTAGTTTTAGGGGGGGAAAAGGCTGACTATTTGGGTTTATAAATATCCAGTGGGACGCAGACAGAGTTCACATGAGACATTTCTGGACGTGTCGTCACTTCATCTTCTTTGTCTAGCTCTGGCAGTGCGGCTCGTTATCGGACACTGACGCCTCCCTCATTGGGAGAAAGTGAGCGGTAAAAGTAGCTGACGTTTCTGTTAACGGGTTCGGTTAATTAGCGGACAAAAGGGAGATGAAGCCACCGGCGTGAGTGAGACAAAGAAGCCGGTGACAGGTGCACTGCGCTGGCACGTAGCGTTAGCGACTTCGGTTAGCGGCTAACAATCCATAGTGAGCTAATGGGAGAGCCGAGCGGAGCGCGAGGAGCGGCGGGAATGACTGTCTGTTGGTCCGGAATAAAAGAGACTTTTAAAAACTCACTGACTCGATGAGTCCCGTGCTGTCTGTGGCTCAACTTTACTCCTTTTCTCCATTGTTTACTCAGCTACAACAACAGACCTCACCCAGCACTGTCCACATCAACCAGGAAGAGCTTCAGTATCGGCGTCCAAATAATATCCGGCCCGGACTTTCAAAATAAAATAATACTAACCAACATGGCGACATTTATTGAGTAACGCAAAGCCACCGAGAGAATGTCACTGTTTTCCGTCTGAGTAAATGTATATGTATGTATGTATAAGCATATTAAATGCTAATAAGTTGCTTTTTTCTTCAAATTACAAATACGTTTTATGTTAAACTGTTCAACTTCCTGTATTTCCTACCTGACTGCGTGTACCTTGACGCAGATGGAAGAGCAGGGCTGCATGTTGACAAAATGCGGCCAATGAAATCGAAGCCTTAACCGGGACATGAACCAATAATGTCCGAGGATGGGTGTGGTGATAGAGACAGGTATGCTGAAGTCATCCGCCCACGGGTAGGAAAAAATGAGCAAGATCATGGAAAGGTACAGTTAGTATAGTAGATAAGTGGAATCATGTTTAATGTCTTACCATTAAACTGCCACAAAATGTTGTATACATAGCCGATATATAGAGTCCATAGACAATGATCTTCTATACATTTGGTGACCTTTTTTGGTGACCTTTCACCGAGTCCTCATCAACGTTTCAGCAACTTCTCTTCAAACCTATAAACTTTTGTGAACACATTAACGCACTAATATGTTAGCCCAAATGCTTTGGTAGCCCAACATAGGCTATATGACTTCTCAACAAAATATCCTCTTGCACAGGAGAAATGTCAAAAATCAAATGGGCAGACAGATCACATTCAAGCTTCCCAGAGGACAAACCTTTGGGTACTTCATGAGTTTTCTTCCAGCGTCACGCTCAGTCATAAATGTCAAATTTAAGCCAATGTTGGATATAAATGGATAAATGGATATTTGAATTACTCTGGACGAGCAGTAGGAGAAAGTGTGTTTGGCAGTGAAGACCAGCAGATAAACGATGACTTTTTAAGGATGCAGGAACTTTCCCCAGGGACTAGGAACCTTTGGAGGAACTCCACAGTGTGTAGACCAGGGTCTAATTTTACCCCACAAAAAAGTCCCTGCTCAGGGGAGTACTAGCGACGGTTAATATAAGAGACGTCTCACTGAAGAGTCACATGGGTTTAGTCCCTGTTGCCCCCAGAAGAAGACCAGCAGAAGGTCCTGAGTATGTTGACTCTAATTAGAGAAGTGAGCACAATTTATGAGCGATTCTTTCTCCTCTGAGTCACTGAAATGAATACTGGAGTCATTTTTCATAAGCCACATATCTTCGGATACTAAAATGACATATCTCAGATAAATCAGGAGAAAATGAACTTTGTTCGAGACCTGTCTCTGTCTCGGCAGCAACACAGATATCTCTTCTCTCTGTAGGTGTTGAATCGTTGGTCTATTTCACCAAACACAATCTATAACAACTGAATTTAAACTTAAATAACTCTCTGAACCATCTCTGGTACAACGCAATATGCTTCCATCATCTACACAACACACATCCAAAAGCAATTTGGAGATCGGGGGCAATGTGACCATGCCCACTTAGGAAGACAGAAAGTGCATACCATTTCATATCATTGGCACAGTTGGAATGTGTTATCCTCAAAAGTTCAGGGAGTTTGGGGGCGGGGCTTGAAACGCTGGACATTTCTGGTTGGTCGAGTACATTTTATTTGAGCCACCATTTTTCCAAATCTGCAGCTACAAAGAGTTTTTTGTTTGCTCGTTTGTGCTTGGACAGAAGAAGGCGTGCGACAGATAGACCGACGATAACGCTGTTGCACAGTAGCGTGCAAAGATGGCGTGTAAAAACTCTTTCATACGGATCTTCATGGGTGTTTAGACTGTAGTGGAAAAGCAAACAACAACGGTTCTATAGGAACCTTTTAGTTCCAAGAAAAGTAGCTCCTGCAACTAAAAATTTCAGGTACTTTGGGTGGAGGACTTAGACTTGACATGGGGCTTGTTGGGTCAATATTCAATATTAATAACTCTCCAGCTGGCATTTACCTGTGTCTGCTGTTTGCTGCTGAGCAGGTGTAGTGCACTGTGGGTTTATCAGATCAGAATACTTGCTGCTGAAAAAAGAGGATGATGCACTGAAACAGTGACGTTTGCTGCTCTACAGCATTCTATAGAGTTGAGGTTAGCTGATTTCAACTCAGTATTGCTTTTCAAATACACAATGAGTGCAAGTCTCCTTTAAATAGCCTATGGCTGTGGAGGCTATACTTGGACACAGGGTTAAAGTGGTCAGGGGGCATCGGAGGAAACTCAAGACCCAAGTGCCGCTAACGCAGACTTAAAATACTTCATACTGAGTCAGCTGGCCTCAGTGTTCAGTTCACATCTTATAGTCAGGCTTGGCAGCAGGGAACTCAGGTCCTGTTAGATGCTGTGACTACTCAGGACTTATTAATTTAAATATGACTGGAGGTGTAGAAGCTCTGCTTCTCCTTTGAAGTCCTGTCTGTCCCACAAATCTGTATTTTACACCGACATAACTCTCCTTCATTAGCTTCCTTTGGACTAAATAAATCAGCACGATTCTGCATATCAGAGCAATAGTATAATAGAGAACGTGTAACACGAGCACATTCGTTTTAATCAAAGATAAATCAGATTTCACATTCAGTTATTCCATAGTTTTAAAGTTTTGTGACCACATTAGCAATGCAAAGCAGAGCAACCGTGATTAGTATTCATGCCGCGGCCTGTTTTTTCCTTTTTTTTTTCAGACTGTCTGCGGCATGAATGGAATAAAGATGCGTTTGATTTAGACAGAGGTGGCCTAACATTTGCACTTGCGTCCTCAAGCTGTGAAACTATTTGGCACTCCGCTATGATACCGCTGCAGCTCCTCTGAAGCTGTCTGTCAAACACAGAGAGGGTTTCAGGAGGATCTCAGGCTAAAGATAAGGGTTCTGTAGAGCCCATGTGCTTGAAAGAGTTATCCTGATGAGCAAGACTTTAAGTAATTATGTTAACAAAGAACGTCTTCAGTGATATCAGCTAATGATCTGCTATCATGGGCTAAGTTTATTAAAATGACTTCAGTGATCAGGAGGAAAGAAGGAATTTTGACATTTAAGTGCGACACTTTATTCATGAGGGAGCCTCTTCAAATTTAACACCTTTTGTAATATCAAATACCAACTTTTATTTTATTTATTTTTTTTAAATTGGCTTTTGAAAAATGCCAAAAGGTGAAATATCTCTTTTCAAAATGTATATTCTTCACCTAGTGCTGCTTCCCTCTGATCTTCTCCTGGTCTGAATCTATCTAAGCACCCAAAACACTCTTTGAACTTAACAGCTTAAGAAACTCAAGAATAGACAATGCAGCACTATTGTAGGGGTGGGAGATAGAGAGAATCTATCACAGTATATGTAATGTTATTGTGATATCGATATTATATCTACAAAACAGTCAGGGTCAAAGCTAAAATTGGCCATATACAACAAATCTGTGGCTCTGCCTTTTCGCCTCCCAGCTAATCTAAAAATCGGCAAAGATGCGGATCATCGACAGACCTTAACACCGGGGCTTATGGAGACTTATTCACTTCTGGAACCAGCCTCAAGTGGACGTTTAAGGAACTGCAGTTTTTGGTAATTCTGCACTGGCTTCACTTCACAAACACAGAGGTTGCCACTTGGCTGATGCACGTTCCAGAGATCGCTCTCTTGACAGTTTCCATTATCTGTACATGAACACATATCACACAGAGTCCTGTGGCTGATCCCCACTGTGATAGTAGCGATGTGATTCAGCATGAAATCTAAAGATAAACTGATGACTGATGATTGATTTTTATGACTGCGTCATGCATGAGTAATATGCCCACCTCAAACAGGCATACAAGACACCATTATTAAGGAAAAGAGACCAGAAACTAGAGTAGTAAAATGAATAGCAAATAAAGCATAGGCAGCCAATTTATAAGCATTGAAGTTGGACTGCCATTAAATCCATCTGCTGATGATGAACTGTTAAGGTAGAAGTTTTCACTGACAAGTAGTGAAAAGCAGTTCATACTGTGAGGTGTATTGTACATTTTCATGGAGTCAGCTGAGAAAAATAGACCCATGTGTAAATTTGTTCTCTCAGTTTGCAAATCTGTTTTACAAATGCATGCATGGATTTAGAATCCATGCACGGTTTACAGATCTTGGGGGCACAGAATTGGACAGCATGGTTTATTAAAGGTTTGTAAATTTAGAACACAGATTCACACATGGCTCTTTGATTTCTCAGCTGACCCCACGGACCAAACGCGAACTATCCCCTGTAATATCACAGTACCTCTCAGTCCATATGAGCAATTCCATTGCAGCTATTTACATGAAATCTAGACTAGATAGTGACATTACCTCAATAAAACTACACAGATAAAGAGTATGCATAGGAAAAAAAGTGTTGAAGACAGTAGAAAAAGTTCCAAACCAGCTGATTCCAGATTGATTAGTTCTCCCCTGTGCTAATTAGAATCAGCTAGGTTAGTGCATGTCTTTGAAAAAGGGTTACCCACCTCACTGTCATGCACGAAACATCTCATGATCAATCAACATTATTGAGCTACATTCAATTCTCCTATAAATACTTTGGAGCCATTATCCACGAGTGGAAGGAACATCAATCCATTATCAACCAACCACGAACAGCAGCTTCTCGAAAGACTTTCAACGGGCAATTAGAAAGTTAGTCAGAAGAGCCAAGGGAGGAGAAAACGATAGACAATGCACTCCTCCACCACCACGGTCTCCATTTGTAGTCACCACAGAAGACTCCATTACTCAAGAAAAGTCATGTTGAAGCTTGTTTGGAGAAGCCTGTGGATTCCTGGGAGAAGATGTTTGTCGAGACAAACATCTAACTTTGTGGCAACAATTGAACGCACAATTGGTATTGCGTTACTACCAATGTTTGGTCTAAATTTCACAAGAATAGCTGCATTGGCAATTAAGAAAGATGTTGACGTCTTATTTCCCACACCGTAAGTTGATGGACTGGACCAAATGAACCCAACTTTAGATGGGAAAATAACCTGAAGTACTTTGCTTGATCAAGGCAAAGTCTTGACCTTATGGTGTCACTGGACAAAACGTCACTAAAGTGTGATGATTGAATATCACAGGATGAATATCAGACCTAACTTAATGTCACAGCTATCTTGGGACTGATGCCTTCTCATGATGGACCAGGACGTGACTGTGTGCACTGACACTCCTGAAGCATGAGCACACTGTACACTGTAGATTGAATGTTAACGCTGTGACCATTAAAGTCACAATATGCTCATGACCAAAAAGTATTTCACTAACATAACTCATGGAATGCATGAATGTGACTCCTCTCCGTGACTGTAATATGGCCATCCGACTGTGTAATATGCCTTCGCAAACTCCCCAACACATTTCATGTCTAACCCTCCTTCTCTAGAAGTATTCCTCCTTCCCTTCATGTTGCCACCTGGCCGGTGTTTCAGTAGCTGCAGTGTTATCAAGATGATGGTGGTGGTGACAACGAGAAGTGAAAATTGTGTCGGTGAGGACGTGGGCTTAAGCTGCTTGATGTTATAATGGTCTGCTTTCTCACAAATCTGCCCCAACAGTCATAATTCCTGTTTTTTCTTAAATTATTATTATTATTTTTTTAACGTATTCTCTTCGTCCCTGTCCTTACATAATCTTTCTCTGTATTCAAGGAGGAATGACAGAGTGAAGGGGACATGAGAGGGACTTCAAAATGAACAAAAAGTTTTTGAATACTGTATAATTTATGCTCTAATTAAGATTTTATGATTCAACCGGTGGTCTTCATGGTTAATTCTAACCTGTTTTCACAAGTGAAATATATATAGTATTTCTCATATGATTTCTGAATATTTACTTATACTGTATGTACAAACCTGTGAAAACAGTTCACACACACACACACACACATATATATATATACAATACTCGACATGTGAAATGTCTGATATATATACATACCTTATGTGAATTTGTATTATTTGAAATTATTGTTTTAACATGTGGTTTCTTATATCCCAGTGTCTGGATAATATGAATTGTCTCACATCTAAAACGTCCGAAACCCACACCCCAGTCTATATGCACATTTTTAGCTGTGACCAGCAGCTCGCTCTGTCGGTCGGCTCACAGAAATGTCCCCCCTCTGGCAGCCACACTTTTTACCCTATAGGAGGCTGAAAACTGGCATGGGAGTCAAGTGTTGGTGTGTGAATGTGTGTATGCATGCATTCTCACATGTGAAACAATGTTTCAAATGGCTTAAAAAAAAATGTGCTTTGTCATTTTCACATGCACTTTCTTACATGAGAAATTTCTAACCATATCATGTATGTAAATTATGTGAAATGTGATTCACATTTGATATATGTGATATATGAGATCGTACATCTGCAGCATATATAAATATTTGAAAATCATGACATGAAGTGAACATCAAATGCAAATAAATGGGCATAAATTTATCTAATAAATAAATAGTTTCAAGCATGATAAACTGAAGTGAAGTGTGTTTCACGTTTGATTTGGACAGCACTCCAACCCACACAGATTTTTTGGGGCATGACACCTTCCAGAGAGTATTCTGCTAATTTTACAACCAATATACACAGGTGGAGTTAATTATAGAACAGCAACATCCCAACAGGGGGAGCCACCACCTTTATTATTATTATGAAAAAATAAAGGGACACAAATTATATATAGCTCAAACAAGCAAACTACACCATTCCATTGGGAATGGTGTATCGAGGGAGTGTGTCCAAAACGCCTCCGTTTGGAGGATTCTGTCCCCATCATCACCATCTTCAGTAATTCAGTTAACAAAGAATGTGTTCAGTGCTATCTGCTAATGATCTGCTGTCACTATGTTTATTCATGATGATAACAGGACAACAGCGAAGCTTAAGCCCTGCCGGTCCTTTGCCTTTACAATCCTGGGCGATTGCTTGGACCCCAGAGGGTTCAGTCAGTTTTCATAGGCTAAATCAGAATCATTCACATGAAGACATGTTTGCTATGTTAGACCTGATTAATCATTATCAGGTCACGCAGTCTTCTAAGTTTTGTGAGTCACATTTCATGTAGGGAAGATGGTCAGACTTTCTACAATCCCAATCACAGTGTTTGTAACCTTCAAACGGTTAGGTTAGGGAATGTTCTATAGAATAATGAGTATTACAAATACTCCATAAACTCTCTGTAATAGATTACAAATGAAGTGTTACCCAACATGCTTAGGCATTAAATGTGGTAGCTTAGTGCCTGTCTAGTCTACAGACCACTGTACAAGTGCTTTGACAACAGTTCTACAACACATACACTGATACAGTGATGGCTGCCAAGTACTCATCAGGAGTGATACAGCACTTCCTGTTTATACACCCACAAATAATACAAAGCACAGCCATGCACACACACACACACACACACACACACACACACACACATGTCACAGTCATTGCAAGCAATTTATTGTTCAGTATCTTGCTCAGGATCCTGGTTGGCATATGAATTAAAGTCTAAACTTCAAGAACACTTAATAATTGGGTGGATGGTAAATACTACCAAAAAAAAAACTGTTTCATGTTCTAATAAAACTTATACATATATTTATATATATGAAAACTATAAATGACGCTGTGGTAGTATACCCCTGTAGTGTAATTTCTGGTTGTGTCTACAGCTGGTAAGTATTGTGGATGAAGAGACATTTACTTCCTCTAGCTCTCACTCCTACTGTCCAGTGAATGTTTTTTTAATCAGACATATTACATATAATGAAAGATTCATTTAGTCATGTCTCACTATAAAAAATGCGTTCCAGACATGACAGATTATTGGATAAGTTCCCTACTGAGAAGAAAATATGAAATGTATTGGACACAGGAGGTTCATGACTGTGGGGTGTCAGAGATCTGAACTATGAGGTTAGAGTGAATCAGATAAATTACTGTTTCGTTAGTTAATAATTATATTTGGATCATAATCAAAGAATGCTAAATTAGTTTCTATGAATGCTCACTTACTTGTATGCTATCATGAGATAATCACTGACTCATTTTGCATCTTTGCATGACTTTACTGAGAGGGCACAACACTACTAATGCAGCATCAAGTAGAGGAGTGCTCAATTATTGTTCACTGATGCCTACTCATGTATGCAGAGTGTAAGACGGCATTATATTTGAATGTGTAACACCAGCAGTGGCGTATAAAATGAAATAGAGCACATAAACCTGTAAGAGCTTCCTGCCTGGGGTGAGTATGAACAGAGGATCCAAATGTCCACTCTCTGGAGGTGCAGAATAAGCCTGTGTGGACAGGAATGAGAGCCAACAGGTCTGAGGGTCAAGTGTGGTGGTTTGGATTGAGCCACACTGTGGTTCTGTCCATCTCCTGACACATATGCCAGACTAAGTCAGCCATGCAGGTCACTGAGCTCCGGCACTCATGGGTTCATGATATGGGTTCACTGATGTGTCATGGAACCATATTATAAAATGGTGCCAAAACACACACATATAAAGCCTTTTTTTTCCATTGACATATATAAAAATGGACAACACTTCTTGTGCTGGTGACATCATTTGGAAAATGTCAGAAAACATCTTTGGGAAATTTTTTTTTTTTTGTTTGGCCCATGTCTCATCTGCTGACAACCTATTCTGCAGCCAGCCACTAGGGCTGATCCAGATAACCTGAGCAGACATTTTCATGCCAATGTTTGTGCTTGGAAACAAAACAAAAGTTATGTTTAAATTCATTGTACAGGTGGTTCTTGAAGTATGCTTTGTTTAAAGTGACACTGCATAGAAATTGGCATTTTTGCAATCTAGTGCCCCGACTAGTGTGACCTATTACCTATGATCAAAAACTAATGAGTTTGCTAACAGCCAAACAACAAGCAAGTGCAACGACACCTCCTCTTATCGGTGATCCTAACACCCGTGGTACAAACACTAACACTCCCCCGGTGCTCTGAGTGCACAAAGGCAGCCTGGCTAACAAACTGAACTAACGTCAGCTACAGTAACAGCAGCTGCAGTTGGTAGCTGTTTACTGAAATTGTTATGTAGCATCAAAATGATTGAATATTTGCTTTTTTGTTTTGTTTGTATGGTAAAAATGTTGCTTTAAATAAATGTTTGCTTGCTAGCAGACTTATTCTTCACTGACTTTGTTTGTTGGCGGATTCTCACCACCAAGTATTGATCAGCGGAGCAGCATGAAACCAGGATAAGAATCAGTCACATGAAACTCCACAGGGTACCACTGTAGTTACAGTTATTATAAAAAGCAAGGATTAATTCCAGGTCTATGATGGGATTCCAGTTGCCTGCATGGAAGTCCCTTATCCACACACTTACTTTTCCCCTTACTTTTGGTGGTGCATCTTTTTTTTTGTCCTTGTAGTGATCTGAAGACATATCAGCCTGAATAACATGATCAGCAACAGTGTGCAACCGCTGAAAGTATACCTGCAACTCTCATTTAGTCCCACCTGCAGAGCGGAGCCCAGATTTAGCTCCAGGAAGTTGCCCCCCCCAAAGTTGATTTAGAACCTGTGACAATGGATACACAATATGGAATGTATCATGGAGTTCCTGCAGTGGTGAACACCGTTAGACTGTTCGGTGACTCATTTAGCTCCACAGGTTCACTTTGAGAGCTGGCCAGTCATTTGAAATGTCTTTAGCTTCAAATAAAGAATAAAAATCTGGTCTATGGAGCACGTCCTCTGACAGGATTCTCTTTGAGCCGCCATTACGGTGAAAAAACACCCACAGTAATAGCTTAACGCAGAGGTAAAGCAGTAAAGCAAACATTCACATGAGACTCTAAAGGTCTTTCAGAGAGGTTAATTAAACCAAGATGGACTTTATGCTTGCATGCGATCCAGATGTTGACTTTACAGACTAGACTTTATAAAATCGTCAATAATCGAGGTCTGGGTTACCCTCCAGTATTGAAGGATGAAGCTTTGGCAGCTGTCCACTGGAAAACAACAACTTGCTGTTCGTGTGTGGGCGTCAAACTGTGCTCATTTAAATCCACAATTAACCTCATTAACATCGGCAACATGTCGATTTGTGAAGGCAGCATCTCTAATAACCTTCCATCAAGAGTATCTTAACTGCAAATGAGATGGATCAAGAATGTTTTTACCGTTTTTTTAGCTCCATCAGAAGCGCCCAGGCATCACACTGGTGCCCCGAGTCGACTGGAACCGGGCAGACTGTGCTTGATCTCCAACAAACTGATTTGATGTTTTATTGCTCTCACATCTCCACCAGCAAACGCAGCAGGACAGAGTTGTCAGGGCTGTACAAAAAAGAGCAGCCCTGACAGCTGATGGATCCAGACTGACAGAGCCTGAGGCCAGCAATTCTCATCATCCATCTGCTTCAATTTGCCCAAAAAACATTTCTGAAACACCCCCCCCCCTTTTTACAAGCAGAAAGAAAATGGCTTGTAATCAAAGGGGGGCAAATTACCACTTTCTCTAACTGTTGGGAAATGAAATCATTCTTGTTTCAAAATTGGTTCCAGGAGTAAAAGTTGTCTCGACCAAGATAACAATGTGCTTCATTGTTTCTGGATTGGAAAATCTAAGGCTTTCCTCACAACGTGGGATTTTATTTAAAGGAAAATTTTGGCACATCAAAACTTTCCCATTTATAACTTCGTAGTTTGTTTCATAGTTTGATTTGTTTCCTGAATATTCTACAAGGCTCATTATTACCTAAGTATGCATGCAAACTGAGGCTCAGTGCCACATTCACACTAGAGACGGCTCAAAGTTTAATAAACTCACCACACAAGTTTGTCACGATACCAGAATTTTAAACTTTAATTCAGTACTAGTATTGAAAAATGATACTCGATACCTCTTCTGATACCTCGGCAAAAAGAAAAACAAGTCCTCTGCACGCAGAATAAGAAACAGCACTAAGTGCTGACACATTAAAAGTCACATATTGAAGATCACGTATGGTTTTATATTTGATATGAATACATTTCCATATTTTTGGGAGGTTCTTTCTCATGTCCCATTTAAATTCTTCACCTTATTTTAGTGTTTACTCACAAACGACTTAAATCTGCTCACCTTACTGCACACACACACACACACACACACACACACACACACACACACTGCCTCTGTGTGTGTGTTTCAAACAGGAAGAGTATTTTTTTATAAAGTCACCCAAAAAACACAACTCACGTTTTGAATGTTTCCAGCCATGATTCTGTTTTCACATCAGCAGGTGAACCGTGTGTGTGGAGGAGGCCGATCCAAACCAACGTGGTGCTGAAGGACATCAGAACCAACCAGGTGCGTTCACTGCTGCTTCACCTGGTACTTGCTCGTAAAATATTTGTTGTGCTATAATACCAGATGACATCTGTGTGTGTGTGTTAAGTTAATCAATAGTTAATGTTGTTCTGATTGTAGTTTTAATAACATCAAATGTAAAATCAAAGGAGATCAATTCTTTGGACAACCCTGTGTAACACTTCTATGAGTCATGCTAAAGGGTTGTTGCAAACATCTGATTTTGTTTTCAACTCAAAAGATTCTGATTTATTTTTAAGGCAAAAACAGCAGTTTTTATTCACAAATAAAACAGACCAATGGTAACTGTGTGAGGTTAATTCTTCAACTCTGACTTTGACTACTGCGCCTTAGACAGCAAGCATGGCTGTAAACTGTGCAAAGTAATGGGCAAGGTGCACGGAGCTTGTATTTAGTCTCTTTATTAAGCATAGGTTTGTTCTGGGCGTTTGGTTGAGTGTCATCTCCCCTTCCCTTTAAAAGACAGCTGTACCTGCACTTGGAACGTTGCTATTTTAAAAGTCAGATTTGTTGGAGAAGTGAACAGTTTTCTGCTCATCTCACCAGGCTGTGACAAACATCTGTAATCTCCTGTCAGATGATTTGGAGACTAATGACAGCTGTCCCTGTGCACTCACACCTCCAACAGAACTCAGGCTGGTCACTTGCGAAGAAACGCAGTGCGGCAGTGACTTTAACAGGCATCGAGGTGCACGGAGACAGCTGGCAAATCATCTGACGGGAGATTACAGATGTTGTGTGCGGTCCTTGGACAGTGGACCTTCCCAATGCTCTGTCCCATCCACAACGTCATCTGACTGCACGTGTGTGAACGATATTTAGCTGAGGATGTGTGTAACAAGCAGAATGCACATGCCTGTGCATGCTTTAAATACTGTACCACTGACTTTAGATCAGATTTCATTGGTCAGCGGTGATCTATCTATCTATCTATCTATCTATCTATCTATCTATCTATCTATCTATCTATCTATCTATCTATCTATCTATCTATCTATCTATCTATCTATCTATCTATCTATCTATGAAGATGGTTTAGATCATAAAATATTCCCAGTCTTCGATCCAGCCTCTGTCTTTACTGACTGAGTCATCTCAGCAGTTGATGAAGATTGAGGCTGGATTCTTATGTTTACATGCACACCGGCTTTTGTTAAAAATTGGTTTCAGTCTCGGACAGGCAAATGTTCACTTCAATCTGCACCACATTCATACTGGTCCTTAAACGTTTGAAGTCCGCCTGGCTGCCTCTGGATGAAAATGACTTGTTTGTGAACATCTCCTCAGCGTATGTGGTGGTGGTGGGGCACCATCGGAACTTTTCAATTTTCCTGCAATTTGGTGCTGAGAGAGTTTTTCAGCAATCAGAGAAACAATTTGGCCCCAAACTGTTCTGCTATGCTCTTTGGAAACAAACAGCAGCAGCACCAACACTTCCTGAACTTTTTTTTTCCCCTCACTGAAGAGTGAAAGCACACACCGTAAGGACAGTTTGTACATGATGTACAGTGATAATATGATGCTAGTAAAATCTTATTCCTAAAAATATTCTCTTATCAAATCTCTGGAGATAACAAGGAGGAGACATGAATAAAGAGAAGCAGACGAGCTGTAGCAGGATTTTAAGATTTGATACAGCTGAGGGGTGGATTGTCCAAAAGAGGCTGCTGCTCAGTATCAGCAAGATGTCCCCGTGCAGACAACAGAGTTATTCTCTCTGAAGTTCACCTTGAAGCTGATTCATCCAGAATATAATAACTCTCTAAGGAGAGCGCCGCTGAACATTGTAGACACTGCCAAAGACGAAATAGAAACAGAAAATATTGACAAGTCCACCATAAAGGCAGCGAAATGTTGTTTTCTTTTGAAGCCCTGCAGCTGCTTGCAGGCACAACATGCACAGGCCAAAAACATTCAAAGAATATTCACCAGAGGTGGATTCAGCTGTGAGAAAACAAATAGAAATGAACAGAGAAACATTGAGATCAGTGCACCGTATCTGTCCTGCAGTAAGGGAAGCATTCAGTCCTTCACTGAAGCAAAGTAGCAATGCAACATTTACATACATTTACATACACATTTACATTACAAGGTTTTCATTCAGAATCCCAGTTAAGTAAAATTAATAACAAGAAAATGTTCTTAAAGTATCCAAAAATACTTTTGGTAGTAGTAGTAGTAGCAGTAGTGAAATGTCTCCTACATCTGAGGGGTCATGGGATGATTAACAGATGAAAAACAGTAATTCATGTTGACACTGAGAGGATTATCTCGACATCTCAGGATAACAACATTTGTTATTTTGACATAAACAAATGTATGAATGTATGACGGCTTAAGGCTTCTGTAGGGGCGATACATGAGGCTTTGTTTTTCTGAACACATCTTCAAAGAATGTGAATGTAATATTTTAAGACCTACAATACCAGACAGATTGAACACATCGCATGTTTACAGTACATAATCCTTTCAGAACTGAGTACTAAACTGAGAGCTACGAAAGACTGCTCCGGAGTGATATTAAAATTTCCGCCAAGAATAACGGAGAAGTCCCCACTCTCCAGTAATTTACTCTGGAGGTCTACAAAGACGACGGATTTATCATCATTTTAAGTATAAATATTAGCCAGTATCACTGACTGGCCCTGAACTTCTGCCAACACAGGCATAATCCTGCAGATCACCTAATAAGGCAAATAATTGACCTCAGTCTCCGATAATCCCTCTGCAAAATGTGGTGGTTGCGAGTGGATGAAAAGGACTTTTTAGGGCCCATAAGTGAAGCCTGTTGCACTGTCCGAGTCTTCAATGTGTGCGGTCCGCCTGTGCACCATTGCAGTCTCTGAAACCTTCATATCTGCCCCGTAGTCTCTCTGGAATAGTACGAGAAGACCTTGACGGACAGCTGGAAAATCACATGAAAATTCAACTTCAGGCTTCAAGCTATGCACTCGTTTCCCTGGCTGCTTGGAGGATGTCTTAGAACCAGAAAACTCTTGCGATGATGGTCCTGGTTATCACGTTTGTAGCTCTGACTGAGCATGGATCCTATGAGTCTATGAGTGGAGGATTGATGCCAAGAGAAGCTGCCATTGAGAAAGACAACAGTATCACTCCTCTCCTGCCCCTCAAATAAACTCACTAGTGTCACTTCAGCCTGTACCTACTCTCACATTTCCTTGTCTTGCCATTCTTGCATGCAATCCATCCAGATGCATCCAGAAGATTTAATACACACATGAACAGTAGGGGCAGTATGAGATTTGGTCAGGGGTCATTAGGTACATTGGCAGTGACAACAATGTAAAACGTTTTGAAGACAAGCCAGTTACCCACATCTGTACGATTTGTCACTGCTGCTGTGCAGATCGTGGATAGTTGGAGGCAAATCGGTGCCATTTTAGAAGTCAGTGATCTGAGAATGAACAAAATAACATCTGTTTACTGTTTATATCATAAATCCAGAGTTCTTCATGATGCAAATGTATGTTTAAAAAGCAAGTACATATCATTTCAGACCCTACCTCTCCCACCTGCCCTGCAGTAACCCTTGTGTTCCCACCATTTCCCATCACCTGACCTCCCACATACACACCTTCCCCATCAGGAAGTCTATTGCTATGTCTATTGCGCTTCTGCCTTTCTGTTCCAGCTGTTTTCTCTGCCTGTCCGAGTTGTGTCTGTTATGACCCCACCTGCCCTTTAGACTCCTGCAACTCGGGGCAAAACAACAGGGAAGTTTATTTTTGCTTATCTTTAGGATTCCACAAAGTTATGACTGAGAGGCAACAGAACAGTGAATGAGGAAGATGTTAATGCTCACTTGAAAACTAGTTGACAAATTGCAGGTCAATTAACCTCCTACTGGCACTGTTTGCTAAGCTACATGTTGCCATCTAATGTAGCAAATCTAGCATTAAAAAACAGAACACTTGGGGTGCCGGTTCGCTCGGTAGGTAGAGCGGGTGCCCCACAAACCTAACCTGTGGCCATTTGATGCATGTCATTCCCCCTCTCTTTCTCTCTCCACACTTTCCTGTCACTCTTCAGCCGGTACTATACAACAACCCAACAACAACAAAAAAACACTCTTATATTTGCAATCAAGGCACAAAACATAAATCATACTTAGATATGAACATAACGTCCCCCACAGCCAGAAAGACAGCTTTTATCCCCAACATATCCATCGAACTCTGTGAACCAGCAGATGAACCAGCCAGCACACTATAGAAACCGCTCCAAGGACCTGGTTGGATACATGCACACCAGGAATTATGTCTATTGGATGATTTTTCATGTCATGATCAAGCGGCTGGGAAATGAAGTCAATGCGGAAGTGTTGAAAACTGTTCAGTGTGGACACTTTGATTGACAGGTACAGTGCTGGTACAGATGGCTTATCAGAGCATTCAGGCGTCATTTGGCCCACTTCAGGTCTGCTGATGATCCATGTCTTTACCAATATTTAGATTAGACCGGAGGCGGAAGAAGCAGTACAGCCAACACGGCGGCAGCCAGCACCGCCATGTTGGCCAATCCATTTTCAGAAACCTGTGGTAAATGGTAAATGGACTGTACTTATACAGCGTCTTTCTAGTCTTCCGACCACTCAAAGCGCTTTTACACTACATATCTCATTCACGCACATTCATACACTGATGGCAAGGTGCCAACTGCTCATCAGGGGTTCAGTATCTTGCCCAAGGACACTTCGACATGCAGACTGGAGGGATCGAACTGCCGATCATCTGATTAGTGGACGACCCGCTCCAACTCTGCCACCTCGCCGTGGGTGACGTCACTCGTGGTCTGTCCATTCTTTATACTGTCGCTGGTCATGATTTACATCCAGTGCCAATGTTTAGTGGCTATGCAGGAAGTAGTGTGCCCTTTATGAGTGTAAGTTCATTGAGTTTGCAAAACATCGTCACTGAAACGGAATTATCCAAGTTATTGTCTGGCAACAGGACTGAATTCAAATATCATCATAAAAAGCAGCGGAAATAAAAGACTCTACAGTTACCTGTGCTCAGCACTATTTGTGTTCTCAGCATGGCTATACTGCTGCATTTCACCCACAGTACTCTGGCTTCACATAACAAGGACTACCTATGTCATTTTAAGGGCAATTTGAGTTGGCCTATTTCTGACAAGCACCACTTGGTCGCTCTGTTGCAAAGTGGCCATTGTTTCGGCAACACAGCGATCGTCTGGCCATCTGTTTCTGCAAAAGAGCCAGCATCCGAGGCGACACCCCTGATGTTTAATAAATAAGCCAGGGTTCTCTAGCAGGGACAGGGCTGCACTGAAAGCATGTCTTCTCTCCTGAACAGCTCGGATGGCTCTGGGGCCAGACGTGTTCTTCAGAGCGTACGCGCTATCCGACCACCTCTCGAGACGAGCGTCTCAGATAAGCCCCGAGTGTTTGATGGGGAAAACTGTCTCCCTTCCTTTATCAATCTCAAACAGAGAGCTTTTTCGCACCATTATTCTGCGCTCTAACTGATAAGGTGTGGAGAGTCCAGAGTGGCGTGAAAGACATATTGTGCAGGCCTGTGGTTTGCAAAGATAAAATGAGACTGAACCACAAAGGTCAAAGGCATCCGAGAACACGCTGAAAGAGTCTGTCAATGGAACATCCAAAGATCATGTTTAATTCCAAACCTTTATCAGGAAAATGTCCTGTGTTCTGTGGAAACACGTTCCTGAGTATGACATGAATACTATTTCAGATAATGTTACATTCAGGGACAAAAACAAATTCTTCTTCTAAATCCAGAATGTTAGCTTTGTTTCCTGGAGTCCAGTGTTTTGGACATGGTCATTTGCCCATGTCTGTGAGGGTCCATGTGGACTGTATGACTGCGCTGACCCAGATGTGTGATGCAGTCACCCAATATAGTAGCACAGTAACAAAACAGTCTATTTTGGACGATATACGGGTTCAGAATGCTTGAAGTGAACTACGCCATGTCTGACGTCCATGACCTGACGGTCTGTCTGTCACAAAGGTGAGGTGAAAAGGCTACCATTTTAGCCGCCTTGTGGCAGAATCCTCCCTAGCCCACAACTTTGTGTGTCTTTTTGTGTGTCTTTGTAGTCTGAACATGATAATTCGTACAAATGGTGATAATAGCGCACAATTTGAGGCAATCTCTCCTGAAAAGGCTGAACGGCTCCAATGTGGCATTTTAAAAAGAAGTTCCAACAAAAGCAGCTTTCTACGATTATTAAATGGAAATTCTAGTTTATTGCTGCTGCAAGAGAGTAAGGAACACAGCATCTAGTGTCAATTACTAGTGTCAGAAAAAGTCATTTCTATTTTCTATTGTGTAGCCTGCAAGTCTGTGCAAGGTTTGCTTGAATTCAGAAGACTTTATGGATAATTCCAATTTTTTTCCTAACATTTACGATAACATTATGATCTGGGAACACGGCAAAGTCAAGAAACATCAGTCGCAATGAGACAAGCTGTAACCAAACAAACAAAGTTCATTCATTTCATCTAAATCACCTTATTCAGATTGAAAGTGAGCGCACCGAAAAGGTTGAAAATAACTTTGTGATCGGCGGATGATCCGCAGTCTGCATGTTGAAGGGTCCTGACTAGAAAAGTGTGATAACATTTAACATAATGGATGGCAACAGGTGCAAAAATATGAAAATAGTTACATGCTATCTTTATCTGCTTGTCTAAAAGTTTAAAATTGAGTTGTGTCGATCGTACGTTGTTGTGTTACTTATCCAGGTGCTGGCTCACAGTCGCAGCTGCCTCTGTCTCTCCATCTACACAATTCAGGTCACATGGGACAAAATGTCAAATTGGTCCCAGGTGAGAAGGCAGACCAGGTTTGGTTTCAAGGCCAAAATGCTACAGTTACCTCGTCTGGATTAAGGAAACTGAGGTCTGCACCTGGAGCTCCCTGGTGGCTGACCTTTAGGCCAGCGTGGGGCTTCAAGTCACCACTCACAGGGAAAGGAGCAGTGGTTGATGACTTTACACTTGGTTTGGTAGCAACATGCAACCGAGTAAACCTTAAAGCCAAGCACAACAGTGCATCACTGTGAATATCAGCTCAGTCACCTGGAAAATATCAGAGGCAAGTAGCCTCAGTAGCATCAGCTCCTGTCAGTGTGTGAGGCTCTGACTGATGTGGATGTTGACATGAGGCAGAGCAGGAGCACAGTGATTGGTGCGAGTGCTAAACAAGCTCTCATTTACAGTGTCTACCCGGGGGAGCAGAGGGGCTGCCTGGCTGCCTGACCTGAATCTGCCGTCTGATGCCCCCAGCTACACCGTGGAAGAAACACAAAATGTCAGGAATGTTTGTCTGTTTTTTTTTTGTTTTTTTTACTTTAAAGAGCTGTTTTTAAAATCAGCTTTCTGCTTCTGTCTGACAGCTGGAAAGATGTAACGGAGGAGTTCCTCTGGTCAGAAGTCTGTCAGCTCAGGCTTCACTTCACACAGCGTCATCCGCTCTGATATGATGGAAAGTTTATTTTAAAGTGATTTGTTTGTCTGAGAGAAGACCTGAAGAAGCAGAAGTTCTGTCAATGATACATATTTCTGTATGTTGTATCATCACTAGCGCTCACAACTGGCATTGTGAGCCTGAAAATTTGTCTCCCATGATCAGTTTCTCAACCTCGGGCATGGGGTCATTTTTCTATAGTAGCCCAGAACAGATCTGATCTAGATATAGACTTTTTATGTCAATAAAAAGTTACATGCTTGGAAGGAGAGGGTGAGTTGTGGAAGAGTATTCATTTGGTTGCAATCTGCAACGCCTGTGGCTCAGAGGTAGAACGGGTCGGCTCTTGGGCAAGATACTGAACCCCAAATTGCTCCCGAAGGCTGCGCCATCGGTGTGTGAATGAAATATGTAGTGTAAAAGCGCTTTGAGTGGTCAGAAGACTAGAAAGGCGCTATATAAGTACAGTCCATTTACCATTTACCATTAACTTTACCACTAGGTGCCACTAAATCCTACACATTGGACCTTTAAGGGAAGTTTTACCTTGCCACTGTCGCCAATCGCTTGGTTGGGTGGGAATTGTTGGGTCTCTGTAAATAATATACAGAGAAAGTGTCATCAGATAACTTCTTGTTCATAATTTGGCACTATATAAATAACACTGAATGAATGTTTGAACTGTTCAAACACTTCCTGTTATGCATCAGGAGCTCTGAAGAATAGCAAAATTATAGCAATTCTAGATTAATAAGACTGCTAATTTAGATATTTTGATTATATTAAATATATAACAAAACAACACAGAGTAACTGCTGTGCAACTGTGTGAAAAGCAGACGCAAAGAGGTTGAAAATAGAGCTCCAAATCTCCAAAGCAGCAAGAATCTGCTGAGTGTTTTATTTGGAATGTTTTTTTTTATTTATTTATATTTTTGCCAGAAAAAAAAAGTCAGGAAATGAAAATAGAGAAACAGGAGGAATCACACTGAATGAAGGTGTCCAACTGGAATTGGACCAGGGATGTAGCGACCTTGTAACGTATTTGGAATGCTTCCATTGAACCCCCATGATGCTGAGAGTTTTCTGTGTTTTCTCTTATTTAGCATACTGTATACTGTACACATTTTAGACATTAGACATTCACTGCACATCTGCCATTAAAACACATTAAATGAGATTTCCAGCTCCTAAAATTGGTACTTGTGATAATTCCTCCGTGTTTCTGAATGCTGGATACAAGTTGTTGCCGTTTTGAGGCTTCTGTTCAGCTTGTTACATTGTGACATCCATTTTTTTGCAAACTCCTTGACAGCGAGGATTTTTAGGGGGCAAGAACTTAGATTGAGGTTCCTCCTGTGGAAATGCAGTTCCTGAGTTCTTCAAAAGGTTCCCGGGCTGCTGGAATAGTTCCAGCAGTCAAAAAAGAACTAAAGTAAGATATCTCAATTTAAAAACAGAGCCACTACAAGTTGAGCTGCCTCCACTACCTGCTCTCTATCTATTTTAGGCTGTAAAAGGTCACAGCACAGACGAAAGCGCCCTCCGGCAGATTTGTACTTTTGGGCTTTTAGGCACTTTGGCGGCCTGATATCTCAACCACCTGCGGACAAGTCCCGCTAATGATGCGAATGTTTTGTTCTGCCACATTTTCTTGCTGCCTCTGTAGAAAAGTGTCTCCCAGAAAAGAGATACAAGAGGAGCACAAGCGAGAGCTTCCCGTTGAGAGCACGAAGATAAAGATATCCAAGTGTTCTTTGGGAGAACGAGTTAATCCGCCGCAGCGTGGCTCGATACAGGAAGCTGTCAGAGTCCGCCGCAGATGATTAAGATAGGGAGCTGTTGTGCGCTTGGATGTGTTTTTATCCACTTTTCTGCTGCTGCTACACAATATCAGCGTGATAAATGTGCAGCTCTTTAGGAAGCACGTTTTGCTCAGTGGTTGCAATTTCAAATTAAGAACAATGAATGTCATTTCTTGCAATTACAAGAGTAGTGCAGTTTATTTATCACTGTAGTTTAAAGTAAAAATCCTGCAGTTTTCTTTTCATTTCCAGCTTTGTTGCAAAGCATTCCTGTGGTGCCGCTGCACTGAACTTCCCAGAGATGTGTAGAATTTTGTTTTTTTTCTAGGAGGCAGGACCCGCTTTAGAGGTTTTTGTCTTTATATGAGATGTTACCTTCAGGGCCCCTCCAGCATCTTTACTCATCATCTTTATGGGTTCCATGCCAAAATAAGAGGAAAGATATTTACTGACCATAAACTGTAGTAATGATCAGTTTATACAGTATGTGGGCAGACCATGTTACCAGCAGTTAGTGTGATTTATGTTTATGCAGGATGGTTATGGCAACACTCATAGAGGACAGAGCACCCAAAAGACTAAGAATGGGCACCCCAGACCCTAAGGTTTACCTAAGGTCCCAGATAGCAGACCAACACTGAAGTTGATGCATCAACGAAATCTTATTGCAATGATGAAAAATAAGATCAAGACAGACATAAAATCAATGTTAGTTCAACTTAAAATCAATCACTGTTTTATCATTAAACCAACACTGAACATTATTTAAACCAATCCCCAGATAGCAGACCAACATTGAATCAACATAGTCTTGAATATTCAACCTCCACAAAAACGATGGTTCTGATGGAATTTCAACATTGAATCAAGGTTGCCATGCTATCTGGGGTATCCCCACTGCTTTTTGTTAGACTCTCGTGGTTTCATTGTTCATGTTAACTACCTGTTTCTCCCTCTATTAATTACCTCAGGAAAGTTGAAACAGTAAAGGCATCTGTTGCTGTACGTTACAGGATTTGAGTAGCTAACATGTTTTGAGCATCCTAAGTCACTATCCTTTTAGTCAATAGACCATTTATTTGAACCTGTATTCAACCTGGTTAGTCCCATTGAGATAAAGTAAACTTGGAGAACCTTCCTTGTATGTGGCACTAAAACCAATCATCAATATTCTCAATGTGGTTTCAAATCCCTGCCAGCTAAGGGGGTATGAGGTAATTCTGGGGAAGCAAGCCCAAACTGTGCAGCCTGCAGCCAATCAGCTTACTGACCACCTGATGGTGATGGAGTATTGGAGTGTAGTGAAGAGTCAAGAGGCTCTCAGCAGGATTCTGACACAATCTGCTGCATCACCTATACATTGTTGTAAACCACCCACCATTTCAGGTTGGGAGAAATCCAAATCCAGTTTAACTTGGGGTTTACTACCAATATAAGAAGTTCTTTCACTGACTAAGAAAGGTCTAAGGACAGAGGGTGTCACTCCCTGTACAGATTGTAAAGCCCTCCGAGGCAAATGTATTTTGTGACTTTGATTTGATTAATCAAGACAAACAGTCCAACTATAATCCTGTATTTTCATATCCTACTCATTTGCTTTGCCACATATGTTGTAGAGTAATTTCTGTTTGGATTATGTTCACTGGTCATTTCTTTCCAGTCCAGAAAACGTTACATCCTATACTGTAAAGACTTACATTACTCAGCGAGGCTGAGGTTTGAGTCTGGCTGCTCAGCTGCTAAATGCTCCGCTATGTTCACCGGCTAGTCACTAACTGTGTCCTCTGCTGTTTGGTGCTGAGCAGGTCGTGTTCAGTTCTGCTACTGGAAACAAAAGTTGATGAGAGCAGAGTGCAGGGTCAAAACAAAGAGCTAAAATATACTAATAAGCTCTGAGGCGGCTTCAGAGTTGGTCATAATTCTCTGCGAGTTTGTCACTATGAGCCGCCCATTTAACGTTACACGTAGTCATTTGATCCACGTTAATGCAGGGAATATTGATCGATGCTGCTTTAATCACTGAGTCTGCCCTCATATTTAAGACCGTCAGCTCAATTGTGCTAAGAGAGCGTGATGCAACACTGATGTCAACGAGAAAGGACGAAACCTTCCAATGAATCGAGGACTGCAGATGTGTGTGGGGTCCCTGTCAGCCTCAGCCTTCACTACAGAGGCCTCAGTATCTGTCTGCACAACAGGGATGTCTATAATCATACCTCTGATACCCTCCTCCCCCCTCTCCCCTCTCCTCCGCACACATTCATGCCAGCTGTCTATCACAGGAGAGTATGTAATGACAACTTACAGAATTGCTTCCTGACTAAACATAGCAAAGCCCCTCTGGCTATGGCTGAACTGCGCCTGCTGCGCCTTACACCTCCTTAGCAAACAGGAGGCTTGTCTTCTTTTTCCATGTGTGGCCACGGGGGTGGGGGGGAGGAGGAGGAGTCATTACCATTCATTGCCATGTGGGGGCGCTGTGGAACTTTGCCTGCTGCAGGTGGGACACACTCTTGTTGATTCTGCTCTGCACTGGAGGTTTAAATTAAACATTAAACAGTGAGGAAAATGAGAAGAGAGGAGCGGGATGACTGAAATGGAAGGAGGTAAGGGAAGGAGGGAGAGAGAGAGAGAGAGAGAGAGAGAGATTCTATTCGTGTAAAGTCTGCTTTCTTTCTTCACAGAATCTGACATAACACAGTGGGTGGGTGATTCATTGCTCATCAGGGACGTTATATTTTGGCAAAGGATGAATATTTTGGCGCCTTGAGACCTTTTACTAACAGCCTCTGTTGTATTGCAAATATATATGAGGTCCTCGGGGACTGACTTGAAATTCTGCTAGATTACAAAGTCAGGAATGAAAATGAAACGCACCTATCATTATTAAACATGCGCATAGGAGTGAGAGGTCTCTGTGGGAGGGCTGGGCTAAAGATTAGGTGTGTTAGGAGTGTTGTGAGTGGAGTTAGTGTTAGATGTGAAGGGTTGGACGTGTTCAAGATTTCATGAAGGGTTTGGTTTGGTGTTTTAGCTATAGAGGGACGGTGTGTTCAGGATTTTGAGAAAAGCGGTCTGGGTTGTTCTTAAAATGTCGCCAATGATGACAAATACAGCAACACTGGAGCTTTCTTTCCCATGTGAGGGCCAGATGTGATGTAATCCAGTGGCTGAAATGTCAAAAGTGGGCACAGGCAGACGGAGCGAGAGGATTAATGCAGTGGCTCTGAGCCATGCAGCCAGTTTTGCTATCATGACCTTGTCGACTAACTGCCAGTCAACTCAGACCTCCGAGGGTTTCTGCTTCCTTAGCTGAGGCCGACGCCGTGTCTGTCACGCCAAAAATCCTCCTCCTCGCAGGCCCCCCCGGAGACGCCGCATGGCAGGTAGGCAGCGGTATAGAGAGACTGTTTTTTTCTGTGAACTTCAAGAAAGCAACCGCCTCCAACCCCCACCGACGCTGAAAGTAGAGCGAGATTAGAGACCCAACTCAATCAACCTTGGCTGGAATTTTCCCTCTGAATTAAGAAATCTGTCGGGGACAATTGGAGGACTTACTCAAAGACACACACACACAAAAGTGATTTTTATTGTGTAGCCAGGCGTTTTTGTGTCTAGAAGAAAGTGAATAAATTAAATCACATTAGCTAGCGCCTAAGTACTTGACACCGGTGCCCAATTAAGATCTGTGAGGCCTGGAGCAGAGAGCACAGAAGGAGCCTATAGCTTTTTAATAGCAAATATATGACAAAAGCACTATGCTTTTGACTTTGATAACCTTGTTTTAATTACGCAGCTACATGGCCGTCTTCTAACCCCCCCCCCGCCTCTCTTTGGTGCATTTAAAAGCAGCCTCCACAGTCAGGGCCATTTGTTCAGCATAACGACAGCTTTGAACTTGCGGGGAAAAAAAGTATGCAAAAATCTCTCCTTTGATGAAGAGGAAAGTGCGCTTATTAAACAATTAGCATAGTTATTCTGGTGGTAATCACCCAGAGAGAATGCAAATTGGCAAGAGAGTTTAAAAATAGTCCTGTTTGAAAATTCCATGCAGCATCTAATACCTGACAGCGTGCCCCGAGGCAAAACATCGCTACTGCGTCTCCAGTGTAGCTGCAGAATGCAGATATACATTCATAAAAGCAACAGTATAATGTACATATTCGTTGTCTTTTGAATGTTTCTTGTTGCTTTTCTGTCACAAAAGCGTATTAATGTTGTACAGACGCGTGTTTCCAGCAATGAGAACAGAGCTGTGAGGAGGAAGACATGGCAGCAGCAGCAGCAGCAGCAGCAGCGTCTTTCTGACTTGGTTAGAGATGAAATACTGATGAGGCAGGAGCTTTTATTACCTCGAGATGCTTCAGTGTTTTAGCCTACATCACACACATACACAACATTAAAGTGCTACGCTCCCTGAGATCACTGTTTTCCATGCGTTCTCCATCTGCGGTGCTAGGATCCCGTCGCTTTGGTGTTCCGACAATGGAAATCTCAGAGATCACCTGTCAGTCAGGAGGTTTGTTCAATACCTGAGGTTTAAACTCCAAATGGGTGAGAGAGTTGACAAGTTTGGGATCTTTTCGTCAGAAAAATGCAGAGAAAGTAAAAACATATGCACATAATGCATCCGCATTTTATACTTTTTGATTTTGAAACTCTAGCTGTGTCTGGACAGGTCACACATCGATTATACAGAACTATGTGTGAAAACCCAGTCTAGTGTGGAAGAACTTGACTGACCTCCACCTCATCCAACACTCTTAAGATGAACTGGAACACAGGCGTTGGAGTCAGGCGGGGCTTATCACATTGTTGGACCTCTCTGATGCTCTTGTGTCTGAATGGGACCAAATCCCTGCAGCCAGGTTCCAAAATTTGGAGGACGGACTAGAAACCAGAAGAGTGGAGGCTGCACATTAATGCCCATGGTTTAGAGCCAAAACCATTGGGGAGGAAAGGTAATTGCTGTGTGGGTCATATTCATTGGCATCCTTTTTTTCCCTGTCAGGAAGTGTTGCACTTGAAAACACAGGGATGTGGTCTGGGTTACAATCTGACACATTGATGGGGTTAGCATCCTGCATCCTGTGTGATGGTAGATACAAACAAAACCCTTCGGTTAAGGTTAGGGAAAGATTGTGGTTTTATTTGAATACTGAAAAAAGTCATTTTCTCCCATGCATCGAGTCAGCGATGAGTTTTTAAATATTTATCCCAGATCACTATCTGCTGGGCTCAGACTGCACTAAAACTCTGAGAGAAACTGAACAGATTTTCATCTTTCTAATCGCACACTGCAAGACTTGAAAACGGCGCATCACACACTACAGGATATTGTTAAGATTATCGTGCAAGAGGGAGCAATGTGCCCCCCCCTCACGTGATCTCACGGGGAAGCAGTTGTCAACAAAATGGAGACAAATGTGGCGCAACAACAACTCGCTGTGCGGTGAGAAAAACAAAAAAGGTGGGAAATGAAGGCACCAGTCTGGTGGAGAAAACGGTTGGGGAGACGCCGTCAACACGGGTCATCTGTTCTTTTTGTGAGAAGTGGAGGTGAGATTTAAACAGTTTATTTAAACTGACATCTAGATTTAAATTCCTAAATATAAAAACATGTTTGGACGGGTTAAAGGTTCTCTATGTAACGTTCAGAAAACACAGCAAGCATCGTCCCACAAATCGTCCAGAAGCGACAAACATTGGACAACCATGTTTAAAATGGTAGTCAGAAGGGTTCCATTGGGCCCAGACAAGTACTCTTGCCAGACCCATTATCAAAAAATAATTACAGTAATATAGGCAAAAAGACGTGATCATCCGTGAGATGTGATGTGATGTTTTGTTGTCTAGTCTAGTCTTCAAATGGTTCAAAGAGCTGCAACAAGAAGCAAACTAAACTAGGACCACATCATTTGACCATACACCAGTTTTATCTTCACTTCACCGGCTTATTGAAGGGGCTTCTGATTAGGCAGTGATTAGCTGATTAGATGTTGCTACCCTCGCTAGTCGACAACAGAAATACGAGTCAGTTACACTGTTTATAACATTTCATTAATGCACAATGCCTACAGCTGTTGTGTATATGGTGATTCTGTTGGTCTGCTCTGTACACAGTACATCTATTGGGGATCCAAATAAATAATAAAGGTCCAAGGACAGAGAATGTTAAACCCCTGAGGCAAATGAGATTTATGATTTTGTACTATGTAAATAAATTCTGACTTGACTCAAATGACTTAAATATCTTGTGTAAACTACATTGCTTAATGTAATCTGATTATTTCAAAGGATTTCAAAGACAGATTGCTAACTCTACATATGTAAAATAATCCTGCCTGGTAATATGTTATACATGATTAGTGTGAGTCTAGTATATACTACACATTATCAAGGTGTCTTTACAGATGATTGCTGAAAATAGTGAATCTTCATATTGTCACTGTCCAATTAAAACAACGCATGTCCCAAATTCTCAAAAACTAGCTGACAAAATGAACCTCAAACTCTGTAATGAGACATCATGAACACCAAAATGAAAATCTCCTGTTTGCACAGTCGTCACTGAACTGTTTAATATTAATATGAATGGATTTGCGTGAATTGTCCTCCGGCGCTGGGAAATGGCGCCAATATGGAAAAAAAAACTGTAAAAACTGTAATTCCTCGAGCGGCCACTTGAGACAGGCTGCAGAAGTGAGCCAGTCTCCGTAAGTGCCCATGTTCAAATGTCCAACTTCACAGCAGAAATAAACATGTTTACAGCCTGGTACAAAAAACTGAGGGGTGTACTGATTGGGAATTTATTTATTTATCTTTTTTTCCATTGGTCAGTGACATTCTAAATGCTGACAATAGACAAAAGAGAATTTGTACATTCTATATATAGAAAAAAGTCATAATCATCAACGTGCACAGCGACGATATAAACATGTTTTTATCCTTTTTAAATGACATTATTTTCCCTTGATTTAGTTTCTGATGTTGATTATGAATTTTATGAGATAGTGAGACTGAAGAGATGAGAAATTACTGATGATCTTAAAATATGCTCAAAGTGTAAACATTCATAATTTAGATAATTCAGGGAGGGCTCTCTCTTTCTCTCTCTCTCTCACACACACACACACACATTCCAGTCATTACCACTCATTGATTTTCTTTGCTGCATTGGACTTAATTTAATCCAGTTTATTTTTATTCCCCTTGTGATTTTTCGAAGAATCTTATTACGCCTCAGTTAACCACCATGTTGTTTGTGTCGTCATTTGGATTCTGTTACTGATGCGTTTGTGTCTCAGCCTGTCATCCTGATTTTCTTATTTCCATCTGAAGACGTTTCTATAGGCGCGTTGTTGCTTTTTTAATTTCACTTGCTGCGATGATCGATTGCATCTTCTCTCTCTCTCTTGTTTTCCCACCATCACATTTTATCAACTGCATTTTCCTTACTGTCATCAAGCTGCTGTTTTATCACCGCACAAATAAACTCAAACTTGTTTTGTTTGCGCAGCCGATAGTCTTTTTCTGCCGTCATGTCTCAGGATAACTGCAAATCCTTTGGCTTATTTTTCTTAGCATCATAACCCATTTGAGTCAGATGGAAAAATTACCCAGCTGTTACACACAGAAAAAAATGACTGAATATTCAGACAGAAGCTGTGGATAAATATTAATGTATACATCTGTGGATTTATAGACAGACTCAAAACAAAGACAGTTTCTCAGCTGGTGAAAATGGAAATGGGTTTATGGAGTGGGAGTTTACCAGGCAGAGATGATCGGATAAAAGGTCCTGTTGAGATGCATTATGGGAAATGTAGGATCCAGTGTTTTAGGGCCTGACACATACAAGTACTACAGGACATCTGACCTCTGGATCCCACAGGGCACGGCTCTGTGACGTGCCCGTGACCCAGTTTTGTTCCGTTCTTCATGGCTTCAACCCCACCAGGAGTGTTTTGCCAAATTTTGTTACCTTTGCTCAGATTTGCAAAATAAATATGCTATGTAGTTCATTTTTTCCCTTTTGGCTCTTTTTATGATCTGAAGCTTGCACAGGGTCTTTTATTTTGAAAAATCGACCAGCTTGTCGATGCTGTTGCTGTCTCTGTGTCTGTCTTCTGGCCCGTTCGATCTGCTCTGTGCTGCTTGACATAGCTTGTCTGTGAAAAACGGAACACGTATTCTCATGGAGCAGAGCAAAGAGCTGCTTCTGAAACACACATAAACGCTATCTGAAATAGCAATAATAAGCTCATGGCGGCTGCGCAGCTTAAACATGACGCAGCTGTACCCGGTGGGATCGAACCGTCAGACTGTCCTCTCAAGAAAAACGATGGTCACCGCACCCCAAATCATTTATCTGTTTACATTCATGTAACAAAGCCCTCTAGCAGCCATAGTAATTAAAAGGGAACCAAAGGCGGAAGTCAGGTGAGAAAATGTTTCCCTTTCAAACCAATCCCCCAGGAAGTGCAGCACCACCAGAATAAAGCTTCAACAGCGTGCTCTGGTTTCACAAGGAAAAGATGACACTTCCAAAATGAAGACTTACTGGATGTTTTGCAAATGTTTGTCGAGTTAACTTCCCCACCCCGGATAAATACTCAGCAGAGCTGCATCACTGAACCTTTTATGAGAAATGTGGAACTTCAGGTGGACGAGAAAGAACCAAAATGGGCTTTGGAACTGTGAGTGCAATACTTAATCCCATTAATCAGAGATGATTAACAATTGATCGTATGACTGTGTAATGTGCAAAGAGAATTATCACACAGGCAGTCTACGGCAGCTCTGGCCTCTTTCAGCTCGTTGTTTCGGTTTAAGGTTCTAGCACAAACCCACAAGCAGCAAATTAACTAGATATATTATTTATGATGAATACATTTCACAGCATACGAAGCATAAATGTAGAAGCCAGTGCATGCTTCACACAGCTCTGGTGCGTGGTATATGACTCATGTTTCAGGGTGGAAATAAGTGAACCTGTGCTGGAATGACGCACAGCATTCTGCTGCCCAATGTTGGCATTGGTTTGTACCGCAGTTAATCTTTCACTGTCTAATAACAAAAGCATTAATATCGGAGCTTTTCTAAAGCCTTTGAATGAGACAGGCAGCTCATCAATGAATAAGCGTATTGTTATGTTTTGATAGATAACACCATTCAGTCCATAACCTGCGTGATCTGCTCATGCTGACCCAGATATTTCTCAGTATTGTGCAAAAACCCGTTCCCAGAGTGGATGAAACAAGTGTTTCATTTACTAATGTTTCTATTTATTGTTTGACATTCGAAATAAAGTAAAAACAACAACCTTCCAGCTTGTAGGTGTTGAGCTAAACTCAATTATTTTATGCTGGATAGATATCCCGACTGTTAATCTTTCATTTCTGTGTTTTACACACAATCTGCACCATGTGTCTTCACTAAGTCATTAAGCCTTGTTCTCTGAACATCGTTGCAGATGTTGCTGTCATGACATCATGTTTTAATCAGCCCAATGCTTTACGTTTATTTATTTTTCATTTCATTAGGCTGTCTCATTGAGATCATCGTCCCTCTTTGTCAAGAGACGAAATATTCACAAAGCATCCCCAGACCAGCCATAGACACGCTTGTGACTCACAATACATTGACTTGTTCCATATATACAAACTCATGTAAAATCCCAACCATTGTTTGAGCACACATACACAACATACTTGAACCCATCCTCAAGTGTCCTATTCAAGAAAAATTACTGGAATTAAATATGAACAGGCACACTGATTTCCCCCCCACGTAACTTTCAACTTTATTGTAATAATCAACCCTCAATTGAGATGTGCGCAGTATACTTGTATGTATCAGCAGTGGGAGAAGTGTTGGAGAGAGGAAGAGCTTTATTTTGTACCCGGCATGTTAAAGAGTTTTCACAGAGAACAGTTGGTGGTCGTACTTTGTGCTTGGTAGTAGAAAATAGTTCTTTCTCACTGGAACATGTTCACAGTGAGCGCTGTGGATAATGTCAGGATGACGCATTCGTTCGCTGTAGGATTAGATTCCAGACAAGAAACCACAAATGTCTAATTATTAGTTTCAGTGGCTAAAGATTCCGAGGCTTCACATCATGCACAGACATAAATCCTATGCAAAACACTTCACGGCTTACTTATAGAGTGCCATTTATTACAGCTCGCTGAAGCAACACTTCAAAGAAAATAACTGTGAGGCATATATATTAAGTCAGCTATTATTTAATGCGGTGCTTTTATGTTTCGTGAGTAATTGTATTGTTCTATGGTTAGAAACTACTGTTTTATTTTTGTATGTTTTAGTAATTTCAGCTTGCTAACAGGAGTTAGCAGTCATTTCCATCTAAATCACAAACCCTTGAATTTTCATGTCATTGGACTGAAGGCTTCAGTAACAAGACAGTGGATTCTGGCAAGAATTGAAATTGATTTCCATCAAAGCTGGAGAGCAGTGAAGCAGAGCAACATTTCAATCTGTGAGGAAAAGAGGATTGTGATAAAGGAAGGAGCGGGCAAAGTCCTCAGAGTCCTGAATAAAGTTTCCAGTGTTGGTTGGTGGGAAGCCAATTAGCTGTTGCTGCTCTAATAGCAATGGGTTAATATGACTCTCGTTAACATTAGGGCACCTTTGTCATCATGGTTATAATAATAATAGCTCATAAAGGTGAAAGGGGAAATAAATGGCAGTGTCAGTCTGATGTTTTGTTGACTCATTGCGACCCCCTCCCCAGGATCTTCTTTTGCTCCCGTCATTATTACCCCAACTAATACAAGGCTTTGGCTATTTTGGCCTGTTTGAATGTAAACTTTTGGGGCACTTGTCGAAATGCCTAATGCTGGAAATATGCTTGGAAAGACGGCAGAATATTACACAGTGGCTTTTTTGTGGTGCCACACACAAGTTGAACTTTGTACCCCACAAAACCTGGGTTTTGTGGGGTGCACAGCACAAATTATTCCACAAACGTTGGGTTGACCACAAATCTCACTGTGTCTAGAAGAGTCATTATGCTGATGACACTCACTTATATTTATCTGCAGCGCCAGATCATCCCTTGAGAAACTACCTCTGTACAGTGGAAAAATGATTGTTCAAGTAAAAGATGATACGGAATTTCTCAAATAGAGAGATTTCAGCAAACTTGGACTCTACAGAATAAGCCTAAAGTAAAAAAGTGTAATTTTTCACTCTGAGCTCAATTTTAAATCATATATCAGCGTTACACTGGTTGATTTTTATCATTTAAGAAATATCACTAGACTTAGACCCTACCTCTCTTTGGAAAATGTCAAAAGCTGACCCATGTCTTTGTACTCTTTCATCTGGATTACTGTAATGCACTCTATACTGGGTCACCTAAAATAACATTGACAGGCTCCATCTAGTTTAAATTCAGCAGCAAGAAGTCGATGTCCAGGAAAAGAGAACATATTACAGCTGTACTAGTGTCATTATATTGGCTACCTGTAGTGTTGATGATTGAGTTTGTCTTTGTTTTTTTAGGCCCTAAATGGTTTAGCACCTTCATACCCATTTGATTGCTTATCTGAGTGTGTTTCAAACCATTCCCTTAGCTCCTTTAGTGCTGGTTTGCTCAATGTACCACAAATGACTTACACAAAAATATGCTGAAGCAGCTTTTTGTTGCTAAGCTCCAAAGGTTTGGAACAAACTCCCATCACAAGTAAGAAAAGCAACTTCTGCTGATAGTTTGAAGAAACAACTCAAAATGCGATTTTTATGATCTTGCTTTTCATTAATTCCACCTCTTTTTTTTTTATCATTGTTACTGCTTCATGGTTATTATATCTCAAGCTTGTTTTTACCATTATTAAATGTTTTTATCACTAATATTATCCTTTCTTTTTATCCCTTACTCCAGGGATTTATTTAATCTCTTTTATTGCTTCTTATGTCTTCAGCTTGGATTCCTGTGTTATTCGTTTGTTTACAAAACTTTATATCACAGTGTTTTTGAGTCGCTATTAATTCCACTGCTCTCTATTCACTTGTTTTTGGCCTCAGCAGAGGTCTTGGGGTGAATGCTGCAATGCTTATTAAAGCACTCCGAACATGCTTGTGTGAACATACTCGAATGTTCCCAAAGAATTACAGTCTTTATAGTGAAAGCATTGTGCTAAATCCAGAATCCAGTGCTGAGGTAAAACCTGAAAATGACACATTTATGTTGGCTTGAGTTATGTTATCGTTGTCTCTGACAGACTTTGTCTGGTTTCAGTTACCATTAGACAATTATATTGTGTCTCATATAGTCTCATATAGCTTATAGCTTACTTTACATTTCCTTTACTACAGCAGCTTTGAAATAACTTCTTTCTGCAGAAAGAACTTCTAAGTACTGGCCAGACAATATGGGTCCAAACCTTAGACACAGTTTGTCTTTTATATTGCAAGGCAAAAAACAAATATCAGGTTGATATTAAAAGTAATTTTCTCTGGGCTAATTAACTGTCAGATATTAGATTTACCTCAAACTAAGTTTGTTTGTGTTTGACTTCACATTGACAAATATAGAAAATGGGAAAGATATCAAAAATCACCTCTGGGACAAATTCACGTGTTTTCTTCGACTTCCTGTGTAGCAGCTCGTGAACAATGCAGCAGTGGAGTCATGTTGTTTGCCTCTGAGTTGGGACTTTCACACTGACAGAGAGACACATCAGTTATTGATTGCAGCCATTACCAAACCTCAAATGGGTTATTTCTGAAATCAACATGGGATAAACAGGCCACAGAAGGGCCCCGAGGAGCGGCTGCCTTTGTTTTCGAAGGCTTCGGCTCTGCAGATGGAGCCCCAGGGTGCAGCCAACACCTGTCTGCTGATGGATTAGCACCTTTAAACAACAGTCTGCTTTAAATAACCAGATTGTGATGCTGCTCACTCGATGTGCTTTCAAACTGCTCGTCCATGATACCCACGTCACGTCGTTTCTTTTTCTCTTAAACCAACAGACATGCATTTATTTTAATAGCATGGCTCTTAACTCAAGATCCATTTAATGGATGTTTTATTGGTACTTTCAAACACATTGCATGGTCTTCATCAATTGGATGGAGTTTGGGTGTTGATTTGATAACACCACTGTCTTTATTTGAAGATGGTCTTCTATGCCAGGTGTCAGAGCATAATTAATCTGTGTGATGACATCTGAGCTATCTCCAGGGCAACTGCGCAATTATTATTTGACTATAAGGTCCATTCAGCGTAGCCCATGCATGAGCTTCATCACGTTTGACCAGTTGTCCGTTAATTGTGTTTACTTTTCGTTAATTTCCATGTTGGCTTGGCATCTACGCTTTCGTGACTACTGGGCAAACTCCATCTGCTGTTATAGATCATGCGATATGATTGAAAGCTTGGGCACAGCCACTAAATGGATCCTGCGGTGGGATTGTTTTCTCAAGGTCAACAATGAACTTTCATACTCAGACGTGTTTATGAGCTATTCAAAGTCTGGTCACGTCGTCATGCCAATCTCACCGGTTCTACTTTGAAACACAGCGATCTAAATAATAAATCTATTTAATAAGCGCTGTATGCAGCGTAATGCATTTCTGAGATATCTCATCTTGGCAGGCAGCAGATGTGTTTCAATTGCCTTTCTCATACATGTCTGATGGAACAGTGTACCTCTCTCACTCAGCCTGAGTGTCCTGGAAATGACGTTTATACAATATGTTTTGAAAACAGCATTATGCTGCATAATTAGAAAATGGAGGCTGCGGTTTAGGAGGAAGAGCGAGTCGTCCACTGATCACAGGGTTGGTGATTCGATACCCCATACCTCCTGACTAAGTGTCCTCGGGCAAGACACTCCCAATGGTCAGATCAGCAGCTTGCATGGTGACTAAACTAGCAACCAAAGCGTGATTCATGGTTTTATGGTTATGTTTGGACACACAGGTCTTGATGAAGGTTAGTGTCATGATTTTGGATTTCAGTGAAGTTCCCAGTGTTGCCAACTCCTAAGTAAGGAAAGTAAGCTATAGGCTGTCCTAAAAGTTGCTAGATGCTAAATGGCATTTGCATAATTGGCCATGTGCATGTACGTGTAATGGATGCTGTAGGAGACGAAAAGTCAAAAACATGCCATTAGCCTTCCCTCCCTAGTGTATTGAAGTCTGTGTTTTTCCTTCACTCTTCGTCAGCTCGTTTGTCTTTAAATCAAGTGTTCCACTCCATTCTCCAGTCAATGTTGGACTTCTGCTTTGTGTTTTGGACTACTGTCTAGTTTACATGGATTTATGATTTTACATGTTCCTGTACTTGTCTGCTTTCACTGGACCGATTCACTGTTTTTTTTTTCCTCTGCCCCCACCTGCCCATCAGTAATCCTTTTTGTGTATTGATTTGAGCATTAAACCATTTGAACTGCACCTTTTCTGTCTACATGTCTGCATTTGGGTCCAATCCTTCATGTTCCCTGTTTCCCAGCATGAAAGTCGAGAGTTACTATGAGGAGAAGAAATTCAGTTCATTGACTGAAACCACAATCTTTTACTTACCATAACTAGTGTTTTTGTGGACTCATGAACCCTGGTTTCTGCCGTCAAAGTCCTGGACTTCATACACCCACCCATCCACCCTGCATGCTGTAAATAAATGCAACACTTGCATCACAAAATCTTGCCATGGTACATAAACACGTATACTTTCCTACAGACATCATTAGTAGGAGACATGGTTGATAGCTTTTGCTTTTATTTAGTGCAGCTGTCTATGCTGCCCTCATAATGGTTCACATTTCTCTCACGCTTAATGCATCGCTTAATACGGCGACCTGACCTGACAGACGGACAAAATGGAATTTCAAGGTCAGGAGAGTACCAGCTTCAAACCCTTAATTTAAACCCGATTATCCATTATGATTTTAAAATTAGTTTAGAACGATTTATCCATTTACGTGGTGAAATTATCCACCATAGGAGCCATTATGAAACAGCATCTACTCAGTGTCCTCTCCAATTATCCCGCTAACGTCGGCCTTGATGAGAACGCTGCATGCTTTAAACGATCGTACTGAACGCGCATTAAAATGCTTCTTTAAATGTCTCCGCTGATAATTCTGAGAAAGGAATGTGGAGAATGTTATATCACACACACACACACACACACACACACACTAATCTGCTTCACATTGCTTGAGAAGGCTTCAGAATCAGGAGAACAGAAAGTTGATTAAATAAAATGCAAATGGGCATGAGATTTCACACTTGACTTTTAATGCAACTCTGAGACAGTGGGATGCAATTGCTTCATATTAGCATTCAGCCCATCACAGGCTTTTTTTTTTTTTATAATGTTCTTTACTGCACGACTACAGATAAAGCTGGAAAGTCATTTCACATGAGGGAATGTCGCTCAGTGACAGGTCCGTCCACCGCTGTAACATGCTAATATTTGGAATCTTAACATTCTGATTGATTTGTTCCCACAGAGACATCCATTAGTGGATCATCAGCCAGCGGTGGAGCCATTATTCTGGATGGACGGCAGGATTAGGAGGGGAATAGTTGAGCTGTCACTCTCTATAGTCTGAAGGAATATACATGTACAATGTAGGGTCTAATTTATCCTCAAGCACAGGATTTATCTGGTGCCTTAAACGCAGCATTTGTCACAACAGTAGATGACGTGTTGTGCTTTTTTCGGGTACGCTTTTCAGGTAGATTGTGCAGTGTCAGGCGAGTCTTCTAAAAAAAAAAAAAAATGAACAAGAGAAGAGAAAGTAATTCCTGTAAATTCTCAGTGATTAAAATAATGTCTGCATCTAATAATACTTGAATAATAACAAATGGAGGCCTGCTCCTAATTAACCCAGGTAAACATAAATTAAATTGAATAGACTTCATTTAAGTATACTCATGAGTGATGTACTAAAAGTGTGCTATTTAATCTATCTAATCTAAAATGTGTTTAGTTTGCTAATTACATACACTTAGTGCTACGAAAATATCCTGAAATACAACTGAATGCTATTAAGTTCAATTTTCACCTTTAAGATAAGATTTTTATTAACGTTGCACTTTTTGAAATACATTTTCTTCCAATATTTTTTTGGAATTATACCTCAAATGCACTTACAAGTCAATTCAAATTCAAATAACTATTTTTTTTACAAAGTATGGTTGGTCTTTGGTCATCTCACAACTCGAATACTGTAACGTCCTCCTGACGGGCCTCCCAGCCTGCACGGTGAAACCTCTCCAGATGATCCAGAAAGTGGCGGTGCGCTTTGTTTTCAATCAACCCAAAAGGGCACCACTGGCTACCTGTAACAGCGTATTTAAATTCAAATCGCCAATGCTGACTACAAAGTCTCCGGTTCTGCACCAACCAATGAACGACGCCTGGCTCTGCCTACACGGCGATCCAGACTCTCTCGTCTGTTGTTCCCCGTTGATGGAACGCACTACCAGTTCATACCAGATCTGGGGCGTCCCTCTCTACCTTTACAAACCTCCTGAAGACCTCCAGCTCTTCAGAGAAGACTTCCTCTCCAACACTACCAACAATTGGACATGCTGAATCTATCCCTCTAGGACTGTCACAGTACTTATTGCTGCACTAACATGTCCTAGCCGCACTGTACCATGATTATTTCCCTTTTTGTAAGTTGCTTTGGAAAAGAATCGTCTTCTAAATGATTAAATGTAAACGTCTACACATTTTGATTGAATTACAGATATATTTCTTCGTCTTCTTCTTCTCCAACAGTTATCTGTAAAGTGGATTCAAAATATTTGAAGTGGAAAACGTAGATTTGCCAGAAGCACAGCATAACTAAAAATAATAAAAAGTTATACTCAAGTATATAAAAGTGCATCTTAATGGTCTAAAAGTACAGTCAATTACGCTTAATTGTATTTCAGTATATTTTTAGTAGCACTGTTTAAAGTATATTTATACATTGTTAGTTAATTGAAAATAGCACATTGCAATAGTGCATTAATTGGGAGTGTACAGCAAGCAGACTAAAATTAACTGTGCTTTTTCTTTTTTCTTCTTTTTTACCTGGGAAGACTAAAAAAACAATGAGGTTAGAATCACCTCTACAACAGTGCTAACAGTGTCACTATGCTGAAATACTGTTTTCATTCACTAATTAATTGCGGCGGCTTCTGCTCTGAGATTTCTGCTGAACACAGCTAAGTTACCTATTTCTTCCAGCCGCTCAAAGATCCCTCTTATTTCTGCTCGGCTTTTAATGTGAAACGGCGGCAGGAATAGTTGAAAAAAATTACAAATTGGAAATAACTGGACATGCTAAGCGATTAAAAACAGTGTTTAAAAAAATAAAATGCATCAACAGCAAGCTGCCCTGTGATGCAGGTCAGCTATAGTCCTCACGGTGAAGCTGCAGAGTTCACAAACCCTCCAGCAAAGTTACCAAGCCGACTCCGATCTATCAAATACTGCTGTCTGCCATTGATTACACCCACAGACAAGAAGTGTGTGTACTTCCTCCCACAGTCCAAACACATGCACTAAACTCTCGTGACTCTAAATTGGCTGTTGGTTGTTTGTCTCTATGTGCCCTGTGATAAGCTTGTCCAGGGTGTACCCCGCCTCTCGCGCAAAGTCGGCTGGGATAGGCTCCAGCCCCACCGTGACTGAGGATTACTGGTTACAGATAATGGATGGATGTTTCATTCTACATTTTTTTCTGCATTTCTGACATCTGGAGAGATACAAGAGATAAAAAGTAACCTTGTAAGATGACTCTGTTCAGTTACTTACAAACAATCCAATAATTACATAAAGATTTACGGTATGCATACAGCAGTATGATTCTTTCATATCCAGTGTGGTTCCAGGGTCACTTATAAGGGAACTTTTGTAAGCATACACTAGATCCATGGCCTATGTCTGAAGTTATAATCAATAGACTATACAGAGATGTCACTGTGTGCAGAAGTTATCACATCTGTCATGGGAGTAAAGAAATAGGAATTCAGTTAACTTCATAAAGTCCTGAACCTTTGTGGAGGAACGCAGTATTTGCAGCTGAAGACATTCTCTTCACAAGATAAAACATTGTGATATCATTTCTACAAATGACCTACAGAGGTTAGAACAGCTAAACTTAAAAATAAAATGACATAATTATAAAATATCTGAGGTGAAAAATCCAAGCAAGTCCACTGTTGGTTTAATTAGCTCTTAACGCTTAGCCATAGCGGCTGTGGAGCTTATTGGCAGAACACTTTTGGAACAGTGCTTTCAGCTACACTGTGTACATTCTCTCATTTAGTGGAGGATAGAGAGCACGGGAGGTTTGCCCTGCAAATAACTCTGTTCGATCACAAAATGTAAATTTGTCTAGCTTTAGTGGAGAGAATATTGTGCTTTCTTTAACCGGTTTCATTTTGTCTTTACTGTCAGCAAGTTCTACTTGTACTACTTACACTGTTTGTGTATTCAATTGGTAGCCCCATTTCTGCCCAGAAGGAACCTCTGAGTGGCCCAGCATAGCTACATAAAACTGATAGATGACAAAATATACTACATATAGTCTATGGAAGTATTCACTTTTATATTTTGGAATAAAAACATGATGACACGATAGAGGGTTTTCCTAAAACCCAATCCATACGTAACTGTACAACATCTTTTGAGGATGGTTAAAAAAATGATCAAAGTTGTTGAAGCAGAACCAGAAATATCGTGTTTTATTCCACGCATTCTTTCTCTTGTCAAAACCCAGTACCTACATTGCCCACAATGCAACTGGGCTGCCAACAGTTTGATTGGAGATTCCTGTGTCTTATGCTAGAACCATGAATGTATAGTAAGACAATGATGCTCGGCCTTGCTTCCAATTTTACATCATGGCCACTGTGTGCATCAAAAATACCCAAATGACTTTATGAAATCTGTGACATCATCACAATATAAAGACTATGTACTGAGTTAGAGTTTGCAGGGCCAGCGGAAGTAAACCTGGAAGCTAGAAAACTTTTGGGCGTACGTGCCAGTGTGTGTGCCGGGCATTCTCATTGGATTGAATCGGTGCCATCTTTGGGTTTTTGGGCATCCAGTTCTATAACACATCTCTAGCTCGTACCCACTAATGTTGTCTTGAGTCGATGTTTGGAAAAATCCTTTCTCAGTCTACATCTACAGATTTGTTCATGTTCAAACTTGTAGTCATCAGCCCCAACAGAGGATTGACTGACATCAGATCAGATTAGACGTTTCACACATACCTTGTAAGGATGTGAGTCTAATGCATCAGCTATGTAAAATATGTCACCGATATACTCCACAAAAATAAGAAAAATGACTTAAAGGAGTAAGTCTACACACTGTATATACACACTATAGTTTCCAGTATGAACCCAGAGTGACAGCAGGCTACTTTAACATACATATTTAACATACTAATGCACTGCATGCCTGGGGCGCACAAATCAATGTCTGGGGTCTGGGGGTCCTCTCTTATGAGATCCTGAGTGTCAGAAAAAATTCACCAGAATGCAGAAAACGAAGTGTCTGTCAAAGTAACTCCACTCTGCACCGGCTGCCCTGGTGCTGCTTGGAAGTTGTAGTCCCCTGCTGATCGTCGCTTCAGGTCGACAGTCCACCGTGGCTGACAGGAAATACTCCAAGACAAACTGTTCAGTTTTCTCTTGTACTCGTTGCCACTGACAGCACCGATCCACTCGTGGTCCATCTGCCATTCAGAACTGTATTTGGACAGCCTCTTTCTGTTCACGGGCGAGCTTAAGCTGAAGGTGTTCACCAACATTTTTTAGAGAAATGCGCATCTGAGTCTCCATAACCAGGACAACGATGACACTGAGTGACAGAAAACCTGCCTGCCATTCGAGGTGTCATTCGTCATACCATTCCAAACATTCAGAATAAAAGGGTGTGCATGAAAATACATGACAAATCATGGCCTCTGCTGATTCAGTAAGGGGCAGTGCATTTCATTTTGCAGTACTGGATGACCCTGTAGGCAACCCTTCTAATAAGACGACATCAGTGCTTGCTAGTGTTGTAACTCCAAAGCAGGTCTGCAATCTTTTTGCAGCAGGCTAAATTGCAAATTTGTCTACTGAGACCCAGGTGATACAGTACTGTTAGCAGCAGCCTCAGTTGAGGTTAAGTTCAGGTTAAGTTTAGGCTTGGGGATAGGGTAAGCTTTAGTAAATAATGAGGATTTTTTTGGAAGCTGCATTGGGACATGTGCTCTGCCCAGGTGTTCACTGTCTGTTTCCCATAATGTTTCAGTGTTAGGGAAACTATGACTATTTCCAGACACGGCCACAGTGGATTGGACCACACATGCCGAGAGGTCTCCTGGGCCATGCGGTCCCATCTGCTCTGGAACCAAGCATTCATCATGCAGCCAAGTACTACGGCTGTTTGTATAGTGTGTGTGAAAGTGGCTTGATAGAGATGTACGTGATGTATAAGCGGAGAGTTAACTGCTCAAGATCAGCTGTTGGGAGGGCAGCGTGCACGGTATGTGGAACACGAAAAAAACAGGAACACGCACAGAGTACAAGCTGCCTCCCAAACACACACTATGGTGAAGAGTTGATATATTAAGTAGGACAAATAAAGTAATTCAAATAATTTATTATTGCACATCCATGAAGTTGGGGAAGGAGACAAAAGAATGGTCCAAATTAAAGCAGCAGTGTCCTGACTTTTAGTCCCCATAATGGCTCTAAAATCCTTCATTTCCCATAATGCAATGTTATAGCATCTTTTCATTAGACCCTCATTGCCTACTACATTGATGTTGAAGTACACACCTGCAGATTGTAATGTATGGAACCGATAAAAGGTCACAGTGAGATTTGTTTCTGAGCTAACCAACACAACACTAGCAAAGGCTTGAAGCTAAGAGGTAGTGCTACTCTAGATGGAGCTGTAGCTCCACCCGTTGTCCCACCATAGACCATCAAGAAATTACCAAATGTTTGACAAATAAAATTCTGCTGCTGATCTGGTCTAATAGTACTCCGCATTCTCTTGCAAGCACTGGACTTTTTTCATTGCTCTCACCAAGTGAGATGTATGCTCTGGTCAAAATGCATCAAACCACTTCATCAAGAGCGACCGACACATCATGAGCGAGTTAACACAGCAGAGGGAGCACACCTGTGACAGGCTACAGTGGCTTCAGAGGTTTAGGTGGCAGGAAGCCACAGGAAGAACCCCCAAAAATCCATCAATTCTGAGCTGTGAGCGGGACAGGAAGTAAATATACAACAAGACCCTCCAGGTTCTTTGTTAATCTGCCCATAATGTCAACCATGAGGTCAGGTCAGGTCTTCCATCTTTACTTGGGTGCTGAATATTCTTTGTTAAGCATTGGTAGTGGGCATGATATCTGAAACTAACTTTAAAGTCCATGTCTTGTCCTGTTTATTCTTGTGTCTACTACATATTTGATAGCCCACCAACAGATATTACAGTGGAAATTGCCACTTTTTTCCTTTACCTTATCAGTATGAAGCAAATGTTGATTGCACATAATGTCTATTGGTTCCCTATGAGCTTGCTTTCACTGTGCAATTCTTCCTAGCCTTTCTTTAGGTTCACATATACACTGAATTAAAGAACAAACTCATCTTTTCTGCTATATTTGACAGTTTGAACTGACCCCTTCAATGACCTCTTATTTCCAAAGTGTTGTTGATCAGTTTGTCCCTGAGCTAGACTCTGACAGGAAGCGATCTGGTTTTTGCGACAGCCACACAAACAATAATGTCCAAACTATCCCCAGCAACAATTCTGGCACCACTAGTAGGCAAGTTCTTTGTTTGGCTGCTGCTGGCCGATATTACAGGTTATGACCTTTGTACTAATTCCATGCTATTACACAGATTGATATATTATATGATACCCATGATAATATTAACTTGTCGTCACTGAGCTTTAAAGTAAAGTGCTGCCTACATTTCATTAGTTTATCACTTTAATATCCCTGTTATGATATATCATGGAGATATAGTCACAAAGTAAACTTTCCCTTTAACATTAAAGTGTCCTGCTGTATTTATTAAGTATGTTTGATCTTCTGTTCATGTGGAGCTCCTGGGTGATGGTGGTATTTTGGGGCTATTGTCAAACGTTCCACAATAGATTCCATCTTTCTGAGCTTTGGCCTGTAGCTTTTTTCGTCTTCTTCGTCTCCTGAAGTGCACACAGTGTTTCCCCTCTCACAATCTCAGTCCTTTCTCTCTGTAATGACCCGGTGTCCTGAAAGAGTAAAAGGCCGAATCCTCAGAATGTCTGCAGCCCAAGGTGCTGTTCTCACATCACTAAATGATTGATATCTTGATCCGGAAAGGTAGAAGAGTCCTTTCAGCTCAGTCACACACTGCTCCCAGGGAGTCAGTGACCAGCTATTAGCAGCAGTGAGGCTAATTAAAACCTGACATTACCCTGTTTGGACAACAATCCAATTAAGCTTTTGTAGGTTACACCTCAAGACTTTTAATAATATGTTGCACCAAGCATATATCCCTGCACATTACATCCATGTTGGACACTTCTACACCTCCTTATTTACAGTAAGACATAGGCCAACGTGAAAAAATGCGCCCTATATTCAGCTCAGTGCGTTAAATCTGATAGAAACATGTCTGTCTCACAAATCCACCATTATGCTGAGTAATACGAGTACAGTGCACGACTGAAGCTGGCGTTTTCTTTTTGAATTTGTTCACCCGGGCGGTGAATGTGCCGAGATCAAACCTCCAGATTGAGTCACAGCTCAGCTGCGTTTGAACAAACAGCGGAGAAGACTCTGCGCACTAGTTCACTTCAAATGTGAATCATGTCGAGTTTTTCAAACATCAACAGTGAGCTGTGAGGGAAATTTAGGGATTTAGAAAAAATCTTTAAGCTGTCCACGAGGGCGATATCGATGTTGCAACTTCACCTCCCGTTTCTGTCTTTTACTGGAGATTAGAGAAGTAAAGCTGTTAAAATAACAGGAATGTCTTAATGCAGTCGGTTTAAAAAGAACTGCACAGTGACCAGAGTTAAACCAAGCTCTTTAAATATTGAATATTAAGGTATTGTGTGTGCCTGAAAAGATTATTTTCACAGCCTATAAGGTGAGTATGAGATTTTAGAATTTGCGGTAAATTAGATTTGTTTTACTTATTTTAGTATCTTCTTTTTGTGATTTGCATGTTATCTTTTTTTTCTACTATTACTGATGAGTTATGCAGGTCCATTAGTCAAGTTAGCACTTTCCAGCGATATTGTCCATTGAGGACGTCTAACTTTCAAGTTAGTCAGCATTCAGAGAGTACTATCTGTCCGTTGATTTGGTATGTATGTATGTATGAAAAAGAAAAACCAGTGACAACATCCATGAATATAATAGTTGTTTTTTGTTTGTTTGGGCTGTTCCTGAGTTTTGCACAGGCTCAGCATTTTCCCATCAAAATGCAAAAAAGATTTGAATAATTTAAAATGGAAAGCAAAATATAAAAGATATGATTTGCCTAAGATGAAGTGACCGTGCCCTAAACCTGTAAATAAAACAGCTGATCAGTTCAAAGGTCTTCATACTTCATATGAGTTCATGCTCATGAGGTAATGATGTACTATTTTGAGGCCTTTCACTTCTCTTCCATGTTTTTATGTAAGCTAACATTCTACATGGGAAAAAAGGAAATTTAAACATTCACAGTTTCATGACTCAGCTTCATCCACTGATGATGATATGATCGAAAGTTCCAGAACTTGATGTTTGTTTCCCAAATTAAGTCACGATTATACAATATCGAGTCAGTTTTGATGTATTTTGTCTTGTTCAGATAAAGTCTTAGCTTGTAACTTTTTTAGGGCAGCACTGGTCTTCCATACTTTCTCCATGCAGTATAGATGGATGCAGTTTTTCAGCCACGAGATGGACCAGAGGCTTCCTCCGTAATGCTTCCAGGACAGTAGTGATGCAGCAGTCGCCCACTAATGAAGGCTCTTTGAGAGGCTTTTGTGGTTGAATGTGTCTTTCCTTCCCGAACTGAGCGTGATGTAATTTCTCTGATCCATTACCCTTCACTCCCCAGTGTCTGCTTGGACTTGACGTCTGGCGGCTTGCTCTTAATCTGTCGGATGTGAAACATTAACTCACGGAGCACCTCCCCCTCCCTTCAGGGTGTCTGTGATCCTCTCACCCCTGACCAGGGAACACGAGTAAACACTACCCTGATCCTCCCCATCACGGCCAGCCCCGGGCTTTATGTGTTAGTGTGTGTTCATATGACGTGTGGGAATTGCTTGTACATCACAGTGACTATTACTGCAAGTACACCATATGGTGAAAGCCACTTTTGATTGGTGTGTATGTGCATTTTTCAGGTCATGTGTAAAAACTGTTTTCTTGTGTTTGAACTTGCCATCTAAACTCTGTTTTCATCTGTGTGTGTAATTATCTGAAAATAAGAGTTGTCATGTTTGTGTTACCTTAGAGACAGGTCCTCTTCCATGGTGTCCGCCATGTTGAACCACCATGTTTCTACAGTAGCCCAGAAGGAACAAACTTAATCATTGTCATATTTTATGGCATTTTAGGGGCATTTATACAGAATATATTAGTATATTTAAATGACTGTTAATTAGACAGTAAAACACAGTCACATTTAATGGCAAAACCTTTATTTTATACAACATTCATATGGTATTTTCATGTAAAGTATACAGCAAAACAGTGTTTCTTTTGATGGTAAAAAACTTGTATTTATATGGTCAAATATGGAGAGAAAAAGCCCCCACCAACATTAAAGGTGAAAAGTAACAGTACTATTCTTAGTAATATCCTTTTGCTGTAATATTAGAAAAAAGTTTTACTGTCAGTCTTTACTGTAAAAACTTTTATATTTATTTATTTATTTTTATTTTTACAGTGCTGACTTTGCATCACATTTTCTTGTGTCATAGCTACCATAGTTTCTCTTTAAGCTAAGAAGGAGAGAGTGATGCGAGGGGGTTGCAATCAGTTACTTCACCAACCACAATCCAGCGCTGTGGCGAAATGGCAGGTTTTTACATTTGAGTGGGGGTAGTGCTATTTGGCTGCAGTGGTGCAGGGGGAAAAAAATGCAGCCTGACCTCACAATGCGGCCACCAATCAGAGGCTCAGACCGGGCAAACCTCCACAGTCATCCTGAAATGTCACTGCGACTGACGCTATCCAGGTGGATTCATGGACTGAACTCTGATACTCTACCTGTTGTGTTGCCGGCTTTGTTTATTTCATGTACACAGCTTCTAAATCTGTCTGGCTGACAATGTTATGCTGCAAAATAGTGACACAAAGACGTTTCCTTTGGTTTGACAGCGAGGAAGAGAGAGAGAAAGAGAGAGAGGTAGAGATATAGACAGTGAATGAGAGTGAGGGAGTGCCAGCATTAAGAAAGCCAGTTAATCAACAAAATAAAAGTTTTTCCTGATTGTTTCACAGAGGTTAATAGACACACCGCTGGACAACTCTGCAGGAATTCCCTGCAGCACCTGATTTTGTCTGAACTGTCCTACACACTGGTCCTTTAACAGGTGAATGAATGCTCATTTGAACTACATTGTGTGCATGGTTAGATTAAATGACTGTTGTCTGAGATGGACAAACCTCAGCAAAGAGTTTTACAGTGACATACCCTCTCCAGCTCTCTGTGTGCCAAGTTCAAGAAGAGAGTGAGAGAAACAGACGCTGACCTCTGACCTTTTCCAATGTGTGCTGGTGAGCAGACTCCCAGAGGACGAGGCAGCTCTCACTCAGCCCATTTACAGTTTGGAAGTTTAGTGAAGGCTTTTCTCAGGTTTGTTCTGAAGCATCCCGACATTTAATAATCAACAAAAATCTGTTTAGAACGGCACTCTGGACACCCGCTGACTGCTTCTTCTCTCTGACATTTCAACTATTTTCTTTTGTTTCTGACTAAAAAAGCATGCATACCTGCGTACACAATGTTCAGCTCCACACTGCACCGTCAACTTGGCATTTTTAGTAGAATTCACAGATGATACTCAGTTTAAGTACAGTACAGTTTGTGCAGGTTTAAACACAAAATCCTTAAAGTGTAACTGAATTCTTCTAGCCCCGCCCCTCTCAACAAAAGACTTCAGAGGGGGCGTGGCCACGACACCAACAAGAAAGAGTGACCACAGCTCAGTGTGGCAGGAACAGCCACACAGAGCTGGTAGTTAACCATGGAGCTGAGCAGCCATGAGCAGCTATATAGATATGAAGTATGACTGGATCGGGAGCTTTGATAGGCTGCAGCCCCACCGTGACCCTGATGAGGATAAGTGGTTACAGATAATGGATGGATGGATTGGGTTTGGTTGGAGATACTAAAACATTTCTGACATTTAAATCTGCATCCGACTGTTGCCGAGCAACGCAAATTGCTCGGAGGCAAATTGACCTTTGACCAACAGCAGCTGATCAGAAACTGCAGTCAGGAGCAGGGAGAGGCAGAGTAAATGATGTGTGGTGGATGTTATTGAGCATTAGAAATTCAATCCAGATTTAAATATTGTCATTTAAACCTTCCTAATATTGGATTTGAGTTGTTAGTTAATAGTTAGGCTTTGACATTTATTAGACAATCAACCAATGAACCAATCAGCCGTCCCACAAAACAAAAACCCCTCTGCTCTCACTCAGTCTGTCTCAAAGCAGCCAGAGCTGAAAGACTTCGCCACGTGTAATGCAATAAATGAGTGTCAAGAAAAGAAAAGAAAAGAAAGACAACTGTACACGTTCTGAATTCGAGTTTTTCTGTTTGAACTCTCTTTTAACTCGAAGATTATTCAAATGAGACAGAAACTAAATATCGTGTGGTGTCTTTCTGCTGTTCCAACAACCATCAGGTCGGCTTTGGTCGATATAAATCCTGAAAATATTTGAGTAAAATTGCTGTTTTTGTCAAAGGAGTCAGGTCTGGGTGGATTTGAAGAGAGCGTAGATCCAAAACCGCTCCTCATCCACAGCAGTACTCATGAGAGCTGTCAATCAAACTGTCAGCTGTTTTTGAAGCCGGCTTTCTAAAAGTTATATTGTTTATTTTTACTCCCATTTTTTGATTTTAAAGATTCTATACGCACTTTAAAGGGACGGTGATGAGTGTGTCTAAGTGAGTGTGATGGCTGAAGAGCAGATCTTAAAAGATGAGCATGTGTTTACAGTAAGAGGTGTCACCATAAGCATTAATGGGAAATAAAAGTGCATGACAATTAGTTTAGACTGGAAACAATTATTTTTGTTTTATTCATAATAAAGTCAGCATGAAGCCAAAAGTCTGTGGACGACCTCTCTACTTCCAGCAGCTGCCTCCAGCTCTCTGTGTGCCACGTTCAAGAAGAGAGTGAGAGAAACAGACGCTGACCTCTGACCTTTTCTAATGTGTGCTGGTGAGCAGACTCCCAGAGGACGAGGCGGCTCTCACTCAGCCCATTTACAGTTTGGAAGTTTAGTGAAGGCTTTTCTCAGGTTTGTTCTGAAGCATCCCGACATTTAATAATCAAGAAAAATCAGTGTAGAACGGCACTCTGGACACCCGCTGACTGCTTCTTCTCTCTGACATTTACAGTTTTCTGACAGGATGTTTTTGTCAGAAAAAAAAAACAAAACAAAACATTTTTACACAAAAAGTTCTCTTTGGTTTTTCCTTTTTATAGGGTAAATACCTCAAAAGGAGACTTTAATAGCTCTTAAACAGCAGTGTGTCCATTTTCAACACAGTTTATTCCAATTCAAGGATCGCTAAGATTAATACTTGTAGACCTGTAAAAATAAGACTTCTCTAAAAGGCTTCCTGCATTCACAGTAAACAGTTCAGAGGCAGTTCATTTTTCTTTGGTGTGTGTGTGTGTGTGTGTGTGTGTACTCCACACTAACACCTAGACCAGAGTGGTCTAAGGGAAAAGTAACAGCTGGCCCTTTCAATCAGCCAAACTGTACAACTGTAAGACTTTTAGAACAAACATGCACTCTGAACACTGTCAGATGGTGCCGAGTATATTATTATGATTGTACTCCATTTTTGAGATTGCAATATTTTGGGAATGTACCTCCAATAAGTGTCCAGTTTAGTGGGTCCATTTAGCTAAAAGTCAGGCAACAGCGCCTTGGAGGAAACCTCCGTGGTTGTGAAATGGAGCCAACACAGGAAGCCTCAAATGTCCACTTGAGGCTGGTTCCAGAAGTGAGTCAGTCTCCATAAGTCCCCATGTTCAAATGTCCAACTTCACAGCAGAAATAAACATGTTTACAGCCTGGTACAAAAAACAGTTTTGGTCTCTATAGCTAATTTCCCCGTTCATGACAACTGTACTGAGGGTGAATTTATATACAACTCACCTGTTCAAATGATATTAAGGCTTAAAGTTATGCAGAATTAAGAGCGTGGATGCTTTGATTGACACGTGGGTGCCGTTACAGGTGGCTTGTTCGAGTAACCTCAGCTCCACGTCCGTCCATTTTTACATTTTGAACACAGACAGCTGGAAAACACAACACGCTCATTTTTAGGAGGAACACCAAAGAGGACAAAAAGATTTTTGTAATTAATTTCAGACTCTGTCACACTGACGTCCATTAAGCGCTTTTAATTCATAACCTATTATAGAAAGCTAAATCAGCATGCAGCAGCACATCCCCACTGTAAGCCTGCACTTTTACTCCAGGCTAATGAATGTGTATAACACATTTCATACACAAAGGCGGTTTGAAGTGTTTTACATAATGCGTGTTTTTATGCATTATGTAAATAAAATCTTGTTAGTATTATTACATTAAAAAGCAGAAACCTTTAGAAGGAAATAAAAACATTAAGGACAGAGACGGAAACACAGGACAGGAGGGTGAGAATGGTCCCTGATGTGAGTACAAGGCTTGTTGCAGATCAGTGGTGCTCACTAACTAAATGCTGCTTCTCCGCGTTTAGTTAAGCAGCCTGATGACCTGAGAGATCCACAGGGGTCAAGTGGTAAAAGGCAGTCAGAGGTGTGTTTTTGACAGCTGGTGTGATGTGTTCAGGGTTTGACCACAAGTCTGAAGCCTCTATTGACCTTTCAAGAAACATTGAACAAAGTTAAGGCACGTGTCTTGGATGATCATGGGCATATTTCTTCAGGAATATAAACCTGAAGCATGAAGTTCAAAAGGAGAAGGACCAGGTTCATGATCTACGCGGAGCCTTTGATAAGGACTCTGTCCCTGACTGCCCCATACATTGTGTTAGCGGACTCAAGTGCAAACATGAAAGTCAGTTTACAACAACAGTGTACTGATAACACAAAGGGAATGTGCAGTGTGTGTGACAGTAATCCCAGAGCCAAATATCTAAATATTGTAAAATGTTGTTAATAACTAGCTTTAAGTTATTCTCACCATTTAAATTAATATATAAACATGAATATTACATCATTCAGTGTGACGGTCAAACTTTTCCTAACTGTGACGGACGTCCAGCATCCTGCGGATCATCATGGAAGTTACTGTTGATTATTAATCTTTTATCTTTTCCATAAATTGCTAATGTGTTTATATCTGAGTGGACAGCGATCGTTCTCACTGTGACACTTCATTTGACTTCTGTGACAGGTGGACAATGTTCCTTTAGTATTTTAATTGTGGCGTTGATAATGAAGTCATATTTTTCACAGTGAGAAGTATCTCCGATGTGCGTTTTGTAGTCCATCTTCTCAACTTTGTAGTTTTATCACAGATCACAATGATACAGTCTAGTCTTCTCCTAACTCCTTATGAACTCTCATTCACATCTTTCCTTGACCTCATGACGTTTTACATCAAGGTCAAGGAAAAGTGTTTAGGAAAAGATTTAGGAGGTAATTTCTTCTTCTATTCGACCGCACCCTCTATGTGGCACCTGAAAGCAGCTCCGTCCTCATCAGTCTGACTGAAAGCAAGGTGGTAAATATGTGTCGTGACGAAAACAAAGAGTGGAGCTGCACACATCCAAAACTACTGGATGAAGTAAGTTTGACTTTTGTAGCCAAACACTACTGGATACAGAATTACAGGAGAACTTTGTGACAGTGAGAATAATTGTACACAAATCTTTATTTTTTCATTATAATATAGAGGACAGTGAATATGTGCCAGTCAATAAGTAAAAGTACTAATACCACTCTGAAAATACTAAAAGTGAAGTACTTAAAGGAGCAGTCTGTAGGATTTAGTGGCATCTAGCGATGGAGTTCACCTTCCAATCATGAAGGTGGAGACTAAGGTGGCTGCGGCAATGGCTACTGTAGAAACATGGCGGTTCAACGTCTGTTCATCTGTGCACTCCCCTGTAAAGGACCAGTGTGTAGGAACACTGGTGTTTGATTCTATATTTTACTTATTTTAGAAATGCTGTTTGCCATATTATTTGCATGAAAATACTTCATGGATACTGTATAAAATAAAGGTTTACAGTCTAATATTTAAAATACTACTTTATGTGTAGAAATGCCCCAAAATGCCATATAAATAAAGTTTTGCCATGACAGTCTTTAGTTTGTCTGGCGGCCCCTAAATCTGACACACTGGACCTTTAAGTAAAACTTTGTATCATAAGCAAACTTTTCTTTGTGAGCTGAGACAAATCCATCTGGATGTGAGACGTCCTACTCTGCTCCCTGAGCTCCTTCCTGTTCAGTCGGCTCTCCTTCAGCTGCAGAAACAGCCAGGTTTAACTCATCCAGCTCAGTGCTCTCCTGTATGCACGGCTTCTGCCGCCTGCTGGCCTGAAGAGACATGACGGCACACAGATGTGACTTCCTGCATCACTCAATAAACACAGACTGAGTGCTTCATGTCAGTCAGTCCTCTAAACAACAGACAAGACGTGTCAGTACCTTCCAGTAGAAATAAAGGGCAGTGTTCATCAACGACAGAGCCAGCAACAAGACGACCGCTCTGCTGATAAGACCTGTTGGTTGATGATCTGAAACACATTTCAGTCATTACACGATTGTATAACATCATGAGTCCAACGGCTCCCATTAAACACAAACTGGAGTGACCTGAAGGATGTATTTTTTCATTTTAGTTTGTCTGTCTGTCTCTCTTGAAGACGGATCTCTTCTCTGCTGTTTCTGCCTTTTCCCCATTCAAGGTTTCTTTTTTAATGTAGTTTATCTGAATGGAGTCTCTGCGGGCAGAGAGTGTCTTTTGTTGCACATGAAGTCTACATAAATCTCTGAGAAGAATCTGTTATTCTGACCTGTAGAAATAAATCTGACTGTTACTTCTTTTTGACTTTTCTATGTGGGCTGATGTGGGTGTACTAGATGCATTGATATAATAACTTAGATAAAAGCTAGAACTGATTTGAAAATACCCCACCAGGTGTATCAGGATCTAACAATGTGAAGCACCTGCTGGTATGACCAACCACAGAAGCTCCATGTCCATCAGGGGACAGACTAATTACCTGAACATCCTGGGCAGGCCGCAGACACAGTCCATTACGTTGTGGTTGTTGTGTTGCGGTCGACTCTTAGTTGTTTGATGCTGGTTTAAGGTGAGCTAGTTGTTTGTAGATATTTCTAGTCATCAAGGTTTTGTTAAGCCATGGCTACAGCGGTATCCTTGAGGGAATGCTGGGGGTGCCAAGACTAAGGATCAGGGGAGTAATGGGAGGTAAACTGAGTTTGTCAACCAGATTTAGATTTTTAAATCAAGTCTATGAATCAATGAGTGGAAACTAGCCCTCTGAAGTGAGTACTTAGCCCCATGCAGGGTGATGGTACAAATCAAATCAAATTTTATTTGTGTAGCCAAAATTCACAAAACACAGTGCCTGCAACAACTGTGCAAAGTGTATATTACAGTTATACTACTGTTAGCTGTTGCCCATAGTTAAGTGAAGTTCTCCAATCTCCTGTGCTTAACTCACCAGCATAGCAACCCTTCTTTCCATTAAGGTCTACACTACCTGTGAACATGTTAACAGTGAGGATCTGGAGCAGTCGCATGTTCCAGGTAAAATGGAACCTTGCTCAGCAGTGCTCCATGGCTGCACTACCAACGCAAGATCTAAAAAAAACCAAACAGGGACCTGCTCACCTTCATTATGAGAGTAAGGGCTCTCATGACAGATATGGTGGCAGTGGACAGAGGGTAGTTTTTGTGATTGGACACATCAGAAAGTTTTCAGAGAACCACAATTATCAGAGTAACCAAACATGCTCTGTCCTACAGTGTTTGTTGTATACGCTGGTATAAGTTTGGTTACTGTAATACTGTACAATGACAGTGAGAACATGACTGGACACTGCTGAGTGCTGATCATATTTTCTAAACCTGCATGTGAACAGTCAGTGTGACACTTCAGTTTCTGCTTCAGCTTACCTGAGACGGTGAGAGAGAGCTGACGGCTCTCCGAGGAGAAGTTACGAGAAAAGACATACACGTGATAAACACAGCTGTAGTTTCCCTCGTGGCCGGGCTCTGCAGCAGGAAACAGGAAGTGGGTGGAGTGGTTGACAGCTGGCTGGGTGTAGTTGTGTGCTGTGTTGGAAGAGGTTAACTTGAGCAGGAAGAAGCCTCCTGGGTACTGTGGCTGGATGGAGCAGATGATGGTGAAGGTGGAGCCGCTGAACACCTGCTGGGCCATGGAGACCCCGTGCATGGAGGTGGACACAGAAATGATGGGCTGAACGAGCACATCTGTAAACACAAAGAGATGAAATGATGATTGGCCATTTAGGTCAAAAAAAGCAAGGGGCAAATGGCCCCTTCATGCCCCCTGGTCTATGAATCAATGATCGGAAACTAGCCCTGTTAGCTGTTGCCCATAGTTACAGTAAGTAAGGTTGATTGATTGAGACCAATTCTCCAATCTCCTGTGCTTAACTCACCAGCATAACAACCCTTCTTCCCATTAAGGGCTACACTAACTGGGGAAATGTGAGGATCTGGAGCAGTCGCATGTTCCTAGGAAAATGGATCCTTGCTCAGCCGTGCTCCATGACTGCGCTACCAATGCAAAATCCAAAAAAAAAACAGACATGGACTTACCCACCTTGCCTGCTACAGGAGAAAACGATGGGGGGCAACTTAAGCGTTGGTTTTACTTCAGCATGCAACTAGCCAGCTGAAGACTATATGCACTTCGATAAAAAGTACAGTCAAGTGCACTAGAAAACAAGATCAAACAGCTGCAAGATGAGGAGCTTCTTTGTCTGCTGTATTTGGCTGAACAACAATTAAAAGTCAAAAACAGAAAATAGTGTGTGGGACTGCTTGATAAGAACAGGACTAATGATGTAGAATACAGCAGTACACAAAAAAACAAGCTTCCAGAACCACACAGACCATCTTCTACCGTGCTCACATGCTTTAACATCAGCCAAGTGAATAAGTAACTGCATTTATTTGGTTTTATCACATCTTAATTGATGCATTCAGTCATCAGGGTGGGTTTTTCATAAGCCTGTGGGGAGGATTTGGGAGGACTGTCAGTTTGTGAATAAGGGGTGTTATGACAGATATGGTGGCAGTGGATGGAGGGTCGTTTTTGTGATTGGACACATCAGAAGGTGTTTGCTGTTGACATTTATACACGTATATAGGTTTGGTTACTATTTGACATGTAATTTTGAATAGTAATTTTCCAAAGCACTTCAGTTTCTGCCTCAGCTTACCTGAGACGGTGAGAGAGAGCTGACGGCTCTCCGAGGAGAACTTATGAGAATAAACATAGACGTGATAAACACAGCTGTAGTTTCCTTGGTGGACAGGCTCTGCAGCAGGAAACAGGAAGTGGGCAGAGTGGTTGACAGCTGGCTGGGTGTAGCCATGTGCTGTGTTGGAAGAGGTGAGCAGGAAGGTGCCTCCTGGGTACTGTGGCTGGATGGAGCAGCTGATGGTGAAGTTGGAGCTGCTGAACACCTGCTGGGCCACGGAGACCCCGTGCATGGAGGTGGACACAGTGATGTTGGGCTGAACGAGCAGATCTGTAAACACAGAGAAATGAAATGTGTGACCTTCCTGCCTCTTGCAAGGGGCAACTGCTCCCTTCATGCCCCCTTCCTACCTTTTGTTACCTTTACCTACCTTACAGTACCCCATTCTGCACCTATTTACATATCATCTGATCAGGGCCATTTTGCTCAGATCCACTCTGTGTATTTTGAACAGTGTCACTGATGGACTTACCTGAACAGGTGAGATCCAGGATGGTGGAAAAGGAACTTAATGTTACACATTCCTCAGAGCAGATCCAGACTGAACCCAGTCGGACCTGATTGCCCACACAGGTCTGTCCGAGGTCTGCTTTGTCATTTGTAAAGAAACAGCGGAGCCACAGTCCAGCTCTTTACAGGCAACAGTCATTTCCTTCAGTGTCCAGTCAGTGTAAAAGAATCTCACTGGTCTCCACTGTCCCTGTTTTACCTCCAGTGTTCCCGCACATCGACTCTGTCCTCCGACCAACCTAACAGGTTCTGAACAGAAACAAGAGAGTCATCAATAAAAGTATAAAGTGAGTTTCATCAGAACAGAAATGAACCAGATCAGACTGCTGCTCATCTTCTACCTGAGCAGGTGAGTCCAACAGCTTTTCCAGGTGAGCAGGTGTTTCTAGATGATCCTGAGCTTCTACAGTCCAAGAGAGCAGACTCATTGCCGGCACACTGGAACTCTTTGATCCACATTGAAGCCTTCACTTCTCCATAGAGCCCCCCCTGGAAGACTAAAGGAGCCCCACAGCCAAGCTCCCTACAGACCACTCCTGCATCTTGATGGTCAAAGTCAGCCTCACACACTGAGGACCACGACTGGTCCGACTGGTCAGACTTCACCACCAGTCTGCCTGAGCACAGACTAGTCCCATTCACCAGCCGGACAGAGTCTGGAGAGATGATAGAAAATAAAAGAGAGAGACAAAGACACCGGTTATGAAACCAGCACACGGCGATTCAAAATTGATTCAGAAAAATACCAACTTAACTTAACTGCACTGTGATTATAACGATGAAGAACTGACAAACATTTCTCCATGAACCTCTGCTGTCCCTGACTTTTGAAAATATAAGCGGTAATCAATGGAAGCTGAATCAATATCTGTTGATTTATGAAGCCTGCTTGGAGCCAACTAATCTGATATCCCAACAGTCTAGAAAGGTAGGGGGTTGACCAAGTCACACTGTGTTGCAGGGCTCACAAGAATGAACAAATGAATGTTGACCACCCATTAGAGATGAACCTAAGCCAGTTTATTAATTTATTTCCTGCTTTCACATCGTGCGGCCCATCAACCCAGAGCCAACAACCCATGATCTGAACACTGAATTGTAAGAACAATGCCATAAATTCATATATTTTTTACTTATCATTCATTAAGTGTTGGGTATCTTTGGCAACTAAGAGGTCTGAGCTTTAATCATGAAAGCACACGAACTGCAGAAGATGCTGTAGGCCACCATCATGCCAACTTTTAAAGCAAGAATCAAGGCCTGTGTGCTGACCTAAGCTAGAGCTGAACAACGTCTAATCTTTGTGCACCCAACCAGACGAAGGGTGTGTAAAGATACTAACGGCATGTTGCTATCACAACCAATCCAGACGGTCATGAGAAAAACCTCATCATTTTGCCACCCACTGAGAGTGAGAGAAATGTTAATAGCCGATGCAAGCTGAAGTTGGCACGTTGGATTGAAATTGCTCCAAAGTTTAAGGAAACTCGACCATGAAGAAGAAACATATCAGCTGATTACTGTCATACAGTAAGTCACAGAAGATGTAACTGATAGCCTTACCAGAACAGGTGAGATCCAGAATGTTGGAAGAGGAACTTATTTCCACACACTCTCTCAAAGCAGATCCAGACCGAACACAGTCAGACTTGATCATCCAAAAATCCAAATGTGTGTATGCGGACACCTTTCCTAGTTTTAAAGAAATAGCAGAGCCACAGCCCAGCTCTCTACAGGCAACAGCTGCATCCTTCAGGGTCCAGTGAGGACCATGGTTCAAGTCACTCACTGGTCTCCACTGTCCCTGTTTTACCTCCAGTGTTCCCGCACATCGACTCTGTCCTCCGACCAACCTAACAGGTTCTGAAGAGAAACAAGAGAGTCATCAATAAAAGTATAAAGTGAGTTTCATCAGAACAGAAATGAACCAGATCAGACTGCTGCTCATCTTCTACCTGAGCAGGTGAGTCCAACAGCTTTTCCAGGTGAGCAGGTGTTTCTAGATGATCCTGAGCTTCTACAGTCCAAGAGAGCAGACTCATAGCCTGCACACTGGAACTCTGTGGTCCACAATGAAGTCTCCACTTCTCCATAGAGCCCCCCCTGGAAGAGTAAAGGAGCCCCACAGCCAAGCTCCCTACAGACCACCTCTGCATCCTGCTGGTCAAAGTCAGCCTCACACACTGAGGACCACGACTGGGTGGACTGGTCAGACTTCACCACCAGTCTGCCTGAGCACAGACTAGTCCCATTCACCAGCCGGACAGAGTCTGGAGAGATAACAACAGTTAAATAATTCAAACTTGACTCAATAACACAATAACACATCATCATCATCGGGTCGTCCACTAATCAGCGGTTTGATCCCTGGCTCCTCCAGACTGCATGTGTCCTTGGGCAAGATACTGAACCTCAAATTGTTCCTGAAGGTTGTGCCATCGTGAATGTGTATTAATGGTTAGCTCCCACCTTGCATGGCAGCCATCAATGTATGAATGAATGAATGCGATATGTAGTGTAAAAGCGCAGAAGATGATAAGGAACTTTTTGAAAATTTTTGCTCTCCTTACAAAGAAGTAAAAAGATCTGATCTGAGAAGATCCTAATAACCCAGAATTAAAATCTGGGGGGATACTTTACTGTTATAAATTATGTTATAGATGATGTGACTGATAGGCTTACCTGAACAGATGATAATCAGGGTGTGGGAAGAGGACCCTAATGTTACACACTCAGTCAGAGTAGATCCTGACTGAAGACATTCAGACCTGATCTTCCACAGTCTTTTTGGGGACCCCCGAAAACGTCTCACATAAACAGCAGAGCCACAGTCCAGCTCTCTACAGACAACAGCTGCATCCTTCAGGGTAAAGTAAGAGCTATCCACTGGTTTCCAGTCTCCCTTGTTCACCTCCAGTTTCCCATTACAGCGACTGTTGTACCTTACCAACCTGACAGACTCTGAACAGAAACAAGAGACTCGTCAGTAAAAGGTTGGTTTAATTAAGAAAAGTTTAAACTAAAATCTAATTTTCTGTCTTTATTTTCAAGATTCGAGGTTCAAGATCTCTTTATTGTCATTTCACGGCACTGTAAAACGAAATTACGAGCAAAAACTCACAGATTAAAAACACCACAGAATAAATTAATTAAGAAGCTAAATAAATAAGTCTGATAAGTCTAATTTGAGAATTAGTGGGATTAGTTTGATTCTAAGTTCAGTCGTCTGATGGCAGTGGGGTAGAGGCTATTTTGAAACCCCACAGTCTTGGTCTGTAGACTGGTACCTCCTGCCAGAGGGGAGAAGGGAGAACAGACTGTGGCCAGGGTGGGTGGGGTCTTTGATGATGCCTTTAGCTTTAGACATGCATCTTCTGTGGGCCAGCTCCTGAAAGGCAGGCAGGTAGGCAAAACTGAAGTGGGTCCAGTGAAGGGGGGAGGGCAGATGTGATGTGGTCCTTGGCTAGTCTATCAAAGCACTTCATTATTATGGAAGTGAGCGCTACAGGTCTGTAGTCGTTCATACTAATAATGGTGGGTTTTTTTTTTAATATGTCAGTGAGGACATGAGACAGTTGGTCCGCACACTCCTTAAGCAAGCAGCCCGGTACCCTGTCAGGGCCTGTGGAGTGGCTTTCCTCGCTGGTGTGGTGTTTAGTGCCTTAAACCTTCCAAAGTAGTTGTTGAGGTTGTTAAGGAAATCTATGCTGTCTTCACAGGACTGAGGAACTGTCTTGTAGTCCGTGACAGCCTGGATTCCCTGCCACAGCCTCCTGGTGTCTCTATGGTTGTGAAAGTGTTGTTGTTTTTTTTCATTGATTTTTTTATTTACCTGTTTTGTTGTGTTTTTCTTCAGTCTGTAGTCCTGAGGGGAAAAAAATCAGAAGATAAATGTCTAAAGTAACATTTAAAATGTGTAAAACAGCAACAGGAGGAGTTCAGAAACATCTCAGTCATCTCTCTCTCCAGTTAAAATGAATACACAAAGCACAAGTCAGATGACTGGTTTAGTTCATGTTGTGTTCCTGGAAGATCAGAGACTCAAATGAAGAGAAAAACACAGGCCACAGTAAAATCCAAGAAGGCAAAATCAGTCCAATACAAGCAAATAAATACAGGCAGGGAGTAGCCAAAAGTGAAAAACAAGGGGAAGTCCAAAAACCATAGTTGTTGGTGAAGAAGTGCAGGTCTAGATAATCAGAGAAACATCAGGGCAGGAACTAAAATAACAGGATAGATTAGTGTATCAAAATAAATAAACACAATAAGATTAATGCGATAATAACCCCTCCTAAGGACATCTCCAGATGATTGGTTGATCCTTGGGTGGTGCTGGAAAGCCAATATGAGGGACTGGTCAAGAATGCTCTTTGAAAGAAACCCAAGACCTTTCTCTTGGACCTCTATGGTTGACTGCCAGCAGACTCAGTAATGTTTTTATTTGGGCTGCGGTGCACATTTTTAACCACTAGATATCAGTATTCTGCACAATCTTACATATTGTACCTTTAAATATGAACACAAGGTATTCACTGTTTTTTCAGAGTACTGTATTTTGATCAGGAAGGAAAAGCCTCTGAAACAGCATTTTACAAGCTACTCACTGTAGACCTCCTGCTGAAACCACCATGCAGTGCTCCAACAAGTGTTGTGAATGTCATTCACTGTTGTCGTCTGCACAAACTCAAAGAACTCCTCTGTGACACTCATCAACACCACAATTAAATATGGTCTCCAGCAAGACCCCAAATCCTGCCTGCCACATTTTCTCTTCAGGCTGATTTTGGCAAAAACCTGTCGCTTGATCGGGGCACGCGATTTCTGCAGCCTTCCACATGCAAAGTATGGCTCCATTAGGAATATGGTAACTAGCTAAGAAAACTAGCTAAAAGGAGACTCCTGTTTCCTCAAATCTGCCGAGAATTCAGCCAACTTCTCTTTTTTTCTCAGTCATCCTTGCAAGTTGTTTTTCGCCATGATGAATCTGATAGTGGGATCAAATATTATATTCCCTGAGCACTGAAAGATGCTGCAGACATGCCTAGCACAATGGCTTCCCATTTACCTCTGTGAAGAAATAGGAACTGGTCCATTAAACTCTGAAACATCTTGGAGACACACTGTGTCCACTTTTCTCCCTTTTGACAAAGACATTTTCCACTGACTGCTCCTGCATGAACAGTCCTTGAATGTTGTTGCCTGTATGTAACCACATGAATGACTGAACGGATGACTTCTTTTTTACACACGCAAAGTCATCATGTGGGCCGGATTGGACCCTTTGGCAATACGTACACTTGACATTCCTTGTGAACACACCTTGGCGACACAATGTATCCCTCTCATTTTTGGAGACAATGAGAATGCCATCCATGTACACAAAGACAAAAAAGTGGTTAAGCATGTTCCACAGAATGTCATTAACCAGTACCTGAAACACAGCTGGCACATTATTGAGTCCAGATGGCATGACCAGGTAGTGGTCATGGCCACTAAGCGTACCAAAGCTCTATGGTTCTGACAAGATGGGCGTTTCTGAGATCTAGCTTCCATAAAAATCAGTCTGACGATTCATACCATGTCATATTTAGAAACTGATCCGATGGTCATTACATAATGAGTGACAACATGTTTGTATTGGGAGACAAATGCTGTCAGTGTACCAGAGTTGATCCTGAGACGTGTATCAAGTGTTTTGGTTTTGTTGGATGAGGATCCCTCCTCTGTGGCTCTTCCTGAGGTTTCTTCCACCTTTTTCCCTGTTAAAAGGGTTTTTGGGCAAGTTTTTCCTCACTCGAACCGAGGGTCTAAGGACAGAGGTGTCACTCCTGTACAGATTGTAAAGCCCTCCGAGGCAAATGTACTTTGTGACTTTGGGCTATACAAATAAAATCTGATTTGATTTGATGAAAGATTAACTGTACTGCATTTTAGTAAAACTACTACACTTACTTATATTGATTTACTTTGGTTCAAACAGAGGCCCACAGATAAGATCCAGGGATATACTGTCACCCTGTAACCTATATGTATGTTTCAGAGTAAGCTTACTTATTGGGAACAACATTGTGCTTACAATGCCTACTTCAGGAACCTGAGCAGATGTTGATGGTGGACGCTGCTTTTTGACCTGATGTGGCTGTCAAGGTCGCTCATCCACATGTACTCTCTATTGCTCAGTAATTGTCATACAGTATCAAACAGACACCTGGTACATAGTATAAATACCCATAATCTCCAACTTTGCATCTTGTTTCAGTGTATGTATCAGTAGGTTCTGTACTAAGTTCCGTTCTGCGAGACACTCCCACACATTTAAATTTGATAAGAATCTAATGACACATTACAGGAGTGAGGTTCTGTCACCATGGCAACCAGGGCAGGCTGATCTGTCACTATCAGATTGATGCTGTCAGTGTCTTTCCATTATTTCTGCCAGACGTGTCAACACCAGAATCGTTCGGAGGAGGCCGAATTACGGCTGCGACTAACGATTATGTTCATTGTTGGTGAATCTATCGATCATGATTTTGAAGTAATCAATCACTGAGTCTGTTAACATCAGCAAAGAGTGACAAATGTGCTGTGGAGGTAGTCAGAGGTGACGTCTTGTTTTGTCCGACCAGCAGTTCAAACCCAGAGATTCAGCTGATGTGAGGAAGATCAGAGCTGATTTCTGTTGGATTCCTTCTAACCTCTGAATTCAAACTAGCAGAAAAATGATTATGAGGATGATATGTCTTCATAGTGTTTGTCATTGTGTTTAAGTGTGCCGTCTACTCGTGTCATGAAGTTAATTAGTCCCACATAAAGCTTGTTTGGGATGTTTGATGCTCTGCTGCTTTCTTTATTAATGCCAGTTGATATTTTATTGCTTTTTCAATATCTGCTTATTTATCTGTTTTTGTGGATCTAGTTTTTAGGTGTATTATGTGTTATATGTTTAACTGAGGCTGGTACATGAACTGATCACTCTGAGGCTAGTGAATATGAATACATTGATTGGTTGTTGCAGAAAAAGTTTCAAATTGACTCAAAATAGAATTAAAAAAACAGTTTTAACGTGATGAAAATTTAAAGGATTCAAACTTTAACGTGCACGATTCGGCTTTTCTTCCTTTGCTTTGATGTGATTCTTCTTCGCTGATTTAATCCAAAATCCAACACAAACATTTGAGTAATAAAACGGCATCTTTAAAGCAGAGTCCTACCTGAGCTCCACAGCAGCAGCAACACCACTACCAACAGGTGATCCATGTCCAGGTAGACTGTCTCTCAGATATACACTCAGATATACACTGAGGACTGCTTTGCTGTCCTCAGTGTATATCTGCATAAAGACAGAGGTGGAGCTTCACTGGAATATATCTCATGTTGCTGTCTTTAGTTTTAAGGTGAAGAATCCTGTCTGACTAATTATTTCTCACATTTTCAGGTCTGTCATGTGTGACGTACTGTTTTGAGCCGTTCCCAAAGTAACCTGGTTTCCTGCTTCCTGTTTGGTGCTGAAGAGAACACACCTCTACAACCTGATATTAAACATGTTTTTTTTTTTTTTAGAACGTCATTACAAGAAAAAGACTGATATTTCCACCAAAGTGAGCGTCAGCAAACCTACACAGTCTGGGCTTGACTGAATCACAGTCTCACAGGCCTCTCATGTGATATTACGTTAATGGAAACATTAATATACATATAGTAGATGTGAGGGTTCGTTATCATCACACTGAATTAAAAGACAGTGACAAACTCTGTGGAGATCATGAGCCGACGCCCAGTTCCCAGTCCAAGTCTTCTCCCAGTCCCACGCTGACTGCTTTATATATTGTCTCTGTGTGCAGGTGTGAATCACATCCGATGTCTGACTCCTGTCCTGCACTGAAACACACACATTCATCAAACAGTTCAATAAAAGCTCTCTGAGATAAAAAAAAGCGTCAAGCCTGACCAAAGAAGCAGATGATTTGATTTGATTTCCGCAGATTATGAATAAAATGCAGCATCATCTCACTCCACATTACCTCTTTTATTTCTTTTCTATCTTCAGTTCTGCTCAACATGATCCGATAAACACGGTCACAAACCAGCCTTTATTGAAATGATGCGTCACGTCGACGCATTGATTTGATTTCATATTAAACTTCTCACCGTGTTGCTATAAAACAAGAATTGAAGGAAATGTTGATGATCAGGTTTCTCTCTGATGGCGCCACCAACATCTCTGAGCTGCATTTCTCTGAAACACAGTCACACTGATAAACTTTGATAAGAAGCTGCTGACAGATTACAGGACTATGGTTAGGTTTTTTTTATCAGATGAATGCTGCAGGGTTATTCAGAGGTGACTGAAATACAGCTGCAACTAATGATTACATTCATCGTCAAAGAATCTATCGATTATATTTTGAAGTAATATATCGATGAGAAAGCATCAATGAAAAATCTGCAGTACAGTTGGTCACATCTTCAAATGACCAACTCTTCAAAGGGGCTTAAATCAGTGAAGTTTTAAGAAGATTCTACAGACCTGATTTCCTCAGTCAGTTTGACAGTTCCATAAGTTCAGGGCTCTGACTGTGAGCGTTGTTTTCGGTCGCACTTTAGGGATAAAAGACCTCTGGGGATCTCGGTGGCTCGGTGAGAAAAGTCAACAGTAAAATCTTTAAAATTATAAAACTTGAGGCCAGTGCAAGGAGACTGAAGCAGATGTAACATGGTCACTTCTCTGAGATCTTTAAAGCCTGGCAGCTGAGTTCTGTTAGAATAGAAGAAGCATGAGGAGATGAAAGTATGTACAATGCTCTCTGTGTCTTTGAAAGATAAAACAGATCGCACTTTCGTTTTAGAGATGTTTTGTTGTGTGCGGCTCCAAGCTTAACTCACTATCAAACCAAATGCTGAGATTCTTTGCAACAGGTTGGATGTGCTCCAACAGCGAACCAGCAGATAGCACGATCTGATTTGTGACGTGCTGGGAGACAATTACTACAATCTGTTTTGTGAGTTCAGTTGCAAAAAGTTTTATGGCATCGCATAGACAGTCATGTAGTAAACTGCCAGGATCAGTGGCTTTAACAGGCGGGTAGACCTGCGTGTCATCGACATAACAATGAAAGGAAACAGCATGTCCATGGATGATATCTATATCAAGCCAATTATTTCCATTGTGGGAGCTCTCACAGCCGGGGTAAAAACAAGGTCCAAGGTGTGTCCAAGGTTCTGTGTCCACAAACAGATGTTTGAGGAGTCATTGACATGAATGGAAATAAGCTTATATGGAGGGTTTCTCAGAGTCAACACCACATACATACATCCATATGTATTGTTTCACAGTTTTGATGTCTTCAGTGTTAACCTATGAATGTAGAAAATAAACACTGAATGAGAAACGTGCTCAGATGAGCTTGCAGTGATGATTCGTCATGTGCGTTTGACGCTGGAGACAGCATGAAGAATGTTCGCAGCTTGAGCACGGCTGCCCTGTGGAATGAGGTGAATGTCACGTCTGTTAAAAAAATGATGCACGCTCCCAGAAAAGATTCAAATTATCAATTAAAAGCGAGCTGAGTGAGGAGCGCACTGACTGAAGCCGTGTGCTGAGACTGAGCAGCTTGCACATCGACAGAGGAAGGAAGAGGATCGCTCCAGAGGTAAAGACTGACTTCTTTACAGTCCTTGTCAGAGTGTGTTTATTAACCTCTTCAGTCCCTCTCACTCATACATGGACCAATCATTTTTTCCAGCTGCCAATCAAAAAGATCAATATCTCTAATCTTGGGTGGAATAAGCCATTACACTTCCTGTGTGTTACTCTGGTGAGCCAAACAATGTGAGGAAACAGGAAGCACACACGAAGTACACAGAGGCTGTGAGCATTAGCAGGAAGTATCAACTGACTGCAGATCTGATATCGGTTGATATGTGGAAGTCATAGACATGTCAGTACATAGAAAATAACTGAAAACCATTACTGCAGATATAATAAAATAACTATAACTAAATAAAATAACTAGAGAAAGACTCATGGTTACCATGGTGGATGAAGAACGCTCTGAACAGATTTGAATTTATTAGATCAGAAAAAGGCGTTGTGCATTATAAAGAAAACTGTGAAAAAAGTGCAAAAGTCCAAACAACACCTTTAAATATGAGTAATATTGCATGCGAATGCAGAATTTGTAGGCAAGGAACCAAGATTCTGGCACCAGAAGTGTTCTGGTTTCTGTGTTTTAGTCCTTGAAGTATTGACCAAACATGTCGGAGTGGACTTTAGTTGCATGCAGGAAAACATGCAGCCTCCCGGGAAGGTCTTTTCGGGGTCCTGGAGAGGAGGGTCTGCAAGATTTCGAACCTCGGATTTAGGAAGAGCAGTGTGGTTTTCGTTTAAAGATTAAAAGATGAGGGGCATGAGACAGGAAATGAATCGTCTAATGTTATAAAAAACTGGCATAAATGTGAAGTTTGGTGAAGTTCACAGGTCAGATCATTTACCAGAGGAAGGTAAAGGTAAAACAGGCATCCTAAGAAGAAAAACACAGATGTATTGTCCTATTGAAGAACCTGGGAAAGACCCAACCAGATAGTTACAGGCCTGTAGTCTTAACATCACATATATGCAAGAGCATGGAGAGGATGATGACTGAAGATGAACACCATAGAGAATAAAATGATGTATTCTCATCATGTCAGAGTGGATTTAGAAGAGGGTGCAGTGATTATGTCAGACATCAGGAATGAAACAGTAATACGACGTTTAAGTACAGAACTGGAGAAAGGACTTCTTCTTCTTTTGTAGGTGTGATAGGGCATTTTGGGAATTCTTTTCTAAAGAGGGAACCAGTGAAATCAGATGATTTGATCAGTGATCAGTCCTCTGGTGTTCTTCAATCTGATCAGTTGTACGGCCGTGTATACACATGGTCGTGTCGGGGGATGATCCGTGTCGAAGGAAACTATTAATGTGGGCAAAAAAACGAACAAAGATTCACAAAACAAACAAATACAACATGTTGGGAAAGTCATAAAATCACCAAGGAGAGCAGAGATGGAGATTTTTAATAAGCTAAAATCACATGACTGATCAGCTGTTTCCTCATGGTTCTCACGGCTCTATATTCCATCCATGTTGGCTCCACACAGGTTGGTTGTGACCTTCCTCACATTAACACATGAAACAAAGTCAAACGTCTGATTACGTCCTAATGTCTACTGGTTTTCCAAATAGAGAATTGGCGCCACCTACTGTTTATCTCATGAACTAATCTACATTAATAGTCACATAAACACACATTTACATTTGCATTTTCTTTTGCCCATATACTCAAAATGTGGTTATAATGCATGGATGGAAACTGGGCTAGTGTCACAAACTATTTCCTCTTATGAAAGAAAAAAGTCAGTTACTCATCAGAGTTTTTTGATATTTCTGTTCTTTGAATCTCTCTCATAAATATCATCTGTGCTGTGTCACACATCCTAAGAGCTAACACAAAAGAAACTCACCGAAATTTGGCCTCAGTATCTTTTGTTTTTTTTCTCTTTGTGTTCAGGCTGCTTGACATTGCGTGAGCATGACAAGCTGGAGAAAAAAACAAAACTGCATTATCCTCTGCTGATTAAATGTACACATGTAATTATGTGTTTGCCTCACACTAAAGTGAAAGCTTTAGACTGACGGGTGTGATGGGAAACGTGGTGTTTTTCTTCTTAAAGAAAAAAACACGATCGCTGTGCGAGACGACAATCCACATTGTTAACAGCAATTATACACAAACAGCACAATTCTTTTGGAGGTGGTTTATTGATGCTTTAAAACACAGCAGGTGGCACATTTAATATCCATCAGCCTGTCATATCGGGGTTTGATGCTGGTGGAAAAAAAAAACACTCTGCTGTTGCTAACTGTTTTGTCACTATACTTGGCAGCTTTTAGTAACTTGATTTCCATAAAGAGCCTGCAGCGACGCAGCCTCTCTCGTATCACGAGGCATGTAAGAAGTGTGACTAAGAATTAAATGTATAAATATACTAAAAGGTGTCTAGATGTCAGGGGGCTGGACGAGGAGATGTCATCACTTCGACTGATGCAGAGTCTGACAATTATTAATTAACTCTTTGTGCTCTGACATATTTTCCCCGCCTACCTGTAAATACACCGCCAAGACAGTTTGATGATTGTCAGAAGTTGTATCTGCACAGTTTCTGTAGCATGTAGCAGTCAACAATATTGCCTCCTCTGTCATTTCCTTAACACGTTTCCTTGACTTCACTGGAAGAAATCACGAGTTCAAGAAAAGAAGTGAAGGAGAGTTCATAAGGAAAAGATAACCACATTTACAATAGTCCACATAATTACATGAGGGTGGACGATATTGACGTGTCTGTGGTGAAAACTACATCATAGATAGTTCTACCCCTGTTGTTATTTTTGACGGACGCCGTGAGCAGCCTGCATCAATTTACACAGAGAAGCCGGTGGATTTTCAAAATAAAATACTCAATGCAAACTGCCGGTCATAAAAACAGACAAAAGCGAAACATTCACACATGTAGAAGCATATTTAGAAGCAACCAAATCTGAGCAAGTAAACAAAGTCTGCTAGCCTAAAATGATCCAAAAACCAGATGATCCGTCACTTTTTCGTTGCTGCCGCAAAGAATTGTGGGATGGCATTATCTCCTTTCCTTAGGTAAAGGACGGTCTGTGTCTCCTACGCTAAAGAAGACGAGATAGGAAGCAGTGAAGCACCTTTCCTTAACGTTCGGAGAATTCAAACAGCTCTTATCATGGCTGCTACATTAATACTTCAATGTTGTTTCAGTTAGTCAGGAAGCTTCCTGAAAAAGAGACTGCAGAAACTTTCTCTCTGTTGTGTGTTGCTGGGTGTGTGGCCTCTGGTCTTCCTCTCACCTGGTTGTCACCTCACCAGCTGCTGCTCATCATCAAACCAATTCTTCTGTATAAAAGACACTTTTAACCTCCCACTCTCAGCCAGAAAGTTCTCCTCGGTGGAAACTGCATAATGGCTAGCCTTGAGATATTTTCAATACTTGTTTGTGAATCCTGTTAACTCTTTCCGTCACTCGCCATGTCCAAAAAATATTGTTGAGATGTTTAAAGAGAAAAACATAGATTTTATGAAACTCAATTTGTTTGACAGTGTCACAGTGTCTTCAGATTAGATTAGTTTTTTTGTAATCTGATGGTTATATAAAAATCTATCATTTGTATTCAGTAACTGATTAATTAAAGGTCCAGTGTGTAGGATTTAGTGGCACCTAGCAGTGAAATAATGAATGAATACTTGCCAACATCTCACCCTCTCCTTCCAAGAAAGCTCTAGCTGCGAAATTCATATCAATTTATAAAGGTAATATCTAAATCAGTTGTAGTTTGTCTGTCCTGAGCTACCGTAGAAAAATGGTGGTTCAAAATGGCGGACTCCATGGAAGAGGACCCGCTCTCACTGTAGATATAAAGGGCTTATTTTAAGACAACATTGGACCTTTAAGTAATCCAAACCAGCCGGGTGACCCTGACTGAAAGCCTCTGGTGGAGTCAATTTGAGAAGAGTGTTGGTAAAAGAAAGAGTTCTGAACTGTTGGAAATGTTCCATCATGCAGCATCCACGTGGATATCTTGTGACATCATTCACACACGATATTTTTAGATATACAGTATATATTAAGGCATGAGGTGACTTCAGTGGTAAAAACAGAAAAAAAAAAAGTCTCCCACATATTTTGTGAGAAGCTCAGACAGATTCCTCAGCCTGTTCACAGCCACCATTCAGCCCAGTGTCTGCTGTAAAGAGACACAATGCTGCACCGAGGCTCCTCAGTGTCCTTCATGCAGGCGGAGGGAGGTCTGTGATTCAGAGCTTTTATGGCCCAAATAAAGTTTTCATGTTCACAGTATTCCTGTCACCCCGCCCGCTTCCTCGGTTGTCAGCTAGTTTTCAGGCGGCCTCTTTTGACACCGCAAAAGAAAGCGAGGAATAATGTCGGCTTATCAGTGCAGCACGGCGGCAAAGAAATCAAAATGTCACCGGGAGCTTTCAAGGCTGTTTCCACCACGGCTGCCTGTCTCAGCTTCCTTCCTGCTTATGTATCCTCAGACAGTGTGATAGCAGAGTGATGAGCCAATAACACCCACCTCCCATCACTCACTCCGCCCCTCCCTGCGCGCTCCTGACTGCAGCTTCTGATCAATTGCTGTTGGTCAAAGGTCAATTTGCCTCTGAGCGATCTGCGTTGCTCGGCAACATTCGGACAATGCTTGCTAATTAATGCGAGCTGATGCAGATTTAAATGTCAGAAATATTTTATTATCTCTGCCTCATAACAATCGCACTCAGATTAGCCAATTGCCCTCCAATGTTTTGTTAAATCAAGTATGCATGCTCATTTGGACTCAGACAGAAATATCTTTTTTGCACCATCATTGTGTACTCCTCTCACTAATGAACCCGATTCATGGAGCCCAATTGAGTTCAATTGAATCTGCTTACTGTTACTACCACAATTGATTTATTCCCATTAAAAAGTCGGTGTGACGTCAGGACACTTGCCTGAAGAGGTTTATAATTAATTTATAATCTCCCATTATGACTAATGCTTGGTGCTTGTTTTTTTTATTTTACCTCTAAATGCACTGAAAACATTTCAGAGCACAAATTGATCTTTGGAAAGCCATATGTGGCAAACAATCATAAATAAAAAAAAAAAAAGAGTGTGAAAGCAGAGAGGCAGAAAAAAAACGATCAGAGACAATACATCAAGCTCCTGAATCAATTAAAAAAAACAAGCCTTAAAATAATGACTTTCTAAAGGTGATCGTGCTGCCGAGCCCGGAACCATCCAGCGTGTCATTCCGCTGTCTGGGGAAAAGAACATTTATCCATTTTAGAATTAGCGAGGAGAAAGTTCATTATTGGTTTTCAAATTCATCAGAAATCACTGGAAGAAAAGTTTTCGGAGCCCCGCAGGTTGAGAGGAGGGAATATGAAATATGAAGCAGTGGTTGTAAAATCTATTCTGACTTTAACTGTAGAATACGTTTAGTGTCAGAGCCTGAAGATTATTTCATTAAAATACTCTCTAAAATAGCAAAAAAACAGAGAGAATGGTTTATTTTGAAAAGTGTCTGAATGTGTCCGACGTTCTGTGTGTTCTTTGTATCCCACAGTCTATTTGTAAGGTTGTCAATGCAGCATTCAGGAGGTCCCTGTCAAAGAAATGACACGTGTATATACTCAGCAGATATTTGCCAACAGGCCTTCTTCAGTCTGTCCTCCCAAGAAGAACAACAGCACCAGTTATTTCCTGCGCCTGTGTTTGTGCACGTACAGTATTGGCACATTATTTATGTTGATCTACTATAATTCCAACAATAGTGTCTCGTCTTATCAGCGTGGATAAGTGTAAACAGGGATATTCGCTATCATGGTTATAAGTAATGTTGATTATGTTAGATTTGATGTTCTTGACCAAGTTCTGCCACCTTATGAATGTGTCACTTTGTGTTTTTCCAGCAGCGTGCATCGTGCTCAGCGTGAGTTTGCTGGAGAAAACACTGAGATGTAATAACTTTACTAACATGCATGTTGTTCCTTGTCACACTCTTTATTTCCCTCAGTGTACATCATATTTTTTTTTCTTGTTCCGATCTTCATTGCACAGAAACCTGCAGAGGAAAGGCTCCACTCTGATGAGTGACTGAAAACCCATCAGTCCACGACTCATCTACACACAGAGGGATGTCGGCACTGAAACAAAAACATTGTTTGGTTGTGACTGTTTCCCAGATGAGAGTAAATATGAAGAGAGTTGTCACAGAGTCAGCAGAGGACCTGGTCATATGTTATTAATAGCATAAGAAAGACACAATCTCCCCAGACTGGGAGAAACCTTCAGGACATGAAAGATTTAAACCAATCTAACTCGTGTCCTCAGAGACCGGCCATGTTTTCAAGGCTCTGCATTAAAATATGATGATCCATTGTATCAGAAACACCAATTAAATCCAGCAAAGCAACAGCTAACACATTGTCAGGATCCCTGTTCTATCTAAAACAAGATCTGCTGAGGGCGGACTGAGGCCTGTTCAAGTTTTCAGAATAATCAAAAAGTTCTGTAATTGGTTGAAGGGTTTTTCTTCTGTAATGCAGATTCGCTGCTGGAGGAACATTGGCACTGATCTTTCTTTCACATAACAGGAAAGAGGCCTGCTCTTAAAAAGTAAAATGATTGAGTGTAACATGATTTGCATGATGTCCAACCACTGTAAATGAGTGTAAACCTCGACAGTCCAGCTGGCACAGACCGGTCCTTCAATCAGGAATACATTACAGAGGCTGCTGAGGCATAATCATGAGGAAGAAAGGTGCACGGCTATGCAAAGTAATCATAAGTCATAATCACCTGATGATCTCAATCAACTTATTTGATTTTCACTCAGAGATACTCGTATGAGAAGTGGAGAGAGAAAATGAACAGAGTCTAAGTCATTCTGTCATGTTCTAGTTTAAGAAAGTGAACACAGACATGAAGGAGTGAACAAAACCTTTTTGATGTGTTGAGAGTAAACTGAAGTGACTGAAAAAAATAAATGAATAAATAAAACAGGCTGTTATTGAAATTAAAGTATTATATTATAGCAATGTATGTGGGCAAGAATGAGGTGTCAAACTGTCAAGTTATATGGGGATTAATGAAAACTGATATTTGTAAGCTGAATAAATGTATTTTTCTGGTGTTTTTTTTTGTTTGTTTTTTTTGCATTATAACCAATACAAAAAAAACGTAAATAAAACTACTCATCAACCAGTTTTTTTTACACCACCATTTATTAAATTATATACTCAAAATCCTCAAAAGACAGAAAAAAATCTTTACCTGAGAGTATCTTAGTGTCTAAAGTAAAAGGCTGAAAAAGTCAATGAACTTTTCACTAACAAGGACCACGGCAATAGATTCAAGTTTAGATGGGTTTATTGCAAGTGATGGAAAGGGTGCGCCGGGATAGTGACTTATAGGAGAGAAGAAGGGATGAAGGGTCGACAGTATGGAGGGATGAAGGGTCGACGGTACGGAGGGATGAAGGGTTGACGGTATGGAGGTATAGAGGTATGAAGCGCTGAGGGTCGACGGTATGGAGGGATGAAGGGTCGGAGGTATGAGGCGCTGAGGGCTGGAGGTATGAGGCACTGAGGGCCGGAGGTATGGAGGGTTGGAGGTATGAAGCACTGAGGGTCGGACGTATGAGGAGCTGAGGGCCGGGGGTGTCGAGGGTGTGAAGGGGGGGAACAGGGTCGTTGGTGGATGGAGGTTGGGAAGGCATGGAACCCGGGAATTGAGACTCTCGGTGGGGGAACCGTCTCTAGAGCCGCAAAAGAGAACTTCAGATGGAGAGCATCTCGTGCACGTTTCCGCTGTGGTTGAATTGTTTCTAATGCGGAGACGAGGGCTTCCAACTGTGGGGGTCGGTTGAAGATCATGAATGGGAACTTGGACCATTTGGTAAATGTAGAGGAGCGGGACAGCGAAGTTGTGTGGCCGTTCAGTTACTGTAGGACCGCCTGTCGTTGAGGTGGCCGCTGGAGCTGTGTAGGGGGCTGTAGGAGGGAATAAGATAGATAGATGCGTACTCGTGGGTAATTTAAGCGTCCAGTAGCAGCATGCAAACGTACATTAAACGTACGTTAGGTGAAGGTATGAGGGTAGAGGCAATGAAGGTATGAGGGTAGAGGGGATGAGGGGATGGAGGGCATGGAGATGCATGTGGCATACGTTAATCATACATTAGAATCGACGAGAAAGAAGGAAGGATAGGAAGCACAGGTTGAAAGAAGAGGGAGGGATGTTGGAATGATGGGATGCATGTGCACAGGAATTAAGTGAAGCTTGGGGGAAGGTGGAGGCTCTGTTTTTCCCCCTAAAGTTTAAACAGGTTTATTGCAAGTTACAGTTGGGAAGCACCGGTGATGTGCTGTGGGGGAGGGTTAGGGAGAAGGGTTGAGGGGTTGGGGATGAAGGGATAAGGGTAGAGGGGTGAAGGTATGAGGATGAAGGGATGAGGATGAGGATGAGGTGAGGGGTGAGGATGAGGGGATTGACTTAGAGACTTAGACTTAGACTGCACTTTATTGATCCCTTTGGGATGACTCCCTCAAGGAAACTGAATTTCCAGTAGCATACTGACACTTGTATACAAGTACTAGTACCAGTACCAAGGATGAGGAAGATGTCTCTGTGATTTGGGCCTCAAGGGAGAACTTGAGACTGGAGTTGGAAGGGGATCGGAGGCTGGAGCAGAGTGTTTTGGGTTTCCGGAGGATTTCCGGATGTGTGATGCTCGAATGATGAATTGGTGCTGTGCTGGAACCAGGGTGAGCCGTCATGGGCTGCATGATGTCGAGGCAGTGGGGCTGTCCTTTATTGGTTTCTGCTGTTGTGCTATTGTTGGAGTGGGGTGCAGTGGTTTTCTTGGACCATTTGACCCTAAAGTGGTGAACGTCGACTGGTGGTCTGTGGGCCGTCCGAAGACAAGGGGAACCTGTGTCTTGGCTGAACATGCTGCTGTTGATCGCTATTAAGGGTACTGTCTGGAAGATGGCCATGGGCCTGGGGAAGCTGAGGTTGCTGTGGAAGAAGAAGTAGGAAGGATAGATGGGCTAAGCGCTGCCGGGATTGGCTGTAGGGGGAGCTGTGGAGAAAAAGGGGTGAGTTGCGGGTGGGAAGAGCTCTGGCAACTGATGGGTTAGGTTATGGGGATGGGGAGGAAAGGAAGACGGGAGGAAACTGTATGACTTGGCTGAATGTGCCACTGTTGGTCACTGTCGAGGGTACTGACTGGAAGATGGCCATGGCCTGAGAGAGCTGAGGTTGCTGTTGAAGAAGTAGGAAGGATAGGTGGGCCAAGCACTGCTGATACTGGCTGTAGGGGGAGCTGTGGAGAAAAGTGGTGAGTTACTGTGGGAAGAGAAACGCTAGCAACTTATGGGTTATTGGGGGAGGAGGAGGGAGGTTGAGAGGATGAAGGTATGAGGGTAGAGGGGATGAAGGGGTAGAGGGAGGGTGGGGATGCATGCAATAGGGAGTTATGTCTTGGCTGAACATGCCACTGTTGGTCGTTGTCAAGGGTGCTGTTCGGATGATGGCCGTGGCCTGGATGGGGGCTGGAGGAGCTGAGGTTGCTGTGGATGATGAAAATAGGAAAGCTAGGATTTGAGAGAAGAGGATAGATGCTGAGATGGTGGGGTGTGTGTGCCATTAGAGAAGCTTGGGGAAGTGTGGCGCTGTAATGGCAGGTGTGGTGTTTGCTCGACCTGGCCCTTTGTCAAGGCTGGGGTAGCGGGCGGCCACCGGCTGTAGGATGTGGCACGGCGTCATCGGCATTGCCACGTGACATCGTCGCTGTTGCCATGGTGACCGGAAGTGCTCGTGGAGCTCTGCGTGGAACTCAGCTGAGTTGTGTTGATGGTCCATATGAAGTTGGAAAAGTTTTGTTTTGGAAATGGGATGAATCCAAGGCGTGGAACCTGTTCCTGAACCTAGTTCTAAAACTTCATGAATCAGTATGATTTAAGTTGAATCATTCAGAAACAAATCATTTGAATTTCAGTTGGAGTGAGAAATGTAAAATATGTTGTATACACAGCACGGTTTAAAAAGGTTAGAGATAATTTGTTGTACCAATCAACATTTTTATCCTAAATCATAGACAAATAGACCGTGCATTATAGAAGCGGAGTACAAACTGTAGCTTCATTCTGTAGAATCATGTCAACAAGTTGTTTTGTTGAAAGTGTTTGCATATTTTTCTTTTTCTTTTTGCATAATTGTTTGTAAAATTACTCACAAATACACTTGATACTGTGCACAGATGAGAATTCCACCTGAATTTTGCCATAATAATCCCATGAAAACCAAAAGGTGGAAGGATGGACAAGGTCAAACGAGTGATTATCCAATCCATGAGTAGAAAAAGAAAACATCAGCTCAGCAGCAGATGGACTGGGCTCATTGTTTCATGCTCAGATGTGTCTGTCTTTTCCCCCTCACTCATGACCGCTGTCACATACAGGACTACACGCTTTGTTTGTTTTGAAGTGCTGATGATGCATATGTCATACCGTGGGCTTTCTTTCTTTGTGTTTTCTGGCTCTTTCTTGAATAATTGAACCATCCATGTTGTATCCTAGCTGGGCAGAACAGGGCACTGCCTCAGGCACCCGAACACTGTTTCCCATTCACAGTGTGTCAATTGATATACAGCGGCTTGACTAATTAACAACTAACTAATGAATAGGCATAGCTAATGTACATATCAAGTGAAATGATGAGAGCCTTTTAGCCTGTTTTGTAACACAAAAACAAGCGGAGGAACACCTGAAGCCATGCAGTGTTTCAACACAGGAGTGCTGGTGTGTTTCCAACCCTTTAGGCAAAATGCAATAAAGCTTCTATGTGTAGCATGTGTGAACTGTGTTTAGTGAGTAATTGAAGGCAACATAAGAGGTCACAAGGGGCTCACAGCTTATTTTAGCCCCAGGCCCCCTTTGCTGTTTGCTCTGGCCATGAACATGCACACATTCCAGTCATAAACCCACCAGTACCTTGACACGCCAGGGCTGCTTGTTTTTATTTTATTTTTTAAGCTGGCTCACATTCAATAACCGGCCTGCTCTGACCGTCAACTCCTGCTCACACCACAAATCTCTAAAGGCAGTGGTGAGACAGAGGTTGATCTTGGCATACAGTTTGCACTTCAAAGTCCTCATAAAAAGACCTCAGTGATGCCAGAAAAGATTATTTCAGCTTGTTTGTCTGCTGTAGCGCTGGCCTTTCGTTTTACAGGATGACAACAAGTGATAGCTGCCTCATAATGAATGATCAGACTTGTTTATGATCTCATTTCAAACCACAACTATCATCCGACCCGACAATAAAATAGCCTACTTGTTGTTTGTATGATAATAATATTGATAATAATAATAATACATTTTATTTAGAGGCACCTCTCAAGGTCGCACCCTATCATAAACATCAATACATCATAATTATCGCATGATAACACCGCTTCTCGTGCAGTGACAAAACAACACACAAAAGGAGGCAACGTTAACACACATTTTCATATACAGTTTAAGTTGACATGACTCAACAGGACAAACTTATGACTGCTCATAAGTTTGGAATCACCTGTTATATTGAGTTTTTTATTTTTATTTTAATGAGTATTTTAATATAGATAAAATCAATAGAATTCAGACAGCAAAGATATTACTTTGATTTGAAATAGTAAAAAAAAAAAGAGAGAGATTATAACGTTTTAGTTGATGTCCCCACAGTGCTGCATGACAGGACAGAACAGTGCTGTAACCACTTTGTCCCCTTCAATTCAGAATTTATTTTCCAGTCCAGAAAAGTGTACGTGACCTGAGATCATTACTGAGCCACGACAGGGCTCTGAATATTTTGGGAAACTGTTGTTCTTTGACGTTTGAAGGGGCAGTAAGACACTGTAGAGGACCCAGTTTGGTTGAACTACTGTGGTGTTTTTTTCTCCATGTATAAAACATTACTTCTAAAAAAAAAGTTGGAGTTCCTACAACCTAAGAGCATGAGACGATTCAAAAATATTTGGTAGTCCTCTCAGCCTGTACAGAATCAATTTCTTTTGTGGCAGGTGATTCCAAACTTTTGAACAGTAGTTTACGTGGTGCAGATCACCAATCCGCCTAAAATGTACCTTTTGTTCTACTGATCATCAACACTGATGATATGTACATGCAAAAGGTTCGTGTGGCAGATTTAAGAAGCTCCATCTACAGAATGTGACAAAAATGGGATATGGAATGTAAATCTGAAAATAAGAATCTTGATGTTTTTGTTACCTTACGTTCCCTTTTTTTTATCTACAGACACCATGGGTCTTCTTCCACCATGTTGAACCGCCACGTTTCTACAGTAGCACAGAACGGACAAACCAAACACTGGCTCGAGATAGGGCCTTTCGTGTTTCTCTGCCACAGTAGGAAGGAGTGGGTGAGATGAGGGGGTTGCAGTTAGAAACTACACCACTGCAGCAGGTTTAGCAGGGCACTCCAGATGTCCTCCCCAGCAATGCATTCCAGCTCCTCCTGAAAGATCCTGAGGCATTCCCAGGCTAGATGGGCTATGTAGCCCCTCCAGCGGGTTCTGCGTCTGCCCCAGGGTCTCCTCCCAGTTGGACGTGGCCAGAACACCTCCTGGGCCTCCAGGGGGCATCCTAATCAGATGCCCAAACAACATCAGCAGGCTCCTTTCGACACAAAGGAGTAGTGGCTCAGTGGCTCCATCCGGATGTCCAAGCTCCTCACCCTATCTCTAAAGCTGAGCCCAGACACGCGACGGAGGAAACTCATTTCGGCCATTTGTATCCACAATCTCATTGTTTCGGTCACTACCCAAAGCTCATGACCATAGGTGAGAGTTGGAACATAGATGGACTGGAAAATCAAGAGCTTAACCTTCCGGCTCAGCTCCCTCTCACCGCACCAACCCGCCAGTTCATCTCATGCTCCGTTTTCCCATCACTCGTGAACAAGACCCCAAGATACTTGAACTCCTTTGCTCGGGGCAGCAACTCGCTCTCACCCTGGAAGAAGCAAAATAAAGTAATCAAGTAGAAGTCAATGTACCCAACCAGCCATTCTGAATTGTGCAGGTCAGCTCAGGTTGAGGACACAAACATTCAGGCATAAATTTTGAAAATGTGACTAATGTCATGCCATCTAACATTGATGATGCCTCAAATGGACAGCTTCAACGTTCACAAGAAATGTATGTGTTGCCAGGGACCCATGCACAGTATAAAAATAGCCCAGGCATGAATATTGAACAGGCAGCTCGGTCGAGTTCAGGCAGTCTGTACAGACAGTTAGACGTTGGACTAATTTTTCCACCCACCTCTGTTGTGACTCATCTAGATTCAAATGATCTGACCCCTACAAAATGGCAGTGGCTATATTTCCAATAGTTTGGCTTTTGGGTTATCGGAGGACTGAATGGTGACATTTTGGAGGCCAGAAATATCCGTTTTATCATGTCACCTTGTAGCTTTTTATCCTGTTTTTTTATCTTCAGGTGTACTATCTTCTGTTTTTTTGTGCATAACTACAGTGATTGTGTGTTGGGTACTGAGCACTGTCAGAACATGGGTGGCCTGCACTCACTGCCTAAATGCATCCTGTATGTCGACACTGAGGACTGATGCTCCTGCTACTTTCGCTACCCACACCATAAAGAGTCTACACACCCTGAAGGTGTTTGTCTTTCTTACAAAGAACATCCTTCTTGTAAATATCTGAGGTTATTTCAAAACACAGCTTATCAATGACAGAAGTCCGATATCTGGACCAGATCCTTCAGCCTTAGGGCATCTAGGCCTATCCGTTAGTGAAGATTTGGCTTTCTGCTCACCCAGGGTTGGTTCAGAACTACACTGGTATACCTGCCTGCAATGTAGTCGTACTTGAAGAGGAAATCCAAGACCACCACCAACTCACAAAGTCTTTGCACAGGTTACACATGATTGGAGGCTAATCTCCTTCAACTTTATCAGCCTCTTTTCATTCACGATGCCACAATACAAAGTTATTAAAACATGATTCACCCTAACAGGATTTATCTTTCTTTAACGTCTCTGTGAAGCCTTATGGCATATAAGATTTTATTTCAAAGCACAGCCTGTTATCAAAGACAGGCCCCAGATACTTGGTAATTGGAAACAGTGTCAGCGTTCTTACATTTGATCTTAGTGTGGGTGAAACAGGGCTGTGACCTTCTGAAGATGATAATTACATCTTTGCAATATAGAACTCGAGATATATAACTCCTCACAGAAAAACACACAGGTATTTGCACAAGTGCACGGTCAGGATATGGTGAGAAGTTGATGAGGGATCACATACACAGGGACTCTAAGTAGTTGGTTGTAGCAGCTGTATAGAAGAGATGGCCTGCATGTTATGCCCACCTGGTGAAGCACAGCGAAATAAAGGGTACAGTAGAAACAAAAGAAACACCTCCTAGAGGGCTTCACAGGGATGCAATCATGTTGATGATTGCCCTGACTGACAATGACTGACTCAACAGCAAGCTTCTACTATCATTAAGTGAATGTGTCATTTGTGAACAGCTTTAAATGGATGGGTGAAAGAGCAGAGAATGTGTGGACAAATCTAATTTGGAAGCTAACGCACCATTAATTCAGCATTATCCACACCATTAACCCTCCAACCAATGAGATTTAAATCGAAAATTGTTCCGACAATGGAAGTGAAGAGTTGTTTTTTTTTTTGGCTGAATTGGTCAGACGTGTGATATGGGGTAAAATACAGTGGCTAATGGGACTTCAGACCTCAGTCGTTCCAATGGATATGATTTCAAATTCCTGACACAGTAACCATCTTGTAACACAGTATGTTTTGTATTGGTTTTTACAAACCTGTTTCCAAAAAAGTTGGTATGACTCATTGAAACCCCATATTTAACTGAAAACACCACAAAGACTGATTCTATTTCCAATTTACACACATTTTGGTCCACGGTGAAATATGACTCACGGCTTTTATGAAATTTTGTACAGATGTTCATGGTCCCCTGAGGGCAATCCTACTGACTTTATCGATCCTCTGACTTTTCCTCTAGTGCCACCATGAGGACAGCATTTTTTTTTTATTTTCTCGTGAAATGCCTCAATAACTGTTGGATGGATTGTCATGACATTTGCTGCAGGTACCCATGGTGCCGAGAGGATGAATTGTAATAACGCTGGCGATGCTCTGACTTTTCCTCTTGCGCCATCATCATCAATTTCAATTTGTCCAGCATCAAATACCGATATAGACATCAGCCTTAGACGTACTTTGTGTTTATTGCTAATTAGCAAATGTTCTAACACACCAAACTAAGATAATGAATACGATAAACATGGCCATTTCTCCATGCACCCTAAACACAAGATACATATATTGTGTTAGCAAGTTATGTATGTGTGTGTGTATTGCTATCATGTCTTTCTTTTGGCCAGAAATGTATTGTGATGGATGCTAAAGCTCACCTGGCTTTCTGAGTCATGCAGAACATGAATAGTAGTAGCGGTGCATTTCACTCAGCTTGTGGCCAAAATTAGTATTACAACAACAAACTAAAGATCCTGACCAAAAAACAACTTGATGAAAATTGATCACCAGATTTTTTTTTTCTTCGTAGGCGATGACTCTGAAACATGCATGTGCAGTGGGGTGCACTTTGTTTATGGTGCATGTCCCTGCTGCCCTGTGTACTTAAAACCTGTAGCTGCTGTATGAAGATACAGTCAGAAGAAATGAAGTCCTTGTACAGACTTTATGCCGAGTGTGCCTGAAAATAAATATGGTAAATGACTATAACCTGTAAATTATAGTAAATGTAATCCTACACTCTTATACATTGTCATACTGCTATGAATTATGGATAATTTTTCATTCAGTGTCTGGTGAAGTCTGAATGTGACTCTTTGAAAGCAGACAAATTGTCAGGGGTTTCCAGTAATGCACCAAATGTCTGGACATTTGGAGCCATAATGTGTCAGCACTGACCTGTGAGTGTAAAGCCTCTGGAAATGTGGCTTGAAATGGTAAAAATGAAGATATGATATCAAAGTTGAGCGTCTCGTTAGGCATCAATAAAAAATCTGAGTGAAAATAAACGTTCATAGAAAACCTGGTTCAAAAACAGCTCATTCCTCGAGACTGTGTAGGCGTGGCAGATCATGTGTTGATTGACAGCTCCTTCATAACTACTCACAGAAGTTAAGAAGTGTACTGCTGTGTACAGGCATCTAAAAACATCGTGTACGGTAGGATATTTGTACTCATATCAGATAGGACTTTCTGATTTAGGACTGAAGCTGTTATCTACAGCCCTTCAAATCCACCAGACCAGACATCATCCATTATCTGTAACTGCTTATCCTCATCAGGGTCACAGTGGGGCTGGAGCCTATCCCAGCTGACTTTGGGCGAGGCGGGGTACACCCTGGACAAGTCACCAGCTCATCAGAGGAAATGGAGACAAACAACCATTCACACACATTCACACACACACACTACGGACAATTTAGAGTCACCAATTAACCTGTTAAGGTCATGTCTTTGGACTGTGGGATTAAGCTGGAGTACTCGGAGAGACTCAGTAATTTAGCTGATATTTGCCCTCTAAAAGAGAGAAACCTGAATTCATTTTGTATTTTTTTTGTTTTATAAGGAAAGCTGGTGTAACAATATTTCCTTTCTTGACAGCGTTTGTTTATAAAACTGATTATAATGATTGGTTTGCAGAATGAATTGCCCAGTGAATGTTAGAGCATACTTATTAGATTCTTATTATTATGTCTATTATGCCCGGAACAGCATGAATTACAGTTTTTAGAAGGCTGTTGTGGATTTTGAGTTTTTCCAGCGGCTTTAGGCAGCTGATCCGCAAACATAAAAAGAAAAGTGAAATCAGTCTTTTGTTTTTGAATGAAGAGAAAAAAGAAGAACGAATCCCCGCTTGTCATTTTAGCTCGAAGGTTTGAGTCGCAGAGATGTTATTGACATGCATATAAAGGATCTGTGTGTGCTGCTGTACATCCAGACAACAGCAGCTCTAACTCGGCGTGTATACGCTCTCCTGAGGAAAGACAAACATTCTGGGAGTTACCCGCCTGTCTCTGTTAGGTAATCATTAGACGGCGGCATCGAGTGATTGACATTAGCCTTGGTTTCATACTGATCAGTACCACAAAGGACGGAGGCGTGTGTATTCTTAGCTGCCTGTAATACAATCTAAAAGTTTGCGGCGGCCTAACGGGTTGGTTCCACAAAAACAATATTTTCAGATTTAGAAAGGCATGCATATTTCATACACACCAGCAGAGTAGAGTATCAATCTCTGCCACATGGCATCAACAGTGGGGATATTGATTCAGTTTATTTTCTCATCTCAGAAATGTACCATGGGGCTCGTGTCTGACGCTGCTGTTGCCTCATGCTGTCATCTTTCTGTTCAACAACAAAAAAAGTAGCCATGAATAATTCTATAGATTTTCCCCCTGCTTGTTTTTATTGCAGGTGATTTAGAGCCGTGGTATTATGTTTCACCTCTTTGTACACACACACACACACACACACACACACGGGTCCATGCATCCACCCTTTGCAGACAGACACAGCTGGCTGTTGCTCACTGTTCCTCGTCACTGTCAGCGGCGACACGAGCTCCATGTAAAGTCGTGTTAACACAACATTGAGACGCAGACTTGGAGGAGCTGCCAGCGATGGGGCATCCATGAGGTGGAACAACACACACACACACACGCACACACACACATTGTAAACAGCACAGGAGCTGTCATCACCCCCCACAGGGCTCCAATTCCATTCAGGAGCCAATAACAGAGTCATTTTCTCCCAGCCGTACCTGTGTTTATCTCATGTGGCTCGGCCTGTGCTGAGATTGCATGTACGTTGGTGTTTTCATACTATGTGTGTGTGTGTGTGTGTGCGCGTGTGTGTTAAGAAAATAAATGGAAACACTATGATGGCATAGGTTGTGTTTTTTTTCTTTCTCATTCCGTCCAACCTGGAATAATCTGCAGAGCATGTTATCTCTTCTTCACCTGCTCTCTGCTTCACTTACATATTAACACAGGGAGCTGCTTTCACCTGAGCAGCTGGAGGCCAAAAGACAAGCTTGAAATAAGCCAGGCTTAAAAACTGATGGCTATTATATATTGGTTAAAAAATTAATTGAGAAATTGTCAGTGAGATTTAATAGACTTATTTGACTCATCAATCCATAGTCTTTAGTTTAATTTAGTGTAAAATTCAAGCTGCAGTCTAATATAATGATTTTGATTCAAATGAGTTTATCTGTCTGACTGACAAATTGAAGAAAATTCAATTTACAGAAATAGCTGCAAGCGGCGATGATCAGGGTCCAAACAGATGGCAAACATTTGGATTCATGTTTCTTACTTAATTGACAAGAAGCGCCGGAAAACAGGACGCGTCCACCTCGGGATTTGAACCTGTGAAACTTTGTATCCTCAGAGAAGGACGCGCACTGACTGACTGACCGCACCACCGAGACAAAAAAACTGGAGTATAGTGTATCTATTTAAACTTAATAATAATACACTTACAACAGTTAAAACGTTGGTGATTAAATGCCGGTTTCAGGTGTTTTGTCAAATATTTTGGTGACGTTCCAACAAACATTTGAGTCATACAGTACTACTTACAGTAAAGCACTCAAACGTCATTTGACATATCTGATTCTGTTTGAAGCATCTAGTATCCAGAATGTCTGCGTCTGTCAGGGAGATATAGATTTGAATTGATCTGACATATTTTGAAAAATAGAGTGACAGGTTCAAACCCCTTGGAGCTTTCTGTGTGAAGTTTGCATGTTCTCTCAGGGAACTCTGGCTTCATGCAGACATGCAGTTAATTGGTGGCTCTAAATGCCCGTTGGTGTGAATGGTTGTCTCTGTGTGAGTCCTGCGATGAACCGTCCAGGGTCCAATGTGCATTTTTGTCTTGGCTGTTCGATAAATGTGCGGTACAAAGTGTCTTAAAGTGTCAGCTCTGTACTTACTGTACTAGAAAACAGATCTTTATCCCATGATTAGATGATCGAAGCCTGACTTTACTGTGGATAGAGTCTGCAGTCGACTGCCAGGCCGCATCTGCAGCTTTGTTGATGAAACGATAAAATATGATATAATCCTGTTTTCTGTTTTCAGTCATTATATGCTTGTAATCATCAAACTGCATTATCGACTCTCGCCGTATGTGACTCGGCGCATTTTGTTTCTAGTATTTTCTGCCATCACTGATTTGGCGTGTGCGTTCCTCTACTCAATCTGACTTATGAACAAAGTCACGCCGAGTGAAGCAACACTTTTATCTCTGAGTCTTCCTCCTCTCGCTGCCTCTTTCATGAAGCTCCCCTCCAGGCATGGAACGTGCAAAGATGTTGGTTCGTCCTGGTGAGATTGGATTCGACACAGGGTGATAACCCGCTTCAAGGGAGGTTTTATGGATGAAAAGTGGATTGCAATTACATTTGCTCAAGCACTATAGACGTTTGCTTCTCTACCTTACCTCTTTTACATGTCAGAGAGAAGTACTTTACATTTTGACCCGCTGCACAGCCTTGTACATTAGACTCAGTGTTGTCAAGAAACAGTCAGAGCTGTCAGCTTTTAGAAAACAGTGCTGTTTTATCATGACGGTGCATTTTTGATGAAACTCAGGAACTTTCTAAACCATGATACGTTTACGTCAAAAGAAGCGTGAACAGTGACTATATGATACTGTTGAGTTTTATAATAATAAGCAGTGTTTTAAACATTAAAACACTGTTCACATGCTGATGCTCCAACGGTTTCACACCCTGATAAGAATGAGTGCTGGTTGTCATAATATTTGTTATCATATTTACATCCTGACAGCAGCAACACCCATGATGTCTGATCTGATATGGCTGAGGTGACAGTGATTGATCAGCCATCAGGTCTTTCCCATCATTAATCTCAAAGTAGTAATGCTGGCAAGAACAGAAAACCCTCTGAGGTTTTAATAATACCTTTGTTAGTATCACAAATTTTGCATATTTGGGGAAAGTAAAGTTTGTATGTAAAGGACCAGTGAGTAAGATTTAGTGACATCTAATGGTGTCATTCCTGAAAAAGTACAGTGGTTGCGAAGTGTGAAAGGCCCGATCTAGAGCCAGTGTTTAGTTTGTCTGTTCTGGGCGAACGGGGAGCTGTTTCAATCCAAAGAAAAATCTGTTTGGGTATCTGCCTAAAAAACCCCCCACAGGAGTCCAACTCTCTTACAGGTTTCCCATCACGTTTTTCCATTGCTTCAGTCATTGCTCATATGTGCGCATGTCTTCCTCTCTGCATGTGTGCTGGTGGAATCCCAATTTTCGTTGTGGGGTCCTTCAGGCTCCACACGGACAGCTGAATGGTACTTCCACTCTGCTCCCAGGCACTTGTTACTGAAGGAAACCCCATTTAATGGGTGGACAACCCGCTCTACCTCTGAGCCACAGCTGCCCCTACAGTAAACAAACAAACTTCCATCAGGACTGTTGCTGGTGAGAAACCCCAGAATGTGGACCACCCCCAGAATGTGGACCACCTTTATGAGGTGTACCCTAATCAGATGACTGGCGGTTTGATCCCCGGCTCCTCCAGTCTGCATGTCGAAGTGTCCTTGGGCAAGATACTGAACCCCAAATTGCTCCCGAAGGCTGTGCCATCAGTGTGTGAATGTGTATGAATGGTTAGCTCCTCAAACTGATGAGCAGTTGGCACCTTGCATGGCACTAATGCCATCAGTGTATGAATGTGTGAATGAGATATGTAGTGTAAAAGCGCTTTGAGTGGTCGGAAGACTAGACGACTCATAAGTTCAAGTCCATTCACCAGTCCATTTGTACAATCACAGGATTATCTGTTGCACATGAAGAAATAGCTTCAGGTTATGACTTAATATAATTAGAAGCCCAACATAGGGTTATATGCAGGGTTCCTTGTAGTTAGACTGCCAGGTGAATTCCCATGATGCACTGAGTAAATGGACCGTACTTATATAGCGCCTTTCTAGACTTCTAACCACTCAAAGCACTAGATATCTCATTCACCCATTCACACACATTCATACACTGATTGCATTGGCCAAGGCCTTTGGGAGCAATTTGGGGTTCAGTATCTCGGTCATGCAGGAGGAGCCGGGGATTGAACCACCGATCATCTGATTAGATGGACGACCCGCTCTACCTCCTGAGCCACAGCTGCCTGAGCTCTTCTCTTCTTCTGTCCCTCTCCATCTGAACACATTCATGGGCTGGTTCTGCTCGAGGTTTCTACCCGTTAAAGGAAGTTTCTCCTTGCCACCATTGCCGAGTGCTTGCTCATGGTGTTAATTGTTGGTCTCTGTAAATAATATTATAAAGAAAATGGTCTAGACCTGCTCTGTATGGAAAGTATCATGAGATAACTTCTGTTATTATATAAGTAATAAGTGAATTGAGTTAATTTAAATCTGACACACTGGACCTTTAAGTTAGCTTGGAAATAGTTTGCATCAGTGATTCTGATCAGAGTTCATTTTAATGAAGCTCAGCTTCTGTCTGCTCTTTCAAAACCTCCCGAGGATTTACAGGAACCACAGAGACTCAGTAACTACTGGATAAATAAATTTGAACACACCAACTGACTTTTTTTTTTTTTTTTTTTACAGTGCAACTCTAGTAACTGTGCAGATCGACACAGACTGGGGATTTAAAGTAAGGGTATCTCAGCATCTGCTGCTTCCATTTTGACTTATTATTAATATGTCTCTTGTGAGACCCCAGCTTTGTAGAAGTGAAGTGCAATACACAATTACTGGAATACCTTGTGAAAATGTGAAAAGGAAATGTGAAAATATTGTGAGCTTTGCACCAAACTGTTTGCAAAACTGCAAATCATGTGGCGACAGGATGAAGATGTGTTAATTATCCAGTTTTTCTGCACTTGCTGTAATTCCCAGCATGTTTTTCATCAGTCTGATGATATAAAGCTGGATGTCGGGTCTAAATTTCATACTGCACCGCAGAGCCACAGTTCATGTTCCTGTGTGACACTCTCATATAGTGGAGTGAAAAATAGCCTCGGCTGCAGAGAAGGAACAGAACTCAAAGTAAAAGTTACTGGTTAGGAACAGGAAGCCGAGTGTGTCATCAGATTATCTCTCAGCTGTCATTCTCGCGCGAAGGTCAGACATCACGCTGAATTACGATGAGCCTGTGATTTTATGCAGTAATACAGTCCAGCTGTGATTATTAATAATGACCGTAATAATAGACTCGTTAAACGCCCCTCCCCCCTTTAAAATATGTCTTGTAATTAGTATCTTACGGCGTGAGTGATTGTTGGCTTAATAATCTGCTGATAGATGGTTTAAAGAGGTCATTCTCCTGAAGCTTTCTCCCTGATGATGTTATGGATACCAATGAGGAAGCTACTTAATTCCTGTCATGTTCACTGTTGATTATATTTAATGCATAATGTCTGCCACAAATGAGTCAGCTATGTGACAGCTATTACAGTTCTGCAGTGTAATGAAGGTGTATCCCCCGCCTTGGCCATACATCTTTCAAACCGGATGATGGCATCACGGTAATGACACACAGACTGCTGCTTAGATGTGGCGAGTGTAATCCAGGCTGATAACAAGGTAAAAATGAACCTGAGCATAATCAAGCTATTTCCAGCCACATTACAAGGCGTTCACATCCCCGCTCCGACTTAGCTTTCATGATAGAGGAGGAATAATCAGCCAGTTGAGATAAAGGTGGGGTAATCTATCATCGGACTGCAGGGCGCTGGGGTTTCCAAGCCGCAGGGGTGCGGAGGCCCCTTATACTCCAAGAGGACGATCCATCATTTAACATGCTAACAAGGCGAGGGATTTTAACATGAAAGATAACACTGGTGCGGCGTTATCGGGCGCTCTCAGAGACCTCTGCTAGCACTGTTGGGGAATGCTGCCTTATCTCTGTCCGAGAGAAAACTGACCTCATGACACTGAGAGAAAGCAGCCAAAAGAAAGTGCTCAACGCCCTAAGTGAAAAGCATAACATCTGGTGGTTAATTAATGAAAAGATTAGAGGACAAGGTCAACGTATTACTTCTCTATGACCACATGAATATTCCTCTGATAGAAGGAGCTCTGAAGGCAAACAATCATGCTAAGATGTACAGAGACACGCAGGCTGATGAGGTGAATCAATAAAGGCTATTAGCCCCACAAGTAATTGTTCTTTTAGTTTGTCTGAATGTTGCAGCCAGAACACTCGTCTGCGCTCATATTGAACAGCACAGGCGATCTTACTTGCCACTTCTTAGCCTGATAAACACACTGGAGAGGCATTTTGTTTCACTTCAGCCATTAAGCCTGACCTTGTGTTCATGATAGCCTGTTTCTTTTCAGGGCAGGGGGGTTGTTTTGCATTGTTTTGCAGCAATCAGTAGAATCTGTTCCACCAATGTCATTCCCAGTCAACATGGATACAGCTGCAGCAGTTACAAAGGGCAGGTTTCTAATCGTATTGCCAGACAGGACTATTCTCATTTTCAACGTACAAGAACAAACAATTAATTGCAGGTTTGTGATAAAATGTGGTCTCAAGTGTCTTGCGTTAAAGTTGGGTCCACTTACTGTCTACTTCACTAAAGACACTTCCTTCATTGGCAATGAACGTTGGCGCTGGATGTACTGTAACTCGTGAGATGTAGACTTCTCCTACGTGAACATACTGTGCTGCATTTTCATGGCACTCTAATAAAGAGTTGCTACTTCTGTAAGACAAATTACCTTATAATTACAAATCAGTAGGCGGTCTCTGGCTCTGGCTGGTTGTCTGAGGTATAGCTGCTGTACGTGGCTTGGCTCTTGCCCAGTTGTTGCTCGCATTCGTCAGTTGAGCTTTTCTCAACCTCCCCCTGTAGTGCCATTGAGAGCCCTAACTGTGGCACAGAATGATAATGCCTCCATTCTTAATCCTGTCTACAGAGCTCTAATTGGTCAACTGTTTCTCCAGCCACTGTATAGAAATGGACATGAATGAGCTTATTTGAATTGCGGTACAAATCAAAGACATGACCGATGATTCACAACATTCTCAAAGTTCCACTTTTAGAAAGACCTTTGAGGATAGTTATTGGATGTTCTGAACCTCTGTAAACCAAACTATGAGCATTATAGAGACCCTGACATTATTCCTACCATCTCCTGTGACTTATCACACTCACTGAGGATTTATTTCATCAGTCTGAAAAAGAGAAACATGTTCCTGTGGTTTACAACCCAACAGAAGTGAGTATGTACTGCTGTGCTTTCTATTAGAATTAACCTTCCATTTGTTACCAAATTTATAGCTCTAGTTACATGATAATTCATGTATTTGGATAATTAGCCTTTTGTACAATGTGCAATCAGTAGGTTTTATTTTCTTCCATACGTTCATTCATCCAAACCAGTTTTATTATTCAACATAGAGTACAACCACCAATGGACCTGAACCTTAAAGTTCTGGGTTCATTTCAGCTTTTTATTTCCCCCCATAACACAGTTATAATTTGTAAAGAAATGTTACGCAATAATATTAAAATGTAACTGGTGGCCATTCAGCTGGTTATTACATCTTTTACAACTGTCAAACTTGACCTAAAAAGGAGACTTTGATAAAGTCAAGTAGTTGAAGAAAAGCTTTGAGATGACTGAGATATGGATTTTTCTAAAGCATCTCAATGTCTGGAAGAGCTCTAAATAATTCTACATTTCTTGAGTGTCCGTCCATCTGTCCTGTTCTATAATCCAATGATACTGTTGGGAAAATAGTATGAAAATAATATTTCAAGGGCATGCTTGTGCAGCCCAAGGAGCAACTCGCCAAGTGCTATTCAGTTTCCTCCGTCTGCGTCCAATCAATGCTATCAAAAATGTTGCCAGTTCTGTTCGCTCTTTAGATGGACCAACTTTTCCAGAAGTCCACCACGGAACAGATACTCCCCGTCTCCCTATCCTTCCCCTCCGCCTTTCAAGGACAGAACAGCGAGGAGCAGATACTGTGCCGCAACCTGATCTATATTCTGGACAGGCTGTGTACTATATAAAGAAAGTGATGGGCCTTTGTAAGTCTACCTGCCCCACTTTCCTCCAAAACTTCCTGAAGCCTTCCACTACAAGCGAGCGTCAGATAAGGTGGCTGTTGGGAGAGGTGAAGAAATCTGTGCACAAACACTGCCGAACGACTCCTCAGTCATTCAAAGGCTGTTTCACCGCTCCTGTCCCTCTATCTACTCAACTGATATTGCGGTACGTCTTCTTGTACTGCACTTGTTTGATATGATCGCGTGTAATACCAGATGGAACATTTTGAAAGTTCAACCCACTCTCCAATTTTAACATCACATCCAAGAGTGCACTGTGGAGTAAAGAAAAGTTTGTGAAGAGACTGTCCTCTGTTTGAACTCGTGTTCAGTGAGATGACAACATGAGCACTTGAGTCTCTGTTATGTTGAATGACAAAGTAACACTTGGAAGGTGATGACATGTTTGCCAGACTGATTCCTATTGGGTGGGAGGAACTACAATTTTGCATGATATAAAAATAATACAGCTGATCAAATACACAAATTTAAGACCTGTGTCAGCACTGTCTGTACATAACTGAAGTATTATGAAGTCCTTCATTTTAAGGAAAAAGGCAACTTCTAAACGTTTCAAGTCCAATATCCATTGTAAATGATTCCATTGTAAACATTGTCCCACCTAAAATCATCATAGCAATATTCAGTGGCTTAAATCAAGGAAATGCACTTTCTCGCCAAGGGTTAGATGTTCAGATTGTTACCACTCTCATATCTGTTTAGGAAATATGTAGCCGAAGCCCAGCAGCTGGTTATCTTAGCTTAGCATAAAGACTGAAAACAGGGGGAATCAGCTAGACTGGCTCTATCTAAGGGAATGAAAACCACTGACCAGCACCACCACGACATATCTGTTTTTTAATGTGTGAAATCATTCAATTGTGGTTTTATAAGGGGGGTTTATGCCGGATTAATTCTTAGATGAAACAGTAACTTCCTCAAGTCTACACTGGTTGCCTGGCAACTACTCACTGCCAAGAAATAGTCCAGCACACAACCCCACATAAAACGTCATTGTTAAACTTGAGATTTTGTAAGTAGAGGTGATGGTGTGTGGATGGAGCCAAGTTAGCTGTTTCCCCTTATTTATGCTAAGCTAAGCTAGCTGGTTGCTGGCTCCAGCTAGACATAGGCTTATATATTTACCTTACCTCAAAGTATTCCTTTAATGGTTAGGATAATTTATAATGTTTATTACAATGTATGCTGAAGCCAACATATGACACCAGATTTACATGTTACACCTCAAAGCAGTCACAGCATCAGAGAGAGCTTTATACATATTCATTTGTAATACCCAGGAGTCCTTTAATCATCATGTGAGGCATTTATACTGTATGAATGGCTTCAAGAAAGAGGTTACATAAAGGAGTTATGCCTACGGAGGGCTCATTGCACAGAGTTATTATCTCCAAATAAAGGCCTCATTTTCATTTCATCGCTTTTGTAAACACTCATAGCTCAGTTGAGATATTAAAAATGTGGTCAGAAAACCTTGGCAAGGTGCATCAAGAGTTTGTCCTGAGAGATTTCTAAGAGATTATTTTGTCAAGTGTGATTTACAGGTGAAGAAATCTCCACATTTTTTCATCAACTTTCCAAAATGGCTCTCTTATCATAAACGTTCATCATTGATCCAAAGGAACACTTTTGCATATGCCTGAGTTCTCCCCTGGTACAGCACAGCTCATCTCTCCAGCCAGGTGACTTTTTTGATGTATTTATATATACTTGTGCTGTGTCTGGGCCTGAGGAAGAGCCTGTTTTGGGTTGAAACGTGGCCCACAGGCACGCTATTTTGTTTTATTCATTTTTTGGATTTGTATTAATACTTTATTGGATTTTGTGGGTTTGATTTTTGAGTTTTTGGAGTGGATTGTTTAATAAATTATTTTTGGAAATTGAGGAAAGGCTCCAGGATTTTTGTTCCTTTTTGGACAGTTTGGCAGTTATGTCATATTTTGATGGAGACTGGATGGTTGTCCGTTAGGGATGGAACAAAAGACGGAACCGTGACTGGGAGGACAGGGCGATGGGATCAGTTCCCTCCCCCTTACCCTTTGGTTGCTTGATAGCACACTGGTTGTGCAAACTTTGTGCTACTTTTGTGAATTTATACAGCTTCATCTCGTCCCATTGGTCTTATTGATCAGTCTAATGTCTATATGTTAAGCCTGTGTGTGGTCTGATGTCTAAAGAAAAGCCTCCACCAGAAATACGTATTGTTTTATTTACTCGTGACTCATTTGTTATACTGAGAGATCCCAGGGAATAATAAAAAAAAAAGAATAATAGTGAAAACAACACTGTCTGCAATCATAATTACTCTAGCCCTAATTGGTGTCATAACATTCCTAACAGCAGCACTACAGTCCATCAGTTATTAAGGCCACAACACAAGTTTCCGTGTCATCGGAGCCCTGCAGTGTGCTGCTGTGGTGGTTCTGAAAGCTCAAGTGCAGATCATATAATCCTGTTAGAGATTGGGATGTGATTCATGATCTTTAGTGGATGTCATCCCTTTCTCTTCCTCTCCCATTTTTCATGTCACTGTCCTCTGTATGCGGCGCTGAAATAATCTTACACTCTAAGACTTTTCACTAATACGCAGTGTGAAATCCGGCCGTGTTCAGTGGGATTCCTCACGCTCTGAGGAGAGGGAGGCGGAATTAGAGAGTACTGGAAGTTCACACAGGGCTACAGTAAATGTTTGGAAGTAGACCATTAATTAGAAGCAGATGCAAATAGTCTTTTCATTTCGAAGCTGTATTAATGCCAATGAAGCCACGTTTGCTCATTGTGAAAACCAGCAGGAGGTAACTGTTGAAAATACTTGAACTTTCGCATCCAGAACTCTGCACAAGCTTCTTAATTATAGTGATTGAGTTAGTTATCTAGCAGAATCGCAGCTGCTGCTTGGATTCTCTGAGAGCCCCCTCAAAGAGCACAGACTTCTCTGCCAAATTTATTTGCTGGAGTTTAGTGAAAGAAAACAAAATCAATCAATCTGACTCATAACATAACTTCTTTTTCAGTAAGAGGAGGATTAAGTCTATTAAATAAGCAACATTATGTAAGCTGTAGTATGGTGTGATTAACCCAATTATAGAGTGTAACACCACTGTGGTAAATATGGACAGCTGTACACACCTTCTTCACCTCTGCCATTAGCTTTGTCCACAGAACATGCTGAGTCCGCTTACATTGCCCTCTTGCCCGGCTCCGGTTCTGGCACAACACTGGTGCCACTCTCTGTCAGCACCCCTGTCCTGTCCCAGGCCCATGTAAACTCCATATCTCCTGTGGCACCAGCTACAGTATGCCAACACTTGGTGCTCTGAGCTAACAGCAGCTACAGTTGTCAGCAGTTTACTTCACCGTCCATCAGGAAACTCTGTAAATCACAGAGAGTTGAGGCGGAGCAGCCGGAGGACATCAGAGGTTTTCTCCAAAAATCTGTGAAATAGGTGCCCTGAGCACAAACATGCGAGTGCGAGAACAGGCACCCACTTACAAGTCAGAGTAGCATCAAAATGATAGTGAAGCTGTTATTTTAAGGTAGAAAAGTTACATAATGTCACTTTAATAGTTATTTTATCTTGAAATCATCATTGAAAATGACACTTTGAGTTTCCTTGATCTTCAGCAGGAGTTCTGTTTCTCCAGTTTTTAATCAAGTCTTGGATGATCAAAGACAGCCAAGGAAAGTCAAAATACTGGATAGCAGCCATTTTTCAGCCTTTCATTAATTGCCAGGACTTTCTGATCAAACTAGTTTACACAGAATTCGGTGTAATTTTCTCTTCATCTTTCTATCTGTTCAAACATTTAGACCTCTAAAGGAATGATTTGAAGACGAGTAAATAAAGCATCTCGCTCCCACTTTAAAATGTCTTGTTTGCTCTTAGCTCCTCAGCAGGTCTTCCAGGCTGGCTGTGCCTGTCTCCTGCTAATGTGCTTTCAGACAGTTAGTCAGTGAACGCCTCTAATTTCTGCCTCATGGATCCCCGAGTCTTAACAGAATTGTATTGCCTGCCTGTCCGGTGTGAAGCCCAAAGAGATTGTCCTCTAATGAGGAACAGTTGAGAGGCAATCTAACCCGGGAGCAGGGACAGCATTGTTCCCCTGCAACATCCAATTTGCACCGGATTCATCTTAATGCAGAGCCCTTGTAGCTCCGGATTAGTGAAATAACTGCAGGAGCAGGAGCTTAAAGTCCCAGACAACACTGATTGATTGAGCTTAAGTCAGGTACACGTCTGCAGGAAGAGATCCAGCTCATACGCTGTTTTCCACCTCTTTCCTTTGTTATCTCAGAACTTTTTCAGCATAATGCAGCACAGAGTGATTCAAGGAGAAGAGACTTTTATCCACGGTGTTCCCTCCAGGCGCTGACTGACTAAACGCTCCAGCTGTGTGTTGATAGACTGACCTCGGGTGGGCCACAGTGGGCCAAGGTCGTCAAGTTGAGGGAACTGGCTGCGTTCAACAGGGAGACAATGACAGAGAAAACGAGCATCTTTTATCTTGTGAAGGTGAAGCAGTGTTGACAGCGACCAGAGCACAACCCTGACGCTGATTAATAGCTTTATTGGAGAAAGGTTACAGGAAACACTTTTGACGCATACGTGGGATTGTGTGTTTTCTTCTCCACTTCAAGTGTTTGTTTGGCTGGTATTTTCATTTTGTGTTGATGAAGTTTGTGTAGCCGTCAGGTTGTTCTGTGTCTGTTCAGTTGTTGCTGTCTTTCATGTTACCTTCCCAGTTCTTTCTGTTTGCAGCCAAAAACAGAGAACATCAATCTCTGTTCTTCAAAGCACAGCAAAGCAAAGACCCAGACACCCAATACAGACCACATCTGGATTACTGATGAATGTGGTCTATGGATGAAAAGGTCAGAGTTGATTAAAATATATATATAAAAAAAAATCTGTGACAAAAATGTTTTTACAGACTTTGACCGTATTTTGTATGCTTGTACGCTACAACAGTCCAAACATTTTCATTAGGAGAAATGCATCGCTGCTTCAGAAGTGATGTCAATTCATAACAACATCAAAAGCAAACAAAAAACGGAAATGTACCGTGAATAAAAAAATCACATGAAAAATTAACCGCAAACATGCTGCAAAGACAGAAACGATGAGAAATTTAAAACACACAAACACTGAATACAAGTGCAACAGAGCAACACTACATATATTTCTGTTTGCAGTTTGCCTTTGTTGACCGCAGACTTTGCAGTTTGGAGAAAAAGTCTCTGAAGCTTGACAGTGGATCTTTATTATTAGATTTATTGTATGTATTGTTTCCAAAGTTTAAGAATGAATAACTCAAGCATCGGGAAGCTGTAACAGTAACTCTGCTATGTATTGTATCCCAAAGCCAAGATGCTTACTGCAGAGGAGCCTGTGGTAGTAAGAGCTGAGCTAATGTGAATGTGCTAATTATAGCCCACACTCACAGTTATGCTCATTAGCCGACATGTGTCTGCTGAGATAAACAGGTGACTTGGAGAAAATGTTCATTAATGTTCATACCCGACAACATTATTAAATACACTGACTGGACTTTGTCAATTACAGGCTTCTCTGGTGCACCTGGGTTTGTAATTGAGGCTGATAAGTGCATTGTCACATCACATTGTTGCTTATAAGTTAATTATAAGTATATGCAGCAGTAACTGTGTGTATATAAAATGGATGGTTGCATTTCCATATACTGTATGTATCAGTGGTGTTGCAATAAGCCCAATGAAACCTAGTTTGCATGGCATTACGCCTCCTTTGTGCCCTCTTTGCATTAAAGCCCGTCACTGTGATTATTATTCAGCCTGACTGCAGCCTTGTGTCGGGGTGGATGGGCTGACTGGGTTGAGGTGTACATGGCATACTAATGAACACAGACAAGGAGCTCTAATGTGATGCTTTGCTTTATCTAACAAACAACAACAACAAAAAAAAAAGTGTGTGGAATGACATCATTTATGTGAGTTAAAGAGTTAAAGCTGCATGAGAGTTGGAGCCGGTCTGATTCATATTCAGTGATAAATTTAACAATCCCCTCTGACACGGCCTGTGTCACAGCAAGTCAAAATTAATAGGCAAGACTTCTAATTTCTACCTGTTTTGCATGGCCGTTCTACATTGCTGTAATTTGACATTGCGGGCCATCGAGGATCAAACAATTTTTGGAAACTCTGGCCTGCAAATGAGGCTCTCCGGCTACCTGTCTAATTAAAAAGGAGTAGTACGAGCCGGTGGTGATGCTCGTAGGAGGTCCCGGGGGAGGCGTAACTTTGCAGTTGACCAGATGTGTCTACTGCTTTCATCCCTCTCTCTCTCTCTCTCTCTCTTTTAGTGGGCTGATGCCACATATTGCCTCGCAGCATAAATAGCAGATCTGAGGGAGGGAACCCGGTGACACAGGACGGAGATATAACAAAAGAAACCGACATGCCTCGCAGATATAGTATACAAAAAGCAGCATAAAAGCCCAAACTTCACTCGGTTTTAATTGTGTCTTTCATGGCTTCAAAAGAAGCGTGATTGGTGGAGCTGCTTTGATCTTCCCGTCTGAGTTACGTCTATGGATTGAATTTAATACCAACATGTTCTGTTTAAGTGGGAGAAACTTTGGGCTGGGTTTTTTTTTTTTTTGGCGTGATATCACCACTCTCACAGTTAACACAGGATCTGGAACTGTGTGAGCTGACAGAAACACATTGTTTGAAATCTTCTAAATGAATATTTTTAACAGTGACAACAAAGCTGATCATGCTACAGTCTGTCGAGCCACAGCACCTTCCAGTAGATGCTTAGACTGTTAATGAAGAAACAGAATACACGTTGTTAGAGCAGATGCGGCGGACTGTACGAGCCAAATTGCCCCTCAGAGACATTAAAGCTGCTACTGTTCTCCATCGAGTCCACTTCCTTCTGGTACTGATTCCTTCTTCCTTCCTCCTTCCTTCTTTCAGAGCTGCCAAAAGAACACATTTCATACCTGAACGACCTGATTGTACCTCTGAAAATCAGAAGACTAGATTACATTGGGATGAAGGATGATGCCTTAGTTGTCAGTGCCTCATCTTCATGTCAGCGGCACCTGAACGTGACAATTTCCAACAATGTTTTATTATGTTTGCATCCTTAATTGCTTTTAGCACAATACCACTTCAATAGAAATCACTACGACTCCACCTGCATGCAATTTTTTGGCAATGTGATCACTCCTGAAACTTTAAATTTAATTTGGATTAAGCTGAATTCTACTCCCACTTGCGACCCACGATCTCCTGCAGAGATACACATTTAATGAGCCTGCAACCACAGTTTCAGCATCTGTTCTCTTCTTTCCGTGCACCTGTAGAAAGATTTCTTTTAAATACACACATGCCCAGATACTTTAATTTGACATTTCATCTTATAATATACTGTCACAGTTATTTGTTTAGTAATGTATTATTGCACTCGCCAGTAGGTGTCAGTGTCTGTGGCATTAAGCGGCAAGCCAGGTAGAAGAAGAGTCTGTTGTTATTATTGAAAGCTTGGTGTGTGTGCTCCAGGTGGAGGACAGGCACCGATAGCTTGTATGCCTTTGCCTGTCCTGCCTGTGAAGTAATATAACCACTTTTGGCATCACAGTGTGAATGGTGTAACACCATGGATGAATTTGGCAAGAAAACACTGCGGGCCAATGAAAACCATGAAACAGACGCAGGTTTAGACAGGTGACCACAGAACATGTATACAAGTCCTCTGTGCAACACTGTACTTCAGCAATGCAAAAGAACTTGCATGCCACACACAAGTCTAACCCATGCTTTTTAATATTTAAGAAGAATTTTTAAGAACATTTTAAATCACCAACAGGTGTCATATGGAGTGAAATCAAGCTCCACATATTTCTGTATCATGAGACAGAATTTCAGTTGCATTAACATAGTCTGACCCAATGTGCAAACACAAGGCTGGATACTTTAAAACAGGTTGACTGTATAACAATATACTCAGAGACAGGGTGGCATGGTGAATCTGAAGGGAGTGACTGTCCAAAGCGGTCCAGAGCTGCTGGTGGCAAATGCAACAAGCCAGAGCAGAAGACGAGACAGAGGAGGACTCCTGTGACACAGGGGGAGCAGGGTCAGTCAGAGAGCCACAGAAACATGGTTCAAACAGCAGCGACAAGACCACAGTCACAACAAAGACCGACCAATCTGAGATAGTCTGGTAGATCCGATTACTGAGCAGGTATTAGACAAACATGACGCGAAAGGATGGATCCAAATGGATCCAAGCCAATATGGAAGCTTCCATTTTCATATTGGAAACTTACAATCAATATTATTATATAATCAAAACTTCTAAAGAAAAATATATGTACCGCGTTAAAAAATACCACAAGACAAGAAGATGATGACCATAATAATGGAGGGTGGTGGATAACACTGTTTTTCTGTATTTTCCAACAGATCATGTGTTAGTCTCTCAGTACTCTGACTTCCTGACCCTGTCTACAGCTCTCAGCTCCAAACCCAGCGGTTCCTACTGAGGAACGGAGCATGTGGGACTGAGTCAAAATAAACTACTGTGTGTGTGTGTGTGTGTGTGTGTGTGTTTTCATGGTAATGAAGGAACATGTCACCCAGTGAAAGAGTGTGTCTCAGTGATGTGTTTTTAATAGTTTCTGGAGCTCAGTGTCACAGAGGAAGAAGACATATCAGGATACACACACACACACACACACACTTGTTTTAGATATATTCATTTTTGGTTTGGCTCTGCACATGGGATTTTTTGACGAGAAGAAAACAATACCACCAGACCAGAAAGACTGAGGGACATTAGAACAGCTAATTACTTCTTGTGATGGCCGCACAGTAGGTTCCAGATACAAAACTAATATTTTGACCTCGCTGTAGATGAACAATGTTTTTATCATGCCGCAAAAGAGTTCATTTGTTTGTTGACTTCCTCCAAACCTTCTGCGACTCCACAGGGACATGTCAAACATGGCTGCTGGGTCTCCACGTGGCAGAACCGCAGATGTTTAGTGGAAAATCGCTCTGGTAGTTCATCAACACTTAATGACTGCACGAATAATTAAAAGCGGTTACGTGATGTCAGGAATCCTCCTGCCGACAGAGACACCTGAGCACTTTCACCGCTCACTTTAGTGTCACTTAAGGTACAATTAAAGGGGGGAAGAGGTGGCGAGGCGGCAGAGCCCCCCACCTTTACGCTACGTTTGACACCAAGTGCGGCTCCGGGGAGGGTAAAAGTACACAGCAACAAAGGGTATGCTGGGATATTTGATGTTGATGGCTTTAAATAGGATCCTGTCACATCTGGTGCTGCATCACCCTCACAGCTGGAGAAAACCGTTTCATCTCTATATGTAGGACTTTTGGATATTTGAATAAGTTTCTGCTTTTTTGGGCATCGGTGGACTCCCGATGCCCCCGTGTTCGGAAAAATGCCCTCTTGTTCCCTATGGTGGATGAAACATGATAAAGTGCCCTCCTGGGAGCCCTTCCAGTGGACAAAGCGTAATGAAGTGCCCTCTAGGGTGCTGACCCTAACCCTGACTAAGCTGTTTCACCAGAAATGCAGCACGACTTTCTGCATGCTCATTTATTGCCCCTCAAACAGACAACAGAGTCTTTTCTGATCTCTCAAGGTGAAGAGTGTCCAGATTTGAAAAGAATGCACGAGTCACAGAGTGTGCTAGAAAAACAGCTCAGTCTTTTTTTAATATATAATAACTGGAGACAGGCACTGAAAGGCCATTGTTTTGGCATTATATTTTGTGTTTCATAAATGATTAACTTGAATGTGGCTGTAAAACAAGTTCCATCCAAAGACAAAGGTGGCATTCTCTCCACATGACGTGGGAGAGTGAAAATGGCACATTTATTCTGCAGGAGGCGTCTCAACGGCATTTCAGTCACCTACGTTTTTAAAGGAACACTTTTTGGGAAGTTCATTAGTTTGCTATCTGACCCTGAGTCAGATGAGAGGATGTACATTAGTGTCGTCTCCAACCGGACGGCATGTTTGGCCCAGTTTGGCTCAAGGACTCAAGGAGACACAAGGAGCGGGGGAAACTCCCTACACCTTCTCACTATTTCACAGAAAATTCTTAACTCAAGGCTCCGTTGTGATCTCCATACAGTGCTTCATGCGATGAACTCCATCTGCTAATGAAGATCATGAGATGTTACTTTTTATAAAGAAACTCAAGAATTGATCAAGAAACTTTTTAATTCAATGAACCGAAAATGATCTCATGACACTTTCCATACAGAGCAGGTCTAGACCGTACTCCTTCTAACATTACTGACAGGGACCCATGACACCATGAAGCAAGCACTTGGCGACAGTGGCAAGGAAAAACTTATTTACAGTTCAAACTTCAAACAGTTTGAGGAATCTTAAAGAGCTTGTAAGATAGTCGTTGCCAGAGGGTAAAGTAGGAGGCAGACTCAAGAGGATGTGTTGGAGGTTCCCATGGGTGGACATTTATAGTGCCTCCAAAAAGATGTGAAAAGCAACAAAACACCCCAAAAAGGAAAAAAAAAAATCATCTCGTACCAAAATGAAATGAACAACACTGTCCTGGCTGCACCCACCAGACAACTGACTATATGCCTTAGACAATCAGACACTAGGATTCACATTATATCTGCCATACTAGTGATTAGAGCAAATTGATTTGGATAGTCTGCCCACAGACGAAATGTTACAAATACCCCATAAACCATCTGTAGATGGAATATTTAAATGAAGTATTACCCCAAAAAAAAAAAAAAACACATAGTGTATATTAGGATATATTATTCTACCATATCCTGTATTTTAATTTTCTTCAAGCACAGCAATGTGTGTGAGAGCTCAAATGTCTCCACGGGAAACTGAAAATTATAGAAAAGTGGCCAAAATGGAGACAAGAAGAAAACCAGGCACTGAGAAAATTGCAAATAATAACGGCAACCTAGTATGAAAATGATACACGGACAGAGATTGTAAATACACTGTTGTACATAAACTGTGTTTGGAGAAGGAAACCTCGGCTGGACGTGGTAAACTTAAAGCACTTAACTTCTGTATTTCTGAATGATACATGTTGCATCGGATAACAAAGAAATCATCATGACCGGTGCTTTATATATGTTGTTATTATGTATTTATATATAACGGACAGTCACTGAAGATATGTGCTTTGTGTGAACTGTCAGAACAAGTCTGAGTAAAGTCAATGATTTGTACTTTTATCTTTAATTTCGGTTTTAATTTCACGTTTATCAGTTTTGATAAATTCAGGCGATCATGTTTAATATGATATATTAAATAACTTATTCCGTATTGTTCATTTGGATCTCGTCTCTCCTGACCTTCCAGGCGTTTGTTTTATTAGATCATGACAGTCTGTTATGAGAGGGCTGTAATTAGTTAATTGATCACAGAGAACATGATGTGTCTTTTTATCTCTTTGTGTCAAACGTGTGTGATTGCATCGGTGTTGCAGCACAGATCACACAGGCTGTGCTCTACGACTCATACGTCATGAGTCCCTCAGCGGATTAACACCGAACGGCAAATCGATTGACCCCGGAGGAGCCAAAGATCATTTCAAAGGTATGCAAATCTCATGACGTCATCATGTGTAAAATGAATCTCGCGCTCTGAACGCCACTTGATGTTCCGCTCTCCCTCATCAGGACGGGTAAACAAGGAGATCTCCTTCTAATTGGATGGTGGTCGGGACCTGCCTTCCATACATCTTGGAAATAGAAGCCTGCCAAAGCACAAAGTAATTAAAAGAAAAATAAAACATGATGGTCTTCTAAAAGCCATGCCTTTAATGAACAAAAAGACTAATTAATTGCACTGTGTCAAGGAGCGCACTTGCACTGAATTATAGATGAGCTGAGAGGGGCGGCAGGCTCACAGAGTAATGGGAGATATATATATATATACGGGCTTTGCTACAATTAAAACAGGCACAAACACTGAGTCACGCCACAGCAGGCTGCTCTGGTATGATGTGGGGAAGTCCGGCCTTTAAACAGAGGAAGACAAATTCACTTAAACATTTGATGATTTAGTAATAACCTTAATCCTGTGATACACTTCTTCGATGGTGGTGATTCAGTAAGCCGCGAGCTGCATTTCCAGGCAGAAGTCTGAATTTGCTTCGCACAGACTAAAACGTCTGTGAAGCAGCAGCACGGGCTTTGTTTTGTCGAAGCAAGACCCATAATCCAACTGGAACCATTTGATGAGCATAAAATGGCCCCATTGGGAAAATGTAGCAAGGAAAACAAATAAAATAAATCCACTCTGTTTGTATCATGTAACATTTCTGAATATCTACGCTCTTTGTGCACTCCAAAAAATGAAATGTTGACTTTAATTACATTTATTTTGTCAACAGGTTCCATGTAATCGTATTAAATTATTCAAAATTAAAAATATTATGCTCATCTAGCTTAATTAACTTAACATATACAGTAACTCAATGATAATGAATTGAATCAACTAAAAAATAAAATACTCAAATATTTCTGATCAACAAGTGATATTTCAGCTTACTTAAATTAGGTTTGTTATGTTATGTGGACAAAGAATAACCTACTGATGCTCCCTCTCCACAGCGGCCAAAATGGAGTACTGGATACATAAATTGGTATTAACTGTGTGTATCACACATCGATCCACGTAACGTTAAAGCTGCACTGGCTGGTCACGCTAACCGAGAGCCCCAAATGCCGCTTAAAACTTTTACTCGCACTCCAAAGCGTAATGTTACCATTTCCTATACCCCCTTCAAAATAAAAGCCTCCCGATAGTTTGCCCATGGGATTTTTTTTTTTTTAAATATGAAGCAGCAGAAGAACAATGCTGTGTTTGTGCCCGTAAAATAAGCCTAATATCTGAAAGTACAGTCAAGAACAGGAGAGTAAAACACATTTCTATATGACTATAGATAGTTGATTACAAAAGCAGCCTATTTGGAGCTTTCATACATACCTACCATGGTATGGTTGCTTGGTGGTAGCTAACTTTAGCTAACATGTCTAAGACCTACAGTAGCTGCACTGTAAAATGAACACACCAGAAATATAGAAAATGTCATTTTTCATAAAGAAATAAATAATACAAAGTCCACAACCCACCTCATTCATTTTTTTGAGTGTTCACAGATCAGTCAGGATCAGACCTCATGTGAAGATGCTCCACTCTTCTGTCTGTTTGTCATTTATGAGCATGTTTCAGTGATCAGGGCATCCTGCTGGAGGTTAATAACTCCAGTAATAGTACATTTTACTGTAATTAGGCCGTACAAAAATACAGCAACAATGCAATTATGGCGTCATGAGCTCGGGTCCATCTTCAGAATTTTTTTTTTTTTTCTTTCTGTTATCTCATTTAGTTTTATTTTGAAGGACCCCAGATGGACTGATTCTTAGGGGAGGCATGATAAGTAAAATATCTAAGAAGTGAAGTTCAAGGCTTTCCAAGGAATTCCAACTGGGAAACTCAAGAACCTCAAGGGCCCCCAAAACTTATATTACCTGTGAAGTGATTCATTATCCATATTTTTAGGTTCATCATTCCTCCTGCATTTTTATCAGTCCCTAAGCCGCCTTGTTGAAGTAAACTGTGTCAAAATCAGCTTTTATCATCTGAAATATTTCAGTCGATGTAATGTTGACATAATCCTTTAAATTATTACTACACTAACCTGGGGAACATGGGATGGGAAGGTGTGGGATCAGGGCCCAACAGCTCATTTTTGCCCCAGGATCCCCCAGTGTGATAATCTGTCCTGGTCTTCTAGTAAAGATGTCAAACTGTCAGAGCTCCTGCTGCCCTGTGTGCAGCTGCTGCTGCTGCTGCTGCAGACACTGCTCTCTGTAGTGCTTCTGTGTATTGAGTTTAAAATCTATAGTTACACACAATTACACTTAATGCGAGTGTAAATACACTTGGTGTCATTTGAATAGGAATAAAAGATTTAAGATTCCTCATGAGAGTCATGTTCCAGAGTGTGGAGACGGCTCTGAAGGAGCATCATAGGGAGATCAAATTCACAGAAAATATACTTTAAACTGTTAAATGAACAAGGACAAAAAATAAATAACATAGTCAAATATTCAGTAGAGCTGCAGTTGCATTGGAAGAGATCTGTTTTTCTAAAATCCTGACTTTTAAAAATGGACTTTGCTTTTAGGTGTCTCACTGCTTACATGCAGAGCTGAGTTTCATGAAATACTCGTGAAATATGACCTGTAAATATTACAGCAGGAAACTAATGAATACCGATGTGGAATGTGATGGGGAAAGTAGTTTTGCAGTTGCGTTTCTGATCTGATTTGGCAAAATAAATGAATGAAATAAATGAATTAATAATATCAGCTGGTATCCTGAGACCGCAGACTGTCTTTAACAGCTCAAAAACACGCATAACATCAATTTATCAGCTTCAAACTTTATAGATTTTTCTAAGTTCATGAAAACAAGATTCTGAACTGATGACAGCTCAGTAGGACTTTCAAATGAGTAACTTAAATTATTATCAGACTCTAATGACAGGAATCTTATCATCTAAGATGTCAAACAGAGAGTCGGACCTCTGAACCGACACAAATGTTTTTCTTTATTTTGTAGTATGACATGCTTATTTATTTTATTTTATTTTTGCGAAAGACTTTTTTTGCAAACAGAAGGACGCCTTTACTCATAGCTTGAAATATTTCCCTTTGTTGCCTCAGTGCTCTGCAGTGAAAAGTTCTGAATCTAATCTAATCTAATGTAATCTGAGCTAATCTAATCTAACAATGCGTTATGCCCATGTCTGTTTTGTCACCTTCATCATGCATGTAAGGTAATTTGTGTTTATCTACGGAAGCCGAAACGGCCATTTTGTTATCTGAAGATCACCGGTTAATTGTCCCGTTATCTCGAGATAACAGGACTCGTCTTCTTCTTGTGATAACAAGATAACCGATGAAGTCTTTTGTCTCTGCAGTGCCGTGTCCTGTGAAGTTTGCACATGTGTATGAGCAGTCTGTTCTGTCACGCTAGGTTGATTGATCATCATCTATTTTATAGCCCATGAGCGATTATTCGATGAATCCAGAAAACAGCGTATCACGTTTGAATACCACATGCCCTAAAGCATTAATAATAAATGTGAAACGTGGCGAACCTCTTATGTTTTGGAGTTAGATATTATTGTAGGTGTGATGTCAATAAGAAACATTTACATAAACCTGGTTATAACAAATTGGCTTTATAAATATTGAATGCATAAACCCAGCTGCTATGTATTGCAAGCGCACTGGGTTTATTAGTTCATAAATCTTATCACACGTTTAATTAGTTTGAAAAATATGCACCACATTAAGTTTATTAGTCTGTTTATGTTAAAAAAATTGTGAAATCCAAATGGATGGAGATTTCATATGCAGTTCAAATGCATAAGTCAGTCATAGTCATATACTTTGAAGAGGTAGAAAACTTAAGTGTATGATCATCCTAGTAGCACATTTCTGACTTAGTGCTGTACAGATTATGAAGTTATCTTTCCACTAATAATCAGATCTGTATGCTTAATGTGAACTCGGACGCCTTGTCATGCTCCGAGTTAAACCAGGTTCACACTAATCTATGAAACCTCAAATGCACACAGTGAAACATCCAAGCAACCCATTTCCCAACTGTTTGTAGTCTTTCCAGCGAAATTATTCATCCACTTCGCCGGCTTCTTCACACAACTTCGATCATCCTGCCAGCGCAGTGTGCGGAAGCCGGCCTTTCATGTCTGATGCGCTGTTGCTGGAGGAAGGACGAGGGCCGGCGGTGGAAAAGGGCTCGCCGGCCACACCACGATGACCATTCTGAAGAGAGCAGCTCATTGCCAGGGCTCCACGTCGCTCCCAGCTACGCCTCAACACTTCCTACTGATAAGCAGCCATTTATGCAGTGTGACTTCCATTTTATGTGCAATCCAGACTGTCATTTCCATTCTCTCATTTACACCAGGGATGAAAAAAAACTGGACAGAGAAACAAGAGAGGGAAATTGCTTCTACTTTTTGAATTTTGATAAGTCAGCAGGGTTTATACAGCAAACAAAATGCTCCTCAGAGTTGGGACCACATTTCCATATATTAACACCACTGATTGTAGCTCGCTCTTCACTTCCTGTCACACATGTTCGGCTTTCTTTTGAAATGCAAATATCAAAAGGGCCCAAGAAAACAGTGCTTATCACTTTTGACGGCGTTTAAATGGGAATATATGAGTACAGTTGGCTGGATATGAGCGAGCTTTTGAATCTCCCATCATTCTGCCGTGCTGACATGGTGGCGGGCCACTAATCCGACCGTGTTGGCGTCCGTGACACCTATGTGATGGCTTCGCAGCGGGGTTCCTCCGCTCACTTTACATCAATGGGGAAGAGCTTAGAAGCTGTTCCTCAAAGGGGAGCGAGGGGGCCACGGTTGGCCTTTGATGGACTGATTCCCTCTTTCCCTCCATCTATGATCCACCGCTCGTTTGAAGGCCTCGTCCCTGCCAGAGGTATGTGTCCACTGAATAGGATCAAATAACAATCTGGGATTAATAATTGAACGTAGTATCTTAGTGTAGCATTAGTGTGGTGTATAGCACTGTAGCACCAGCTGTTCAAACATTCTATTCTGATATTGAACTGCTCTTCTTTGATTGGTCAAGGCCATGATAATCATTTTAATATTGGTCTTCAAATGACAAAGGGCTGAGAAACATTTATACAACTCTCGATTTCCACAAGAACTGAAGAAGCAATTATTCATTTGGAAAAAATAGAAGGTAGTCTACGATATTTAAAGATGGGTTATGGGTTTATTTAACTGCCACCAGCACTGTTCTAGCTCATCCCAGAACCCATAGATGATAAGGTTTCGGGGCAACATCCAATGTTTCTTAGCTTCCAGTGTAGCCACTGGATATTTGGAAAAACAAGAGATGAAAAAGACACATTTTGGCTAATATCTATGAACTGATACTACATATGAATGCAGATAACTTTAATATAAGCTAAATTGTCATCACAAGATAGCCTATGGGTACAGAGATTGCATTTCAACCAATGCTTTCCAGAAACTTTCCATGGGAAGATAAGCTTGGGAATTTTGGGAATATTCCAAATCGGAAACTCAATTGAAAATATGCAAATTAATGGGAATTAACTGGAAATTTGGGGTAATTTAAACAAATTGTATTATATCCAAACATAAATGTAAACATTTAGTTTTGTCATAAGCAGACATGCAAAATAAAACAATAGCCCTGCAGTAAGCAGTGCGTGTGGTTGAAGAATAGCAGATATTCAAGTGTACCTGAAATCTGGTTGTTTTAGTCAAGATTATGTTAAAATATATATTTCCCCAACTATATTCAAGTTCCCTGTTAAGGGCCAACCTTCAATTTTGTAAATTCACGGTTTATTCCTGTTTATTCCCATAAATTCCCATGGAAAGTTTCTAACTTTTGTAACCCTAGTTTTAACCAAAGCCCACTAAAACATGGCTGGTCAATAGTACTTGGACTAGAAATGGACACCACAACGTTTCCAGTGCCAAAATCTTCGTTCATGGTTAAAGATTCTTCATCTGAACATATGTGTAAAGTCATAAAGTCATAAAGATTATGTCTAACTTGTTAGGGTTAGGGTTATTCTGTTCATTTTAATCCCATCAGTATCACCACTTTAGTCATTTTTATAGAACCGAAAAGCAAAAAAAAAAAAAAATCTGGACTGAATCATATTCTTTGGTATACTCTAAATTGAAATAATCAAGGCCTTCGGGCAACACCTGCATTTTTATCTGTATTTAATCTTGAGGCCACATCCTGTAGAGGCCTTTTTAATTCAACTTTATATAGACCTTTTTTTACAGCAGCCATTTTGACATGAAATAGTAGGGTCAAGCAGGTGTTTCCAATGAATCTACTTAAGGTTCCGTTCCATTTACTGCAGCGGAGACTTTCCAGTGAGCCAACATGCACCACAGCAGCACGCTGACTCGGTGGACTCTTTGGTAACACCTGTGTTGACCCTACTATTTCATGTCAAAATGGCTGCTGTGAAAAAAAAAAGGTCTGTTGTGCTTACATGAGTATTTTTGAAAATAGATTTGGGCTGAAAGAGCAGCTTGTTTTTGTTGACCCCCAGCGCTTTAACAACTGTAGTGATTCAGAAGTGTAGGCCTACTCCAGGGTGTGTCAGTACACATGTGACACAGTTCTGACCACACCCATCACTGATTACCTGGCAAACATGCCCCGTACAAACACACTCTTCGTCAATACTTATCTTCCTAATGGAATATAATAATAACACGTTTCCATGTAGGCACACAAGAAGTTAACCGAGTAAAGTTGACTTCAGTTGTATTCTTGGATTTAGCATTTACTGGCCATCTGAAGAACTGTAATTTAGCACTTATGATTTACATTCAGCTGCGGTGCTGCTTGATGAATAAAAATGTCAGTCATTTTACAGCATAATTGTACCTTTAGTGCACTTTCCTCTTCCTGTATTGATGCTCAGGCTGTAGAGGAGTCTTTCAAAGAACTCCATTTGAAGTTCCATTAGAAGGAAATTTGAAAAATGCTAAATTGCAAAAAAAAAAATAAATTGCCTTGATGGGCAATGTGTGAGCATTAATTCACCAGAGACGGCTGCCATATCCTGACTGTACATAATTCTGACAAGGGTGCTCTGTTTCTCGCAACAAAGCATGAACATTATGCAACACTAATCTGTGCTTTTATTCTGTAAACCACCCTAAGTTATACAGACAGAAAAGATTTATATCCTGTCAGAATGCTCCACCATACCCTGGCATAAGTAACTCCAGTCACATGATCTCCTCGGCTCCCCCATCAGAACGCTGCTCTATTAGGCTTTAGTGAGCATATGATTTCTTTAAATGCAACGAGCTCTTTTTCCAAGACCTATAAACCAGATTTGATCAAGCGCTTTCAGTGACGAGCTTTCATCGTAAATAGCTCAATAAAAGAAGATGAACCAAAATCCACAGTCATTGCTATGCTGGGAACAAAAGGCTGCCTGAGGTGCTGTATAATCTATAATGTGATGCAGTGCTGATGCAAAGATTGCACCGCCTTCCCTTCAGATGTACCTCGGCAGCACCTTACTGCATTTTCATTTCATGTTCAGCTGAGCGGAGGTGAGAGCGTTCACGGAGCGCTACCGCTCTATCACACGCTCACCTGAGCGTATTAGGATGCACAGCTTCACACCTCAGCTCTACTCCAGCTTTAGTCTTTATCAGGGTTCTCACAAACACACACACACACACACCTACGTTTATGATACGCAGACGCAAAGATGACACGAGTTAATGTTCTTTAAAACATCTGTAAAATCCATTATGTATCGTCTCGCAGCCCACAAATGACATTGTTTGGCTGTCTCTCTTTGCAACGTAGAGCGCGTTGCCTACATGAAGCACAATGACTGAGGCTTTTCCTCACAATGCTCACATAATGGTTTGAATGCATGACAACAATCTGGGTGGTTAACAAGAAGCTCTACACTGCCGTAGCATTGTAAGGAGGCTGGGGTTTGTCCGTATCAAGAGCTCGTGTTTCTCAACAATGCGTGTCTTGGAGGATTTTGTGGGAAGTGACGTTCGGTTAGCTGATAAGGAGACAAGGATGAGCTTCCTACTACCTTTTATGTTCAGCAGACCTGTGCTGAGTCAGCGTTCCTCAACAGCACTCCTGCGAGGCGAGCGACGCTGTAATCCACTTAGGACGTGTAGAACAGAAGATGTGAGTATAAAATCAGTGTGAAATTCTTGCGCCTCTCCGGGCCTGCATTGAGCAAAGGACTAAAGCGTACAATGACATGAAAAATGGGAACAAACGGCTGGTGCAGGGTACGTTTTCTGCACAACTTTCATTTGGTGCAGGCAGGCAAATCACGGCTTTCACAGAAACTATGACACATCGATAAGGGTCAGGAGCAAGTCATTGATCTATTGAGATAAACTAGAGAGCGAATCACTTCTCATTAGTTCGTTTAACTTTACAGTGATGTTGAAGCTGTGATGGACACAATCAAAAAGATCAATTTATGTGTAAATCTTTGCACAGAGCTGTGCACACACAGACTGACAGTGCTCAGGAATCCCACGGGTCCAACAAGACTCCGATAGAGAGCTATTACTCTGTCAGTGAACAGTAACCTGAGGGGATTCACACATTGTGTTCCCATTAAGTACACCTACTAGCCGATCTCTGCTGTTTGTTGTTTATTGTAGCCCGTCAAGACAACCTCTGGCAACATTTGCTGTGTGTCTTTTTCTTTCTTTGTTTGCACACAAATACAGAGTTCTGATTTAATTAATCTTTCTTTGTCTGTATGATTGTCTCCATTTTCTTCTGATCCACGGGGGTGTTTTTTTCTTTCTTTGTGGTTATTTTGCATCTCTTCATCATTGATTGTGTCTTTGTGGTTGTTTTGAGTCTCTGGGTAATAATTTTCCTTCTCTTAGTGGTTCTTTTCTGTCTCTTTGTAGTTGTTCTGTGACCCCTTGCAGTCATTTTGCATCTCAAGTTGCTAGGATGTTATTTTGGACATTTTGCATCAATTAGTGGCCATTTTGTGTCTCTTTGTGGACATTTTGAGACTCTTAGCAACCATTTGCTTCTCTTAGAGGTCATTTTGCGTCTCTTTGTAGTTATTTCTTCACACTTAGTAGTAATTTGGCATCTCTTTGTGTCAATTTGCATCTCTTAGTGGTGCCTCTTTGTAGTTGTTCTGCGACTTCAGTAGTCATTTTGCGTCTCAAGGCTCCGAGAGGCTATTTTGCATCTCTTTGTTGTCGTCTTGCTTCTGTTTGTGGTTGTTTGTTGGCGTCTCTCAGTAGTGTTGGGTGGGGGTACATGACCTTCTTCATCTTCAGTTTTCACACAGACTTGAACCTGTGGTGGCCCGTCTCTGCCAGCACTGAATTATTCAAACAGTTGTGAATCATTTCAAGCCCACAATGACAAAACTAGTCAACAGCCACTGCTGACATCTTCCATCCAGCATGGCGCACATTCTGCTGACCTCACTTTACTGTTCCGTGTTTTTATACACTTGAGTATTTTTCTTCTTTCAACTTGTTCATCTTGTGCAGGAATCATTGTTTCCTGTCAGATGTTTTAATTGCATTTAAATAATATGTATTGTCTTTTTATTCTTCACGGCGACAGTCTTCTTCTTAAAATGAGATATGATGTAGTATGATGATAGAGGATATTTTCAGTAAGCTTTCAGTGCTGCAGTTCAAGCAGGAGGACGATGTCATCCTCTTTCATCATCACTGTGAAGTTTCATCTCTCAAGCATCATCCAGTAATATCACTGAGACCTGTGTGCAGGCTTTCCTATCATCCAAAGATCATCTCAGCTGTTTTGTCTCTCTGTTGTCATTGTAGTCTATGCCACTTTGCAGCTTTGGGCCCAGACTAAGTCTCCCTGGGTGGGGATCTCCGATTGGCTGCTGTTTAAAGGGCTCTGCGGATTTATCTGATTGACGAGGTCAACTGCAAAGTCTTTATCAAATAAAGCCTGCGTTCACGTTAACCTGTGCTGTCTTTCCTGATTGATTCATACAGGGTTATTTGTATCGTGCATCGGTCGCACAGTTGTATACTTCAAAGCCCGGCCGCTTCCTATTATCAAAGAATTTTCTGAGCCGTTGCCAGAGCATCCTGTTCACCGTAAACTGCAGGGAAAAAGATCTTAGATGTGTTGATGTGTAACATCTGAGCAGAAATTAGAGCTGAAGTGATTAATCACTTAATCGATTAGTTTACAGACCCGGAAATTCATCTGCAACTGTTCTGATAATCTATTAATCTTTTAACTTTGCAGGAATGCTTAACGTGGTTACAGGATCTGCTGCTTTTTGTTGTCTTGTGATCGTTGAGTTTAGAACTCCACTGATCCTATCCCCAGCAGAAATTTTGACTTCTTGGGTCAAAGCGCTAATAGTGGACACGGAATCAGAAGATCAGAAGTGAAAGAATCGAGATAGATGGATGGAATAGGCAGCTACAAAAGTCAGTGAACCAGATGGGAATGGAGGAATTAAATCAGGACCAGGCGAGACAGGAGGAAAATTTCACCCTCTACTTAGCAGCACTCCCATTAAAGTCTTAGCCCGGACCCCTTTGGAGCATCTGCAAAGCTTACAGATATGACTTCCAATCCCTTCAGCGATACACACTTTGATCCCGAGACACCAAAATCCTTTTTGTGCCCTAATAAGATAATTAAACATTCCTGACAGTCAAGAGCAGGAACAGTGTTTGCTTTTTTTGTAAGCGCCGCAGCAGGGGGTAAAGGAGAAAGCTCCTTGCTCAGCTGCAATACAGGATAAGAGATGCAATATCCCCCAAATGAGGTCCTCAACCTCTGCGTCTTGAATTATACGGTAATCTTTTCTTCGCCGCTCGCTTGATGACGGCGCTCGGAGGAGAGAGAGGAAGAGGAGAGAGTGGAGGAGATAAAGAATGACAGACATGGTCTCAAATATTATGGCTCATTTGGACCGGTGGCGCAAAGGCGCGATGCATTCAGAAACATTTGAATTGAACACAATTGGAGTGACCTCAATAAAGTGTCGAAAGGAAAATGTCTGTAATGGCATTGAAAGATTGTTTGAGCTCAACTGTGCACTGAGGTTCTTTTATTCCCGTTATAGGGAAACATTCCTTTACAGCCTCGCAATTCACTGGAACTCATGCAGAACTGTGTAATCCTGTTAGACATAAAACACCACAACAGCCCGTCAGTTCAAGAAACAGGTTTTTATATTCTAGGTTAAGGGGTGGTTTGCATGCACCCTCCATGCTGGATTACTAATTGATCTTGTTTTACATTGCAAATGAGTCATTCATATTAGTGTTGGCTCTCGCTCAAAGGGAGGGTGCAGTGGTCTTATCCAGCCGCTGCAGGAATTGATTAGCATTGCACAGAGAGTGAGTTTTGGCAGCATCCAACATAACCATGCAAATGTGAATGAATAGCTAATGTATCGTGGGGAGGATGTTTGTTTGTCTCATGTCAGGGATTTCCGTGGGGAATGCATTTCCAGGACGGCAAACACCGCCGGTCCTCATCTTTTCTACTTCAGGAAGAAAAAAGTACACCTCTCGAGCAGTGTGTAGCGGTGTAGTACAAATGTGAAATTCATGGTGTTTCAGCGTCTGAGCTGCTAGTTTGTGCGGCAAATCTTTTTCGCCCGGGAGTCAATCATGTGTGCGACGTCGGCCTCGGTGAGGGAGAAGAAAGACGGAGGAAGATGCATTTCATTTTTCATTTGCTCCCACCGCATCATTATGACAATGTTACGGCCCTTCGGGTGCCCGTCGGAGATGCGGCTCGTCGTTTCAGTGGAACGACATGTGCCTTCGCTGTCGTGCCAGGTTTTTGTCTGGATGCACACAAGCCGCCATCACCAGTCATGGTGAGCCAGCGTGGCCTCCGGCGCGGGGGTTGGGTTGGGGAGGGATGGGGTTGGGGGTCTTACAGGTCACGTGATGCATAAATAAAAGCCTGCACAACTCGTTATCGTATCATGAGCCTGGCCGGAGCTCAAGGTGCTGAGAGGCTATTGAGCCTCTTTGACTGGCAGCCATCCATGGCTGTTGACAATGGTCACATCCAATTGCATTGCTCTGGGGTGTAGGTGAGCTATTTCAGGTCCTGCAGGCCGAAGTGAATGAAGTGCAGGTGATAACATTTAAGTCAGCTACTCTCACTTAAAGGATTTTTTCTTTTGTCAGCAAATCTCATGAAAAGAGCCAAACTACTTCCTGACTTCTCCACCCCGCTCTCAGGAGTGAGGATGTAAATCTAAAAACAGCTCTTGGAGGTCAGAGGAAGAAGATATATCAGGCTTTGATGCAGACAAACATAACACCTGTTAACAGGATATATTCTGTTTAAATTTTTTGATTTGAAAAAGTAATAAATGAATCATTCACTGACACTCGTATCGCTCATACAACCTGAGGACCTGAGGGATTTGCATTATGCAGTGACTAATTAGGAACATTTCGAGTCTTCATTTCTTGGTCTTTTTTAATTACACTTTCCAAACACTCCACACACATTTGCAGATCATGACAGGAAGACACGTTGTGTAGCAACCAATAATGTAATACCTGCCAATAAGGTAATCATTTTGGCCATTTAAAATGTAATAAAGCCAATAATGTAATAAGTCATTGCATAATTGGCTGGTTATTACGTCATTGGTGTAGCGTTCAAAAAATACTTGGTCCCCATGGTCTCGCCACAGAAAATAAAATCAATCAACTCAGCCATCTTGAGTATCACTTAAATAAAATAATAATGAAAAAAGATACATATATTATTACCTCATTACATCACATGACCACTGTTCACTTCCTAAATTCTAGTAATGAATGAAACAGTATTCCTCCATACATGAAATTATGAATTTACATATCTAAGCAAATAAACAATATTCTAAATAAAGATTCTGTACAACAAATAATTAATTCTCAAATTGGCCTTTACAACCATAATTAAGAGAGAGTGCTGCATAGTACGTACCCTTGATGAATGAATATGACGACTATGCCATCCACTAAATCTATTTTTGACGAGCAAACTGCACAAAAACTGCAAAATAATCTTTGATTTCCAAGAAATGCAGTCCTATTATGTATTATTACATTATTGGCTGCAGTTATTACATTTTCAAAGATTTTTTGCAAAATGTTATTATGTTATTGACTCAAAAACTTTATTACGTTATTTGCATGTAATATGCATGTAATCATGTGTAATGCTTTATTACATTTAAAATGGCCAAAATTATTACGTTATTGGCAGGTATTACTATTACTATTGTTGCACGTTATTACATTAAGAAACAGCCTTTTCATACTTTTCAGCCATTAATATCTACGCATGCATGCAAATGTGAATACAAATCTGAAACCTGCAGATTCCAGTACACATTCACCAATCTCAGTCTGCATTTAGAGATCCTTTTACACACGTACAAATCTCACACACACAAACTGAGATACAGTTACACAACACACTACTTACAATATAATACAATACACAACAATACACAGCTCTCATGACTGTACACTAAACATAAAGACAGAGCACACTAAGACTTGCATGACGCATTAACAAACAGTGTTGGGCAAGTTACTCAAAAACAGTAACTAATTACAGTTACTAGTTACTTCTCCCAGAAAGTAACTAAAGTAGTTACTGAGTTACAAATTATAAAAGTAACTAGTTACTTTGGAAAGTAACTATTGCGTTACTTTCAAGTAATTTTTAAAATGCTCAAATGTGTCAAAGAATTTGGACCGCACCTCCACCCCTCTTTGACGGAACTTAAAATACATGTGCGTGTTCATTTATTTATGATAAATCTGAATATAATGAAATGGACACTTAATACAATACATAACAGAAATCCACAGTACACAAATCTAAACTATTTTAACATTGCTGTGGGAAAGTGAGACTAGCATCCAATTATTGGATTATTGTAGAGATTATAATTACTATGTTTATATAGTGTTTATGCTCGACACCGACGTGGCACTTGACTCCAGGGCATAATGTGCAATTTCTTGAAAGGAAAAGTAATGGCTATACTTCCATTTAAAGAAGGCTACTTTTGGACTATTCGGGCTCGCCATTCCTGTTTCTCGTTGACTCACGTGAATGTCCTGTGTCCTCTTTGTGTGTCTGTTTGTGTAAGCAACACCCGCCCAACTCCACCTCTGATTGGCTTACCATGGAATTTTACTCAACCTCAGCCAGTCTCCATCATTTATGCGATTGCCTCGTGCCCCCGCCCTCACCAAGGAAGGAGGAGCAAGAAAAATCTTTGCCGCTCGGCTTAGAGATCTAGTTGGTCTGATGAAAAACAGCTGCCTTCAATCATAGTAACGATGACGGCGTTATAATGATGGGAAGAGTAATCAATTAGATTACTCGTTACTATACAAAAGTAATGCCGTTACTAACGCTGTTATTTATAGCGCTGTTATTCCCATCACTGTTAACAAACAAAGCTACATGGCTTAAGTGGCTCTTACACTACAGTTATTTTACACTTATTTAACAGAAGAGTCACCCTTCTTTTAGTCTAGCAACAGTGTTTTTACCAAATCTGTGAAATCCTCTGATAAAATGCTAAATGTTAAATAAACAGCAGACTCCTGCAGTGAATCACTTTATGTTGTCAAGATGTTTGACAAACTAATCTGAGCTCATTCACAAGTTTTTTCTGAGATTATAGCCATATTTCACAGCCCTTATCATTGATTGATGCTGCATTAAGTATTATCATGTCCTTAGTGTAGATTGACATGACAGCCAATGGTTGTATGGTCAGTCCTTACCACAGCGACCCCAAGTTCAGATCCATTTGCCTCTGCCTTCGGCTGCAGTATGAAATAAAAGTGAAACTATAAAAAAACAAACAAAATAAATGGCTGTATGTGGCAGAGAACCTCTGTCTCTGTTCAGAGATAGTCTTTGGTGTCAGGTGTGAATCATTAGGCTTGTTTGAGATGAACTGCGCCTTGCCTGGAAACTGGAGGAGATCAGATGGCAGCAGCGGGAGGCCGAGACAAAAAGCTACAGTCAAATCTCACAGAAAGTCACAGAACTATTCCCATCCAGTTAGATTCATCATCTCTGGCAGACCATGTTCAGATATATAAATAAAATTACATATGAAAAGATGTGTTTGTTAACAGATTAAACCTTCATTGCACAACATGAGACAAATAACCTGAAATCAAGTGTTAAATATTACAATCACACAGAAAATGCTACAAAACATGGTGTTATGTAACCGATCAGCTTTTTGGTCAGGCAACTGTCAGGCATTTCCCATCATGCCCTTTGTCTTGCAGCTAGTGGCTCTAAAAAACTGCAGCCACCTTGATCTCATAAGTTATCGTTGCTCACATGTGAATGATGTCAGAGAAAGTTGGACACAAATCTAACCAGCATGCATTGTGCACCCTGGCTCACCTGGAATTTGCCTATTCTCTGACATGTTTGATGACATTTGACCTTAAAAGGAACATATTATGAAAAAAAATCACTTTTTCAGCTCTTCGACACTAATATTTTTTTCGGGGTGCGTACAAACCCCCCCCAGTGTTAAAAACAACAACCGCTTTCATTTTGCGTGAGCTGCTGCAGCCACACTGTCTCTTGTGGTTTGTCTTTGAAACATGCTGTTCAGATTTTGAGCCCCTAGTGACATCACTAACATGCTCATTAACATATTCCAGAACTAGAACCACACTGGAGGTTATAAAAGATTACCATGATTACCACAAGCTAATGCTAACCGCTAGTTAGCTGTTAGACGGCACTAACAGCTATGTAGTGTTTCATATCAGCTTTACTAACAACTAACGTAACAGCATTAGTTTGTTAGTTGAATGTCTGTCTGGGGCCTCTTTGTTTTCAGGATCTGACTCTGGTTCAAACATATAAGGTTGTAATGGTAAGTGCTCTCTGGCAGCCGGCCATGTTTCTCCCAGTGCTCGAGCCCAACTGTTGTCATGGTAGCCTGACACCGAACTTAGGTCGGGGGAAGATGGGCGTACAGAGAGGGCTGCTGCGCTTGATCCGTGATGAATTTTGACCAGAGAATTTCACAGACATGTCGTTAGGACACCTGGGAACTGTGTGAAATGGTGACTCCTTTAAGTTGAAGCTGCCTGCCTTAAGTTGTACCATTTCTACAGCATGAGGTAGACTTGATGTTGAAACTGTGTTTGGCCTCACACTGATTTCTTTCTTTGTGGGAGAGCTTTGCTTACATTCACTAACATTGATTAATAGGTTCTGCTCTGCAGGAATGTATTGGCACTTGTTCACTGACTGATAATACGACACAGTCAAGTAGAACCATAACAGATGTTCAGTTACTGCTTCATGCTGCTCCCACAGGATCTACTTTGATTCAAGAGCTAAGAGAAGTCCACTTGTTTTCGTGTCGCATCAGGCAGTTCTTTCCGCTGACACTCCCAAAGGGCGAGACCTGTTTGTATCACAAGATTGAGGAGGCCTGATAATGACTGCTGGGGCTCTCCCTTTATTAAGAGAATTTAGATGATACCAGAGTCTCTGCATTCATGTCAATAACACCTCACCACTGGTTATCATTGGCCAATCACATCATTGCATTATGTGCTGCTTGTGAACTCCCTTTGGCACTGTTACAAGCCTGAATCTCCAGCCTCGTGTTTATCGAACTGCTAATGTCCTTGTCTTTCTGTTGCACTTAATATTTGGCAGGAAAACATCGAGCTTGGACAACAAAAGCACAGTCATAAGCATATTTTCAGACAGGTTATTTGTTATTTACCACAGCACAGAGGCAGGTGAATAGCTTCTGCTCAGATCAGAGGTCAGAGTCATCCACTTTGGAGGGTGTCCCAATGCCAAAATCAGTCCAGTGACATCCACTAAAAGCACAGAATGCTATGCTAACTGAAAGGATTTCAGATCAGTAGGAAGGACATGCACATTCACTTCTTTGTAGAATACAGTGTTGTAGTCAAGACCAGCTAAGCTGAGACCAAGTCAAGACCAAGACCAGACAGTATATAAACAACTTAGGTAGCACCTCCCAGCCTTCTCACTAAGTCCTACAGATTTTCTTGCATACATTTTCAAATATAACATAGTATGTATAGTGTGGCTTGGCTGAATACTTGATAATATTAAAGGTGCCACGGGTCACAGGGTTCACAGACCCAAAACTGAACTAGTTCATATTCATTTCTTTTTTTACTGCTGCTTCATAATGTACTGAGTTTGATTTGTTGGAAGAACTTTGCAGCTCTTGCCTCCTGTTCTCTTCAGCATTGCGCCAACGTCAGATTGCCATAAAATAAAAGTGAAACTTAAGTTCCGTCTTTAGTGTATAATTTTAAGTATTTTCAGTTAATTATGAAAGTGGGTTAATAGTAAATAGTTTCAACCATTGATACAGAGAGCCAAACCACCTTTCGGCAAAGATTTTGTGCAAGCTTTAGTCACATTTACAAACCACAAGAAGCATCTCATTGAAGCTTTAAACTTTGCCTTTTGAAAATACTAAGAGTATCTGAGAATCTGTGAACGTTTTTTTCCTGTTTTACTTTTTCTTTTCTTTAACTGTGGTTGAAGTACTGCACTGAGCTTTTTCATAAAAAGGGTTCAGAATGAAGGACTCACTTGTCGGCTTGGGAAATGCACATCTGTCTTGCCCACCTCAGAGAAAGAAGACCACAAGTGGCTTCAGACGTCCCTTTTTGATTAGAGTTTATAGTTACGGCTGGCTCAGGGGAGTCCTAAACCATCCATTAGTTATGCTGCTTTAGGCTTAGACTGCTGTTCTGGACCTTCTTGACGTCCACTACATATACTATTTCTATTATTATATTTATAATTATTACTGCAACTATCTGTCATATCTCTGACTTTTTCGGGGTGTCCCCCACCTTCCACCCAATGGATGAATAAACTTCTGAAAGTAGTGCACGGTGGCTTTATCACTGGAAACATTTGGCTGCTGCTGTTGGAAACCAGGTTGATGAGAATGAGGACGGGTTCACAGAGCTGTGTGGATTTCACACTACAAGTGACCCCATTCACATTACACAGTGATATGATCCACTGTTAATCTGAAAATATTGATTGGTGCAGCTTTAAAGTGGCTATAATGTACAGGATATTTTTATAATATCAATCCATCAAATGACAATGTGGAAACAATATGACAACGTGAAAGGGGTCTCTCAACCTACAGTGAATTATCAGCCGAATGTGCAGCCTGCTCACTGCCGACTGCCCAGTGTACGGGATGGGATATAAAGTACAGATCAGACAGATATGAAGGAGCGAGACACTCAGAGGTCTGACAAGTCATAGCTCTTATATCTATATTTTTTTTATGACTTTTTACAAAATAGTCCCAGTCCCTCCCTCACTGCTACCCTTGAGCAAGACTCTTGACCCCAACTGCTTAAGTAGCGCTTGTATGACTCAAATCATCAACTCATGTGTCCAATAAAAAGCAAATCTGTAATCCAATTTATGACAAAGGGACTTGCTGGTGAAGTGCAATTACACACTCAAAGACGTGCGTCTGACATTTCAGCAATGTCCATAGAACGTATCTTCTAAGTTTACTTTCTGTTCTGTAAATCTATCTCAAGCAATTAGCAAATGACAAATGACTTAATGCAGTTCTAGCCAGATGCATGCTTTTCAGATCGATTTGAATTGCAAACCATCATGGTGGGAGGAATTGAATGTGATCTAATCCCTTACCTTACACACTCGCAAAATCCCATAACAAGTGAGCTTTCTTCTAAGTGAAACTGAGATGCTCTCACGGGTAATTACATGCAAGAGATGTGCCTTGAGAATATTTATGTTGCAGGAGAAAAACCTCCAACACCATGTGCCAGAACAAAGCATAAATAATGATGAACACCATATGGAGGCTACGTGACGTGGTGGAGCGTGATGTGTCACTCCAGCATAAAAATTCAAGAAGCTTGAAATTTCCACTGGCCACGTTCGAGTTTTCGCTTCGTTTTTGCACCGATCCGTTTGCTCTCAGATGACTTTAGTGCAGTGAGCAGTGACTTCAGTTTCTGACTGACTGCACTCTGAGTCATCCCCTCAGAGTGCTATCACCTTTAGCCAGGCCAAAGTGAGCTGGGACCAGCTCTTGTTTGCAAGTTTACTTAGTTTATCTCACGAGTGCTGCCTCCGACGGCTTTAGCATAAATTCAATAAGGTCTAGAGTAGGTTGTAAGTTGATATATTAGACTTTCATTAAAAATGGGATCAGGTTCATTACTCCTGGTTTCAGTTAGCTCCCGTCCCGTCAGTGCAGCTCATTTAATCATCCCTTATACATTGATGATTAAAGTCTCAGAAAAAAGCCTCTGTTTTTCATCAGGATGGGATTAAAGCCTGCGACAGGTCATTTAACAAACCTTCACATGTTTTTGAAGTTCATAATCCTCACGGACTCTGATATCTCACCCACAGCCACAAAAACAATCACTCTGCTGGAGATTTAACCTCTTCCACAAAGCCTTCATCTTCATTCTTTCTGCCAGAAGGCAAAATGGAAATTAATAGCTCCCGAGTCTCCAAGTAAAACAATAAGTCGTCGTCATATTGAAGTACTACAAAGACATTCAGGCCTGAATTTTAAAACCATTTAAACATTCAAAATAACATAAAAGTTATGTGCAATAATGTGGAATGACAGAAAAAAAAAAACTACCGACATTCTTCCAACACTTGTTGGAGGAACAAAACTGTACAGAAGGAATAATTGGATACGTCAGTGGTCATTGTACATTTGAAGCTCCAGTCTGTGTGGCAGTAAAAATATTTCTTGATGTCCCCACAGTCATTTATATAAAGTCTGGCTAAAAAAAAGCAACTATTTAAGCTCACTGTCTCTCAAAAAACATCTCTGCTTTAGAACTCTGAGGTCAGCATCATTCCTTGAATCCTATGCATTGTTTTAATAGCAAGAGACCTTCGAGGGCGAATTATTTCACATACACTGTTGCCCATAGAGTAGGAATAAAAGTTTTGCCCTCTTCTCATGAAATGACTGTGACAATGTGATGTATTCTTGCAACTAAGCAGTTCTTGCCTCTTTAGACTACTCGTCTGAGCTTCTGTTCATGGTCCTTCTTGTGGATAATACCGCAGCAGTCCTCACAGGAGCATTAAGGAGTTAAGAAATCTGTGTGTGATGTCTTGGGAAAGCTGCCTCATTAATGAGATGTTACTTACCTGACAGACAAAAAAAAAAAAAAACTTAAAAGGAACGAACCACTAACCTACCAACATGCACTAACCTAGCTGATTTTAATTAGCACAGGGAGAACCAATCACTCTGGAACCAGCTGGTTACTTTTTCCTGTGGCATTTCACAGAACTTTGTCAAGGATTTCTTTATCTGTATAGCTTATTGTGTTAACACAAATATGATTATAGAAGCTGCATTGTTCAATGTAAAAAATGTTGACATGTTGAGCACTTACAGTATTTCCCCAGTGTCGTTGTGGAAGCGCCACATCGGCACTTTCAGCTGCTCTACATGATATATAAAGAGAGTTATTTAACTGTAAATAAAACATGCTCGATGTGTTCACCGTTGAATAGATTTAGTCCACAGGGTTTAGAACATTAGAACAACGTTCGATTAGATTGTGAGCCGGTTTCAGTTGTTTGATCATTTCTCAGTCAGCAGTAATGCTGTGAAAACGCCCACTGAAGCTGCATTTATAAACGTGTGTGAACTATTTGAACATTCTTTTTCATTTTGGAAGCATTTGATCTTCCTGTTTTTTCTACATTTTACCAATCTGTGTTTCTACACAGCAAACCTGGGGATATAAGACACTCCAGAGGAGGAATAATGTACACAGTGAGAGAAACAACAGCGGTTCAGCATCTTAGTTTTGGTCCATGCGGAAGTTATTCCGTCCATCCATATCACTGATCACATTTCTGATGTCCAATGACGACAGAGCTATCACTGGTGATGATGATTAATGAACAGGCACTATAAAGCCACAGCAATGTGTAATGGTCATGATGGCTTCACCGAGGAGACACAATCAATAATCTTGTTCTTCTGTTTTGCTATTTTATTCATGGAAGAGTCCAAAAACTGGTGAAGCAGACAGAGATATTGATATGCAGTTGAGTTGCCATTAGTTACTGTGCGGGTGTAAATGTATCAATAATTGAGAATTATGAAACAGATTCATACATATGCATGGATCTGTAATTTTGACCAAAAGAGTACATATTTCTGTCTTTGAGTCGTGAACCTGTACAGAGTTTTATGCATCTACATAAATATATATGCTGCCTGAGCTGTGTTAAGTTGCCGCTGATGTAAACCCATTCTGCCACTTTACATTAAAGGTCTACCATTGGTGAACCAGCAGGGTGCTTTTATTGTGAAAACACAGGAAATCTAATGCATTTATCCCGGGGTGCATTCCTAGTCTCTAGTTTGACATTTCCTCAATCTCTGCTCGAAGCAGAAGTCGTTCTGCTCCACATGAGAGCAGCCTTCATGAAAAACACTTAGCTGCTGACATGCCTCCTTATTACATATCGGTTATTGATTGGATAGACATCAACATCACTGAACTTCCAAGTTTTATATTTTATTTCCTTCAATTAAAAACTATTGAGTACTAAATCTGTTCTAATAGTTCTGAACAAAAAATGACACAAACAACTTTCTTCATTTATCAGGAGCATTTTGATTTTCATGATCTGTTCATTCTTGCATTAACATTAATTATGGAAGTCAGAAAGAAGAGAGTCTGTCTGTCAGCAGTAATGATCATTGCTGAGCATCAGGTTTGATGAGTGACATCATTTTAATGTTTCCTGAAACATTCAGAAGAAGAAATATTTTACAGTGTTCAAAAGACAAATAATCATATTCATTATTTAATAATGAACTCACAACCAGAATCTCAATAACTACAGATGTAAATAATCAGTGATTGAAACGCATTATGTGTCTCTGGGCAGGACTCAGTAGAAACGCAGCATGCAGGCTGTCCTTCATGTGCAGGTGTTTGTTAAACAGGTAACAGGCTGCTGCTCTGACACTGAGAACTGAGAGTCTTTATTAGTGTTAACACAGAGCACATGTGCACAGACACAAACTGGATCCAGATCTGCACAGCTGTTAAATCAGGAACGGACGTCGCTTCACGTGATGCTTCAGAGGAAAGGACGCCTCGCTTCTCTAGAAACAGGTCTCATCGTCTCCTCTCTTCTTTCCTCGCATGGTTTCCTTACGCCTCAACTTGCATCTCTGGTGGGAGGGATGCAATTTAAGAGACTTGAGTTGCACCACTAGAGTGCAGAGATTCATCAGAGTCAGGCTAGGTGTTTCCTCCTGCTTTCAGGCATTATGCTAAGCTGGGCTAACTACATCTGGACTCTGGCTCTCTCACTTAGAGTGCAGACCTGAGATTGATCATCTCATCTCACAGACATAAATGCACATACACACTTCTATGCAAATAATAAGGCTTCAAAATCACACCAGTGTCTTGCAGCTTGGTACTTTTATGTTGAGCTTTTTCGCCGTTTCAAGTTGATTCCCGTTGCTTCTCCGTCCAGATACATTTTACAGTGTGTAGTTTGGATAACTATGCAGCACTTTTCCTTGTACAGAACCTGACCTCTGAATCAGCAACACTGAAAAGAGCTTCGGAAACGCATTATCATTCCTCCCTGATCCCGTTTTCCCACTTTTTTTCTGTTATTCAATCTCTCGCTCTCTGTCTCTTTATTTGCTCCAGCACACACTGCACTCTTCCAACGCTTGTACTCACAAACACAATGTAGCGAGGGCGCGCGTTTCACCACAGCTACAGGTGTGAAATGTCCAGACTTGATTTAGGTACCTCACGAGCTGTGAAAACAATAGCCCCCGAAATGTCACAAGTAATCCAGGAATCTGATGCCCTGTCATGGCTGGCTGCCTGGATGCTCTGTCACCACCAATGGTCTCTAACATAAAACATCAGCATGCTGAATTACAAATTAGCCTAGAGACAGACGTACACACCATTGAAGGCAGAAATCCTCACGTTACATCATCACATCTTTGCTTTTTCTTGCTGCTAGTGTGTGGTCATGTGAAAACTATGTTGTGATCTGAACACCGATGAATCATAGGGAGGCTGGTTCTAGGGGAAACTGCATGTCACACTGCAGTGACAGTGATCATTGGTGCATCGACAGCAGCTGTACTTTGAAGCAATGATACGGGAATACATTTCCTGATCCAGGAGTGGTGACATATTGACAGCTTTGGCACGTGTGCAACTGGACCGATTTCACATGACAGACATCACAGTAACCACATGTGACAAGAACAGAGTGGTCCACTATTATCTACCTTTACCACCCAGCTGAGGAGTGTTTATCAGGCAGCTGTTCTCGCTTCATGAAGCTCAGTATCCTGAGAAATGCATTTATATCTTGTGCCAACATGCAGTGCTGATGCAATTAAGATGTTTTTTTTATGTGATCGGGGAAAAAAATGGGGGGCGGTGTAGGTACAAGATGGGCTTCCATATCGGCTCGGGGCCCTTCTTCTGCTGATGACATCAACGAATGGGAGCACAACTAGATAAGCTGTACGTGGGACGCAATTTAGTTTGTTCAAATGGCGTTGCCATAGATACCGTATTGTATGACGTAATCAGAAGGACCCCGAGCTGATCTGGAAGCCGAGCCCATCTGGTACCTACAACGGCTGTAGCGCAGTAGGTTCAGGTGGTCAGCCATAGTTGGTGGTTTGACCTCCAACAACTTCAGTCCACATGTTGAAGGGTAAGACTCTAGATCAATTAAATGCGTCGGTCTGCTAAATAAATGTTAATGTAAGGGCATGGAGGTCATGGCGGTGGATGTGTTGGACGTGCTTCTTGCATACTCAGTTTTGAGAATGCTGAACTGAAGCACCAATCAGGAGTGTCACTCTACGGTTCAAGTGTTGCACTTCCATAAGCAGAAACAAAGACATCTTGACCTTAACTTCCTTGTAACGGTCAAACCAAAGACCACTTAGAAAAGAGACTAAACAGTCATTTTTGTATTTGTGTCAAATGGGTTTAGCCACAGCTGCTCCATTTTAGGAGACCAGCAATCGGTCCTGAGTCTGTTGATGCTGAAGAAGGTGAACACAAATATGAGCGATTCTTTCCACACACTGTCACTGACATAAACATGATATAAGACTCATTTTTCATGAGCCACTCAGTCTGGTTTTCATTCTGGTTGAACTAAAACTTTAGAACTTTCTAAACCTTCTCTGGTACGACACCATCTGCTCTCAAGTGAACACGATGATTACAACAGGAACAAATTCGGAGACCAGGGGCAAGTAGACCACGCCCACTTTAGTGAGTATACCATGTCATATTATAGCAAGTACGGTAATGCGTCATCTTCTGCTCTAGAAAATTTTTGGTTAAACTCCCTCAATGCTGGATCCTGACCAGAACCGGAGTAGGTCTAACAAATGCTAATGTAGCTAATGTAAATTTTCTTTATACAATTGGCTATTGGAGACTGAGCTGATCTAAAGGCAGAAAATGCTCAACGGTCAGAAGACAGTCAAAAGACTGAATAACTGACAGAAGAAACACCCTTCATTCATTTGAAGAGGACTGCTGTATTGGCTCAATGTTGAACCAGGGTCAATGTTTATTACAACGCAAGGTGCTGCAATGGCCAATTAAATACATGCAGGCCCACATTCCTGGTTGATGACTTTTGTAATGTGAACACAGTGTTTTTATTGTCTACCTGGTGATCGTCACGACCAAAGATAAAATGACAATTAAACAAAAATGACAGGCTATAAATAAAAAGACTATGGACACCAAGGAGCGTGAAAGAACCATTATTAAGCCACATAAATTAAATGGCCTGACACATTTTATTGCATTGTTGTGGATGTATGTACTCCTCACCAACTATAGGCCCTAATGTAGAGGGCAGCACCGCATCGCCTCATTAGTGCACTGCATCATGATGTATGCAATGGAAGAGCACCCTATAGGATACTCTATAAAGATGGGCCACTATCACCACTACGTGAGGCCACACAGGTCACACACTGCGCTAACAACATGCAGAGTGAATATCTATTGTTTATTGTTGGTGACTTAACAGATTTTTGTTTCAACAAATTGTGGAAATTCCAACAGGAAGAGCAAAACATTTTGGACTTGTCACGTGTCACAGACGCATACGTCTCTTGGGCTAACCCACCACTCGGCTTCACAGACCACAACGTTCTTTTCATGCTCCTTCATCACGGTACTTAAAACGCCACAAGTCCCAGACCTACAGCATCAACCAGTGGCCGGAGGATACCATTACACAATTACATGACTCTTTGCCTGCACAGACTGGAACATCTTTGAGGGCAACTCCAAACCCTGGATCACCAACCACATTAACCACAGTTTTAGGGAAAACGGGGCTCTCCATTCAAGGTTCAGTCAAGGCTGGGTCTCACTCAAGGTCATATACCGTTAAATTAAAAATGACATCACCATGAACACAAGATAAGTGATAAATGATCCCACCTCATTCGCTGATGACTTGAATAACGCCTGTTTTGACACCATCATCTAGTCAGAGGAATGCAACATACTGCTAGAAACCCTGCCCCTTCTGGAACCAACGCACCAGGCTGCTTTCACCTTCACAGTGGAGGATATACGCTGGCAGCTGAGCAGGTGCAAACCAGGCAAGGCCCGGAGACCTGATGGCATTCAGGCAAGGGTGCTTTAAGGCTGTGCCACTGAGCTCTCGCCCATCTTCCATGCCATCTTCTGGGAATCCAATCACTGCCAGCCAGTTGCACTCACCTCAATATTTATGCAATGCCTGGAAAAACTGATACTCAGTATCATTTGTCTGATTGTCAAACCACAACTAGATGCTGTGGCATGCCTTCTTCACTCCCTCCTGCAGCACCTAGAATCACCCAGTAACTTTGCCAAACTCCTCTTTACCATTCAGCATTACCAGATGATCAGAAAAGGAGTGGGCATCATAACATCCTCAACCATCACCACCAACACGGAGCCCCACAAGGTTGTGTCCTGAGCCCATTCCTGTTTACCCTCTATACTAATGACTGTATCACCTGCCGCTACATATATCAAATACTGATGACACAGCTGTACTTGCACTCATCAAGGACAATAACTCTGTTCTAAGTTATCAAGACTCCATCTTCCACTTCACACATAACCGTAAATACTGCCAACAAAGACACCCTGCTGCTAAGTGTTACTTGAATTCTGTGCAAAGTCAAAAGTTTGTGAAGTTTCTGTTTTCATTGTCTGCTCTTCTACGGTGCTTAAAGGTCTTCATATTAATTACAGCTGATGAAATATCATTAATTATTGTAGAGAAAATGAGGAGAGCTTCTCGGGTGAAATAATGGCCAGGCTCAAGTACCATTCACTCTGTTGAGAATCCAAATTTTGTCATGGCAACTTCACCTTCAGCTGATTTTTTAGCCCTTTTTTTCTTCACTGACTTTTTTACATGACAAATACCATTACAAGATCACTGAAGGAAAGACATCGAGGCAAGGCGATGTGCTAATGTGGAACAGAAAGCACTCTATGATAGATCCGTCTCACCCTAATGTCGATATGTGATGTTATCTGATGCTTGTTTGGCTATTACAGAGAAACCTTATGCCTTCTGGCTTCCTTTATGGCTCAGTGAGATCAGTCGGATCAACAAACATGCTCACTTTATCAGTATTGTAATTTGTCTCTGAAGACAACTTAATAGTCTCTTTACAAGGACACATCAAGAAAGCAAAGAAAAATGGTCTATTAAACTGTTCTCTCTTTTATTTTCTATCTCCGACACACAATCAGCCAGAAGCATATTATACCTTTATCAGAGATTTTAAACTCCAAAGACCTGCAGGAGCCATATGCCTTTGATTGAAGAAAAACACTGCTAATCTGACAGCTTTAAAGGTACATAGCTGAGCTGAAGGTGTTTGTTTTTTTGTTGTTTTTTGGTGTGGTAACACATCTTCAGCTAATTCTGATGTTCCCCGCTATGAAATAAATTTTCTCTGATTTGGAGGGTTTGGCTTGACGTGCTAGTTTGAAGGTAATCAGCTTCAACAGTTCTTTGTCAGTGTCTACCAGCTGGCTGCCGGATCAAACAGAGCTCAACAGCATTTCCAGCACGCAGCTGAAAGCCTGACAAATGGAATAACCAAAGGGTGTTTTAGAAAATAACACCCATTCTTCTCACACTACGAACTGAACTCGAGACTGAGCCAAAAACATTTAAGTGAAAATGCCCAAAAGCAATTCTCAAGTTTGACTCGTAGTCTATCTATTGTCTGAGAAAGCACAAATCACTGCACAGTTCTGAGAAAAGCATCCTGTGGTGAAACATCTAAAACATGGAGGGAAGTCTATATTAAAGGAGACTCTTGTTTTGTCGTTATAGCCATCATTTCTGGTAGCTATAATGACATTGACCTCACCAACTTTATTACTGAGACATGGAGATACTACAACTTCAAAAAAAGACCTTATCTCCCATGGGGCCACCAGTCCACAGTTAAACTATACTATCTGATCCACAGATTTTAAAGAGAGAAAGAAGAGAAATGTTCATCATTCAAATGTCTATATGTCTATTAGGTCCTGCACGGCAACCGCCTGGTTCAGCTTAGACCTCCTTATTGCACCTGGTCCATATCTGCATCTGTAAGACCCAGCCTGGCTGAACCCAACTAGTGCCAAATTTGATTACCTGATCTCTAGCTGGATGTGAACCCGTACCCATACTTAACACAGTTTCCAGCCTGCCTGTTTCACTCTTCATTCTATGACACGAATAGGCACAGGTGATTGTAATGATGAAACAGAAACCAAACCCAACCGCAAAGCCTTACACAATGAAATGATCTGAAACCAATCCGAAACCTCATACTTTGTCATGACCTGCCGGGTTTCATGTTTCATGTCCCAGTAAATGGTCTAACACTAAATATTGTCTTAAAGGTCCAGTGTGTGGGGTTTAGTGACAACTAGTGGATAAATTGCAGATTACAACCAACTGAATACCGCTCTCCTTACCCTCCCCATACAAATGTGTAGCAGAAACTATGGTACTACTGTAGAAACATGGTAATGCAACATGGTGGAGAGGAGTAACTCTCTCTGTCCATATAAAAGGCTCTACAAAAATACAGCAGTTCTTATTTTATACACTAATAAAAACATACATTTCTGCCATATTCTGCCAATAGATCCCACTAATCCCCCTAATCTTACACACTGAACCTTTAAGCGGTGGTAGCATTCACTTCACCTAAATTACGCTGACCTCCACAACGCGTGTCCAATTGAATTATAGCATTAACAGGATGAGGAAGGAAGGAGCAAGTCATGATGGTGCCAGAATTCTACACTTTGATCTTCGGCCCACATGTATGATTTTTCAGCGATTAAAATAGGTCTTCGTGTCAGAATGGAATGGAACAAGTGAATTGAGATGTGCAGGCAGGATTAAGAATGGGCATGCCATCTTCCTGCGACGGAGCCAGAAAAATAGTTCCGTCCATGAACAAACAGCGGCTGAAAATAGGCACAAAAATGGCAACAAGCACGGATAAGATTAATGCAGCTGTGCAAGACAAGTTCGAGAAATATATCTTTTTTTCTGTTGTGTTTCTCCACCCTCAACTGGAAGATGGATAATGTTTGCTTTGTACAGACGACTTAATGTGCTTCAGATATGCACCCTTTTGCATTTGGTGTGAAGCCAGTATTTAACAACTCAGTTGAACTAAATTTGGGGGTGGTTCTCCTAAATGAAATCAAATGATCTATTTTTGATCATTAGACCCATATGATGAATTTGGACATAATATTGCCAGGATTTATAACATATTCAAAATGCATTTATTGTAGGGAAACATCATATTTCTAAGGTTCTAGAGGATGTAGTCTCATGAATTGCAGCTAGTTCATTAGTCTAATCCATCCCTAAACGTTCATAAATGTTGAGCACATTGTTGTGCTAATCTTCCCTCGATGGAACAATTGATGGTAAAAGGTTAACGTTATTATATCACTAACAATTATGTTGTTGTATGTTGTTGTAAAGTTGTGGCTAGCAGAGGCATCATCTCTCAATGTCTGAGTAGTAAAAGTAAATGTTGTGAAAGAAAGTTTGCTTCAAAATACAAAAACAAGACTTGTATAAAACTCTATAATTTCCTTTTGAAGCAAACTTGATGTGAAATGTTGCCGAGATACTGACATTGCATTGCTGTCTCACACACGACTAACTGTCCAAAAAGCGGATTTCCTCTGTCAAGTCAGCCTCGGCAATGCAGAGACAGCAAGAGAAAATCCACATCAATCTGCCAAGGAGTCCACTGATGCTGAAATAGCAACTCATTCCCGGCTAGAATTTCTGTAAATTGTACACACACTTCCTGTCTGTGTACTCGGTCAGCAGGTGGCTGCAACACATGTCGAGGGTGGAGGAAATGACTCCACTCAAGCACTGGATATGTAAAGTGCTTTGAGGAATTAGAAATTCCATGACTGTCGTGGCACTTTTGTGTGTTTAGGATCTAAAAAATATTCCACCAGGGTTGCTCAATTCGTCTTCACAGACATATTTTTAAGTGGAAAACACCACTCAGCATTCTAGTCAACTCAAATTATCTTCTTGTGAAAACTATTATTGTTATGAGAACATAACATTACGAGCTGTTAGCCACTTCAGAAGATACTAAACTTTCAACCAATGGTTCCCATGGTTATAGAAAAGGTCCATGGGCATGGAAACTCATGGATTTATCCTGGCTTGAATCCTGGAAAGGTCATGGCATTTTGTTGTATGTAATCAAATTAAATGTTACAGTAATCTTATATGGATGTCATGTAACATATCGGCCTATGTATTTTGTGTATCTATTGACGTAACGTAGCTTTAATATACTTTGACGCATGACAACGTTTTGTTTCCTATCACATACCTTTCTTCATGTTCTTCCTCCATGCATGCCAGCCAACTGAAATGATGTTTGAATCTGATATGTTTAAATAATGCACTGGGAAGCTAAAACACAAATACACATGGTGGCTGGATAGATTTTTGTACCTCTAGTGTGATCCAAGCTCTGTTCGTGTAGTTTGTGAATAGTCATGGAAAAATGTTTTAAAGTGAAAGTATCTTTGATAACATAGTCTCACGTAACATTCCCAGTAGTCAGTGATGCATTTACATGCTAGCAGGCCTGAGAATAGCCTATTATTTGCCCAGCAGTGTGGCTGCTGTTAGAGATTGTGATGTCGACTGGAGGAACTTGAACTTTACATGTCCTTGTTCTTGGAAACAGCCGTCCAGATAATCTCAACACAGGCTTTACTTGCTCACCTGTTCCAGTGCTTTCAACTACATCACATGGTTTTCATGTAGATAGTTTGTGCAGTTGTCACGAATACATACACATTAGATTAGCTGTTTTTGCTTATTTTGCCTGAGCAGACCTCTTATTGTATGTTCAGACCAACCTTATGTTCAAATGTTCATTTCTTTGACCACATTCACTTTTACACCTTTATTACTCTTATAAATAGATTTAGCTCATGTAGTTTCTATTGTGGCTCAACCCAACTTCATCCTGAGCGGAGGTCAAATCAGCTGGAGTTACTGCTGTGAGGGGGGTTGTAAGCTGCAGAGGAACCCTGTAAAGTCTGAACCATGAAACAATTGTCAGAAAATTACATTTTTTTTTTTTTTTAACTGGAGTGTTTATTGAACCTTCTGGAATAAATAAATAAATAATAATATATATATATATATATATATATATATATATATATATATATATATATATATATATATATATATATATATAAAGAAAAGAAATGAAATATCAATTTGCATATATCAGTTTTAATTTGTATAATTTTTGATACATCTGGTATTTTTGTGCACAAAAGAAACCTGGGCCCCTGCTAACTAATTTGGTGCCCTAAGTGTAATTGCTTTGTGAGGCGCCCCCTCACTCTCTCTCTCATCCACTCACACATGGAGGGACTACTCTTATAACATGATGATAATTGGGCCATTTTGGTGCTCCCTCCAGCACTTGGTATCCTACGCACAGTGCATAACATGATGGTAGCGACGCCACTGCACAACAATGTCTTTGTTGTTGTGTCCTGGGTTAGTGTTGGTTTCTCGACTTCGTCACTGCTCCCTGAGTTCTTCTCCTCTCCTCATCATCACCTCTAACTGCTCCATGTCCCTCTAAATATCTCAATTTCTACTCTAAATATACCTAATTATGTCAGTTAAACCTTTAATTAAATAAGATCGATTTTGATACACACATTTTCAACAAGGTTTTACCATAAATTAAAATATCCCTGAAAAACCACGTGTGGGTCACTGATTGATGGCAGCCATTTTGGATGTCTCAGTTGAAGGCCTTTTGGTGCATGAATTACTGATCCCTGGTGGAATATCTCACTGTTGATGTAGAGGTCTCCAGATCTCATGTATCAAATATGATACACTTGGCATACTAAAATGATGCCCCACAATAAGAGCTTAGCTGTAATAAACAGGGATTATACTTTCTAAATCTCTTGGTTGGTCATTCTGTCCAACAATTTGGAAAAGATGTTTTCGCTCAAAGAGTTTGACTACGTTACATAGTTCATTGATCTGATTTCTTGACGTTTGGCCATGGTAGACAGATAGACAGATGATTCTTCCAATCACCTGCCAAGTATTTATTAAAACAAGCCATCAAATCACAAAGATTAAATAGTAAAGATATCCCAGGTACTTTGACCTTTCCCTAGCGCCACCATCAGCCTTCCACTTTACTAGAAAACCTGCTGAACTCATTCTTGTTCCCCAGAAAATGTCCCTTTCCATTTTGTATAGTCTCTTCTTTAATCACAGTATAATCTTTACATGTTTTTTTTTAAATTGTAAACGTTCAAGTGTCCTTTGTTTTTGTTGAAGTAGTTCATTGCATCACTGAGCTCTAACAGCTTTTAAAATGGAAATGGTAGCTTGTTCGTAGGTTGTAGCTGCTGGTTACCATTACAATTATTAAGATTGAAGATGCATGTGGCGATGCTTCATTTCCAGGGACCCGGCAACCTGCCTGTAATCTGGTGGGTAAACAGTGTTTGGCTGCAGCCCAGTCCCTGCACAGCATTTTGATCACACTCCTGTGACAGGGAACACCTGTGGACGACTGCTGAAGATAAGACTTGTCAAGCATGCTGAGAAACTGCACAGTCCCTGCATACCAATGGTCTGGAGGACAAACAGCGTCTCAAGGTAATTCTATGCTAAAGGCCTATTCACCAACATGGGCACAGGAATGTTAATTAGCTTTGTTAATGTGAATGATTAAATCGGCCTGGCACGAGTAATCTCTGAGCAAAGCAAAGGGTTGAAATAATCCTGGGAGATATTCCCTGCTGCTCATCTTCTGACAGTTTCTGTTGGCTGGAGTGCAAACTGTATGTTATATTTGATTCAACATGAGATGGTGCCTTTATTTGTCTCAGCTGATTGAAATATGACAGTACTGTACTCATAATTACTGGATATGAATGTCTGATTCTGCGTCACGATCTGGTCCCGTCAGGACTGTTAGTGTGCAGTGAGGTCAACACAGCTTTCAGGCCCAAACAACAAGCAGGCCTGCTTTTAAGATGTTACACAACCGACATGCTGTGTCTGACACATAGTGCATTCAAATGTCTTAACTGTAAAAAAGCTACTCAGATGTGGAGGAAAAAGGAAAATGTTAAATGCATTGATGTGTCAGTATAATGTCAAACATTCAATATCATAAAAATGTGCAATATAACTTTGCAGCTTGTGTCAGGACTTCATACTTGATTTGAACTTCCCCCAAAGACTTGAAAAGACTTTTAAACTTTTAACAATGAAAACTTGCACCAGGAGTAATGCTGCAAGGTTCAATTATTTCTAATGAAACATGTTTAAATGCGTCAGATGTGAGTTTTGTTCTTTAGAAAAACACACGAACCTCTAACAAGGACGAGGTGTCACTATTTCTCACTCCACAATAGCATCAATGCAACTTACTGTGTTTACACATCGTGGGTGATTTCACCCAGCTAGCTAAAAAAAAAAATCTTAATCATTCTTAATGTTTTTAACCATGAATAATGATTGAGTTTTGAAACTAAATATACATTGTTATATAAACGACACTGCACGGCTGAGAATGTCTGATAAAGAAGTTGTTTGCTTGATCAAGAAATAATTCAGCGCTGAGCAGTTATGTTTCACTAAGGAATGAATGTTTTTTTATTTTATTTTAGTTTAATTAAAACATTGCTTTGCAGTGCTATTTTCTGTTCCACAGAATAATTGCTATAAATCATAAGGTTTCTTTTTTTTTTTTTTTTTTTTATGAGACATGATGAAAGAGCAAATTAACATGAAAATTGTTAATTGTTAAGTTAAGTTAAGTTAAGTTGAAACTTTATTAATCATGTTGTACACACAAAATTATTTCTCCGCGTTTATCCCATCCAGCTGTTGGAACACAAATTATCCAATAACTTAAAAAAAGTAAAACATTATTATTATTTATTAGGGTTTTTTTCAGCCTGCTTGTTTTCACATTAACAGACTTTATTTATATCATTCCAGCACTTATGATTTAATTTTTGAATCTTTTTTTTTTCATTTCACGATGCCATTTTTCTCTGTAATGGTTTTATTTCATAATAAAACTTTTCAAAAGTCAAGACAAACAGCTGAGCCAGTAATTGACTGAGTGACTGGCTGTTGTTTTTGGTCTGAGTTCACAGCCCACATGACATGCATATGTTTGCCTTTATTTATTTCATGACCGTTTGTTTAATAATGCCTAATATTTGATTCTCAACACTTTGGGCGTCCACATATTTCAACCACAAATGCAATTATTATCGAAGAACTCTTCAAAATGTGCTGCTTTGTGATATTAACAGGTGTAATTTATGATGATGAACATTTCAAGCCTTGGAACCACAGACCTTATTCTCTGTATTCATTTGTTAATTGTGGGGAACAGCCTGTCCCTGTATGATAAAGTAACCAAAAGTCTAAACTCCCTGAAACATTCCTGTTACCTTACAAGACGATGAGTTGGAAGGATTGGCCTATTGACAGCAGCAATTTGTTTGGCAGGACTGACTATCACCTCAATCCACCTTAGTCCTGCGTAGAAAATTCCTACAAAGAAGGCCAAATTATTCATTCCATTACTGACCGACTCCCCAAACTCCCCCGTTTCCTCTTTCCCAGGCTGCCCTTGTATGTAAATTCAAAGATACATTCTCTCCTCATTACAGATAGTGGTAATGAGAAACAGGGAAAAGAGAATGTACTTGTCAGTATTGGCTGGAGTGTGTTGATAAATAGTCCCAATTAGCGGTAACCTTCAAGGAGCCACTCGAGGTTTTACCACGAAATCAGCTTTGTTTGCCTGGAACGAGTCCTCGTGTTCAAGTGATTGAACGCCTCAAAACTACAAAGATCTAAGTTTATCCTCGGCTGTGCACGCCTTGAGAGTTTGTCTTCAAGTGAAGGAGCTGTTTCTGAAGGATGGATCTTTTCACTTGTTGTAGTGGTAGATATAGTAGTTATAACTCAGAGAAAACTGTATGTACTGGGTTCTTTTGAGGTATGACAGTCTTCTATACCGATATTTTGCTTAACATCTGCAGCTGTATTCAATATTTTCACCGTGATATATTGAGTGTTTGGCTCTAATCTTGTTGGTCATGAAGGTCTGACGGACAATGCTTTGAAAGGCAGATTATCAACATAACTGCCCCTCAACAAATCCACCGTCAGGCTGCTGTTTACTGACTTTTCCTTGGATTTCACTACAGTGCAAAGCCATGAACCTAAAGAGCCTTACATTTAGATTGTTTCGATCAGACTGTCTGAACCGAGTCTGTAATGACGGCCTTGTTTGCTCAGAGATTTATCTTTTCTCTTACCTCACCCTACAGATTTTTTCAAGTTTATCTTGGTATAATAGTCAGAAAAAAGTCCCACTAGATGGACAAATGATTACCAGATGTTTACTGGACTGAACAGAGTTTGTCACATGAAAACAGCCAGTCCATCGCAGTAGTGGGAAAATAGGTTGATTTAAATGGATTTCTTCAAACGTATCATGAAAATACAATCCAACATATTAGTCTAGCTGGTTGTTATCAGTCCTTTCCATACTGACCATGAAGGCAATGTCAGGCAGTTCCACATCAGTCCAGACTGAAATATCTTGACAATTATTGGATGGCTTCCCATGAAATGTTGTCGGTGATCCCCTAACTTTTCATCTAGAAGGAAGATTTGAAGTTTTGAGTAAAAATGTCTCAACAGATTCAACAGATTGCATGACTGTGTACAGAAGGTTTGATGTAAAGTGGAAGGCTGATGGTGGTGCTAGGGGAACGGTCGAGGGAGCAGGAATATCCTCAGTATTAAATCTTTCTGCACCAGAGGTGTGTTATCTAGGAAGTCGTCATTGGAAACTGTTTGGAAAAAAAACTTGGCAGGTGATTTGATGAACCATCTCTGTCACATGCGAACTTCAACCAATCAGATCAATGAACCATATAATCATCAAGCTATTGTCAAAGCCAGTCAAGAGAAAAGCAAAGACATCAGTGTCGTTTGTTCTTCTTTTAATGAAGATACACTGACCAGATCTGACTTAAGCTAAGCTAGCAGCATCTATGTAACCTCTTTTACAGGCACCATTGTAATTTTTCGAGCGTAGCTGCCAATAGTTCTTCAACCACCAATTTTGAGCATTGTATAATATGAAAACAGTGAGAATATGCTGGCTGAGATACAAATATAATGGATGCCTATGACGTTATTTTTAAAACTTGAAGTGGCACTCCACTGAGCTTACAACACAAGAAGTACTACTCTGTTTATGAAAACAGGATGTCTCGTGGCTCTTCATTAAGTCTGAGTCTCTATTTGATATTTTGACTTGGATATTTACCAGGTAGGAACAGTGAAACAAATTGACATATTGATTGCGTTTTGGGAAATATAGGCTTTTTTTAATTAATAGGGCCTATATCTTAACCTCTGTTACTTTAATTTTGACCATTTAGTTGTTGTTTCTTTATGGAAGAACAATCCTAAATCTAAGGTGTACCCCTTTAAAGGTCCATGTTGTAGAAACTTTCCATTTGTTTCATTGTAAAGCAGGTCTGCTATAAAAATACTGTGAAAGCATCAAATCCCACACAGCCTGTATTCAGAAACTCTGCCTTTGAATGATCCGTCGGGGCTTCCATTAGGTTGTGATGTCACACCTATTCAACTATTCAACTGCCGCCCTCAGCCATGGTCCCAGCATGGCCAACTCAGACCCACCATCTGTTATCTATGGTTGGCCTGTCGATGTATCACCCAGAAAACACTCAGCCAATCACAAAAAGCCCTGTTCTTGCTGGAGATTTAGAACTGTACTGAAATATACAAATATATCTTCGTATGGATAGTGCACCAGAGGGTGTGTTATCTAGGAAGGCGTCATTGGAAACTGTTTGGAAAAGGACTTGGCAGGTGATTCGATGAACCCTCTCTGTCACATGCGAACTTCAACCAATCAAATCAACGGATTCTTTTAATGAAGATATATTCTCCAGATCTGACTTAAGCTAAGCTAGCAGCGTCTGTGCTAACCTCTTTTACAGGCGCGAACGGGCCTGGTGTTAACCACGCCCGTAGCATGTCGTAGCTGCCAATAGTTCCTCAACCACTGTGTTCGGACACAAGCGAATGGATTTAGATCATATTCAAGATTCATTCTCAGAATCTCACCGACTAGTGCTCCCAACAGTTCACAATTAAATCATTTCTTAGAACATTAGAAATACAAGAAAACTTACATATTAATACATGTGTTTAATTAAATTAAATGAAGTCATATTTGTATCAAACAGGGCTTCCCACAGTCACGCAGTTTAGCAGTGATCCATGATAGAGGCTGGCTGATCTGTTTTTCAATGAAAGCCTCTATTGACAGACCATTACTTCAATAATTAATGACTGTTGCCAGTATCCATCCATTGTTTTGTTGTGTGCCAGCAAAGTGTCACTTAATCATGTTACGCACTCTAACCGGGAGCTGTACACAGATCTGTGCTGCTTGGTCATGACACACGCAGGATGCAGCTTCACTGAGTTTCTTAACAAGCTCTTAAACTGAGGGGAGCTCCTTGAGATGTTCACACATCAAAAGTAATTAATTCCTCTAAAGTTGATAATCACAGCGTTAATTATACTTGTTTACATCTTCAGAGGTATAATCAGAAGGCCCTATGCGTATTCATGAGTCCTTGATTATGGATGCAGTGTAACATAGAAGAGGTCTTCCTGACGCACCTGATGGTGCTAAAAGTAAATGACATTAATGCAGGATTAATGCTGTTAAGAGAGCAATCACCAATTTGTCTAAACAGGAAAGGAATGATTCGGCTGAAAAAAGAAAGAAAACAAGTTGAATGCGGCGCTTCTCTTATAATTGCTGTGTTTAAAACACAACCCAGGCTGTGATTCATGAGTTAGCACGGCCATGTGGAAAATGATAGTTAGACAGTTATAGAACACTTCATGGAAACCAGTCTCACTTTATATGAATGCTACGTCTGTAGTATGTTATGGGGGCATTCATAGTGAATTATAATGCATTCATAATGCTTTATGACTAAACCCACACAATACTTTAATGTACTATATCAACATAAAACATTATAGATGCAACTTATAATGAATTATAACCCAAAGTGTCTTATGGATGCTATTGACTAGTCAAAAACTAGAGGATAACTGATGGGGATTATAAGACATTATGACTACCTATGCTCACCTATACCTATACTGAGTGTGTTATAACAGTCCATGGAGTGTTGTATGTATGATCTATTGATCATACATGCATGATGTGTTAACCATGTATGTCAAAGTAAGAAACATTTTGTCACGCTTTATTTTTACTGTGGGATGAAAGCAATGAGATGTGCGGTTATAACCAAGTGGAAAGCTCCGTGGCTGTGAATTGAAGTGTGGAAGTGCCAAAAACTGCAGTTCCTCTTGTTCGTCCACTTGAGGCTGCCTCCAGAAGTGAGTCAGTCTCCATAAGTCCCCATGTTAAAATGTCTATTTTTATACAACTCACCTGTGATGATATTAATAATATCGTGGCACTTTGATTGACAGGTGGGTGCTGTTACAGGTGGCTTGTTTAAGCCTGCCTCAGAGGCAGAACTACCAAGATGGCGCTGACCATAGCCACCACACGGAGCTTTACAACGGCTCCTCAGGAACCTGTGGGTGATGTCACAGAGACTGTGTCCACATGTGATACAGTCTGTGGTTCTAACAGTTCATCACCAACCGTATGCAGCTAGTGTTACATCCATTACAGCTCCCTTCACACACATGAATGCACACACAGCTGTGGTCAGTTGTGCCTGGAGTCCCCCAGGAATACTGCTCTACAAGACATAAAAGTACTCTTCTGCTGTTTTTAAATCCAACTTTTAGCCGAGCTGTAACTGTTAGTTAGTTAACGGCCATGTCTATTGTGATTTAGAAGTCACATGACAGATTGATGGACTGTATATAAAGACATGGTCTCAGATGCCACCCTAAAGAAGGAAAGACACCTGCAAACATTTGGAGAATAGAGCACGGTGTGAGAGATGTGTTTCCATGTATTTGGACTTGCAGCCATGCCCGCCCTGCTCTGCACCTCGCCGTGTTGTCAAAGTTAGAAATGATTGCTATGTTTTACAGTTCAATTAGTAAGATTGCACCGGGCCTCTCGGCCTGTAATCTCATTTCTGACTCACTCAGGAGGCGGCAGGTTCCCTCTCACAATATACTGTACATTCTGCATAACTGTGGGAGTTGTTGATCAATACTTGTGTCTCAATAACTGAGCTGAGATTTCTAACTTTGAAAACTGAGTTTCCAGCCTGCAGTGTGTGTATTCGCACACAGCATAGACACTCTGGATGTGTTGGAGAAAAACAGCAATAAAAGTCAAATTAGGAGTCCAACATTATTAAGCATCTGCCTCGCTAAGCTTCTTATATACTTATAGCCATTCAATAAATCCACAGCTCTGCAACTGTGGAAGATGGTAAGAGCAATTTCTTTTAACTTTGTTTTTAAATCTATTTATGCTTTGTCCTCGCACTCCACAAAAGATCGGCAATCCACAAACTGCTGACGACGATGGCACACCATGCCGCCTCAGCAACTCGCAAACAAACATCAGCCGTAATCTCTCGCCGAAGTGACTTCCAAAACAGCTGCGTATGAAATTGGAAGGCTGAAAATTAAAAATTCACTATTTGTTTTCCGTTTCTCCCGGTCTGACACAGGGATCAGTGCGAATCAGTGGGTGCAGGGAGCTCCGACTCCAGATGGCTGCTTGTGTGTGGCACCCTGATGAACACGGCATCGTCGCAGGGGCCTCCGGGGTCAGCCCTGGGCTTTGTTAATGAGCGGAGCTGCGAGGATGTGTACGTCTGGGCATGGCATGTGTGCTGTCTGGATGAAAGCCACCTGTAGAGAGTGGTCTGTGGGGAGGTGAATGGGAGGCATGCGAGTGCTGACAGCGTCTGGTCACTGCGAGCTGAAAATGTAAAAGCAGCTGGGTACAAGGATGTCACGGACAGGCGCGGGCAGAAGTGCTTCGGTCATTTTAATAACTGGAAATGTGTTTTGATGCAGCGTGCTTCGGTTTGACTCAAGTACACAGCCTGCCATAATTTCCACCACTTATGCTGTGTCACGTTTTAACTGCACCTGCATGAACAGCAAAAGGTTCCGCTGAATTAAATCAACATCCAAAACAAAGACAGTCCTTCTAAAATGAATGCTACAAAACACTGCTTGGCACAATTATGGATGATCATGAATGAATATTGGCCTGTTTTGGCCATTTAAAGAAAACTCATAGCACCATCTGCAAAGAATCATATGGAATATGATGAATCAATCAAATATTCTTGAAGTATTTTTACAGTTATCTCATTACTAATTACACACACATTGATATATGTTGCATACGTTTTTTTTTGAAGTTGCAAAGAAAACTAGAGACGCTTTGAGGAAAATGTGTCATATTTACCGATGCCAATTGGCATATTTTTTGGATGACTATCACCATATGAAAATTGGATGAGTTACAGATGCAGTCAGAGTGCAGCCTATAGCAGCTTCTGCAATGGGTGTGATACAGTGTAAACGTCATCAGAATGAACCTATTCACAGTTCATCAGCGTGAATTAGTGACTCTCGAATGGAGTTTGTGCTGTATATAGATATTGTTATGAATATGATGGGACTGAATGGGCCTCCTTAGACTCATTAGTCATTATAAAAATCCTAACTCAAACTGCACATCATCATATTGAGCTTCAGTAAAGCAGCTTGAAATTTTGAGCATTGTATAATATGAAAACAGTCAGAATATGCTGGCTGAGATACAAATATAATGGATGTCTGTGAGATTATTTTTAAAACTTAAAGTGGCACTCCACTGAGTGAAGGAGCTTCATCAAATCATCAAATCTGAGTAAAGAATCTACTTTAATATTTGGACTTTACCAGGCAGGAGCAGTGAAACAAATTGACATATTGATTGCATTTTGGGAATTGTAGGCTCTATTTTTTTTTTTAATCTGTTTTTCAATAAACTATCATATTCAGAAACTCCTTCAGAGACTCCTTTTAGTTGATGTCACAACTATACAAGCCATGGTCCCAGCATGGCCAACTCAGACCCACCATTCGGGTGGGCTACAATCCGTTATCTGTGGTTGGCCTGTTGATGCGTCACTCAGAAAGCAGTCGGCCAATCATCATCACAAAACGCCCTGTTTCTTGCTGGAGATTTAAAACTCTACTGAGATATATATAAATATATCTTCTTATGGATATCAAAGCTTCAAATAAGACGCAGAAGAGGTGTAAAATATGGGACCTTTAAAATGTATAGCACCCATCGAAAAAGAATTACACACAAGATGACAGGTGAATCATCCTGTCGCATTAAAACTGTAAGAGGAAATGCAAATCAAGAGTCCGGGTTATCTCATTAATTATGCAAAATTATGCACTTATTTAATGGGACTTCAAAAAATGATGTTGATATACAGTATGAAGGGTATATTCAGTGTTATTGGTTTTTGAGTTACAGGTGAGCAAAACAACAGAATATAGAAATATAGAAAAAATGAAACTATATGAAACAGATGAAGCCTGTTAACTCGTTACACTCCATTTCCATCCTCAGTCTGACATTGATTTTCCCAAACCGACCACTAGAGACCAACGCATCCCACTGAATCTAACATTTTATATCGACACTGATGCGAGAGGGCTGTCGTTTCATGTCATGCCAGACCAGAATCTTTTACCTCGGTTGGAGTGGGCGGATTCATAGGTTTGGACTCCGGCAGCAGAAATCAAGGAATTGATTTAAAACCCTCCAAATCATGAGCACTGGAACTTTGAGTTTAGATTCTCTTCACTGTATGCTTCTACAGTGTTATGAGCAGGAAGCTTTGAGTGACTCATAAACAATCTTACTACAAACCAGGGTCAGGTGAAGTCATCAATAACACAGCACAGAGTGGCATGAGGTTAAACCTGTCTGCAGGCAGTGGAAAGAGGTGAGGCGATGTTTATATTAAGCCAATCAGAAGAAGGCCTGTTCCACCCCGTACACAGAGGAGCAGATGACTGGCAGAGAGCCCCTCCAGCCAGATAAGCTGTCAGTCTGTGAACACCAGACCAAAACCGCTCACGGTAACTAACACCAGTCCTGATTCAGCTGATCGGAGTCATAGTTTCTCTTCATTAAATCACACTAGATCTTACATATTACTTCAGATTACATCTGCTCCAGCTCTAAGTCAGCCGCTAAATTGCTAGCCAATGCACACCATGTTCAACTGCAGTCCATTGGGCTGCCATAGCTGCCAGGAGGGCAAAGTCACAATCAGTGATGACCCTACCTGATCCACCAGCCTGCTCTTCAACACAGTGATGGTCACCACATCAGAAACATCCCTGCCAACTGGCGTGCATAAACGAAAGTTCCATCAGGCCCTTCAACCCTCAAAGGTCTTGCTTGAATATCTGGCACCACCATCAGTATCTGCACCTTCGGCAGGATCACCTGAGTCTCTGTACTTTCTTTAGCCGCCGTCCTGCTGACGACATTGATCGACACATTTCCTGGGCTCTGATGATCTTTGGCTTTGGACATTGGAAAACCCCTGAGGCAAATGTGTGATACTTGGCTGTATAAATAAAACTGACTTGACACCTTGAGGCAGGATTTGGCTCATCCTTCAATACCAGTTCTAAAAGCACCCCAGCAGAGAGGTCACATTCTTTTGTGGGCTTTTTCAATGGGCTGTTTAATTTTTGATATTAGGTTTGTGCTCCAAGAGCTCAAATCATCTCCAATCACCACTTATCAGAGGAAACTACCTACCTACCTACTAGATTAGGGTTTATCCCCTATACCCAAGTCCATTTTGACCAATCAGTTTAGTCCTGCTTCACCCTACCCAGGCATAGTTAAACATCTTTTAGGTCCTACTACTGCTTCTGCTGCCATTGCTGTTCCTAACCTGCACTCGCATTTGATTTTTGGAGTTTAATCTTCTTCTATTTATCCCCTTTCTCTTCCTTGTCGTTCTCCTTCCTTTTGCAAATTCACCAGGTAATTGGTGTTAAACTCTCTCTCCTATTTCCACTCCTTTGAATCTCCTCCAGCCTCCTCTTTTACCCCCATTTGCAGCAGAAACTGCTTGCCTGGCTGCACCTGTTAATCTAGACCAAGGACTGATGAGATATGAGGCTGAGCTGATTTATGTCGCTTCTCATGACATGCTAGCAGGGCCTGACACTCACCTGGGAGGTGGGAGTGCAGGAGTGTGTTTATGAGTGTGTGTGTGTGTAGAAATGCGGGTGTGGACGGCTGCTTCTTGTTGCAAAAATGGATGGAGCAGTTTGGAGGTTTGACCTTGGCAGCTGCTCTCCTGAGAATTAGTCGCTGTTTTAAAATAAAGCAGTCTGAGTTGGAGTGTGAGACGAAGGAGCTCCTGTATGAGATCTACAATGTGAAATAGACACTTTACAGCTGAGGTTCAGAAAGGTTAGCTGAGAAGGACATCTGGGTATTTTTAGAGCACAATTTAGTACAACATCAAACTTTTTTTGATCGCTTACACAGCATACTGTTTGAATGATAAGAAAATAAAACGTCTTTCACTTCTAAATTCTATACCTCCATTATGTTAAGTTGTCCCTTCTGTACTTATAATGTTACATGTTACATATCCTTGAGTTTTATTCAGTTTTGGTAGATATTACATTTTTTTTTTCTGTGGGTTCATGGCTTCGTTCGTAATAATAATTGCAAAATTAAATGTAGATTTTCTTCTGACTGAAAAACAGGAAGTTGCCTCCCTTTGACCTTAACTGGACAGTTTAGTGAAGAAATAAGCATAAATCTACGTGACTACACCAAATAAAGAGATATTTTGTGTTTTATATCTTAATGCAGGGGTTGGCAACCTATGGCTCACGGGCCAGATGTGGCTCTTTTGATGACTGCATCTGGCTTGCAGACAGGGGTGAAATCCGCACGGTTACCACTAAAACCACCACTAAAAGATTCAGTGGCGGTACTGCGTACCAGGAAGATGGGAGAGCGGCTGCCTGCTATAAAGCCCTCATTCAGAACCAGTCACGGCCGCACTCAGGGTCAGGAAATAGATCCACTAACAATATGCAGTCTTGAAATCTATTTGTCTGTTTAAAAATTCCTTTTAACTCATTCCGAATAGTTTCTGAAGTGTCCGTGCTGTGTTTTAGGCCATGCTGGACGGAGCCTTGGCCGGTATCTCCCTCTCTCCCCTCCTCAGAAGGCGCCCAGCCTTCCAAATGTGTACCACACGCTTGATGTCTTTACATTCGTTGCAAAAGGTCTATGGAAGAATTATCCTATCTTTACTCAGGAGCGTAGATTTTCAGTTTGAGAGCATGATTTCTCCTTCTCGTGCTCAGATTTATTCTCCTCGTGCTCACATTTTGTGCTCACACTCAGATTACTGCTGCTTTCTTTCAAAATGGGTGCTTGGACTCAAAAATCACATGCTTGTGCTCACATTTCTTCTTCTTGGACACAAACATTTGGCTCACACTCAAATATGTCCTGTGCGTGCTCAGATCTAAAGTCTAGCTGGGGGAACCGGGAACCTTCTTGCTGTGAGGCGACAGTGCTAACCACTGGACCAATTTTAATCATTTGAAATTCAAATTTTTGGCCAAAGTATTCAACTGTAATGACCCTTTATATCACAGTCGATATGATATCATTTTTGCACTGGAAAAAAGTACAACACTTCTATGCTGCTGACTGCATCATGAAGTAAATAAGCATACACGCTCCTGAAAAGTCCAAGGACAACACTTGAAGTATTAATGCAGTTACTGGAAGCAGCTCGTGGAGACACTTCCATTGTGAACTTGAGTCATGTCTGCAGTATGGAGGAAGGATTAGCATGGATCACTGCAGATGATGACAGAATGATGCGGTGTGTACTGTATGTTGAGTCAACTGAAATCATACAAGGCTTGAATAATTTAGTGTTAAAGAGCTGCAAAAAGGGGTAAAATCTGCCATACGCAGTTATGATTCGACCTCAAATAGAGGGTTGATGCTGACCTGATCTGATTCTGGATCAACGTTGAACAAGTTTGCCTAAGTGGTGCTGACAGAGTTGTAGTACGGTAGAGGATGTGGGTAGCTTATTTAAAAAATATTCATGGTTCAGTTTGTGGACGAACAAAATAATCTTTTCATCACTACAAAGTCTACTATAACTATGTTCTTTACCACCACACCGGGGTGTTAGTCCAAGCAGCATGCATGGGAATAAATTACAATAACATACACCGTGTATATTTTCTCCCTTTCCCCCTGATGGTCTGAATAACTCACCAGATATATTGCTAGTCACTTTTTAGAAATAAAGTCGCTAAAGTTGGGAACAGTGTGTGTGTGTGTGTCTGGTATCTGTGTGGCGTGTGTGTGTGTGTGGGAGCGAGGATAGCTATATGTTTGCCACAAAAAGATTCAGTGGTTGTATGAGCTCATATTTCATATTAATTATTTTGGCAGTAAAAAAAGACCCATGGTCTTCACAGACTAACACATTGTTGATTTGAGTCTTTTTATAGAATTAGTTCTAAGATAATATATATTAACACCAGACATGTCATTTCATGCCAGTGCCTCCGTACACAAAGCCAGCTCCCTGAAGAAACACCTTTTCTAGTTTGTTGTGGAAGAACTTAACTGCCTGGCCGACACCTTTGGAACACAGACCTTAGCTCGCTCGCTCAGTGTTTGAACTCACTAATGTTGTGTGAACGCAGACGGGTTCAAAAAGATCTGCTGGAAAGTCTGAAACCAGGAGAGGCCGACACGGCAGCACATTAATGCTGATATGTGTATTCAACTATACGATAGCCTAAGACAGTAACGGTCGGGTACCCACATACTAAACTCAGTATGTGACTAGCTTTTCAAGTAAAATGTTACCATGAAAAAACATCCTGTATATTCAGAGCTACTGTTATAAGACATAAACATCAAACAAGACTCATGGTGTACTGTCAAGAGGAACATGCTGGATGTACAGCGTGTGTACAGTTGAAAGCATGTAATCATGATAATGATGTCTTGAGAAATGTGCGGCACTGCTGACAGCCCGCTACTTGAAGAAAAGGCAATTTTCACTCAATAGCTTTCTAATATGTTGACCCAAGAACATCTAATGGAGGGCTGACAGGTAATGTGCACATGTTCTGCACTAGCACGGATATGACACATTGCCTCTCAATGCCCTCCTGTCAAATTGAAAAATGCTGCATGGACATGTTATGTGTCTTCACCTTTATTTAACGCGTTCTCCTCCCAAAGGGACCTAATGCAAATGACAAACACATAAAGGAGTGCGACTCCACTTGAACCTGTCAGCTTGATGGGTTTTTTTTTTTCCCCGTTGATCCTATAGGATGATGTAAGAGCAGTGTTTGTGAGCCATCACACACATTTCTACAAAGAGAGAAGGGGAGATAAAATCAGAGGCTGACACATTTGAATGTATATCACTGTAGCCTTCGTCCCAAACTGCACATACGGTTAGATTCTGTGTATAGTGTAGAGTTACTGATCCGAAAGGAGTCATCATTTTCAAGAGATGTGGTTAATTAGACCACTGTGGTTGTTTTATTTTGTTAATTTATGGATCTGCACTTGTGTTAAAGCACCTGTTATCTTCATGTTTATCTGGCCCTGTACGTGCCTATTACATGTGCGCCTGCCTCTGAAGTTATTTCTTCAATAAATAAATCACTGAAGTCATCCTGCTGCCTCCTCTGTCTGCGTTTGGGTCCTATCCCTGACGCAACGCATAACCAACCGTGACAGCTCAGTATACATTAGCCCCATTTGGGAGTGCGTGGGAGACGATCCCGGATGGTTCCACAGAAAGCTCAGGGAGGCGGCTGTGTGGTGTTTAATCGAGGTGGGTAAGCAGATATTTGTCAGACGATTGGTTAGTCATCATCCATTTTCTCTTGTGGAACTAAAATATAGCGTTAAAATGGTTCTGATAAAACATTAACCTCACCGTTCACAGCTGAGCTGCTCTGTGAAGTTGTATTTAGGCCTGGTGACAGTGATGGAAGAAGTATACTCTGTGCACTATAGATATTTCACTGAAGGAAAAGTAGCATTAACACAATTAGCAAAAGTTTGACTTAAAGGTCCAGTGTGTAGGATTTAGTGACATCTACTGGTGGAGTTCCAGATTGCAACCAACTGAATACCCACTGCCTTACCCTCCCCTTCAAGTGTGTGACAAACCTACAGTGGTCATAAAAAAACACCTTTTAGTTTTAGTCTTTGTCCTTTATTATTTTCAGCAATTAAACTACAATAGCAAGCCACATGTGGGGGTTACACAGGGTCAAGCATATGTCTTGAGGTCACTGTAGGGACAGTGTTGAACCTTAGATTTTATGACGCCACTGACTTTTCTCCTCGAGATACAGAGCAGAGCATATACAGCATATACAGAGCATGCTTGTGTTCGTGAAAGCAGGCTTCATTCTGATTATTACTATGGTAACCAAGGTCAGAGGATACGGCTGTCTCACTCCCTCGACACAATGGATAGGTAAATACCATACACTCAAAAAAAAATGTCCATCCATTCAAATGAGTAATGCATAAACCTGATTACTACTACACTACTGTGTAGTGGAAGCACATTGAGTTTATTAGTACTATTACATAAATCTTATTACTTGCTTCACATTAAGTTTATTAGTTATATTAGTTTATATTGAAACTATGTAATTCAAATAGATGGACATTTTATATGCCTAAAAATGTTTTTGAGTGTAGCTTAACTGATAGAACGTGTACCATGTATCCGAATATATGTAGTATATGTAAACATCAAAGCTGAGTCCTTGCTGCAGTGGCACTCAGAAAAAGAGTTGATGTCAAAAAAATCTATGCAATTGAAATACATAAGTCCTGCATTTTGACCTAAACATTTTTTTGAGTGTGGGTTTGAATCCCCTCCTACTATCTGTCTCTACACTGTCACTGCCAGTCATAGTATCAAGCAGGGAACATGAAGAAGTGGACCCAAATGCAGACTTGAAGGTGAGGGGAGGTGTAGTTCAGATGGTTCAATGACGAAAAAGCAATGAACCAAAGGTTTATGGGATAGTGAGGCAGGCAAGGGGTCAAAAACAGGAAACAGTCCAAACAGACATGGTCCAGCAAACAAATCCAAACAAGCGAGATCTTCAATCCACATAAACCAGGAAGAAAGACCAACCCCGACACTGGAACTCACTGGGAGGGAGGGCTAAAGGAGAACAGGTGAAAATCCCTGGACCAATGGTAGGCAAACAGTGGCCCATGGGTCAAATTGGTACTGAAGTTGTCTGAGAAGTTGAGTAAATTTTTGGCCAAATAAGTATCAACACAGGTGGCTGTAACACTGTCAGCCCACAAATACAATATTAAAATCTCCACCATGTCTGTAAAAGTTTATTGGCTCCCCATTGAGCAATGCTGAATAAAAACTGGCCCCTGGTTAAACACAATATCTGACCCTTGCCCTAGAGCCCAGGGGTAATAGTAGACATCTGAAGAAGACATGATATTAAACCCCATGATGTCTCTTCACAAAGGAAGGAAGCTGCTGTACATTTCACAGATCAGACGGCACATTTCCATACTCTTTATTTCAAATGATCATGAATGCCACCAGAAACACGGCTTCAATTAACTGTACCATTTTTAATGAGAACAGAGAAATGAGTGGTCAGAAGCTGAGATACTGACAAATCTATATTCTGGTTACTTTCCATGCATACCATTTTTTTTAAAATACAAAAAAAAATGATAACTTGTGATCCAGTTATTATTCTTCCAGATCTCTGGTTTCAAAAATGTCATCACAAATGGCCCCATAAAACCCCAGATGAAGGCTAAATTATGGCCGTGGTGAACCTAAATGATAGTTATTACCTTTTGTGCAATCTACTGCGGTCACTTTGTAACATGAAGTGTTTGGGGAGCAGGTGCCTCTGAATGGCACAAACACAGTCTTTAGTGAGCGAGGACAGCGAGGCAGCATCAGTGTGCAGGCAAACTAAAATCACTTATTTATGATGCACGCTCTGTTCGTTCGCCCATGTATGTGAAGCAGCCTCATTTTTCACTGTCATCTTCTGCTCCTCACTCGGCTGTTAGCGGATCCCGGGCCTTTCCAAGACTAACTCCTCACTGGTCGTTCACTGTGTAATTATCGACAGCCGTGACACCCCGATGATTTATTGTCATTATTTTAGCAGGAGATAAAATGTAAATCTGGATAATGGCTGTCATTTTTAGGATCAGTACAGGGAAATTTAGCATAAAGATTGATTCTCGTCCGTCGGCTGGTCAGAGTCAGGAAATTAAGCTGTGAGTCATTTGCCTGGTGCGGTGGAAGATGCTTTGTGACGGTCTGGGCTGAGAGCACATTATGATTCCTTTGCTTTAATCCGGTTCCTCGCAGACATCTCCCACTGGAGGCCTACTTTATTATCAGGAAGGAGGATAGTATCTGTACATTTATGCAATAGTGAACAACGGCTTCTTTTAAACTGCGATCTGTTTCTCGGATCTGACGGCAGCTGAGAAATGTGAAACCAATACCAGAACTGGGAGGTCTGCTTTTGCAAAACGGCGCTGGAGCAAAAATGATAGTTACAAATTTGTCAGGCGGAGTCAGTCCACAATATTTCTGTTTGATTGAATGGACCGGGCGGAAAACAAACATGGTTTAAGCTGCAGAACAATGCTGAACAAACGGATAGAAACAACCTAAGACATCATCTCGCGGTCTAAAAGAACCTGTTTCGCCTTCAACTTGTTCAGATGTTTGTTGGAATATGTCCAATTCTTCAATGTGCTTTATTGCTTAGGGAGAGGGAAGGCATTATTGATTATTGATCTGATTACGTAATACATCTAGATACAGCTCATTTCTCTGAGCATTTAAGCAATGCATTTCTGCTTGGGACAGCTTTAAAAGTTTTACACTGTATAGTAGAAAATAGTAAATTTGGCCCTGACAGTCAGAGCCTTAATTTAAAAAAAGTGTTAAATGGCTCCACTTAACAAACACAAGTTATTTTGGTATGTCATGTTACTTATGGAAAAGATTTTAGCCATTAACCACGGCTCTGCTATATTCATATGAGAAGTTATTAAGCAGTAAATAGAGATATGTACAGTATGTAGCTGCTGCTGCAGAGGGCTTTTATACACTGTTGTCTCCTGTGACCAGACTCCATCTTGCATGAATTTGCTCCATGATGTGAATGATATGGATATTAGAGAAAATGTTTTACATTCGGCATTTCACTTAACATAATTGTGTGAATGCATCTGCAGTGTGTCTATAAAAAAATGACAGCAGTCAAAGTTCTGTATCACTTTTTATTGGCGTGTGTGTGTGTGTGCACGGCACATAATGCAGCTGCGGGTCTGCTCGTGTTCGCTCTCCCACACAGTCACGGCTGTTCGCCTTCATGTTATTTAAAACACTTCATAAACTCTGAGTTTGACAGGAATGGTCCGGAGAAGGGATGGAGGACATTTCTGAAATTTCAGCCTGGCTTCAAGCATCGCTCCCCACCCCACCAGGACTCCATAAACTGACAGCAGCCAGTGTGGACACATCACACATAAGCAAAAGCACACACAGAAACATACAGAGAGCTGCCTGCCAGCTCTCCTTTTCACCATCTAACCTGCTTTATACTTATGTTTAATAATAAAACTCATTGCATTATTATTCCTAACTGTTATTCTCACTTCCATCACTGCAGTGAGGGAATATAGAACAAATCACATGGTGTATTAGCTCATTAAGTGACACATCTTGCTCTTCATTAGGTGTGATTTGGTTTAATAGCAGACTGCTGTGCCTCTTGTTTCCCCTCTGTTTTCCCACATCACGACTCAGCGACAGCGATGATGCACTGCGATCTTTGCAGGTGTCACACGCGCACTGACCTTCAGCTACACTGAAGTTAATCTACTGTGTGTTCATTTTACACATGGAGATGTGTGTCATTGTCATGTTTGGTCCTGTTCAACCTGTGGATAATGAGTTACATCATAGTGATGTCATCAGGGTAATCACAGCCTGGGCATGGAAAATAAAAACCAAACATTAATATTTATAAAGGTAGAAGTCAATTATACTATTTTTAATTGTGTACAGTGTAATAATTTATATGGTATGATCTTAAATAATATTACAATAATAGAATATAATTACTGTTAATTTATGACAGTAAAATACTGTAAAATATGTTTTTTTTTCACTGTTGCAATTAACAGTCTCTAAAATGATATGCTATTCTGTATGAATTCCCTTAAAATGGCATATAAATAAAAGTTTTGAAATATGAAATATAATACAGTCATGTTTCATGACGTATTTCATCACTGTTTACTGTCATAGTTTTTCACCGCGAAATCCACAGATATTTTTTTTTCTTTGTACTTAAAGGTCCAGTGTGTCACATTTAGGGGACTCTATTTACGGAATGTGGCAGGAATTGAATATAATATTCATAACTGTGTTTTAGTGTACAATCACCTGAGCATAAGAATCATTATGTTTCTGAACCTCTTCCACTGAGCTTTTTTTCCCCATGTTTCGCGCCCACCTTAGTTTCTCCTTCATGTTAGGAAGAGTAGGATGGTGAGGTGAGGGCCTTGCAATAAGCAACTACATGCCACTAAATCAGGCAGTGGCTCAACCCATAGGGACTTGGCTTAGTATGCAGTGTGGACTGGTAGCTAGAGCGGTGCCAGTTCACCTCCTGGGCTCTGCCATGTTGCCTTTGAGCAGCCATCGAACCCTTACCTGCTCCTTGGGCACCTCAAATAACATCTACACACAAAATACAGAAAATAACATTTGTGTGGGTGGAATTTTTTCAAGGTAAATAAAGTTCTACAACCCTACACACTGGTCCTTTAAGAGAGAAGACTTCAAGGATAATTCTGATTTATTCCAACTTGGGTCTTATTTTCATACTTTTGGTGATTTGATCTGATTTTTACGATTTAGTTTTTTGGGAATTGGGACCCTTTCATTAGACAGAATTTCAAGAATCCGTGTTCATCATAATGATCTAATCCAGTAAGTACATTCTGTAAAGTTGAAGCAGGGTTTGGAGATTTCTGGAATGCCATTTTTCCGCAAAAGAAACATACTAAATGGTTAAAAGTAAGCCAAATGATCACACCCTTCCCAAAACCTTTTTTTTTTTACCTGCTATATCTCATTCAAGGTAGCCTGATTGGGCAGAAACATTTGCCATTTTCATCATCTTAGTTTAACATGTTATCGTGCTAATGTCAGGTACCACAAAATACAGCAGAGGATGATAGGAATGTCAGCTAATTGGACATAAGCCACAATATTTGCTATATTTAAATGATGCAGCAAGATGAAAAGTCAGAGGATCTTTGAAGTTATTAGAAATGTTTAGAAATCTTTAGCTGTTTATTGTGTACAATGACTCGGAATCATCTGGCTGCCCACAGCTGCCCAATTCATCCATTCATTCATGGATTCAATTTAGTCCTGAGCCCTGAGTGTCTGATTGGTTTCCTATGACATGTCTCAACAGTGAGGGGTAACAAAATTGACTTGGAAACGAGAGACAGGGAAAAAAAAACCTGTCAGACACCGCCAACGCAGAACATCTCTGTACACTTTAAATAAAAACAATCCACTTCATCCTTTTGCATATCCCACCAAAATAAAAGAAATATTCTCGAGGTCATTGGACACTCACAGAAAGAGCAGAACGGAAAAAGAAAACCACAAACAACACGATACAAAACAAAACAGTATGAACAATCAGAGCTGGAGTGGAACTCATTTTCAGTCTGGGAGTTTCATGCTCACACCTCATGCATGAAGAGTGTGTGTGAAATGAAAAAGCAGAGGTAGAGGGATAAAGTGATTGAACATTTTCTACCAAAAGATTCAAAAGCAATGTGTAGTCATCGTGCTTAAAGGTCCAGTGTGTGAGATTTACAGGGCTGTAACACAGATATATGGGAAAAGAAAAAAATAGAATACAGACAGGCGATGCAGGTCCTGTTTCTCAGATTCTGCCCAAGCAGGACGTCTGTGGCTATAAAGTGAAGCCTATGCAGAAGTGCCAAAAATGGTGGCTCCTCAAATAACCACTAGGAGTGAGTCAGTCTCCGTAAGTCCCCATGTTCAAATGTCCAACTTCACAGCAGAAATAAACATGTTTACAGCCTGGTGCAAAAAACAGTTTTGGTCTCTATAGCTAATTTCCCCGTTCATGACAACTGTACTGAGGGTGAATTTATATACAACTCACCTGTTCAAATGATATTAAGTTATGCAGAATTAAGACTGTGGACGCTTTGATTGACAGGTGGGTGCCGTTACAGGTGGCTTGTTTGAGCACCAAGGAAGATGAACAATGTCTTTGGTTCTTTGGTTAAAGTAGTCAAGAACGGACAAAATAAACACTAGCTCTAGATAAGAAAAGGCCTTTCCCCATTTCCATGCAATTTACATGTAATTTGTAGCCATCGTAGTTCCTCCTTTATGCTAGGGAGGGGAGGGTAAAACGAGGGGCTTGCAATCAGAAAGTACAGCGCTAGGATGCCACTAAACCATGCACACTGACTTCCTCACCAACATACAGTAACAAAACACACACAGTTTGAAGGCAGTAAAACCAAAACAACGAGCTAAAAGGCTCTATAATGCTTATAGGGAAGCTACAAGGTTGGTGATTATTCATCACTACTAAACACAAACACAAGTCATGTGCATTGGTAATAAAAAATATTGATAAGTGCATGCAGGCGTTCAGCCCAACACAAACACAAACAGAGAGATCATTTGTGTTGCTCTGTAGTACAGTTAGTCAGGAAAGAGTCAGTGTGTCTGCTTCCCGCATTAGAAGGAGCTGAAGGGTCCATTTTGAAACAAAGGATGTGTCCTAGCAGGGAGCTTTATCATCTCACGCGAGAGCTGCTTGTAAATAGAGGCCGTCTCAAGAGCTACTTTGCACCGACGCGCTGTTCAGTGCAGCTTAAGATAACACACAGTCGACTGTGAGTCCGTGGCAGCGCTCCAAAATGTGTTCACCCGGTACAAAAAGCATACAAGAAGTCCAGTTCTGGTCGGGAACAACCTCCCCAGCCCACCCCGGTGAATTGATACATGATGAGATGAATCAGTCAGAATCAGCGAGCTAGCTCAGAAAGCTGAAACTCCTGTGAAAACGTTGACATTTGCTTCATCTCTGATTGGAAGCTCTTAAATACACCTGACACACTGTGACAATGCGCCTCCGTCCTCCCTGCAGAGCAGCAGGTGTTGTAGTCTCACACAACAAACCAGCGAAAACGTGCAGACGTGTGTTCAGGTGGTAAAGCAGGACTATAGAACGGAAGTGCTCCAGTGTGTGTCTGACACCTCTGTTGACAGTTACAGTTCTTCTCTTACATGGTGTGATGTGTCGACAGCAGAAACACTTTTTTTCCAGAAGAAGAAGCAGGCTTCCTTCTCAGAGACATTTACATAGGACGACACATGACATAAATACATTTGTGCAGATTACAGTGAGGCAGAGGTTCAGCTAAAACTAATGCAGGAACAAGAATTCATAATCAAAATGTAACCCCAACAGTTTAAATGTAGAAAAAAGTGCCATGCATACAAAGACAGCAGAGTCACAGGCTGATTTCTTAAAGATTAAAGCTACCCCGCACGATGAAGTGATGTTAATATGTGACATAATATGTGGAGGGAAGAGCTTTCAACGTGTTTCTTACGCTCCAAGGGACGACACATGGAGCTTTGAAGTGAAACACTGAATATAATGTGTTTACCAGAGTATTCCACTTGAATTTGATTTTTTATGTTGATTTTTATGTTTTTATGTTTGTCTTTTCTGACCTTAGAGGCTCTCCTCAGGTACCAATAAAACTACTTAAAAAATACTCCATTACAAATAAAAGTCCTGCACCAAAACTACTTACAATACATCAGTAAAAATCAAGTAGCAACTATGTGATGTGCAGAAGTGCCAAAACTGCAGTTCCTCTTGTCGTCCACTTGAGGCTGGCTCCAGAAGTGAGTCAGTCTCCATAAGTCCCCATGTTAAAATGTTCAACTTCACAGCAGAAATAAACATCAACTGTACTGAGGGTGAATTTATATACAACTCACCTGTTCAGATTATATTAAGACTTAAAGTTATGCAGAATTAAGAGCGTGGTTTGACAGCTGATATGACTGACAGGTGGCTATTTTTAGAACCAGGAAGCGGGGAGGCAGGGCTGCCGAGATGGTGACGGCCAGAGCCAACACTCTGAGCTTCACAGTGGCTCTTCAGAAAAACTACATCCAGGTTTTAAACAGTCTGTGGTGAAAATTCGGACATATTATCAGCCTCATGTGATTAAAGTATCAACAGTAAAAGTACTCTACTACTACTGATATATGATTTTATGATGTTTGAGCAGCATGTTATTGTTGTTTTCTGTTGTGTGTCCAGGTGGAGCTAGCTAACTACTTATATACGGTTAGCTAGTTTAGCCCAGTGGTTCCCAACCCCAGGGGTTAGGCTCCTGCAGAGGGACAAACCTCAGCGGTATGAATTTATTGAATTTCGACCTCAGTGCATGGTGGCACACTGGTCAGCACCGTCGTCCTCACAGCAAGGAGTTTCCTGGTTTGAACCCCAAACTCCTGGGGTATGTCCCCCATGTCTGTGTTGGTACTCTGCCTTGCTCCCACAGTCCAAAGACATGCACGTTAAACTGGTGGTACTAAATTGCCCATAGGTGTGAATGTGAGCATGAATAGTTGTTTTGTCTCTATGTGTCATATGATGAACAATTGCCAACTTGTCCAGGGTGTATGTCGCCTCTCGCCCAATGACTCAACCTTGATGTGGATATGAGATTATGGAAAATGGATGGAATCAAGCACTTATTTAAATGAAACCATGTGAGAAGCTCAGAGGGAAATGCATCTCGACAAGGAGGCACAACTACACAGTGATTTTTGTAGGACTCTCAAGTCAGGAACAAGCCGTGCTTTATGTGAACTCATCATATGTATTCATGTAATATTCATCTGAGAAGCTGTCAGTAAAAAGTGCAATATTCCCTTTCTGACAAACTGAAATATTCAGTATATCATAAGCACCTTAAAAAGGTGCTTGAGTACAGTACTGGGGAGACAAAGAGGGCCTTATGTGGCTGATGGGAATCAGTGTCAAACCACCAGGAGGTGCAGCAGCTTTATTAAAGAATACAGCGATCTCTTGTACGGCCTGGTGTTACACTGCTGAGGCTACTCTTTGTGCCTTTAATTTAACAGATATCCCTGACTCATTTATTTTCAATGAGTAAACAAAACATGTTCTTCCATCCGCTGTCATCCTAATACAGAAACAAACAGATAACGGAGCTATTGTAATAATGGAATATCACCTAATAGGCTGAGAGTGTGATTTTCTCCCCGCAGCCCCTTTAATAAAGTTTCTCTACCTCTGACAAGCTGTTTGTGCTTTCAAGATAAAACAGCCGCCTACCAGAGAGCTCCTTCATGTGCCCCACTTTTATTTGGGCCCGGTCCTCCCTTAATTTCAGAGATGAAAATGCAGAAAACAAGGGAGCTGTAATGAGTGTGCATTCATTTCAGCCCCCGCAGATTTTCCGTGCATATCTACACATCCATTGTTATTGGACTCTGCGTGACCTCTGGCTGTTTGAAATTCATCATCGCGCAGCCGAGCTATTTAGCATCACGTAATATCGTCACATATTTCAGCTCAATAACCCCCCCCCCACCTTGTTTAATGATTAAGACAAATAGAGTTTTATTCCTCACCACTAAATGGACTGTTTCAGCGCGTTCCCTCTCTCCCCAGTGCATCTGTTGGCAAATGATAATGCGGGGCCGTGAAAATGTGCCATCTTCTATTTATAGGCTGGCAGCCTAATAACTTGTGTCTGACATTTCTTACAGAAGTATGATTGTCATTTTACTGCTCACATGGCGCACAGGACCCCACTGAAGATCATTCACAGAGCTTGTTCTGTGTAAGCTTGTAGCCATCAGGCCGAGACACTAACAGGGGCTGCTCTTATGAGTCATAAAAGTTACATTTTTCATGCAAACATAGCAATAAATCAATAACTACAGTCATTCTGCATTCTAATATGATCCATGGAACAAATTTGTACTAGTCTACACCTGTTATAACTGTACACACCTTAAAACATCCATCATGTGAACGCCTCTGCAGTCTGATCAGCCGATAAAAAGCGAAATCGGCCTCAGAAAACAGCCAATAAGTTCCTTTAACTCTCATGGACTGTTGCAATCAAAGCCGGCTCAGACTGGAAATGGAAACGACAGTGCTTCTGGTGCCAAAATCTTGGATCCTTGCATTCATATGCAGATATCTGAGATTATCAGATGAGTCACTGTGTGCCACGTCACAAGAGAAACTAGCAAAGTAACATTTCCTTGTGTCCTCATCAAAGAGTTCAGTCTTGAAACAGACACACATCAAACATACATATATCACATTTTCTAACCGAAAACACATGGGTCAGCAGTTGACCCTTCTAAAATCCCAGTGCTTTTGGCTCAGAGCTGCAATAAGCCTTGGCCCTGTGGCTACTTAGCTAGCTAGGTACATCTGAAAGATAATGTTACCAAAATATTGGCTAGCTAGCTAGCTAATTTACATCAATGTTATTAGCTATCTTAAGACATTCATATGTATTTGTTTGTTTTTTTCTTTTAATTATCTTAAAATGTGGCTGTCTTTTACATAGCTGCTATAATATAGATAGGTTAGCATGTAGCATAACACAGGAAAGGAGCAAGCAGCAGCCGCCAATGCTGTGAAGTGAATATTAAGGCTTAAAGATTGATTGACGGGTGGGTGCCATCACAGGTGGCTTGTTTGAGCAACCTGACTTCATTCAGCCCGCCTCAGCTCCACTTGAAACCTCCACAACAGCAGTTCAAACTGTTATTGGAGCACAGGTCATGGGTGAGAATTTTGGTCATTCCACGACTCAAAGGTAAAGTGAAAGTGAGTGAAAACTGATTCCAGTAAAATGAAATAATTTTAGTTTGAGATTGTATTAATAATATCAAATGCTGGTGTTTAAACATCTACTGTTTCAATTACAGAGTGGCCACAATGTACTCCAAGTTCTCATAATCTTAACATTTTTATATCCCAGAATGCATTATTTCTTACATAACAGCTCAAAGAGGGGAACATTAACTCTGGACGTTTGATATATTTCATTATTGAAATGTATGAATGGAACTGGAGGTTTCTATGTGAGCAAGAGTGCAGCTCTGAGCTAAAACATAAAATACCCAAAACTGGGACAGATAACAGACTGATGAGAGTATAAACAGCTTGACTCATGATATTTTGTTTGTTCTTCACCCATTTGAAATGATTCAGCTCTTTCAAGTTGTTGCAAGTTTTGTAAAGTTTGAGAATCAAAGGTGGGGTCAGTCAGTCGTACCGGAGAAAGATATTCATTTCTTTATTGCTGAGTTTCATTCCCAGGTCGTCAAATAACGGCATACATGGGAAATAAACAAAGTGGCTCCAAAGCGAGCCACAAAACACGAGGTGGCTGACCCCACCGTGAAGATTTAATATTTCATAAAAGTGCTTTTCAGTGCTGTGGAGGTAATATACAAGTCAGACGTTATTATGAACTTTGTATTTTATCACATCGGGAGATTTTGTTGCATTTGAAATTTGCACAGTGTGTACAGCATCACTCTACAGATCCTCAGCTCTGTCATCAGTCTGGTAGTGAGTAGATCTCTCATTGGCATATGGAAACGTGTAAGCATTATCTCTAGATTAACTGGCCCAGTAATCACTGGCCGCCTTTAAGATGATGGGCCGTCTGATCGGAAGGTCATTGAGGTTTTTATGCAGATGAAATAACGAGATGAGGGTAATAGGGAACGGCTCCGAAAAGAGGACATGAGTGGAACAAGCATGGTGTGATCATTACACAGCAGCCTATAATAGCAAAATGAAATTCCTTGTAAAGTCGGCGAGGAAGAACTGAGTACAATATGTGTTTACGCTGCCAAACCTTTTCATGCATTCCTGTTGGGAGTCATCGTCCTTTCAAGCGGGAGACAATGCCGAGAAAGTGACAGAACGACGTGTTTCCTCCCTTTTCAAAATGCATAACTGATTATGACAGGGTGTGATATTATTGTAGCACCAGTCATTTGCATCTCACTGTGGTGAAATGAACTCATTTCATGGTCCGCTGGGTGGTTCGGGTGGGCCCCGCAAATAAGTGAGAATTGCCACTTGCCCGCCGTTTGGACGGTGGGAGCGCCGAGTGGTGCCGAGAGATGAGGGAGTTTGGATAAATGTGAAAATCAAGCCCTGGTAATGCCCCGGCCACAGCGCACATTAGTGCTAAGAGATTTGCATATTGCTTTCCTTCGCATGCAGTAAAAGAGATGGATCATTTCCCGATCGTTTTAGCCCAGAGGAGGCAGAGACCGGGGAGCTCTGCTGCCACCGATGTCAGTCTCAGACCTCCTGGACTGAGCTCAGATCTGTGAACTCGTGCCAAGGCTCCTGCAATTCAATAAGTCAAGGTCATTTTGAGCTGCTACTTTTAGCATCCATCATCAATAAATGATTGCCATATTAATTTTGAGACATTAGTATAATTACTGCAGACAAATGAGGCCATCACCGAGAAGACTGGCAGCCTCTACTGGATGCTGTACAGCGTGTGTGGCACCAGCTGGACTGAAAGGACATATGGAGGACTGATTCACAGAGCAAGACAGGAAGTAGTTTTTATTTTAAAAAGTAATAAACTTATTGCAGTATTGTTACTCCACGTATCAACCATGATGAAGGCTATGTTTACTAAAAAAACAGCCTAGAGAATCCGGTCAGTTCTAAAAAAGAAGACAGATAAGATAAAAACAAAAGGGGAAACGATTTGACTACATAGCCTGTTTACTCATACACCAAAAAATGACCAAATCTGAGTAAATGGTAAATGGACTGTACTTATATATCTCCTTTCTAGTGTTCCGTCCACTCAAAGCTCTTGTACGCTACATATCTCATTCACCCATTCATACACTGATGGCATTGGCTGCCATGCAAGGTGCCAACTGCTCATCAGTTTTAGGAGCTAACCATTCATACACATTCACACACTTCAGAACCAATTTGGGGTTCAGTATCTTGCCCAAGGACACTTCAACATGCAGACTGGAGGAGCCGGGGATCGAACCGCCGATCATCTGATTAGTGGACGACCCACTCTGCCTCCTGAGCCACATCCGCCCAAATTAAATCAACAAAGTCTGACAGCTAAAATGCTCAAACACTCCTGGTGAGATATAAAGCTATGTGGGAAGCGTCCCCGGTGGGGTCCAGGGGTTATGGACAGTGGTGCTTTGACCTCATCGCTCACATCACACAATGATGATATTAACACGCTGATACTTGTATAGTAATCCAGGTGTAATGTTTGCCATGTTCATCACATTAGTCTGCTTTAGCACACTTCACTGAACACAAAGGACAGCTGAGGCCGGTTGTAAAGTCTGCAGGTATTTAATAATGAACCAAAAGTATTGGACACATTCAAAGAGTATCATAAAAATGAAGAGTTCAGAAGGGAAGACAGATGTGAGCACCAAACATCTGTCTGGTAAATGAGAAGTTCAAACCAATCCGGCGTAAGAGAGATACGTCTCAACCAACGCACAGTTCTGAAGAAGCACCACCGCTGACTGAAACAGAGGTCATGTCGTGTTCTGCCACCAAATATGAGATTCCTCGGATCCTCAGACTTTTCTAAAATGTTGTTACTTACTCACTCCATGATTAAATAAGTCTGTAAAAGAGGAAAACTGTACTATACTGTAAATAAAATACTCAGAATGCCAATATTTAGTTCTTAACGAGAGAGGATAAACATAATTGACTGCAACAACTGACGATCAGCCAGCAGTGTGTAAATGAAACGCAGAATTCTGGACAGATTTAAGAGGAAAAATATAATTGCATGTTCCATTCACAAGCCAGTGTTTACCTTAACATCACTCTTACCCTCTGACTCTGACAGAAAATAATATTCTGCTCAGTTTCACAACATAACGAGAATCTTTTTATCATTTTTACAAAACATTTAATCATATATCCGAACGCCGGCACACTGGCCGGGTAATTGACAATCAACTGATACCAAATACACACACAGGCTTCACAAACAAAGCAGCCCACAGCTATAATATAGAAAAGAACAGTCTGCCACATATCTGCAGTACATCATCATCATGTTGTAACGTTTATCAGTCATGTCATATGATTGCTTCAGGCTACAGAGTCTCTTCAGAATGATGGAGCTTTTTTTTTTCTCGTTTTAACACCATCTTTGAAAAAAAATGAATCATTTGGTATCGAGTAAAGACAAGGAAAGACTCGCCAGTTCTCCTTTACACATCCATGAAGTACTCTCATAATGAGTTTAATTTTTTCCCTCACAACACACACAGCTGTCCAGTGCATCTTTAAAAACCTTATTTTGACAGGTTGTAGTCCACCTCCTGGTCCTTGGAGCAACATTGTGTTTGCTGCTCCAGCTGGCCTGGCTCAGTCCCTCTCAGAGATGAATATATTTCAGGCCGCGCTGTTGTTGCTGCTGCTGTGGCTACTGCTGTGGTTACTTTCCAGACACATAAACACTCAGCGCTTTCGCCTCGAGCGGCGGCATGTGCTTCCCTTCGAGGCACGTCTCCATCAGCTGCACCAGTCAGCTCTTGTTGTCTGCAAAGCTCATATTCTCCGGTTTTAACCTCGCTCTGCTCGCTTGTGCATGGGCCCGGACTGAAATAGAGCCACATCTCTGTGTAGCTACTGGGCAAGACGAGGACAAGAGGAGCTGGAGAGTACAGGGGGTCCCTGTGCGCGACAAGGTGGTACAGTGGGTGCTGCAGACGGGCGGGAATGGAACAGACAAGGCACCGTGTACAACAGTCACTTTCAATCAGCCAGTCATATACTGCCGGTTGGGTCCAAAATTGGGTCAGCGGTCTATTTTGGGAAAACCATAAGAAAGTATGTTTCCATAAGTCCCAAGGCAACAGGGATATAATTTATTCCTTGAATCTTTAAGCCCAAGGCTAAACTGAAAAGCTTAATGTCTAATAAGTATCTCATTTAGGCCCGAGGCTGAAAAGGTTTAAGAAGAACTTATCTCTGTGATGCTCAGTGGCCCAAAATCCCTATTGAGTTTTGAATATCAAAGCCTCCTACAAGAAAAGATATAGATGTCAGTGAGCCACATTCACCCCGCCCCTCCACGCTACACTTTCCACACTGCACTTTCTCTCCGCGTCTTGCGCCTTCTGTGGGTTAACCTCCTACACATATAGGTGTCCTGATGCCTTTCATCATCTATTTCGAACACCAACTTTTCAAAGTGCTGGGTCATCAGTGCTGCTGTGAGAGCCACACAGGCAGCGAGGGGGCCAATAACTCTGACGCTATTTTGGTTGCAAGGCACCTTTATCATAATGGATGTTCTGCTGGGAGCTGTGTGAAGTTACCCCCGCAGTGATTGCAATGCTCAAACTTGTCTAAGACGCGGAGTTCCGATCAGCACTAATTAGTTCGCCGACACTTATATCTAAAATGTATCCGAAAAGTGGAGCCGGGGTCACTCAGACATCTATGGCGTCTTATGTTTCTTTTGATTATTATTCAGTGCTCTGCCTCGTCTCCCTCATTACTCTCTGTGTTTGCTTATTCTCCCTCCCTTCACAGAGCCAGAAAAGATATGAAACAAAAGTCACTCTTTTTTTAATCATGTTTGTTTTGTTTGTTCTTTTCATTTTCACTATATCGGTGGAATGGGATGATTAACAGCAGACAGTCGAAAGAGAAAGCTTCCTACAGGAATGCTGTTTTTAAAGACTCTATGTACGACCTGAAAATTACAAATAAAACATGTCAAACCTCCTGGAGTACCTCGGCTACAGAAAGAACCAGGCCCTTATTTGAAACATTTTTACATTAAACACAGGCACAAGAGCCCAGCAGAGTTGTCAAACAGCGGTAGTCCCAAATGATGTTGGATAATGTAACATGTAGGGCTTGATGGGGTGACGTTCAGTGCCAGAGGGGGCCTCGGGCCTTGTTGTTGAGGCCAGCTGAAGTCGGGGAAAAAACTGTTCTTGTGGTGTGAGGTTTGGGATGGCCACGATCTTTCCTGCACGCCTCAGGGTCCTGGAGTAGTCCAGGTCCTGAAAAGATGGAAGACTGCAGTCAGTCACCGTCTCAGCAGAGCGGATAATACACTGCAGCCTGCCCTTGTCCTTGGTGGTGGCAGCAGCATAACAGATGGTGATGGAGGAGGTGAGGATGGAGGTGTAGAAAAGCACTGTCTTTGGCAAGTTGAACTTCTTCAGCAGCCGCAGAAAGTTCATCCTCTGCTTGTGTTTCTTTGTGAGGCAGCTGATGTTCAGATTCCAACTTCAAGTCCTGGGTGATGATGGAAGCAGAACGATTTTACAAAGTCAACAAGGGAGTCAAACAACCGTCTCTACTGTCTTTAGAGTGTTGTGCTTCAAGTTCTTCTGACTGCACCAGGTTCACCAGACGGTTAGTCTCCCACCTGTAGGCAGACTCATCCCCATCAGAGTTGGGTCCAATGATGGTGGTGTCATCCGGAAACTTCAGGAGCTCGATGAACTGATGACTGGAGGTGCTGTTGGTGTGCAGGGAGAAGAGTAGAGGATAAAGGACAGACAAAGCCGTGGGAGCCCAGTGCTGATGGTCTGACAAACAGGCATCCAGACTGAAAATCTTAACAAATATTGGATGAAAGACTGCATAAAAAATGATGGCTCCCAGATAATATTCCTTCTAATTACCTTTGATGGGGCGATTGTTAGTTCAACGCTGAAGTACGGTGATGAGCATGGCAAACATCATAACTGCTGATCACCAGCATGTTAGCATTGTCATTTTGAGCAAATTATCATGATTTTCACATTGAGTACATATCACCATAGCAACCTCGCACATTTGTTAGCATGGGTGATTAGTCATTTAGTAACAACAGAGACCTGTCACCGCTCTGCTGCTCTCATTTTCTAAAAAGAAAAAGAAACACTGTTCTCACTCACCTCGCGCTCTATGCTGTCATGCTAATCACTACGTCTTTTTTTTTAATCATTGATACGCTTCTGTCAATGAAATCCAACTTCCTTATTACGGTGTTTTGTATGGAAATCCTTCCAATGGCTCAGAATTCATTCACCTCCCAGTACGCCTTTAATGTTAAGAAGAAAAAATATGGACTATCTGCTTCCTGGATTAAAGCTCTCAAGAGGTTATTGTACTGAAAGAATGAAATGTTTCAACCCCGCAAATTACTCATAAGGCAGATGGACAACATAACAAAGGACAAGGTATATATATATATATATATATATATAGGCATTATATCTATCTTTCTATCTATATATATATCTTTTTATGTGTCTCAAGGGTCATATTCCATGTGTTTTCCCTTTCCATGTTGTATGTTATTTGAGAAATATGAAATGAAGCCTGGGCTTTGATCTGCTTTTGATCTACATTTCCGCAGGTCATTTCTGCTGTTAATATCATCCCATATAACTCTGAAGTAATATCAAAATCCTCAAAAATAAAAGGAATTATGGATTAGTATGTTTGTTTCAAGAACTTGTTGATTCTGGTCTTGTTTGTCAGCTCGACTTCTTCTTTTGGTCTTCCATTGCCAAAAGTTGTGGACAGTACTTGGTACTTGAATCTTTTTTAGTATCGTCTTTGAGGTTCCAAGCCAGGTGAGACAATATTAATCAGTGGAGTAAAAATTCTGATTGATACGACTGATCAGAGGAAATCAGCACTGTAAACCTTTGCGTGACGTGAACACCAATCACAAACTGCATCTACTTTTCTTATTCACTCAGCATTTTAAATAATGGCAGCCCGCAAAACCATGAATCACTCGCGGACATTGCTCTGTTTGGTTATCATTTGGTGACAAATGTATCCATTACATTGCTAACCTTTAACTTCTGTTGTATTTTGCTATGCTCTGTGTATTTTTATGAATGTGACTACAGTTTGTGACTTTTCTATCTCGTAGCTGTAACTTGCTATAAGTGCCTGCTGAGGGTCATCAGGTAAGAAACTATATGCAAGGAGTTTTAGTGATAACCTTCAAGGCTACAGGGTCGGATTCCCATTATGAGAAGACTCGCTTGTCACGGTGAGAAACTTTTTGAACTGACCACTGACCTTTCTGACATATTACAGTTGTATGTTGACATTTTGAACCTCATTTTATTCTTACCCTGTTTAATAAATCAAAGACAATCTTTTGTGTCACGTTGAGGATGATGTCACGGTCACGGTTGACGATCAACTTAGGAATCCCACCAATGGGGTACCAGCTGCAGTGGAATACAGGATTTTAAAAAAGCGCTTTGGAAAGAGCTGAGCCACGACTGTAGTACATATTAATCAACCCCAATTAATGTTTCCACCTGGCTTTTATAAGAGACTGATGTGCTATGAAAATACCAGTGTCTCAGACGCTGGAAGTATGGTGTGTCGTATTTCTCATTCTTGATTAATATGTTTATATATCGCCACGATATATCACACAAATGTATTTTAGGCACATCTACATTTGCAGTAAGTTTGTAATAAGGCAGAATGGAGACATAAAACGCCCCTTTGAATTGCACAAATGTAACAGTGACGGATTTTAACTGGAGTCAAAGGCCACGCACACACATCCAAGTACACACACACACACACACTCTCTCATTTAGTCGTATTTACTCCCTTCACCGCTGAGGGACTTTTATGTACAAATCAATAAACTAAAGTCAACATTTAGGCACAGAGTTTTTAATGTCTGATTTATTGATTAATAACAGAGCATTTAGCTTTATGGCCCCAGTTAGCTTCCAGTGTCTGAGACAAATAATGCAGTGTTTAGAATAAACCCAATAAATGAAGCTGACAGCTGCCATCTTTAGCCAGCTCGTTGGCTGCATAACACAGAAACACATTCGCAGTGTCTCATTCCCCCGCCATATCTCGCGCTGCACTCCTGTCTGCTATTCAATATTTTCATGAGATATTGGCAGCGCAATCAGAATGCATTTGGTGTAACTGAAAAGAGCATCTTATCAAGCACAAAGGCAAAGCAGATGAAATTGTTATTGAACATCATCTGAGACCAACAGTGGAGCGCCCGCGGTGGGAAAAAAAAAAAAAGATTTGGTAGGTGGCTGAAACAACTCTGCAGGAATAAATCATTTTGTTACAAAAGCCTCAATTTGTCTGGATGGCTGTGGTCATATAATGTTCAGAGCATCTCATTCAAAATAATCACACGAAGATGGCTGAAAATTGTGTTTTTGCTCCCTGGTTAATTCATCACGAGCATCCAAAATGAAGAGACTGACGTGTTGAGTTTCCTTTAAATACTTATATATATGATATACACCATGTTCTAACCTGAAAACTATAGTCACAGATTAAATATATCATTTTTCAGCAGCTCAGTGGTTGCCATTTGTGCATTTCGGTGCTTGAGTATATACTGCTTTGGGCACACTTCATACCGCAGATACTAAATGTGTTTTCGAATGAGTGCACCATGCCTTTCAACTGCATTATTTTGATACGTGTGTGCACAAAGTGCTGCAGCTATGCTGCATTGCTAGAATTTATTATTAGACATTGCACCCACTGAGATTATAGATAGTACAGTACATATTCAGTACCTGTCAGTCTTTATATATTTCAAGAAGCAGTTATTAGTTCTTATAGTCATAGCTCATAACTTTGTTTCTTATTTACACAAAGCGGGGGGAGAGTTTTGAGACAGTATTCTACACTGGACATCAATTAAACTGGCAGCAAACCAGCCAACTGTGTAGCAAACTATGCTACAGCCTCATTAGTCATGCATATTGTTGCCTGAACTGATTACAGTGTGGTGAGTGGGAAACACAAAGCCCAGTGCAAGATTGTGTCTGGAGGCTGTGTCCATGTATATATATTTGATAATACTGCTGACAATGGATACAAGTAGAGTGTATTGTTAGCAGATGAAAGAGCAGATAAAACTTGTTCAAATACATCTCTGTTCCTGCACTTCTGCTGTTCGACTTATTAACAGCAGAGGCCCGGGGAGGAAGGAACAGCGTCTGCAGTGCCCAACACTTTCATCTTCAACAAATTAGCTTTTAGATTTCCTCCTCTCCTTTATCGTGAACATCAGCTTTGTAGCGTTCAGCAGCTGATCCTTTGTGCGCCCATCGTAAAACTCTTCAGCCCCCACACAGAGCTTCCCTGCAGTCTTTATGAGGTGGGGTGACCAGAAAACCGCACCCAAACCATGGATGTCCAATGAAACTGAGAGGGGAGACAGCTTTGAATGTACGAGGGGAACAAGGGGTGTGAATACAGACAGCGCAGGCAGTGATGTTCTATAGGTTCCTGTGGTATGTATGTTGAAGTTGTCCAATGTCAAGTCTCCTGGGTAACTTGGAACATATGCTACTGGAACAACACTTACCTTCTTCTTCTTCTTTTTCTTCTTCTTACGAATATCCACAGCTAAAGATTGTAAAAAAAATCAGCCTGCGATAACATTAAAATAAAGCTGCACAAGCAGTAGAGAAGCAGTAGAGCTTGGTGAAGAGTGAAGGGACCGACACTGGCATCTGGGCAGGCGGGCTTGAGTAGTTTAGCCACACTGGCCAGGTGTTCCCAGTTAACGTGACGGCCCCTCAGCTCCAGCCAGCCAAGGAAATGACAAAACACACACACACACACACACACACAGTACAAAGGGACCAAAGGCTCTGGGGCCATCACACTGCCCATTTCAGACAGTAGTTCTTTTTCTGTGCGAGCGGCATGGTTACTCAAGAAATACCAGAGGTCTATTTTAGTGCATTGCTGTAGATGACAGTGAGAAAGATACAGACACTGTTAACAGTCACCAAGTTTTCACAATAAACTACTGTAATGACACTTTTGCAATGCATGATGGGTAACTATTTGTAATATTATGGACAGCTTTCTGACGCGACCGCAAAATGTAAGTTTCTATGCTAAATTACAGTATTTTAATGTAAATTTACTAGGTACTGAGTATGCAGTAATAGTTCAGTAAATTACAAGTAAGTACTGTGATTAACTAGATGATGGTAGAGCATCATACTGTAGTAGTAGTTTTACAGTAATGTTGTGGTTGGGTTACCATTAAAACACAGTACATTGCTGTAATGTTGGTGTAACTTGTTGTGAACTTAAAGAAACTACAGATGGTGATAATTACAATATCATATTGTCATTTTCATTGAAATACTAGTACTTTATTGATCCATATATGGTTCTACCTCTAAAAAATATACATAAGAAAATATACATAAAAAATATACGTAAGAAAAATATACATATGTGCAATAACTTGTGCAATAAATGTGCATCCCTTATTATGTCCATCAGCTCAACTGCTCAGCTCTCTGCACAGAGGGAGTCATGGTACAAAGATAGAACAGTTGGTAGGAATGACCTCCTGTAGCGGTCTTTCTTACAGTGGAGCTGCAGGAGTCTCCGACTGAAACTGCTCTGCTGTTTGAGCAGGAGGTCATGTAGTGGATAGGAGTTGTTGTCCATAATACTGAGCAGTTTGTGGAGCATCCTTTTTTCCACAACCAGCTGCAGGGGCTCCACAGCAGTCCCCAGCACAGAGCCAGCCTTCTTGATCGGATTGTTCAGTTTCTTTGTGTCGCTGGCTCTGATGCTGCTGCCTCAGCAGACGGCTGCAGAGAAGACTGCACTCGCAACAAGAGATTGGTGGAACATCTGCAACATCTTGCTGCACACATTAAAAGAAAAAGGTCTGCTCTGTCCCTTCCTGTAGACAGCCTCAGTGTTGCATCTCCAGTCCAGTCTGTTATCCAGGTGCACGCCCAAGTACTTGTAGTCCTGCACCACCTCCACCTCCACCTCCTAATGTTGAAGCTGTTAGCAACCAGTTGCTTATTTTTCCAATGGGGGTCTGACATTTCCTCTCTTCCAGCTCTATTTTTGGTCTCACCAACTCCTGAGAAAAAAAAAAATCTGGCTTTTTGGTTGCTAAATGCTGCAACATGTTCACCAGCTATAGTCTCAGTGAAGTTGCGAGCTGGGCAGCTAAACAGAGAGCTGTAAAGCTCCGTAAAGCTTCAGATGACAGTCCTCTGTAGGCTGAGCGACCCCTTTCACACTGTCATTTATTAGCGGTGGCGTGAGCTATCTACACTGGCTTGAGGACCTTGAGCCTGACATCCGATGATGGAAGAGCCCAGCGCCTGTTTGCATTGCATTTACATTATCTGTTAGCATATCTGCCAGTCATCTTCTGCAGTGCACAACAGCAGTGCGTGTGATGAACAAGCACATTTGTTAGCAGGTGAATGGAGTCACACATAAATGATAGCTTTAGATGAACATCAGAAACGAAGGGTACACCCTGTATGAACTCCAGCTGTTTGTGTCGAGCTGAAAGACCCAGACAAAGAACAGAAATGTTCATTCTGGTGAGAAACATAACAATTCAATTGCAGCCCGGGCTTTGATCTTTGCGAATGTATCGATTGAGGGCAGATAATAAAGATGCTGGCTGTAGACGGGGGATGAAGGACTTTATGAGAAATGTTGACAGCAGCCTCTGTCTCATGATTCAGGCCGAGCAGGTGTGCAGCCATTATGAATTCCTCATTATGACAAATAGAAGCACACTTGAAATAGGAGCACCGGCGCACAATTATACATTACCAGGAAAAAATAGCTCCCCGATGGGTTTATGTAACCAAAATGCATCTGATGGAGTGTGTGTGTGTGTGCGTGTGTGTGTGTGTGTGTAGATTCTGTTCTCTGTAAAAACAATTTTCTCTCCTTCCTTTCCTCCTTTCTTCTGTCTCTCGTCTTCCTCTCCTGGTTTCCTCTCCTCTTCACTGCTTTCATGCCTCTCCTGTCTTCTCTCTTCCTTTCCTTTCTCTGTCCTCTCCTTTCAATTCGTCTCTTCATTTCCTCTCCTCTCCTCCCCAAATTGTCTCTCATCATCCCTCTTTCCCTCTCCCATCCCCTCTTTTCCTTTCCTTTCCTTTAATTTCCTGTAATCTCTATCATCTCCTTCTCTCTGTATTCCTCCTTTCCCTTTTTTATCTTTCCTTCTCACCTCTGTTGCTCTTATCTTTTCCTCTACTTTCTTTTCCTCCTCTCTTCTTTCATTCATTTTCTTTTTCTCTGCTCTCCTTTTTTCTCTCCTTTCTTTCCTCTATCCTCCTAATGTCCTCTTCTGTCCTCTCATTCCCTTCCTCACCTCTCATCTCCTTCCCTCCCTCTTCTCTTCCTCTACTTCTCTTTTCCTTTCCTTTCTTTGTCCTCTCCTTTCAATTCATCTCCTCATCTCCTCTCCTCTCCTTTCCTCTTTTCTCCTCCCCAAATTGTCTCTCATCATCCCACTCTTCCCTCTGCCATCCTCTCTTTTTTTGCTTTCCTTTCATTTCCTGTCATCTCCATTCATCTCCTCTGTTCTGTATTCCTCCTTTCCCTTTTTATCTTTCCTTCTCACCTCTGTTGCTCTTATCTTTAACTCTCCTCTCCTTTCCTCCTCTCTTCTTTCATTTATTTTATTTTTCTCCGCTCTCTGCTCCTCTGCTTATGTCTCTTTCCTCTCCTCTCCCCTACTCCCTTGCTTTTCCACTTCTTGTCTTCTCTTTTTTCTTTCCTCTGTTCTTTCTCTTTCCTTCATTTTCTCTCTTCCTCTCCCCCGCCTCACCCCTGCTCGCCATAATAGAATAAGTGGCCCATATAAACCCGCTTGCAGCTCCCCGGGGTGCTGCTGGTGCATTAGGCTTTGGGTGATGGTTTTTGCCTTTTCTCTCCTTTTTCAGCCTCGCTCCTAATCTCTGTTCCAGCAGACACCTCCCTCCGCTCCCCATGGATGCTCACTTTAAAGTATTTGGGAGGCACAGTCCAGAAAAACAGCCCCTTTTAGCCTCTCAGACACAGTCCAATATCTATCCGCTCTGCCTTGGAGGATAAAAAAAAAAAGTGCTTTTACAGGTTTTTGCTTTTTTTTTTTTTCATTCTAATTTTTTTATTTTTCATCTTTTAGGAATGATCTGATCAGAACCTCTCTGTGACAGCACAAACTTTGAAGAGAGTTTTGTTGTTGGACAGGGAGGCTGTGTGTGTGCTGGGAGGTGGAGTTGTGGGAAACAGCAGCAGCATGGTACTAAAAAAAAAACTGTATTTTCCTGCAGAACTTTTAGCATTGTCTCTTTATTAAAGGTGATTGATCATGATTATTTGGGAAAAATCTGTAAAATAATGTTATTTTTCTGTAAAATCTTGTTTTTTTTGTTTTGTTTTTGTTTATTATTTGAATTAGTGTATTTTACTGTAATTTTACGGTTTGTTTGGCAGCCTGCTAGTCATTGACCGTTTTTTATGTTTTTTGGGTTTTTTTTTTTTACAGTGTAACATCCCAGCTGCTAATCTTTTGGAGAGTCAGCATCCACAGGCCGAACACTACGTACACATCTACTCCTCCACCTCTCAAACTGTGTATTTAGGCATTGGGCTATAGAGGGAAGGGCACCTAAAGACGAGGCACAATCTGCTTGTTTTTGTCATCATTTTCACCCCCACTACTTTCAATTTAAAGTAAACTGCAGCTCACCAGGGCGACACCTGATGGAGGCAGATAGGTTTCCATACAACACTGCTGTGACGTGCGCACACTCGGGGGTAGATAGCGAATCAGAGTGACTGAACGGCTGCGAGGAAAGCAGCGTGAGAAGTTGTTTTTGTGCCTTGAACCGCACAAATCACGAGCGTGGAAGCATCCCTGTTCTCACAGTGCGTTACATGATACACACATTTAGTGATCGGGTCGGAGCTCTGTGTTTTAATAAGGTGCTTAGTGTTACACATTAGTGAACACAATGAGTATTGATCAATATTCTGTGCTCCGTGAACTGTGCAAGCTAAATATAGAAAGCAAGAGGCTACAGTGAAGTGTTCAGTTTGAGCAGAGTCATCTGATTTAGTCAGTGGTGTCTAGTTTATTTATACATACGACCTCCTGATGTCTGGATTAAAATGGCCGCCGTGACTCTTACAGAGAGAAACATAAGCTAGCTAAGATCTGCTATTTTTGGCATGATGTTGTGATTTTCTTTGTCACCGTGACTGTAAAATCTGAAGTTTGACTGCTGCCTTTGGCCAAATATATTCACATCACTATGTTTCCTATCATGATGTGTTTAGTGACATTTGAAAGCTTGGAATTTCTAGTTTCCAGCGATACCAAAATTCTTGTCAAGAAAGAGATCACAGTTCTTTTGACCCGACTTGCTCTTATATTTCAGAGATAGTCTGGACAACATACAACTGGTTTACAGATTCTGAAAGATGCTTTCAAACAGTATAACATTCACATCTGTAATTTAAGTGAACCATCTTATACTCGTACAATCTCACATAATAATATAAAGAGGACTTGATGATGTTTTTCTAATGTAATGTTGTGTAATGTTTAATATTTTCCTTTTATATGATATCAGTATAACATTATATGATAGGGACTGGCAGTCTGTGCCAAGGGTAAACCTACTGTGATGTCAGCCATTGGTTTGTGGACAACCATTTTGAAGTTTGACATTATGGCCGCTACCATTTTGGTTTTGCAGAGACCAGGTATGAGCATATCTGGACGAAAGCGTGGACATGGTGGGTGACATGAAATGGTAGCCTCAGTACATTAAGATATACATTAAATAGGTTAGAAATCTGCAATCAGAACCCATTACTGGATTCATTTACAGAAACAACATCATGTTGTGCGGAAGAAAACTTGAAACTAGAGATTGACCATAGAGTCATGAGCAAACTGACACTCATAGGTCATAAATCAAGTAGGCTCATAAAGCTCAGTACCGTCAGATATTTTTATTGCAGTCAGTCATCCTGTCCAAAGCCTCTCCAGACAACAGCGAAGAGATTTGTCTGCCAGTCACAGTCCTCACTGATACCATCTCCTGGACTTTGGGACATTGTATTAATATTCTCTGAAACCATCGATGGTTTCTAATGCAGCCATGCAGCTGTAAAATATATTGTAGGCTGAGAGCGCATTGTAAGTTGTATTATGTTGGGGGAAAAAAAGATGAAAAATGCAATTAAGTGAGTTGCATGGATCATAAACCTGCACTGATGTAAAAATATGTTCTGTTGTGATAAAGGTTGAAGACTACCAAAGGGAGGATGAATTCTCTCAGGTGTGCCGGAGGACGCTGAGCCAAAATCAGCCCTGTTGTGTGTTGACGCCCAAGTTGGCACACTTTAATAAAGTTGGGGGCAGGACCAAGAGAAAAAAAAATGGTGACAGAGTCAGCACAGGTCGAAAATGAATAAAGAATCATGCCCGAAGAAGATCGGAAAAACAGAAGTGAAGGAGATTGTGTGAAAACAAAGGCACAGGAAGGAGGAAGAGCAGGAAAGAAAGAGCGTGGATAGATAAATAGATTTCCTCACTGTGATTAATTATGTGAGTGGCAATTTTCTGACATGAAGCCTTGGAGTTTTTGGGGGAACCAACAAACATGGGCTCATTCTCCTCCCTCTCCACCTCCCTCTGTCTCTGTTTCTCATGCAGAGACTCATCTTTCTCTCCTTCTTCTCCTCTCTGCTTCATTTACTCCCCATGGTTCACCTGAGATTGATGATCCTCTCCTCTGATTGTGGTAATTACCCCTGTCCTGCTGCTGCAATGCATTATGCACAACAGACTCACAAAGCATAGAAGGGGGCAAGGCCAGATTGCTATTCATTGGCCTCTTCATGCATGCTGGGAGACGCTTAACCGGGAGTCGTCAAGGACCAGAGACGATGGCTGACTTGTGCTGGCAGTATTTAGCGCCGCTGGTCGACGATTGATGTGTCAAGATGGAGACCAGGACGTTTTGTTGTTTGCCGCTCGGTGAGGACCGAAGCAGATGAAGTCTTCCTCCTTCAACATTCTGAAGTGAGACCTTCCTCGTCGAAGATGACTGCTCGCTCTGTTGGATCCTGCACAAGTGTCAGGTTCAACTTTTCGTTGTTGTACTGATTTTTCATGCAGAGTGAGTGAGACACTTTGAGTTTTTTCGGTTTTGGGGACATTTGGGGACAGTGGAAATCACTTTTTACAGTCTACAAGCGTCAGTCAATACTGAAGCTACCATGTCAATACAGTGTGCATCAGGCCAAACAGTTCATCTGACCTCCAAGACTCTCTCAGACCACCAAAACGCTTCATACATGTCTCAAAATAAGCTTGTTTGAACAGAACACTGGCAGAAATTCTTCTGTATCTCATCATAGAAAGGACCTTTTAAATAGCCATTTTAAAAAGGAGTATAAATAATGGCATGCTTTATAAGATAATACAGGGAAAACTAGCTTGTTTCAGCAGCTCATGTATACAAGGTGGATTATTACTCTTCTGTCTGCTCTTACAAGTTGAAGGCCGTCCAGAGTTAGCAGCGAGTCTGAGGTGAGTTCATTCAGCCACATCTTTGTGATGCTGCACTCTGGATACCTCTGTAGCATGGTTAGCTCCTTCATCTTACATTCCCCATGATAACAGAAGGGATACATATGCGCTTAGATCCAGGTCTGCATCCCCAGAGGTAGATAGGCCTGTGTGGCTTAGGGTCCCGCCAATCAGGATCAGCCTAAAACCAGGATTAAACTGTGCTTTGCTTTAAGTTTTGCAGCAGCAAATCTTTTAATTTAATTTACAGCAAGCTTTTTTTTTTCAAATGTCAGCAGTTCACTGGAAAGCTGAAGTGTCAGCACACCGTAGATGTTTGTTCTGATATTTAAAAGTTCTCCGGTGTTTGATCCCATCAATAAAATCAATTTATAAGGCTAAGACTATATAAATTGCAGCCGATTCAGTGGTATGCCTCTCCGGGTTAGCAGTGAGTCTGGATGAATCACAGAGCTCACTGTGCAGACGTTTCATTAGGAGCTAAGATGTCCACCGAAAAGGTCAGTGGATTATTCTGAGAAACTGGGATGTTGCAGAATTTTTTTTAAAAATAGCCTCGAAGCCCTGACAGAGAAAAATGATGTTTGGAGGAATTCTTTTTTTCACACTTTGACTAAACCGACCCTTAAAAACTGTTGTGTCTTGTCATCTTTGTCAATTGCAGTACTGTTTCTTGGGGAGGACCAGTTGCCAGGTAACCACACACACAGCCACAGGGGGGCTACTGCATCACACGGTTGGCCATTTGATCCCGGCTCCACCTGTCTACATGTCGAAGTGTCCCTGGGCAAGACACTGACTCCTGAATTGATGGTCTGGACAAGACGGGTTTTGCCTCTTTGTCTTATCTTAGAGCCTTTTAGATCTGCTCCATTTTGTGCTCATGCTGGCTTTGATGTTATTAAAATAAACGGCAGGTTGAGACAGAAACATCTTCAACAGCAATATTCAGGGTCTATCACTGGGGGGGTTGTTGCATCACAGACTTTTTAATGGACTTAATAAAGTGACAAAGTACACGTAGCATGACACAAACACAACCCACCGTGACAAAGTCACACAGAGTGATTTGCATAAAATACACACTCTGTATATACATGATATATTTGTCTGAACAGTTCAATCAGCAGACGGACTCATTGGTTTGTACTTAAACCACATATACCTGCGTTTAGTCTTTCTGCTTGCAGACCACATCAGGGTTCACCTGGACAGACGCTTCTTTCCAGACAGCTTTCACACCATCGAAACAAACAGAACTAAACAGACACAAAGACTTCAGTTGAACCAAAGAGGTCAACACATCCTCACCTGGCTGGTGAAACACATAGCATGATTTTTTAAAGTGACCCAGTCAAAGCCATTTTACTATTTTAGATTGAAATCAACCCTGATAAGTACGAGCAGTTACAGGAAATCAAATGGATGGATGGAATTCAGCATAATCCATGTCAATGACCAGAGAGATCAGAGTTCATCATCTATCCTTAAATAAAAACTCAAATATTATTTATCCAAAGCTCTCCTCCTTCTGTCCATACACGATGGAACAAAACATCTTTTCATTGGTCAGCAACATTCTAAATGCTGACAGTAGGCAGAAGAGAATATGTACATTCCATAGAAACAAGTCAAAATCATCATATATGTCTTGACTGACCTGACATCTCGCGCAATACTAATAAAATAAAAAATGGTTTATCTGCCCCATGATCCGGATCTGGATGGATTCTCCTTTGGCTCATGTTTCATGAAGTCTTTTTCCTATAATCCTGTTGACAGACAAACCAGCGGCGCTGAAAACATAACCTCGTGGGCGGATGTAATTAACTCTAAGCAAGGTCCCCAAATCTAACTAAGCTACGATGAACCCTAATCTTATTTTAAAGACTCGCTAATTGATGGAGCTCATTCACGGTCTCTCTTCGTGTAATAAAAAGGCAAAAAGGTCTCGCTCTTTGTCCTTAAGTTCAGCACTGGACCTTTCTAATCTTTGCCTGAGAAGCACATCAAAGACACGAGCCATCTGCATGTTTAATGGAGGAGCTGACCCTGGAACAGTCTGTGCAGAAACCCCCCTCTCGCCTCTCTCTTTCCCTGGTCACCACAGTTCCATTCTGCTGCATTGCAGTTTACAAAGATCATTATCAGCACATTTAAAACAATTAATGTATGCACTCATCTCCGGGGCGAGAGCTGGAGGTCGCTAATTATCATCACTTCCACTCTTTTTGTTGCTTTATTGAGAGAAAAGACCTGCGAGTCAGGAGTTTAGAGGAAGCATGTGGAGATAATGAAGTGTTACCTGCTCTCTTCTGTGAGATCAGGATGTAAATATGTTTCTGATCTGAGTTCAGACCAAGCTGTTTACTTTCTAACCCTCCCACTGTATTCTTCATCAGGTCAGCTATTATATTTAATTAAGCCGGAGATCTATTTGATGAGATCATACTAATTATTGCTCCAGTGTTCAGTTCAAATGAGTTTTCCTGTCATTACTCATCAAGTGGGTTACGTTCAAATTAATCTGAACAATTGATGTGCTTGTTCTAATTGTTCAAACTTGACTTTTTGAAGCCCCTAATGGGATGACTCGAGAAAAATGACTCAAAAACAGGTCTACGTGTCGGTGAGAACGCCATAAATTCATTCCATAAAAGAAAAGAAGCTTTTACCAATAAAGTCAGACAGTTTGTGGCTGAATAATCTGCTGATGTTGTCTCCAAACAGGAAACCACGGAGCCGTCCCACTGCTGTTGATTCAGTCTGTCTGTTTGGCGGCTGACTGACAGTCGAGATAATAGCGTCAACGTGTTGGAATTCTCCACGAAAACAAATGATACTTGACAGAAGCCTTGAAATGAGCCATAAAAGCGTGCACACATTACAGCTCAAAGGTTTTAACAGCTGTAAGAATACATGCTGAGGCAGAGGATACACTTTTGACAGGAAGGGCATCTCCAGCTGACCCCGTGCAAGCAAACAAAACAAGATTTTACTTCAACTTTTCTACTATAAAATAACAGATTTTAAATCTTTCTCATGCAATCTGTTATTCTCACTCTGCAGCTTGTACGTCTGTTCTCACCCGCTAGAATAACGCGACACTTTACGGCACTAAGTCACACACTGATTTTGGTGAAACTGGATCATATTTCATGGAGAAAATGTTTCCTGGTTTTCCCTCTGATCAACTCTCTGTGATTTACAGACTTTCCTGATGGACAGTGAAGTAAACTGCTACCAACTGTAGCTGCTGTTAGCTCAGTTTGTCAGCCAGGCTGCCCAGACTGTGAGCTCAGAGCACCGGGGGAGTGTTAGTGTTTACACCTCCAGGTATTGGGGCGCAGGGGAATGCTGATGGGGAGCTCAGCCGGTGTCGTGCCAGAACCAGAGCTAGGTAAGTGGGTAATGTAACCAGGCTCAACTGCTTCTATGGACATAATGGCAGAGGAAGCTAAGGAGAGAGTGCTCAAGCAAGAAGTGGCTGGGCAAGAGTAAATCTGGGACTGACTTTGTTAAGCTTGAGCTTAAGGTGGAACGCTGAACCCACTTGGCAGACCACAGGCTTAGAAGGTTAGAAGGTTTATTTACACAATGCTGCAAGAAAACCACAACAGGTGAGACCCAGAGAGGATTTTCAGGACAGGATGGTGAAGACTGGAGAACAGACAAAGGCAGGCTGAGCAGGTGAGCGTGGTAGGGCTGGAGGACAGAGCAGACAAGATTAGATTAGATTATACTTCATTCATCCCACAATGGGGGAAATTTACTCGTTACAGCAGCAAAGTGTGATATACACTACAGAAGTAAAGTAGAAAGGACACAAAGAAAAACAGAGAGAAGGATCTTATAGTCTACACAATTTAAACAAAAACAACATGCACTGACGGTAATATAAAAAACAATATTGTAATGTAAAGTGACCATGATATAAATAATATTGCAGAGGTAAAGTGACCATGGTAATATACATTGTTATTGTTACAAAGTTATTGGAATGGAAAAGAAACATACATACAGATTAAAATGAAATAAATATAGGCCATGATGAGTAGTAGAAACTACACCATGATCAGGTGGTGCAGGTGTTGTGGCTGGGATGAAGGACCTGTGGAACCTACAAACGAGCATTAAAGCAGGTATCCAAAAACACAAAGACAAAAAGTCTCATCCAAAAATATACGTCAGCGCTTGCTAGTAGCGACGTTACCACAAAGGGACAACAATTAAGCAGCGGAGTCTGGAGGGACGAACTGGAGTCAAATACTGCAGGAGCTTGATGATGGGATGAGTGGCAGGTGTGGGAGCAGAGCAGGTGAGGATCAACGGAGGAGTGGCCAAAGAAATAGGTCAGCCACGCCCAGCCTGCACAGACAGGGGAGACCAGACGAACAGAACTAGAACACAAAGGGCAGGGAAACAGACATGACTAACAGAGCTTGGTGAAATAAAAGGCTGAAAGACAGACGCCGAGCTGGGCTGACTGCTGTTGGACTAGTCAGTAATATTAGCTGGCTGCTACGTCTGCTGTCGTTGACCTTGTTGATGTTTGGCTGTTAGCAAAGTTGTTGACTCACTAGTTTTTGTAAGTTATGTAATCAGATATAACTGTTTATTAATATATTTATGAACTTATACGTGGAGGCTGATGTATACACAGATAATGAATGGATGAAACATTAAGAAAAATACAATAAATACTGTATTAATAAATACTTAATATTTAAATGTATTTAACGTTTGTATAGTGCTCATAAATGCTAGATTGTTCTTGTGATTTGTAGGTGAGCTCTCGGCCATGTACTGCAAACACAACTGACAATGTGGAAAACCTGGCAGAGTTTGTTCCATTTTTCATGTCTGTTCAAAATGGTTTGTTCCGGTGTAGTACAAACAAAACATCCTCGTGATTTAGCCGATAGGCCCGTGTTTGGACATGGAGTAAAATAAGTCAGTGACCTTGATGTCTGATATCCACAGTGAAATAAAAAAATAAAATAAAAACTCAGATAGAGAATATTGAATTAATACTTGTCTTTCTGTACATCTACCAGCACACTGCTGCTAAGCAACACGTCAGACTTTCTCAAACAGCTTATGATGAGTGACAGGGTCTTACATGAACTGGTATGAAGTGGGCGAGGCTCATTTAGACAACGGTGTGACATGCTGCGCTAATCACAATTTAAAAACGCTTGAATTAGAATCTGGTGACAGTCGGTGGGTTGTTTCGTTAGCGTCGTTGACACTTTGACCCTTTTTCACAGCGCTGAGCGTCACAGGGATGATACTCAGCAGTCAAACACAGCAGCTCACAACACTGAAATCAAGACTCGTAGTCCCCTCAGCGAGTCGGCCTGTTTACTCGTGATTGGCTAGGACTTTTTGAAGCCATGTTTTTATGGGCTTGGTCACAGCAATTTCTGGTTACTTAGCACCCACCTGAAGTTGTTTATCCAGAGCTATTCCACGTGAAAGTGGATTATAATGAAGAGCATTTACTCAAGTACAATAAGGTATTTTCATTTCCATTGTACTGTTTAACTCCACTGCATTTATGCCACAGCTGTAGGTACTTCAGTATACAAACATTTGATTTACAACACATAGGATCAGTGAGTAAAACGGTAAATGGATGGACTCCTTCTTTTCTGGCCTTATAACCACTCAAAGCACTTTAGAACACCTGTCACATTCACACACACACACACACACACTGATGACAGAGGCTGCCATGCAAGGTGCCAACAGCTCATCAGGAGCGATATAAGGGCTTCCTATCTGAAGTGCTCCCGATGATACTCACCCGTACACCTACATCACACACCACCTCACATGTTTTGTTATGGATTAAACTAACCAGCAATATATCAAATAGTGCTCCACTGATACTAGCCTTTTCAAGCAGGTTCCAGTGGCAATACGGATATATCAGCTAGCCCCCATATTGAAATGGACACCTCAGGTCTGCTGATGATCCGCGTCTTTGCCGATTTTTAGATTACCTGGGAGGTGGAAGAGGCAACCAACATGGTGGTGACCAAAGTCACAGATTTATAGCTTCAAAACGGCTCTTTGGGTGACGTCACACATATTCTGCCCATTCTTTATACTGCCATCGCCTTAGTAATAGAAATATTACACATTATTTCCATATAGATCTCCCCCAAAAAATAAAAAAAATATTATCCTGTTATCTTGGTATTACAACATTTGTTATCTCAACACAATGAAATTAATAACTCGAAATCTCAAGAACATAAATGAAATCAACTTGTTATCATGAGAAAACAGATGTACGGAAGCCCTGAGTGGTCATACATTCATGCATTTTATTTCCTCTGTTTTCTTTCTATAATTTTCTCGAGATTTTTTTTTTTTTATATATATAATTTTTCTTTTACTTTAAGTACGTTTTGAATGCAGTGCGGTGTAGCCAAGTTTGTTAGCATAAGCTCAGTCACATGACCCTGATCTGATGTTATTATTTATGTTGTTTCACATACTGAGTGAGCACTTGTAAGACTTCACCAGGGTAAGTGTTCATTACTTTATTTGAATGGTGTTGCTGTGAGCCCCTTACACTATCTAAGAACATATTCTTTTGGAAAATAAATGCTGTGATCGAGACATGTATCCGGAGCAGAGGCTTTGTGATCAGCTCAGGCTCGTTCATCAGCTCAGATTAAGACGTCAGTCTTGAGAAGCAGCTATAGGATGTGCGCCTGCTTACACATTCGCCTCCTCCTCCTCTGCTTCCTCGTGATTATACGAGCCCACACACTGTCAGCAGATATATACAGGAGGGAAAAATAAGATGATCAATCTGTGCATCTAATCCGGCTTTATACAGTGGCATTATATCCGTAATTAAAAAAGAAGATTAATAGCATCTTTGAACAATGACCTACACAGAGAGTGTGGAGCTGTTTCTGTAAACAGTGGGCGGCTCAAACTTACACTCACTTTAGTGTATGTTAATGCACGGCCTTTATGATTAATAGGGGGCATAGCACTTGTATGTGACCTTGCAGTGGCGTGATGTTAACTGGGGACATGTTTCTCTGTGAGGGGTAAAATAATACGCTGACACTCAAATACACCCTCTTCCCCCCACTCGGCATCATGAATAATCAGATTAATACATCAAATTATGAATATACATAAGATCTGAGATTCATGCGGGGTTATGTACTGTACATACAAGCGGTGCTGCCATAGGTGCTTCATGCATCCATGAATATTTAAGACTGTGTGTCATTTTAATGGCTTAACAAATATTATCTTATTCATGAAAGAACGTTTGAACAGAGTGATTTGCCGACCTGACACTGAATAAATCACGGGCTGATGGGGAGGCGATTCTTGGCAGGGGAGTCGAGAGAAAAACAACAGCATCGGTTGTTTGTTCAAATCCTTAACATGGCCATGATGACTGTGTGTACATGGGAGAGGGGTCCTTAAAGTGTTCAGAGAATTGCATGTTTAATTGTACGCTGATGATTTGACATGTTCAGAAGCACCAGATCAGCTGTATATCGTAGTGAGGTATTTGTTTTCCTCATTGGTGACCCGTGGTTATTGACAGTAGACAGTAGTGTTGTAATAAGAAATTTGGTGAGAGCAATAATGGGTGTAATGAAACAGATCGATACTGGACTCAAACCAACATGTTCTCATTCAAGGTCGCCAAATATCGACGCTGCTCTGTCACGCCTCTCAAACAGAAACGCAAGGTACCCTTTGGTGTCTCTATGAAATGTGACTGAAAGAACCCAAGAACCAACATCGACAACAACATGAGACAACATCATCTGTCTGAGGTGTAAACCATAACCAACCAACCACGGCGTCCAGTGGGACGAGGTCAAAGGTGATGGACAAGGAGACAATATCTGCACATGAATACAGAATCTGTAGGCAAGCGACCAAGACTTGGACACTGGAAGCATTCTGGTTTCCATTTGTATCAGTCATGTGTCATCATCGGCTATTGTCTGACAATGATCTAGCTTTTTAGAATTCTGTTCATAGAGATTAGCGAAAACGTGTCTTGTCATTCTCACATATACAGTTGCTAATTGGACTGCAGAGGAAGTCTTGGCCCAAATATCCACTTGCTTGCTACCCCAGAATGTCCCCAGAGGCTAAATCACCAGATGACAGCCAATGGGTTCGGAGTTTGTCTGACACCAGATGAACAACCTGTTATCACGTGACCAACATTCCATCACCTACATCACGTGATAAGAACTGAGCTTTATCTGTGATTACTAAATAAACTCCATCGGCTGATGAAGGCCATGAGATGCACTTTTAACCTCCGGAAAATTTCAAGCTAGTGGACTTTTTTACTACTGTTTTTAAAATCAATACTGTAACAAGCCTTCAGCTTCAACTTAATCAAGTAGTTTTAGTTGCCAAAACCTGAAAGCAAACATTTCAAAAAGCAAGCATTTCCCTTCCATAAAGATGGGGGATTCACACAAGACAGATTAATAACAGAGCGGTCGATATCTGCACAGCAGAGGCTGACACATCCTGACTTCTAGACCTATGTGGGTAAGCTAAAGAAAAACGCTAGTTTCTACATTTCCCAGAATGTAACTTGATAGCACCTTTTCTTTAGATCTGTCTTGTCTTTCAAACTCTGCACTTTTAGTTTGTGACAGTTTTTTGTCGTAAATTAAAAGTTTCTTCACTCAAGCTGAGATAACAAACTCGTTCTCACTCCCAACTCATCAAACTCAGCTGCTTGGTCGGTGGCACTGTGCTTCAAAATATGACGCTGCGGCATCATGTCTGGATGCACCCGTGTAGTTTAATAGTTTGATGTACCATCATAATCAGGTGATGTAGTATAAAGAGAGAGAGAGTCCACATATAGAGGATTGAGTAGATGTTTGGGTCCATGTCCCTCCTAAAACCAAATGTAAATGCTGACTTCTTTTAAAGGTGGGGTCAGTCACACTGGAGAAAGATCCTGGTCCTTAAATACTGACGTAGATAGGAAACAAAAGAAAGTGGCCCAGAGCAAGTCACACAACGTAACAGGTGGTGTTCATGCTGGGAATGACCAACCCAAGGAATCAGTATTTGTCGACCTTATAACGGGACTCAACAATTAACTACCATCCTGTGGCTGTAATGTGAAGCGAATACAGAAATGGAAAAAAACTGGAGTTCCTCAAACGTCCACTTGAGGCTGGCTCCAGAAGTGAGTCAGTCTCCATAAGTCCCCATGTTAAAATGTCCAACTTCACAGCAGAAATAAACATGTTTACAGCCTGGTACAAAAAACAGTTTTGGTCTCTATAGCTAATTTCCCCGTTCATGACAACTGTACTGAGGGTGAATTTATATACAACTCACCTGTTCAGATGATATTAAGGCTTAAAGTTATGCAGAATTAAGAGTGTGGCGCCTTTGATTGAAAGGTGAGTGCTGTCACAGGTGGCTTGTTTGAACAACCCGCTGTCATTCAGCCCACCACAGGTCAACCGTTGATCCACGTCTTAGATTAGCCAGTAGGAGTTATGTAATGTAACACTACGCTACCTGACCACAGCCACTGTGCGTCCAGAAACTATGCGAGAGGGATACCTACAGCGGCGCACTTTAAATATAGACACTGACTGAGCAGCAGTATTGCTCTGATATTATCAGGGTTATTTCTCAGACTGAACAAAGCTCTGACAGACCAACAGAAGACATTAAACAACTGTTTTCACAGGCTGAGTATATAGGACTAACCATGTAAAGTGCCTCTTTATTCAAGCGCTTGTAATAGGCTCAATCTAACCAAACATTGTCCTCTGTCTATAGATAATGTCTTTCATTTGCCTTGAAATGAGATGATACCTACGGACAGCTGGAGCTCACCCTCATTAGCTCTGTGCTGTAGTTTGCGTCTGCTGCCTCCCCTGCATGGTTGAAATACAGTTCTCGCTTCACACACAGCCGTCTTTATGTTCTTCGCAGTGTAAATCTGTCAGTAAAATGCTGAGCCACTGGCACACAGGAAAAGAGAGACCTCACACTTAATATTCAGGCCCATAAATAATCTCTGTGTTGCTGTTTTTATGCAAGCTCGAGAGGCCAGGCTGGAGATGTGTCCCTGATGCAAGAAGAGGAGGAAATGATGGATCCATGACTTTAGTTAAAACTAAGACACTCAAGTCTAGTGCATCATGAATATATTCATAACGGGGGAGAATTATCTCGCTCAGATATACTTCATGTGCAGGCAGACATCCTCCATACAAACACATAGACGCCTATACAGTTTGCTTGTGTTGTGTGTGCCTGGTCAACAGTTCAAGTATGTGTTAAAACAAGAGCAAGAACAGATAATGTAATGTACAGAAATCTGAGAGACACACACAGGCATGTATTATTTATGAGTTAATGATGTGATTATCAAATGAACTGATGCAGTGAAAGAAGACCCTGATAAGCATAAGCAGTTAAAGAAAATGGATGGATGGATGTATAATATAAGGGTGGTGTCAACAGATGTATTATGGGTATATTCATATATGCTTTCTTCTTTTATTGCATCAATTCATATACTGTATGTACAGAGCTTAATAAATGTATTAGACCATCCAGCATCATGAAGTGTTTTAATGCACTCTTAACATTTTAGCATTTTGAACAGGAATGAAGAATTTCAAACAGAATTCAGCTTTTTATACCCAAATCTGAGTGTAATAATACCAGTATCTTGGTCAGAATGCTAACCAGCACTTACATCATCAGCTGTGTTGAGGACCGTCCTGCAGATACACAGATGGAGGTGCAGCTGCCTCCCCAAACGTTATGCTGTGTTTGAGCAGCTTGTATTTTTGCTGCTGAACCTTCAACAGATACTTTCTCCAAAAAAAAAAAAAAAAAAAAAAGCAGATTTTTATTGACAGGCCATCATTTCTTTTTCAAAAGTGAAAGCAGTCAAGCACCGCTGTGATACGCTGTTAAATGATAAATGTACAATAACTTTATCCCTCTGCGTCATTCCTTCATCTCTTCCCTCTATCACTCACATCCTCCACATCAAAGTTCACAGTTTAACTCAACTTAAATAAAAATGGAAATAAATGAAATGGCAAGAAGGAATAAAAAAAAGTATGAAGAGTTGACAGAAGAAGAAAAAAATACCAAACAGAAAATTAATTATTATCTATTTTTTTAATAACTCTGTTATCTTGAGATCCAAAGTTATTTATTGTTGTTGTTTTCTCGTTATATAACAAGATAATTGATCTCTTTATAAAAAAAGAAAAGAAACAAAACAACAAACAGATTTTCTTGACATGATGAGATAATTCATCAAGTCACTGAAGTACAGTCTCCTGTGAAATTTCGGCTGATAGTAGGACTGATACACTACGTACTAGAACACCAACAGCTTTTTCTACGCTCTGATTAATAAAGGTAAATCAATATTTTTTTGTTTGTCATGAGAGTTTTGTTCAGTGTGCTTCACTCACAAAAGATTTGATAAATCATCTCGTCTCGAGAGATTTGTGGTTTCGTGATAACAGGATTAAAAATGAATAAATACTTGCAGGTATGGCAGTTCTCGGCTTCCATATGTTGTCTTATTCATTACAGGTGAATGGGTTAGTAATCTATACTTAACTAACAGATATCACCAGACTCTCCCAGTTCATTTCTCACATCAAGTCATCTGAAATGTTATATTTAAATATGCTAATGAGGCATTATCCAGCGCTAACTTTTGGTGAAATCTGCAGACACAAACGGACAAAATGAAGTCAAATAAACACCTGAATGTGGATTTTGCACGTTTTCCTTCCACCAGTCTGAGACAACACACACTTTGGAAGCAGCCTTTACAATTTGCCTACAGTGCGTTAATTGTCTGTCGCCTTGTTCGCCTGTAATCTCTCACAGGCCGTCATTTTGCAGCTGAAATGAGACTTGCAAACCAGTTTTACTTTTGTTCCAAATGAGTGCCAACCTGTGATAATTATCCGTAAAAGGTTTCTTGCCGTAATTGTCAATCTTTGGACATGAATAAAATATAAAGATTGCAGAATAAAAGCTTTCATCTGTGAGAGATGCTGCTCAGCCTATATGTTCACAAAAAAGCATATACTCACACATTCTGCAGCCCCGCTGGTAGAAATGTTTGACGGCATTGTTATTACTTACATACGTAATTATATACATGCATACAATGATATTAATGTGTCGGAAGAGAGCCATCTACACCAGAACATTGAATTGTGTTTTTAATGTGGATGAATAGACTGAATACAAACGATCAATATAGTGATCACGTTCAAATAGTTCTTTTTGATTCAGATCTAAACCACCTGGAGTGTGTGAGAGTGTGTTGTCAGAGCATCAGGTCACGTTTAGTTTGTGGAGTTACTTTGGATCAACTCAACAAGTTCTGATTAAATATTAGATATTACAACTCATGCCCTGTTCAAGTCTTCTCAACAGCTAAGAAGCAGATACTGCGGGACCAAGCTGATAAGAAAACCATCAGCTGACTCCACGTGTCTCCTGTGTCACTGTGTGTTTACATGCTTATTCATGTATTGTTTGTTTCATAGGGCATTAATAAACGTTGTATGTTGATGTGTCATTATTAACCAAAAAGTCTGACAAATTAAAATGCCTCTAAATGTTTTCATTATTTGGACAATTTTACAAAGTTTTGGAAAGTAAAAATTATTCCTTAAATCTTCTTTCATTTTTTTTTTTTTTCAAGTTAACAATTTAAACTCCAGATTCACAAAACTCCAAAAAGTACATGACCTCACTGACATAAAAATAAGAATAAATGAGTTACAGAATGTCCTTGCTAAGCTGCGACTGAGGAAAAGTAACAAACATAGTTATGAAGTTAGATCGTCTAACATTGAAATTAAAAGTGAGAATCTCTTTGCAGCCCGTGTGAACGGGAACATCAACAAGGACGAACGTCGCTTTAAATGTAGAAATTAGCATTTCAGTATTATCTTTTAACATTGCCTCGGTGTAACTTGGTTTACAGCATGCAGCTTCGTGAATAGGCAGACAATAAACAGCAACAGATTCTCTTATTTGTGTTCACGCTGCAGCGTTCGAGAACAAGCCAAACGTTGTAAACAAATGCCACGCACGAGGAAGTTCTTCTCTCATTGTTCAGAAATATTGCCGTGATGATTGACCTCTTAACACTTTCTCCTCTTGCTGTTTTTTCTTCTTCATCATGGAGCACTAGCAGCTTGCATTTTTAATTGTTTTCATTGTGTTTACCAGTTTCCATTAAATGAACAAAATATCCAGTTGGAGCATCTAGACTGCGACTAGAAAACAATGTCCTGATGTGTCATTAGAAGACTTTGCCGCTTCAAGAGTTCGCCGTCGGAGATGTGCTCTGATGGATGCATACTGCCACACACTCGCACGGCAATTGTTCCTCAGACGAGGTCTAATCAGGTAAATTTGATTAGATGGCTGTCCTGACATTAAAGAGTCCCATCAGGTGATGCACGAGCAAGTTGTTTCAGATGGTTTACTCGATTGCACTCCTGCTACAAACAAACCGATCCACAGTTTGAATGGAGGCGAGCAGAGATCACCCTTTCTAAGTGATCTCAGCCTACTTGCGTTTCCCTGCATCCGAGTGTGATTGCTGTGTTTGAGCTATAACATTATGACCACCTGCCTAATATCGTGTAGGTCTCACTTTTGCCATCAAAACACCCCTGCCTTTTCGAATCATGGACTCCACTAGACCTGTCTGGATGTTAGCAGCAGATATCTCGTCAGTCGCCAGGTGGGTCCTCCATGTATCGGACTTGTTTGTCCAGGACATACCACGGATGCTGGATTAGGAGGCCAAGTCAACACCTTGAACTTGTTGTTGTGTTCCTCAAACCATTATCCTGCTCGTAGAGGCCACTGCCATCAGGGAGTACTGTTTTCCATGGAAGGGTGTACATGGTCATGCTTGGTAGGTGATAAATGTCAACGTAACACCCACATGAATGGCAGGACGCAAGGTTTCCCAGCTGGTCATTGACCAAAACATCGCACTGCCTCCAGCGGCTTGCCTTCTTCCCATAGTGCATCCTGGTTCCTGGTGAGCAACAGACATGCATCCCGGCACCCATGTGATGTGTAATGTTATTCACCAGACTGGGCCACTTTCTTCCATCGTATTGTCAAGTCAAACTCAAAATACGCTGAAACTTAACGTAAATAATTAATGAGTTGATGCACTTTGCTGCCGCCCGGACATATTAAGGCACAACACACGCAACAGGTGACGCGTAATGCAAACAAACGGATACGAAGCAAACGAAGCAAGTTGACAATGCGGACTGTAAGCATCAGAAATGGCGTGCAAAATCATCGTGACATCTACAATAAACCTGCTACATGCTAACTAAATACTGGCTGACACGTATCGTGGTCCAGTTCTGTTGCTTACTCTGTTACATTGTGGGCGCTTTTGGGAGTGGGCAGGGGTCACCATGGACCAGCACCCTGACTGGTCTGTGCCTATGCAGCCTCATATACAACCAACTGCAATGCACTGTGTGTCCTGACACCTTTCAATCAGAACCAGCAATAACTTTTCAGCAGTTCGAGCTATGTTAGTCCATTTGTTGGATTGGACAGCCTTCACTCCCCACCCATCACTGAGCCTTGGCCACCCATGACCTGTCGATGACTGCTTTTCCTACCTACCTTGAACCACTTCTGATCACTGCAGACTGGACACAGCCCACAGCGGCTGCAGTTTTGTTGTCAAAGTCACTCAAATACTTACACTTCCCCATTTTTCCTGCTTCTAATACATCACGTTTGAGGAGTAATGGTTATTTGCTGCATGATATATCCCACTGACAGGGGCCATGATAACAAGATAGTCAGTGTTATTGACTTCACCTGTCAGTGGTCATAATGTTATGGCAAATGAACCGAACCAGCAGGCTCCAGATTTCCAAAAAAAAAGTATCTAAAAGTTTTGTTAAAAATATATTTGTCCTTCACACGGCGGCTTCTCTTTTCTTCACTGGAATTTCTAGACTTACAGACACTTTGAGGGTTTGAGTTGTGCATGGCTTTTGGCAACTTCTTAAAATTTAAATTTGTTTAATGCAAAACAGCGATATGTTTATGAGAATAAAAAAAAAAAATCATATGAAAACAGCATAAGCAGAAGTACATTTGCAGCACATAGACCTAGTGCATTGAAATGAGGGACACGGAAACTCACACTTCTCAGCATATCTGGAGCTTCTGATGGCCAGTAGCCAGCAGAAACCATTGCTGCACCTGTTCTGGCAATCAGTGTTTACTGCTGTAAACAACCAGCTACGGCCAAATAACATCAGGCATGCCAGAGCACTAATGGGCACACGGTAAGGTGGCAATCACGGGCAGTATCATCGCTATCAGACGCAATTCTTATCTGTGACATCTGCCCTGACTGCGGCATAATATCACCTGGAGGCATGCGGAGGAGCTGTGCAGAGCTCCAGCCCATTTCACTAGGAGTGAGGGAAGGCGGAGGTGGGGGTGGAGTGAGGGAAGGCGGAGGTGGGGGTGGAGGAGGGCGCACCTCAACAGCATCCAAATTCACAATAATCCTTTGCCTTAACTCAGGTCACCAGTGTATGACAACCAGCAAGTCATAATAACTCTATCTCCTGCCCTTTTCTCAGCACAACATGAGCGGAATCCCATAATAAGTTCATTTCCATAATGAAAGACTTTATGGTTGTGCTGGGAGAATGACAGCAGGCATTGTGCCCTTTGTCTTCGCACCAGGAAAGGCGTCTCCGCGGCTGTTTATTCCACTGCTCGGTTTTAATGTGAAGGCAGTAAAATCACGATTAACTGAGGAGGGTTAAGGACATGGAGCAGGGAGTGACCTGAAGAGAGAGGGGAGTTCAAAAATAATGTCGTGTCACACAATGCAGACTAACATCATTTATTCATCTTCTGATTTATTCTCACTTCATCGTTTAGTCAACAAAATCACAAAAAGTATCCTTCACAAGGTGATTCTTCCTTTGCTTGTTTTGTCTCAAGCGAGAACCTGATTATATTAGGTATATTACATTTTAGAAGCTGGAACAAGAAAATATTTATCCACTGTGTTGGCTAAAATGTTTGAAATGACTTAAAGTCACTGGAAGTTTCTCTAAACTTTCCTTATAATGGGTTACGATTGGCCGTGGTTATGCTCCGAATCAATTAAGAAAACAATCCTCTCAGTCTGTCTCAAAGCCAGCCAGAGCCCAAAGAAGCCGGCTTCACTGTGTTTAGGGTAATAAATCAACCCAGAATCATATACATGTTTTAGAATTCATTTACAGCCATTTGTTCCTTTTACTGTCCTCTCAGATCAAATGACCAATCAATAAACAGAATCTGTTTGAATGGGTTCAAAACCTGCAGTCCACTCCAAGCTCCTCCAGGAGCCTCTTCTCTCGTTGGGTCGTCCTGATGACGACGTCCTGGTCGCGATCATTTTTTGGATCGTGGACCAGAGGGTGACTGAGGAGGGCTGGAACACACTGATGGGGCAGGTGGATAAATTAGGTGAGAGTCCGAGTCAACTAAACAAATCACTAAACCGGCTAATCCAAATTGTTGGCATCTCTCTTGCTGCTTTGATTCAGTGTTTTTACCCCACACTCATTACCGGGTTCTTCTGTGTCTGTGAAAGTGTTACAAACATGAAACAAATATAACAAATACATATGTAAAACCCAAATAATTGACCTTCAGACAGTCAGTTTCATAGACGTTTGATTTATATGACGGACTATGAAGAGTCCCTTACAGAAAATATTTGAAGAATCGCATGCAAAATGTGGTTTGCACAATAAACATACTTTGCACATGGTAAACACTCGGATTTGGAACATTTCCATGCTATAATGTGTGAAGTCCGTGTCAATTCCCATGTGGAGGAATTTCCAGGGTTTCATCATGTGCTCTACATGTTGCATTATGCGGCAATGGCTTTCCTACATGTGTTGTTCTCTAAGGGGATGCCAGGGATCCTTTAATAACACTATGACGGTGAGCTGCAAGGCTATATAAGATAGAGCCGTTCTGGTTTGTATAGGTGAAGTAATGAACACACCCTCCTGATTAAACCCCCACGATACTGCAGCTTCATCTGTACAAACTGACCATATGGTGTGTTCGAGCCACGTAATGTGAAGACGGCAGATAAGATCTGTGAAAGGGTGTGTGTGTTCCAGCCAAATGTCTTCCTCTCATGATGTCCTCAGCTCGCTTTTAACTCCAGCTTAATGGCACCATTTCATGGCCATTTACCCCTGCTCATGTGGTCCCAGTGAGTCATTAGAGCCGATTTCTGTGGAGTCACAATCGAGTTATCCTCAGGGGAGCACATGATACTTCAAACACAGCGAAGTGGCACGACACAGGGGTAATAGCAGCTCGCACCAGCACTTGGCAGCGAGAAACATAATATGAGATGCAGATTGCGATGTGGAGACCACAAACAATACGTCCTGCTCAGCCGGCACTGCTGGAGTCAAAATGGTGACAGTCATTTATTTATGAGGGTTTGAAAGCTGGCCTGGCCACTTCCAGAGCTCAACCTGATTCTATATCATCTGTTTATTAACACAGGGAGGGTGGAGGTCTGAAGAGTTCTCTGTGCAGAAGACTCCAAGAAGTGGGCGCTCAGCACATTTAGCGTGATAGACGAGGAGCAGAGGGAGTAAGTCTTCCCTGCAGCAGTTCTGCTGCTGTTTGTTCTGCGAACACGGCCACAGTTAGACTTTGCATTCACCGTGAAAAGCAGCTCGTAAGAAAAGGCATGGTAACACACGGGAAGGCTGTTTTTTTTTGTGCTGGGTTTTACTGTCACTGGTCCAAGAACTCAAGTGTCCTTGATTTGGTACCACAAGTATTTTATAAATCCCTTTTCTTTATTTGTGGACGTCCATTAAGTGGAGTCCTGACCATGGAAACACCTGCTACGCAGGTCCTCCAGAGAGAAACCAATCCAGGCTACAACAGACTATGAAAAATAGTCTGATGAATAAATAATAGTCTTTTTGTCCTCATGGGAACAAAGACGTATGCTGTAGGTACACGTTTCCATGGTCACTGTTCTTCTTCTTTATATTACAACCAGTAGTCGAGTTGTAAAATGAAACCTGGGGGGATGGTGAAATTCTTCATTTATGTGACATATTTTCCAGCGGGGTGTCTGGGGGTCCTCCCCCAGAAAATTTTGTATTTCTTAGATGCAATTTCCTGCATTCTAGTCAATTTTAGGGTGACTTGCTAGCTCGCTGGCTGGCCTCCGCCAGGCGCATTCCCTCCGCGGCGGTGCGCCGCGACTGGCTCTGGGTTGGCTTGGAAAGGCTCGGGGGCGAAGGTGGCTCACGGCTCCGGCCGCGAGATTTACAGCGCCTCCGCCGGACTTCACCGCTTCCGGGGCCGTGGACTTAATGCTCGCTGCGCCCTCTCCCGGGCTCGCCCCCGGCGCGACTGTCGAATTGCGAACTTATCGCAACTTTCGTCCCTCGCTCACGGTAACCTACTATCACATAGGTAATAGGCTGATTATCATAAAGCCCTCCTAAATGTCGAATGGTACTTCTATTTCCAGTGTTAAATAGAAGTAATTTCCACATGCATTGATAAAATGCCACAAGGGATGGAAGAAGGGATGACCATTTTAGAAGAGGGAGGATTTTGAACATTTTTTCCCCAGGGGATGCCACCCCCCCCATCCCCCCTCAACTCGAGTACTGATTACAACCTTATATTAAAAAGATACAAAATAATTAACAATTCATTCTCCTCAGTCCAAAGACAATTTAAAGCTTCTAGTAAACGTTGAGATGACCATCGTCACTGATGGCCAAAGTAGGCCATATGCAAAATATGATGCAATAAGTATCCACATGGAGTTTTTCAATTGTTTGTTTGAAAATAGGGTTAGGGTTATCGAGGGGGTCCTTACATACATTAAAGTAATAGAAAAGACAAAACACAATGGATAGCTTCACAAATATACAGCATGCATCACCCTCTCCTTACACCCGATCGATTTGGGTTAGGAAGAACTGCGCCAAAAAACCCTGTTAAAGGAAAACATGTAAGGAAAGTCGGGAATATTTCCTCCCTCCCAGGACATACAGAGCACACCAACAAAATTGCCATTTGATGACAGAATTTCTGATACATGTAGATTATAAAATATAAAGAAAGAACTTCAGGTGTTGCCAAGCAGGACCTGAACCATAAGGTCTCCTCTCCACCATGGAGACCTGGAAGAGGACAGGCCACAGAAAGAAAGAAGATGTAGATATAGAGAGGAAGAGAAACTCATTCAGCTTTGAGGAATGAACAGAAACAAAAGCAGATGGTTAGAGAATACACCAGTTATTAAAACGCTTATAGTTTATTCTGATTTTCACGGCAAACATGGGCTAGAAGTACCAGGACAATGAACGGTAGTTATGCGGTGGTACGCCTGCTTCTAAATCCCCTCTGTGTGCATCATTCAGTAGCTGTATGAGCTGAATATTTCTTTCCCAGGATGGCGAAGGCATGACATCGTTTTCAGCATCATTTTCACGAGTGGATGGAGTCTGTGGGTCAGTATTTATTGCAAAATCTGCATCTTTTCTGTAGCTAGTGTCGATTTCAGAATGATCCTCACTCCCTGAAGTCAAGCAGCAGAAGTTAAGTGACAATGTGCAAATACTACTGGCCCATTTTTCTGAGCTAAATATGCGAGAGTAGTTTCAAATGTCACTGTTTATAACACAGTGCGTTTATCTTTGCTGGACGGGCCGCTTTAAATCACATTGGAGGCATGAATTAAAGAGTATACCCGCTTCTCCAGGCACCGCTACACCACTGGTTAAGAGATATAATAAGAGTGAGACAATGGTAACAGATGAAACAAAAGAGGCCTAAACTAACCTGAGAAGAAGCAGTAATTGAAAGTCAAGGCGAACAAATGAGTTTTCAGTTAGGATTTAAAGGCCTCAGAGAGAGTCAGACTGTCTGATGTCAGCGGGGAGGATATTCCAGAGGAAGGGGACATGATAGGAAAAGGCCCTGCAGAGTCCGGTATTCTGAGAGCAGAGAACACGAGGTAGGACACGAGATTTAACGAGATAAAAAGAGGTGAGGCCATTTACAGCTTGCCCCCATCCTTTCTATTGCAAAACTTAAGTCCTGCTGCACAGTTATTCACTTCAATTTTTTTTTTTTTTAATATAATCCAGAAATGATGGCGTGTCTACAAAATTGCAGTGTTTAGCACGTCGTCAGGTGAAAGCTAAATGGTAAACGGACTGTACTTGAGCGACTTTAGTCTTCCAACCACTCAGGGTGTTTTTACACTACATATCACATTCACACATCACATTCACTAACAGCAGAGGCTGCCATGCAAAGTGCTCACTCACACACCGATGGCGCAGATGGTGTTTAAATTAGGTGAAGCAAGAGAGTCCGAGTCAACTAAAGAAATCACTAAACCGGCTAATCCAAATTGTTGGCATCTCTCTTGCTGGTTTGATTTTTTACCCCACACTCATTACCGGGTTCTTCTGTGTCTGTGAAAGTGTTACAAACATCAAACAAATATAACAAATACATAATGTAAAACCCAAATAATTGACCTTCAGACAGTCAGTTTTAGAGACGTCTGATTTATATGACGGACTATGAAGAGAAACTGTACAGACCTCTGGAGCAACCTGGGTTCAGTATCTTGCCCAAAGACCCAAGCTGTGCATGGGTGAGCCTCCAACACTTCAACCTCACAGGAACTCTGAGTCCTTCAAACAGCAGTCTTTCTTTGTCTTTACTATGGTGTAAACTTGATGACTTAACCGCCTAATATATATATAATATATGCCTTTTTTTTTTTTGGCCTTTTCAAGCTTTATTTGATAGAGATAGTTGAAGAGTGACAGGAAATGCGGAGAGAGAGATGGGGAATGACATGCGGGAAAGAGCCACAGGTCGGATTCAAACCCTGGGCTCCCACAGCAAGGACTGAGCCTTTGTACATGGGGCGGCTGCTTTTTATCCTTTCTTTTATACAAAGAGCACTTGTCTGAAGTCTTCCTCACAAGTCTTGTACAGCCTCAGTAATCTCCACAAAGAAGGGAGTTCAGGTTGTATGTTGCCTGACAGGTTAGACTGGGGGGGAAAAAAAATCCATATTTACACACTACTGCCTGTAAAGCAACTCTGATTTTAACAGTTTTATTCACATCTGGAATTTTGATTTGAAAGTCTTGTAGTTTCAAACCGAAACAGTGAAACTGACGGGGACAAACCTAATCCCATTATGCTATAGCACTGTTTCTCAAACATGAGTACCATTGGTGGTACATCACCTCCCTGTAGTGGTACTTGGAGGAATCTCTGAAATGTTTTCAATTACAAAAAAGAAACAATAAAAACAGAAGAAATAATAGAATAGATACTTTATTGATCCCTCGAGGGGAAATTTTTATGTAAAGGTTTTTTTACATGCATTTTTACCCGAAATACAACCACACACACACACAAAGGGCTCATAAACATGCAAATGTGGAGAGAGATGGTGGAGTAATGGGCAGCCACACAGAGCGGCGCCCTGAGAGCAGTTGGGGGATTCGGTGCCTTGCCCAAGGGCACCGCGGCAGTCCCAGGAGGTGAACTGGCACCTCTCCAGCCAGCCAGTCCACCTTTCATACTTTGGTCTATACTGGACTTGAACCTACCACCCTCTGGTTTCCAGGCCAAGTCCCTACACACTGAGCTACTGCTGCCCAAAATGAAATAAATGAATTTATAAATATGTTATACTGCCAAAATACTACAAAGTTTCTAATAAACTATGGGATCGCTGGAATATAGTTTAAAATAAGTTTCCATTTCCTGAAATGTTTGGTTTCCATATCCTGCTACGTAGTCATGTTCTTGTCCATTGCATCGCATACACAAGCTCAGATGTGACAAAATTATATTAAGCAGAGGTGAAATATGTGTGTTGGTCATTTGTGAAGTATATTTCATGTTCTGCTTATGTCTTAGAGATCATGACCGTCTGACACCCAAAAGTGTGTCGACTGCTTTTTTTTTTTTTTTTAGAATCCGTCCATCAGCAAGTCTCTGAGTCCCTCACAGCTGCAGGCTGCTGCTCTGTGCCCAGTGATGACCTCTGACCTCCTGCTGAAGGGAGCAAACTCTGCCAGAGCTTTTGGAAGAAATGATCTGGGACAGCTTTAAAACAGGGAATGTGCCAAATGTTTGAGTCAGAGCTGTCTAATCGGAAGTGAAAATGCTTTTGATTGTGTTTAATTGGTTCTGCTATTAATGCGCAAATCTTTGTTTATCGTACGAGATGAATCTTTCTATTTTATAATCACAATCAGACTCAATCAGAGCCGCGTCGGAGGAATCGTGAAGGATGCCGTTTGTGGAAATATTAAAGTTCAATTATGAACATGAAAATTACACCAGTTCCTTGACATTTAGCAAATGCACACACTCAAAATATATACAAATATGAACTATTCATTTTCACAAGTCAGCTGTTTGGTTATGTAATCAGTGTAACATGACATCAGAACAGATCAGTGTTAGTGTGCATGTTTATTTCTACCTGTCACTTCTTCCAATGAGGTGAACTTACTAACATTTCATTTAGAACATGATGAATCTTTGAGCTCATGCTTTATTTGTGCTGTCCCCTCAGACTGATGCTTTCATATGACTGCACAGAGGAGAACACCCTTATTGGCTGATGGCTTGTACATCTATAGAAGGTGTCATATGTGTAACTGTATGTTTATCCTATGCATATTTTTCTTGAACAGAACTGCCCAATGGAACAATTTCAGTGTTGTATCATGTCATATATCATATCATATATCGTATGAACAACAAACTGGCGGAGCCTGGGAGCCGGTCTTAAATACTGCAGGAGCTGATGAGATGATGAGAAGCAGGCAAGGATCAATGGAGGAGTGGTCGGACAATTAGGTCAGCCCAACCTGCGCAGACAGGGGAGACTAAGGGTAAGGTGGAATAGTCAAAAAAAATGAGCTCCTAAGTCCTTTACCACTTTTCCTTGACCTTGATGGAAAACGTCACAAGGTCAAGGAAAGGTGTGAAGGAGAATTCAGGTCATTTCACTCAGTTAGTAAGGTCCCTAAGCAAAACTGACTATTCGACCGCACCCTAGACAAAACAGACACAGAACACAGAGTGCAGGGAAACACTGGGAGACAGAGAAACCTAGTAATCCTAACAGTTTTCCAACAACCCTTCAAAATCAAAAATGGCCTGAGAGGTTTCAGAGTCATTTGCATTCCTGAGAGAGAGAGAGAGAAAAAAAGATAGAGATAATAAAGAATTTTTGGAAAGGTACCGGTGGTTAAAGTCAATATGAGAGGCAGGGTACACTCTGGACAGGTCAGCAGTTCAGCACAGGGCTGACACATAGAGACAGACAAACATTCACACCTACGGGCAATTTAGAGCCACAAATAACCTGCGTGTCTTTGCACTGTGGGAGGAAGCTGGAGAGCCATGCAGACGCGGAAACAACACGCAATCTTCCTGCTGTACCACCCTTACAATATGAAGCAGGGCAGAACTGTTATGATCAATTATTGTATATTGTTGCAGATTATTAACGTGATATGGGAGTCACACAGGGTCAAGCATATGTTTTGAGGTCACTGTAGGCACAGCATACATTGTTACATTACAGGCGACCTTTCCGATCATTACTATGGTAACCGAGTTGAGAGGACAGGACTGTCTCACTCCCTCGACACATGAGGTAGGCGCAGAATTAGGAAGCCTCGCCACAGTCATGAACACTCCTTTAGTTTTTTTTTAGCTGCAGGAAACAGTTCGAGCACCATCATGTGAAGTTGGAGATGAAGTATTCTTATGTGTAACAGTGTCACCATAGTGACAGCATTTCATATATAATATAGATATTCAAAATCATCCACATCATCCGCTCTGTTTGCTGCTTCACAGACTCCGTCTCTTAAATTGAATTCCAGTTTTTAATGGAAGAACATAAAGCTAAGTAGTATCAAGCTAAAAAGCCGGGTCGAAAGTCTTTCAAACATTCAGACAGGCTGATTGAAACATAATTTGCACGGTTGAAGCTATAAAAAAAAATATTGAAAACTGAACTCGGAGAAGATAAAGGCTTTTAGCTTTTACCTACACTGAATAAATACGGTATAACCTTTTCTAATATTACGGTAATAGCTTATTAGTACTATTGATTTCATGTTTAAGGTTGGTGCTTTATCCCATATTTTAAAATCCATGTAGATTTTACGATAAAAAACTGTAATATTATAGTAACATGAAATGTATATGTAAATATTATGTTTTTTACTGAATTATTAACAGTATCTAATATGAAATGCCACTTTTTTTCTGTATTGTTTTGAACAATGATTGTGTCATACTTCATGGCATACTTTACGGTCTTTTACTGCCATGGTTTGGCAGTTTTTCACCATAAAATCTACAGACATTTCTTACAGCGAGACAGCACCTATAGGTGCTTCTGGTCTAAGGCAAAGGTTTGAAACACTTTAAATGCATCTGTGTTGAGAGTATTACAGCGTTAAAGGTTGGTGTCAGTACAGGCCGTGCAGTCAGTTGTGTGCCGGCTTTGTTTTGTGGAGCTAACAGTGAATGACAGCGGCCTGCTTTAGTCTTGATGGTGTTTCTCCTCTCTCCGTTTGATGGGCTCAATTCAGTGAACTCTCCAGGCAAACAACGGCGCTCAGAAGCTGCAGCCTGAATGATGTAGCCATTCAGGTGATTGCATCAACAGACGGCAGAGCACAATTTTCAATCCTCACTCCTGTCGCACAAAATGAAACCATTACTGCCATTGTTAGCCCTTTGTCCAGAGCTGGAATCTAAGTGACATAATGTGCAGAGAGTGACTGTTACATCTACTGCATTTTTCACATGACCCTACCTCGTTTAAGACTCAATAACTTGAAATTAAAAAGTGAGTGGGAGTATGACAGAGTGCCATCGTCTGCCATGTGCTCTCTGAGTGGGAATCAGTGGTGACAGAGTCGGATCTGAGCTCTGTCTCAGCTGACCGTTTGTTGTTATGGTAGATCAGGAAATAACTCAACATTATTCATGTATGAACAGATGCACTCTGTGGAGTAGATGAGCCCTCATCCCATGACTGACTGGGATATTATTGAACTGATTCAAGTGATCACGAAGGTCCTGATTGGATATGTATTGTGATTCTTATTCTATAAGTAGTGCAATTCAATATTTAAAGCAGTAAATTAAGTACTGTAATAAAGTAAATGCTATGCTACTTTCTGCTAGCCAGTCAATTCTTAAACCCTTTAGACAATGGTAGACTTCTTGACTGTCACTCAAATGAGCATCAACAAACAGCTCTATCTCAAAAGCTTTCAAAAACACAACTTCCTCTTTCTGTCACAATCTGATATCAAATATGTGGCGTTTGTCGCATTTTAAACTGAGTTTGATTCAAAAAAACGTCAGACAGAAAAAAACAAATAGCAGTAAAACTCTAGTAAATATATATTTCCTTCATAAGAGCAAACAGCAGTACAGCTACAAAAGAAAAGATATTGACCAGTTTATATGTGGAAGAGTCACCGTGACCCGGTCAGTCCTCTCTGCAGACTCTTCAATGAACTGTCCTCCAGAAAACAGCGTCTGTCTGGGCAGTGAGAGCCGGATAAGTCCTTCTGTTTACTGATGGTGGTTATGTGATGTGAGCAAAACACTTGAACTCACAGTGTCTCCGTGTCTTTCCACGATGCATGGTGGGTCAAGCTCTCCCTCACAACACAGTCTGACAGCTTAGAAGACTGTAAATCTGGGGACGCTTTGTGCCATTTTTACATTTACAGTGGAAACCCACCAAAAATAAATAAATCAATAAAATCATAGATATTATCGTAATGATATAAATTTCTGGTTCTGGTTATTAAAGCCCCGCCCATTTCAAGCCAACCCAACCCATTTCCAGGTTAAATCCCGCCCACACCCAGGTTAGGCCCGCCCACTCCGAGTACAGATACAGATAATTCATATGGTTAACAGATACAGATACAGATAATGCTGTACTCGCTCATCCCTAATGACAACCTAAACTATCTCAAAACAAAGCTCTGGACTTCATTTAATGTGTTTTATTACACTGGGAATGATGGGAATTTTATTTTTAAAAGACAGCACTATAGCAGGTGCTGTGGTGGAATATAGAACTGGTGCTTTGGGGTCTTGAGGATGAAGCATAATAACTAAAATATCAAATAGAAATATCTATATGTATATACCACTGAAAGTTCTGAGTTCGAGGTTCGAGGATGCTGTAGCTGGTGTTGAAGCCAAAGCAGCAGACTGAGTTCATATGTGAAGTTAACAGCTAATAGTTAGTTTCTACAGAGAACAGTAAATACAGTATATGCCTGTAAAATATGAGCACACGTTGCTTTAAGTGAAGTATGTGATATACAATGGATCATTAGTTAAGATAATTATTAATGCTATGCTAACGCTGACCCTACTTCAATCTACATTTTGAGTTAAAATCAATATAATAAAAACTAAAACAGACACAAATGCTTTTTGTTTTTATAACCTAATGTCAGGACATTGGCAGAGGATTTTGCATAAGAATCCAATCCTTGCATGAGGCCCATTGCAGAGCGTTGAGTGCATTCCCTTCCTCATGAAACCTTTGTCAAGCTAAATTTAGCTATGTTAAGTTTGAATCCTGCTCTGGTTTAATTGTCAGCAGTCTTCTTCCCTGCCTGTTGGCACATTGCCGCATTTTTCTGATTATTACAGCTACCTGTAGATCAGTTAATGCTAAGAAGAAGAGGCAAGGGGGTTGCAAGCACTGCTCGATGGTACTATATCCCACACACTGGTCCTTTAACACAGAAAATGAGGCCTGCTCTGTGTTCCACATCCACAGCTAAAGCAGCAGCCGGCCATGCATCACGAGTGTTTGTCTGCCACTTGTGACATTTCCTGCTCTTCTTCAATCCACTGAGTTTTAATGTCCTAACATGATCTCTCGTCTCTGTGAAATAATCAAGATTGATGGCCAAGTTCCAGAGGACAGTCACGACTCGACACAAGTCACATTCTAAATTTATCCCCAAGGTCTTTGCGCTGTTTGAATTCTTTTTTTTTCTTTTTTTGTCTTTGCTGTGGAGGTGGACTGCAGACAGATCCAGGTTTACAATGAATTCTAAAGACTTTGATGCTTCGCATACCTGTTGATGATGATTCACTGCTCGCATACTTTCATCATCAGCCTCACTTTGATGCTTTGAAGTTTCTAAATAGAGGAGAGGAAAGTATTCAGATTAAAAACCAAGAATTGTCATCAGGTTTCACACAGATGAAAACACAGTGTTCATATTTAACAGCCTTTAAAGTCCGTGTGAAGGCAATCCTGAGATTTCTTTCAAAAATTATTAAATATGTTGGAAAATAGTTGCTGAAAACGTGAAAAGACTTTGAACGATATATTAGTGAAATGTGGAGTTAGAGGTTCAAACAGTTTTTCACCAGTTTTCAGTCCAAGATTTTGTGGGCGTGGCTTAAAGGGTAGCTCGATGACACGATGAGGCCACCCTGAGCAGAGAGATAGAGATGAATTCATCTCGCTCAGAGTGTTTCAAAGTTAGTCACGTCATTTTCTGAACTCATCTGACACGTTTCAGTCGCTTCAAAATGGCTGTTTGACTGCTCCCACGAGTGGGCGTGGCTTCAGCACATTCAGAGGACACACCCCCACAGTCCTGGAGCTGAGAATTCATTTTTACCTGATTTTGAGACCTAATTTCATAAACCTGTCGATATTTTGAATTATTCAAATTTGGCTGGGTGATTAATAACACTTTCTTCTTTGGTCTGACAAACTCAGAACACATATTTGTTCTTACTTCACTTCAAGAGTTTCCCAAAACTAAACTGTTTAGACTTTATGTACTGGCCCACATCGACATGTAGATAACTTCAGTTAATAATCCACGCAAAGATGATGTTTGTATGAGTTTGGGATTGTGATGGCACAATATGAATAATTATAACCTGGCCTCTACCAGCACAGGGCCCAGATCCTGCCTGCAGAATTTCAGTCAGAGATACAAGTAAATGAAGTCAATATACTTGTTTAATTAAACAGATGATATGTGATAATTAAGTCTTGATGGAAAGTCTTTGGCGCTTTGACTCTATAGGGCGACACTCTGTAGTCCAGACACTGCTGTTGGTGACTGATGACTCTGCTGAGGCTGATGAAGCTGGGTGAGGATGTGGAGGTGGAGGGCCAAGAGAGAAGGTTCAAATTTAGAAGGGGCTTAATTTACAGAATGTGGCAGAAATGAAATATAATATTCATAAATAAGTATCATAATTGACAGCAGTGGATAATGACAGTTGCGTAAGAGGAGTGAATGGAAAGAGAAATAAACTAATAGTCTTTCGCCAGAGCTTCATTATATTCTTCCTGATCATTTGAGTGTATTTTCATCATCTATATTTGTATTTCACCCACACTCAAGTGTGCCCTCACAAAACCGCCCACAAACAAATGAAAAAATACATTTTGATTTGTCTTTATAAAAATAAACTACGGGTGTATTCATCTCCCAAACTTTTTGTGCCACAGACACACATGAAGAATTCATGTAACATCAGAATTTCAATCATTTCCAGTTTAGATTTATAATTCGTGTTCACATCAACGTTCAGGAAATTATTTCATTGGACATATACAACATATTTTTTTCTGAAGGCTCTGAGTCGCTGATGAACAAATTTGTTTCCACATTCAATGTCACTCAATCAAAGCCAGATTTAATGAATGCATCGTGTTGTTTTGTCAATGCACAATATCTTTAACCTTTCAGTGAACATCATCATTCATCATTCAATGCTTCAGTCCCGTTTGTGCCATCCATCCCACATGACATGAACACAAGAGCCGCCCTCACATGAGCTCCAGAACTGACACCAACAGCGTGCGCATTACTGCAAGATTAAAGATGATTCATGTGCGCCGCACAGAGAATGTTGGTGTGATATGTGGTGATGATGGATAGAAGAACGAGGCGTCATGTTAAAGGAAATTCCAATGAACAAAAAATAAAGAGATGTCCAATTTCAATTCAATCCAATTTTATTTGTATGGCTCCAAATATATAGATCTACATATAGAGCAGGTCTAGACTGTACTCAACAATTCCCACCATGAACAAGCACTTGGCAACAGTGGCGAGGAAAAACTTGCTTTAAGATGCAGAAACCTAGAGCAGAACCTGTCTCATGATGGACGGACATCTGCCATGACCAACGAGACCAACTTGGAATCAGAAGACGGGAGAGGTCGCAGGGTGGCTGGGCTCTCCTTTAGAGATAGGGTGAGAAGCTCGGCCATCCGCAGGGAGCTCGGAGTAGAGTCGCTGCTCCTCCGCATCGAGAGGAACCAGTTGAGGTGGCTCGGGCATCTAGTGAGGATGCCTCCTGGACGTCTCCCTTGTGAGGTGTTCCGGGCACGTCCCATCGGGAGACGGCCCCGGGGAAGACCCAGGACACGCTGGAGAGACTATGTCTCTCGGTTGGGAACGCCTTGGGGTTCCCCTGGAAGAGCTGGACGAAGTGGCCGGGGAGAGGGAAGTCTGGGCTTTCCTACTGAAGCTGCTGCCCCCGCGACCCGACTTAAACGGATAAAGCGGAAGAAGACGACGACGACGGGAGAGGTCGTGGGAGGAGGATGAGACAACATGACGATAAAAGGCAGAACTAATGCTAACGCTAGCCCTGCAGCTAGAGCCTCACCGTCAGTGGACCACAGCTTCAGCCTCCAGGTGATCTTGAAAGACAGAAACTCAGTATTTATGTTTATTCACCTCTGAAACACAAGTACGCTGCAAAAAAAAAATGTCTGTAGATTTAACGGTGAAAAACTGCCAAACCATGACAGTAAAAGACCGTAAAATATGTCATGAAATATGACTTTATTGTATAGAGTAAAACAGTCACAGTATTTCAACACTTTTATTTGTATGGCATTTTATTTGTACGTCTGATGAAATCGTGCTAGCAGGAGGTCAGGGCAGAGTTTTTCCTCATAGGTGGCGATATGTCTGGCTGTTTAGATTGCGTGTCCTTGGTATGTTCCTCCTCCTGATAGTCATGTCTGCAAGGAGGATTTGTGTTTAGTGAGAGCCGGTCCAAACTGAGTCCGTGTTCAACAACACAGCACCCAGGACCCCATTACCAATACCGCTGCCTCTGACCAATGATCCGCAGCACTCTTTTGTTCACAACACATTTGCGCTGAATTGCTCGGTACAGGGCAATATCCAACAATCACCCACCTCTACCTCCACACACACACACACACACACACACACTGCCTCTAGCTTCTTTTCTTTTCCAAACATGCTTCCCACCACTTAAAAGGACTGACATCTACTCAGACAAGCCTGTCATTGTCTGAAAGGAAAACAAAGGCGCCGTGTTTTAATCATATTTGAACGGTGTGATGATCCTCAGTCATTTCAATACATTATCATATTTTACAGACTTAATAAGTAGCACCAATTGTTTAGCAAGAAAATCCAACGACATGTGGGATTACAGGGCAATTATGATGTACTGAGTAAAATGTTTGCAGACACACTTGAGGTATTAAGAGTTATGTCACTATTATTATTTCACAATGAAGGCATGGCCATAAGCTGCACTTGGATAAAAATAAATAAATAAAAAGCAGACAGAGAATGATAACTGAATGAGTTTTTTTTTAAAGAATTCATTTATTTATTGGGTGTCTAACAGATTAAAAAGACAACGGAGACCAGTTATTCATCATGCTTTAGTTTGCAAATGATAAAATAATTTCATCCTGGTTAAAACAGAAAACACAATGAGGGATGTTGAATAGCTCCAAGCAGCAGCAGCATTTCTCATCTTTTATTTTCATGAGACCAAGAAGCTCATGTGTCCTCTGTGCTGCTGTTCAGTGCAGTTTAACATTCAACGTCAAGTGCAAGAGAATTTTAGTCCACCTGATCTCAGCACTGATGTGTCTGTTCAGACACCAGCTCAGTTGGGAAGTTTTCTTGGGTATCCAGGAAATAAATGTCCTAAAATAAAATTAAAATTAGCAAGTAGAAGAGTAGTAATTCCTGATCAGTTTTGAGCTCCTATGATAGAACATGTTTTCCTTCATCAAAAGACAATGACGGAAAAATATGAAATTTGTTTTGAGATTAAAAATGTACTTCTCCCTGAGAACTATATGTTCTGAACAATGTGTTTTCTATTTTTTGGTGTATTGTTTACTGACTGCTTGATAGTGTCTATCATTTTGGTCGCTTTGTTTTATGATCTGAGAGCAGTGCTTGGTTTTGAGCACAGGTAAAAGTTTGATTTTGCAAGAGGATTCAGAGGTTTTGTAAATGGTGCTTGAAGATGAGGTTTTGTGTTTAATGTTTTCAGAGAATGGAGCAAGGCTTCAGAAATTGTCTTTTAGCGATTGAAAAATTGTCACAGCATTGATTGACAGGTAGGTGCTGCTACAGATTGCTCGTTAGAGCACTTACAAGCACTCTGCCTGAGATCGACTGATCGGACGATTTTTAGATTAGCTGGGAGGAGGAAGAAGCAGTACAGCCAATATGGCGGTGGCCAGCGCCGCATATTTTCAACTTCATAACAGCACTTCGGAAACCTATAGGTGACGTCACGCAGGCTCTGTCCATTCTTTGTACTGTCATTGGTTTTGCCCATTTTTGGAATACCTGGCGAGCTAGCAGAGGCAGGGCTACCAAGATAGCAGCGGCACATAGCCACCACTCAGAGCTCCTCAGGAACCTGTGGGTGAAGTCATGGATATAATGTCCATGTTTTATACAGTCTATGGGTTTGGGACCTGTTGGAGGTTCACCCTGCTCATTTGGATTTAACTACCAGTGGCTGCAACTCTGTTCAATATTTAAAACCCTTTTATGAGCAATGAACAACAAAAAAACTGAACCTCGACTTCTAGGGGGGCAACACACATCCAACCACAGAGCTTAAAAAACTATGATGTGTGTATTGTGTGCTGCCAATGTTGAGCGCCCAAAATGAACATGTCCATTTTCACTGACTTCAACAGAACCACACATTCTGTCAGGATTCAGTCTGTACACACAGCAAGAGTCTACCAGGGAACTTTCTTTCTTGAGGGTGAGTACAAGGTAAGCAGACACTCAGGTAAATAATATTTGGCTTGATAAATGGACTTTAAGACATATCTAAAGCAAGTTCATTTAACTGGATCAAAAAGAAACAGCCTGTTTCGGTTTGCTTTTTAGAAAGCTGAAACTAGATTGTGACATTTTAAAATCAAAGACGACATGCAGAGAGAGCAAGATGAAGATTGAACAATCTTCATCTTATGAAGTGAATGTTGAGAGATCAGGTCAGTGACACACAGGTCCAAACACTGAGCGGGCAAACAGGCAAAATCCCAAAACCAGGAGGCAGCACAGACAAGAGGCTAATCTCACAGCAGCCATTTTGATGTGAGAAGCAGGAGTTTCTAACATTGCTTTTGGATCCAAAGCTTCTCTGCTGTCTGTAAGGAGGTGTTTGCCTCCATGTAAGGACTTCCAGGCATCCACAGCTTCCAGATCAGGAGGCTGGATTCATCGGCCGCTTGGCTGCTGGTGATTCCTAAACACCTCTGTTGTCTGGCTTAAGAGTTCCTCCAGGTTGAAGTTTGCACCAACCAGGAGTCCAACGGTAACCTAAAGCCATGCAGCCCAGCTGGCTGCTGCCACTACCAAGCACCTCATCACTCCATCCCCTCACTATCATCGTAGGGGATGCCAGGGTGGAGGTTAAGTGCCGGTCATAAACTATCAGCTCTAAGGTTGGCTGGGCAAGATCACTAGATTCCTTGAACTAACTCAAATGATGCATATAACCCACACTAACAGGTGCTAACAGGGGTCAAATAGTGTGTGCACACCCACACAGACCTGAGAAGTGCTAATCACTCAGAATAAGTGAAACCTGCAGCAGCTCTGACGGCTAAAAGCACTGCAACTTAAGAAAAGGATCAAATCACGCTGGTGTTCTCTAAAGCTGCAGTGTCTCCTCTCTTCTAAAGAGCTATACGTTAGCACATGGTGTCGGGCCTTTAACGAAGGTCAGATAGGAAGTGAGGTCTGAGACAGAGACGTGTCAGTCTGACATGGCATGTTTTTCTTCGCATGTCCAAACTCACGCACATCTGACACAACAGATACGCTTCAATATCAATGCACGCAGCCGTCTGCACCCGTCGCTTCACGCATGTTACATTAGATTAGATTCAACTTCATTGTCATTGAACAAAGTAACGAGCACTTAGACAACGAAATGCAGTTCAGCGTCTAACCAGAAGTGCAGAGTATGTACATATGAGCAGGATATATAAGTATAGTGATGATAGAATATATACAGTATATCAATATGCACAGTGTGAGTTATTAAATAGTGCGTGTGGTCAGCATTATATACAAAATAAACAGCCAGATCTGAGTAATCTGAGTAAGTATGGTGGCAAAGAATACACTATGATATATACAGTACACAGCATAAATGATTATTGGTGTGTAAATAGTCATAAATGGGGGTTCAGTCAGTCCGGGGTAGGTGGGGGTCACCTCCGTACGGAGTTTATCAGAGTGACAGCTGAAGGGAAGAAGCTGTTCCTGAACCTGCTGGTTCTGCAACAGAGGGGCCTGTAGCGCCTCCTGGAGGGGAGGAGGGTAAACAGTCTGTGGCCTGGGTGAGAGGAGCTGTCCCTGGTGATGTGTCGTCCTGTCTGCACACTAATGGAGGACTGGTGTGCACATGATGAAATCAGTCATCGTTCTTTCTTAAAAAAAAAAAAAATCACATCGACAAAAAAATCTTAACAGAACTGTCATTTCTTCCAGAGCTTTCAGAAATCTAGGTCAAAATACTGACCTACAACAGGAACATGTGTATGTTTTATCACTCATGCGCCATCCCTTGGAAATGGTAATCCCAGTGTAATGTAATATTTCACTGTCTACTTTATTTGTGATGTTTTAGGAGAGTATTAACTTTAATTAATAAACGTGTATTATGTGAAGAACGGTAATGCGAGGTGGCAGTGCTATCTTCAGCCCCTTCCTGTCGGGCTTCGTGTGGCCACAACAACATCCACCAGTCAGAGGGTCAGGGATGCCTGTGTGCAGCCTGAGAGGCAAAACTGGAGGCTGAAAGGTCCACGGAACACTCTGGTAAAGGTTATTGCTCTGAACTCGTATATATATATATATATAATAAATGAAGCTGATCCAGATGAACATGTCAACATCATTTGCATCAACGCTCCTCTGTCAGGACAGAGTGAAGCTGAAAAAGATATTCACTACATTTAATTGTCTTTAATATTAATCCTAAATTACATTACAGTAGCTGCTCACTGTCATATAACATAATGCTCATTTTGGGCATTTGAATTTGGAGTCGTCATGTTAGCCCGCGGCGTTGCAGTCGTCAGTGCAGCGCAGAGTGCTTCCTGTCCTGTGGAGCAGCTGACTGCCGCTCCTGACATCTGACAAATAACGTGTCGCCGCAGATGAGTGGCAGGGGGTGTAGATATGAACCCCAGCGATGAGGACATGATTGTCTCTGTGTCGTGTGGTCGTCATGGTTGCCTCCTCTTCATTTCAACAGTGTCTGAGTAGGTGGATGAAACGTTCAATCATTCTGCTGCTGATCACTCATCAGCCCGTCTGTATTAGAGGTAACTCTGATGTCTTTAAAGTACACGTTTGGGAAATCCATTGTGCGAGTATTTTAGAATGTTTTTGACTGTATTATTATTTTTTTTTACCATTCTCACTCAAAAACTTACTTGAGAATTGGGCCTGGACATACAATGCAAGAGAAAAATAAAAATATTATATTGTGTTATATTTATAGCCTGTAGTTTGCTGATTTGATGAACAAATCTTCAACACATCTTCTCTTAACCTCACATGGAATAAAGAGATGTTGGGATGTCAGGACCACAGCTGTTTTTGTGACAGCTAACCACTGCTCACTTTGTGAAATACACAAAAGAACAGCACTGGAGTCACGACTAAATTATCCAAATATGAACGTGATTAATAGATGGGCTGAAACAGTCATTTACGTGTTGGCAGAGAGCAGCAGATTAAGAAAGGGATGGTGTGATTGGGCGGCTGTTCAGTCACCATGTCTTGGCGCTGGTCACACCCGAACCTGGACAGCTGAACCTGGACACGTAGCTGCCAAGTCGGCCATGCTGTGAGCACAGAAGTCCAAGGACAGCCACTGCTTTGAGCTCAGCCACAAAGGGTGCCTAAACACAGGAGAGAGCACATAACATAGCATATAGTTTGACGGTCAACGGTTGACAAACTGTGTCCAAAGTAACTGCAATTAGAAATGAAGTCCTTGTCACTGAGGTGGTGCCAAAATCTCACCAGCGTGGTAAATGTCTTTGTATTCATAGATATATTAGTATGGAGATGTATATATTTAATTTTCACCATTAGTGTGCCCCTCTCTCTTTGCCTTGGAGCATTTCATTTGGAATCGCAGTCCGTCTTCTGCAGTCCATGCTTGTAAAGCTTGAAATAAGAAGGATTTGTATTGGTTAAAGGGCTAGAAGCTAAAGTTTAAGATTACTGGTGGTTGCCTAGCAGTGACTCCTGGTGGACAAAAAGTTAGATACGCACTGAGCACCTGCTGCCGTGCTCATTTACAGCTGCCCCATGAAGAGCCGACTGACCAATAAGGAGATATCTCCATGTGGACTAATGTGTTGTTGTCCGTCGTTAAACCTAAGTAACTAAGTGGTGGTGATCCTCAGCTCTGTCAACGTGGCCCTTCACAAAGTCAAAGTCTCTTCATGCTGTTGAATGTTCGTTGCTGTTCTGTAAATTTTGGCATCCAGGGAAGATTCATTTGCAGGACGTCAAAGGCATAGCTAACCAGCAAAGTCTGTAGCAACTAAACTCCAAGTGTAATGACTCGCAAATCAGTGGGAGAATGCCATGGCTAAAACAGGTACCAATACATCAAGAAAACCTTGAAATAGATCGCAGATATGTGGAAACACCCAACAGAAAACAAGGTTAGGCAGTTTCCACCAGTCTGATGAACACTAACTGCTTGACTCCCAGGATCTCTTGCAGGATCTTGATAAGTTCACTTTGACGTGGCAATGCTCGAGAGGGTTTTCTGTAACCGTCCCAATTGTTCCTGGGAAATGGTGCCGTGCTGTGTATTATTAGAATAACCAGATGTTGACGTACGTAGTTCAGATCAGAACAGGGCAAGTTCATATGAGGACAAAAATGCTGAAGTGATAAACTACTGGCTCAACAGAACAACATGTGCTGAAGGTTTTTATACTGTTACAGTGTTAGGGGAGGACTCGTGCTAAGTATGGCTTCATCTAACCAAGGTTTAACATCGGGCCAAAAAAATCCTGAAACTGGAAAAACTGTTTAACACTCTCACTCCATGTTTAATTACGGCATTGTCTTTTCACGATTTCAGCAGTCGTTTCCCAACATGTATAATGTGTTTTATAAGAACTCTGACTTTCCTTTAAACACTGCCTTTAAAAACATCAAGTCTTCTTCAGATTTGGTGTCTTTTTTTTCCTGCAAGCAGATGTGCTGAATTAAAAGCAATATGAAACAATATAAACAGATCAATATAAAGTGTGAACATCATCCTGCACAGAGGGAAATCAAATTCTGCTTACTGACAGCAGGTCATGTCTCACTTTACTGATCCTGATGTGATCATTTATGTTCTCTGGTGGCATCAATAACTCCAGAATGCTCCGGAGGTGGCTCTCTGCAGCAGGTTGGTTTTAACAGTTTGGTTTTGAGTTCCTGCTGAAATTTAACGTCAGAAAATCTTCTGTTTGTTCTGCTCTGCTTTTGCACCTTAAACAAAGTAGTCGGATTCATGCACTAACTCCCACACACTGCTCCTTTAAGACCGTTTCATTCATCCCGTCACTCTCTGACCTCAGTGACAGGCCGTGGAAGCTGCCAAGACATTTCATCTTCATTTCCCTGTTAGATCATCATTAGACTTTCTTAGAGCGTAATTTGCAACACATTATAACATAACTGTACCGTACATTAAAGTGAAATCTGTCTTTATTTCACAGACTTATTAGACTTCCTTAGGGGATAATTCAGCAAAGGTATCATTTTTTAATATCTAATATTTTCTTTTGTCTGCATTTTAGTCTTTTCCATAAAGCCTGGTCTTACATGGTGTAAAAGAACTCTAAATGTAATGATATACACGCTGCACATCGCTGGGTTTACAGCATAAATGTTTTAAATGTGTTGTCATACAGAGAACATATCAGTATGACACGTCCTGTGGTGCTGCGTGTGCTGCAGGTGAAAGTGTTGTGAAGTGAGCTCGCTCAGTGTGTGCGTTGCCGGATCCAGAAGACAGTCAGTCTCCATAAGTCCCCATGTTCAAATGTCCAACTTCACAACAGAAAATAAACATGTTTACAGCCTGGTACAAAAAACAGTTTTGGTCTCTATAGCTAGCTAGCTAGCTAGCTAGCTGCCAAGATGGTGGCGGCCTGAGTCAAGACACTGAGCTTCACAACGGCTCTTCAGAAACCTGTGGGTGAAGTAACGGAGACTATGTCCATGTTTTATACTTATACTGGAAGATACTCAGCCAGGGTGGCTTTGTAGCATTTCATAAAGTCAGGTCAACGGTACTTTGATAAGTTATGCAGCCAGCTAGCTGTGTTAGCCCTGTTTACAACAACACAACAACAAACAACACCACCTGTATGCAGACCTAGCGCTAGCCTCATGCATTTAACTGCTTTGGTAACAGCAATGGCAGCAACAGTGTAGAGTAAAAAGCGGTACTGACTAAGTATAGTATATTTTGGGTGTAATACAGTGTGGTTTCTAAGTGCATCATAATTTAGGTGAATAGTGTGTAATTTGTTCACTAAAAAGCAACTTATTATTTCTAGTTTTGTGTAATTTGACTTGAAGTACAGCTCGTTACGTCTTCTTTGTGTACTGTGAAATAAACTGTGTGTGTAATATCTGTAATATAAAATACATTTTCCATCCACGACACCCGCTTGTATTATAACGTGTACGAAAGGTCCGTCACAGTGCGGTGTAGTCGAGGTGCTTTTATCTCAGCTGGACATTTCCATCTCTCATGTAACACTGCACATTCATTCATTCTCATTCTGAAGTGACAAGGTTATAAAACACTCTGGATAGATTTTCTCTTTCATTTTTTCATGATTACAACTTTGTGTAATGGTGAAATGAGGAATATGGATGAGGCTGCCTCCTGCACTGACCGTGCAGCTCCCCCTATCAGCGCCCCACAGAGGAGCTGCAACCTTGAACAACCTTGTTGCCGGACGGCGGCTCTCCATTAATGAGGGTAAACAAGGCGATGCTGACAGAATCCAAATGTCCGGCTGTAGTGATCTGTAAGCATCTCACACTGATAACACTGTTTACATAATTAATCATGTTGCAAAATTAATCTCCCGCAGGTGAGCCCCGGCTACATTATCTCCCAACTTAACAGCAGATATGTGCGAACAGGAGCTGGAGTAAACGCGGACAAAATGTTTCCGGAGCTCTTTTTTTTTTTTCATTTCAAAGACATTTCTGTGTGTTTCAATGACGATTTCAGGCTCCACTGGGTCAGGTAATCATTAATCTTCATTTCTGCACTTTGGGATTTGTTGTGACGCTCCCCTCTGATTTCCCTCCTCTCATCCTCTGTTGAAAATGTAGCCGGCAACACAGCCGGCTGTAAAGTTAATGGCAAAAAAAAAAAAATAGAAAGAAACAAACTCTGGGCAAAGAGTGTGTAAAAGCCCGGGAGATGAGAGGTGGTGGAGTTCCAAAGGGGCCTCTGACTCTTTGAATTAGAAAATGGATGAGACAAATATTCACAACACTTAAGATGCCCATATTGCACTGAGGCTATTTTCCCTGTGGATTCATGGATAATTACATGCCCACTGGAGATGCAAAAAGCTTATATGAGAGGGAATGTAATGAAGGAAGATATAAAAGAAGTCATCAAAAGGAATACTTAAAATGGGACCTACAGGAATCAAAAGATTTGCAGGGTAAAATCGACTGCAGCTACTGAAGCGTCCCTCAGGTTGTAGTGTTCTCAGTTAAACTCTTCCTCTTACTTTGGTGAGTGCATCACTTTCCTTAATCACTTCTCGAAACTCGGCATGTGGGCGAGCACTCTTCAAATGTGACTTCTGGGGACGGCATTCATATAATGCAATCCATTAATATACTGTAGACCTGCGTCGAGTGTCCTCGGTGAAGCTTTTAATGTTCTTTGTTTGCTGTGTGTGTCAGAGAGGCTCAGGTTCAGCTCGTCTCGTAGTTTCCGGCGCTGTAGTTTGTGATGGACTCTTGTACATCTGTGCAGTACTGGGTTCAGACGCTGGACGTGTGCTTGTTAGTCAGGCGTGCTGCTCAGACTGTGCACTGTGGAATTATCATACCTTCTTTAAAAAAAAGGGGAAGTCCAACAACAAACATCATGGACTAATACTCAAAAAAGAGTAACTATTGGTTAGGTAATTAGGATTGGTGAAGGAAGTGGTCAGTATGTCAATTCAGATATTAATGAAGGAATCATTATCTGATGATTTATTAATATGGTACAATTGGAAATTCACAGTAACTACTTATGAAATGTGTGTAGCATAGTCCTCACCTCTGTTGGAGAATTCATTTACTTCTGTGATGAGTTCAAACTGAAAAAAAAATTATAATCTTTGTATCGTTCCATTTATTTGAACAAATTTCACAGAGAATCCAGGATTCATACTCATCTCATATAAGAACTGTTAGTCTGCTGCGTACATTCTGAAATGCTGATCGTTATGACTTATTCCCACTGTATCAATATGTTATCTTTACACCAGGATATATTCTCAACCAATTAAAATGATCAAAGCCTCTCTGACTGCAGCTTCTGATTTTTCTTTCTACTTTCATAAATATGAAACTTACTCGGCAGCCAATGAAAGAAACCTTAATGACGTGTCGAGTGACCTCACGCTGTGAATTCTAGTGCTCAGTAATCACATGTTCGTTTGTTAACACAGCGGTGTGTGTCATGCATCGTGCATTAGTCCGACATTAAAGGTCCAGTGTGTAACAGTTATGAGGATCTATTGACAGAAATGTAATCAAATATCCATAACTATGTCTTCATTAGTGTACAATCACCACAGATATGAATCATTATGTTTTTGTTACCTCAGAATGAACCTTTCATATTTACAGCTGCTGCTCCTCTTCCACGCTCATCTGCCATGTGTCTACATATCATATTTTTAAAGTTTAGATTATTATTTAAGATATAAAAAAATGTGACAGGGATAAGGTCACAATGAATACCTGAACATAAGCTATATTCACAGAACCTTCACTCATGCAGTCAAATGATTATTAATATAATAGTAATATAATAATAACAACATAATACAGATGGAGAATTAGCAGAAAAAAATGAATTTGATGATTTTGGTTGACGGCTGCACGTCACTAACAGTTTTTCTGTTTTATGTCTGAATCAAACAACCACGTACGGTTAGGTAGCACATAACTAGCCAATCACAGTGAGTCTACAGCAGTGCTGCTCGTTACAAAAGGTAGTAATGCAAAGACATCGTGATTGATTATTTTTACTGTATGAATGTGTTCCAATTATTGTGTCCACTCCCTGTACTTTGTCTATAAATGCAGTGTGTGTGTATAGGACTGTGCTGTGTGTGTGTGTGTGTGTGTGTGTGTTCAGCACGTGCCGTTCAGGACTGTCTGTGGTATTGACGTATCGAGCTGTGTGCCTTGACCTGGGCCGAGCCACCAAATTGACTCATCATCAGTTTAAAGTATCTCTGAGGCCGATCCTGCACAGGCATCAATAATTCACGTGGACGGCGTGATGATTTTGGGAACAAGTGGTGTATTGATAAACAGAAGTGGTGGTAAATGCCAAACGTGTCGTCCCTGTAACATCAGCCTTCTCTGCTGGTGTTTGAGTGGATCAGGGGGAAATTCAGCTGGATGTGTTTCAAATGACTGATCAATGTTAGATGTACTCTGCATCAAGACACAATGAGGAATGTGGAGGTGGAATGATAGTTAGAGACCAGCTGATGGACATACTGCAGCATTTAACAGCTAAATACATATAGCTGACTTTTTCCAACAGGGGTTGGTGGAGACCAAAGCGGAGCCAAAAGAGAGGGACACAAACATGACCACAACTGACTGATAATGTTGCTCTAAGTCTGCACAGACTGGTTGTGTAGTCTCCGTGACAGGCCAGCGCCACCTTAGCAGTCCTGCCTCCGTCGGTTCCAATCCGAAGTCCAAGATGGGCAAAGAGATGGAGCTGAGGCGGGCTAAATGGATCCTAGTCGCTCAAAGACAACACCCACCTGTCAATCAAAGTAGCCACACTCTTAATTCTGCATAACTTTAAGCCTTAATATCATTTGAACAGGTGAGTTGTATATAAATTCACCCTCAGTACAGTTGTCATGAACGGGGAAATTAGCTATAGAGTCCAAAACTGTTTTTTGCACCAGGCTGTAAACATGTTTATTTCTGCTGTGAAGTTGGACATTTAAACATGGGGACTTATGGAGACTGACTCACTTCTGGATCCAGCCTCAAGTGGACGTTTGAGGAACTGCAGTTCAAACAGCCACCCTCTGACTCCTAAAACATTGCTCCGCTAGTGGCCAAAAATTCCACAGGGTTCCTTTAAAGCTGTTCGCCATTGTTTATTGATTATGTCTAGAATGTTTACATTCTGTATTATCATTATCATTTTATTATTATTACCTTATAGTAAGGTGTTTGCATGTTTTTGGTTATGTTTTCTCTTGTTTTATGTATTAGCTCAGAAGAATCTATGAACCAAGCTTAGCATTCTGAGATTGTTGTACTTAGTGTTGTACAATTACAGTGATGGTGAAACATTTGCTGTTTAGTGTAAGCAGAGTTCCCAGCCAAAACAAAAGACAGTTATTGTAGCTTTTAAATCTTTCCATCTGCCCACTGTTATTATTTATTACATTTATGTCTGGTCCATTCTGTCAGATGGAAATATTCCAGATGCTTTGGGCATCATTTCATTCACATTTCCCTAGAATCCTCTCTGACATATTGCATTTTGTATTTTGGCAAACTTCAGGAACTCCATTAGAATTCTAAAATAAGTTCATGTAGGTCTGAATAAAGTTTGACAGCACAGCAGGAGTTTGTATAAAAGGTGCCAGTGGTCCATCACGCAAAGTTTAATAGATTCATTCAAACTCTCCCTTCATGACATGCTATGTTAATGCTAATGCCATGCTTTAATCATTCACTGTTAATGCACCTTATGAAAAAGTAATGTGGCCGTTGAGTTACTCCACTGACTTTACTCCACTGCGCGTCACGCTTTGTTTCACAGAAAAGACGTGACGTGAAATTGATGTGCGGCTCCGAAGCTCCAAACTGGAATGATGTGCAGGTTGAATCTGCTCCAGGTTCATCTCCCCTGTGAGAATTTAAAGGTGACCTTTGTGTTACGGGACGCACACACTCTGCCACAACTTGTGATTAACATCTGCACTCAGTCCACACGGTGCCTGCACAGCTTGAGCATCATTAGCGGAGAAATATGGAGACAGTGTAAGCCAAAGCAAAGCCTTTTTTTAATTTAAAACTGCACGAGGAAACTGCACATTGGCAGCCCTTTAAAGAATTAACAATTTGGATTTTTGAAGACTTCATTACCCTGAAATCCTGCAAGCTTATGATGAAACGTCTTCACTGATCTATTTATATTTATACACAGAGTTCATGTTTCCTGCAAGCAAGCTGAATTTAACACACTGACATGAAAACGTGCATGGAAGGTGTAATTATGCATCCTCCTTATCTACACACATCATAACCATGCAGGTATCGTGACCAGTTTTGAGTTTGTGTAGTGAATTAATGAAACTTTTTCAGGGAAACACCTAATATGGGCACAAGGCTGAGTAATTTAGCATAGAAATATCAGCGATATATATAAAAGAGGCAGTGCATGGATAACACTGAGCGTCTATGAACTGATTTAAACCCTTTAAACGAACAAGATGCCTTCATGGTGAAACAGTTCCACCCTACTGTAACTGCCACGCCTCTGTAACAGATATATTTAGAAGCCTACTCATCTTTTAGCATGTATAGCAGCCTTAGCACTGCAACGCACTGTCTCCATTTTAATGTCACCGGTTAGAACACTGCATCTTTAATTCCAGTGCTTCGCTTCAGGTCGGCACAGTGGCAGCTGAAATGAGTTTTTTCATTAAGCGTCACATCGACCTGGATCACAGTTTCAAAGACAGCGCCTTCTCTCTGCGGACTGATCATTAATTCTTAATTCTAATTCTGCACTAAACAGCAAACAAACACTCTTGGATTATGTGTTGCAGTATATGTATTTAACATATTCAGTTAAAGCAGAGAACCCCGGTCCGTGGGTCATTTGGTACCGGGCTGCACAGAAAGAGTGAATAAAAAAATATTTTATTGTTTATCCATCTGAGAGACGTTTTATTTTGAAATTTGACCGGATACAGCTGCCTGCGCCTCTTGACACATGTCAGGACGCTCGTGTCGGTCACGTGATCCATGAAACACGTAGAAATGAGTAAAAAAACAAAAGAGAACACAAACGGTGAGTTGTATTTTTTTATGCACTTCATATTTGTTTTTATGCCGGTCGTATCATTTTATTTTGTCATATTTATCCCCCACACCTTGAAGGCTGGACCGTGAAAATATTATCTTACATGAAAGCCGTCCATGGTGCAAGAAGAAAAAAAAGGTTGGGGGTGGCCGAGTTAAAGGACCCGTGAAGGAGAAACTGTGAAATGGGAACATTTTCAGGGAGTGTGGGAACATGATGGACTCTGATGGAGTCTGCAGATATAAAGGTTCATTCTGAGGTAATAAAACCACCATTCTTATTTTAAGGTGATTATACACTAATGAAAGCATAATTATAGAAATAGAGTCTAAAGTATTAAACACTAAAATAGAAAAATCCAACTAAAAGAAAGCCGTTAAAAACACACGTCATTCCATCTGCTGGATGTTTAAATGTAATGAATGATAAAATACTCCATTTACTGATTCATTTCAATGACCAAATATCAAAATAGTTGCAAATATTGTCATATTATTATCATTAACATTAGCATTACTTGGCAGTTTGGCCACAGGTTATGACTAAAGCAGATTTCTGTCATCTAAAAAGTACTGCAGATGTACAGCCGTTCCTGTCCTGATGCTCGTCTGTTAAACTAGTTCACTCAGAACTCACTGCCAGGCTGCATAGAACAACAGAGCGAGCACGTGTCTCCTGTTTCTGCCAAGCTGCGCTGACTCTTTGTGTCTTTTAAGATTCATTTTCAAGTTCTGTTGCTCAGTGGTTTGGGACCAGCCTGCATTACTGGTTTTAATCCTCTGTGGCCTCGTGGATCCTCTCCTGACATTTCTTTAAATACAAACTGTCACACAAATAAATGAATAAAATCAGCACCTCCGCCTAAACTATGCACCAACACTCTGGACATCCCCAAACCAAGCTATAACTTATTTCACTTGCTGTCTTGAGACTCAGCTATTTAGACTGTTAAATAATATTAGTGTAGCAGCGGTGCAATGCCATTTTCTGTTGGAGCTCGGCTCCAGTGATCCAGTGATAAGGGTGTTTTGTTTGAGTGAGGAAAACTGATGTTGTACTTAAACAGCATTTGCTGCAGGAAGCTGAGGCTTTTTAAACACAAAATCTCTCCACTCACGGCCACAGTCCCCCCACCTCCCCCCCGAGAGATCAGCACAAACCCACTGCGACGGAGTATATAGACAATCACAGCAGCATTTTAATTTGCCCCCTCGATATCTTATTTGCGAAGAAAGGACCCCGGAGGGGCCTCAGCCCAGAAGAGCACACAGCATTATTGAACCAGCCAAGGATCACATAAAGGGCTTAGTATTGATGCAGGCGGGGCGGAGGGGTGACACAGAAGTAAAAGCCTGGCTGGGGGGAGACAGAGAAGATGAAGGAGGGGTGGAGGTTGAAGAGGGATGAAGCATCTGAAGTACAAGATGTGCTGTGGGGAAGGATGAGTCTCTGCAAAGAAGCAAGAAGAACAAGATGGTGAAGATGAATGGATGGTTTGGTAAAAATAGTTCTTCAAAGCGCCTCAGAAAACCTCAGAGAAGATTAGTGATGTTACCTCTGACTTCTCACAGGAGCACAGCGCTGTGCTTACATTAACGCCTGTTAGCAGCTTTTAAGTCATTCACTTTACTACATGAATCGTTCGTATTCAGTCCGGTGAGGTGAAGGACTATTTGTAGGGCGGCTAAGCTAGCCCGAGTTAGCCATGCAGAAATGTTTATCATCTAATAAAAGGCATTTAAAAGCTGCTGAGTGGATTGGGTTTGGGTGGAGCGGGCGGGGAGCGCTTGGAAGTTAGCTTCATTCAATTTCTTTTTGGCTAAGAGCCAGAGAGGGAAGCCCTATAGATGGAGTCAGATCCTGCAAATTAGTAACCGCTCCTCATAATGCATGTTTCTATTTCACATTTGAAACATGCGCCTACATTTATCGAATCATAAAAATCTGTATGCGCACACACACTTGGTCAATAAAAGCTGATTCTGATCCTCACCAGATGACTATTGTACTTCAAACCACTGAGCCTGCATGTGTTTACAGTCTGGCAAGCTGCACCATAAGAAGCGTGCATGCTGCAGGACTTAATGTTTGACCACAGAACGAGAAGGGACGTGTTGAGCATCTTTAATGATAGCTCTCATTTTTCTGCTATGAAATGAGCATTTATGTTCTTGAACTGTGAAATATGTTAGCTAAGTCTTTCATTTGTTTTCTGTTACGTTTTGGAAGTATTATGTTCATGATTTTTAGACCGTTAGTTGGTATAGTGTTACGCATCTGGCGAAACATGGCCAGCACGAGGTTTTTAATGTGTTGTGTGTTGTTGCTAAGTGCTAACTGTGTTTGTGTGTTAATTCCTACCTGTCTAAGATGTGGAACAAGGAATGTAACCAACAGAACAATTGACTAATAATGTTTTACAGTGTGTTTATTTCTAGTACATTTAAAGCTGATCATTTAAGTTTGTTTATTGAATAACCATTTACATAAGTTACCTGTAAGAATGTCAAGATAAATGCTTGTTGACCTACCTGTAAAAGAAAGGATCTTTTGTACCTATGTAAATACTTAATTTACATAGATTGATTCAATACAATAATTGATTCTCAATGAAGCTGACTTAAAGGAAGCATCGTGTCCGAGCGTCTGTATCGATATCGCCCCTTTTCACGGTGTAATGACAGCACTGGAAAGAGTACTGCGGGTCCGGCTGTTTTCAGCACAATGTGTAAATATCTGGTTGTTTATGTTCGACTGAGTCTGAGAAACTGCGAATGCAACTTTCATATAAATTATATCAGTCGTGTGACAGGTCTAAGTAGTGGGGGGGAAAAAAACAACAATAAACACTGCTGCACAAACTCAGATACTCTTCTCATTAGATTAAATTATGTGTTTATATCCACATGATGCGTTTGTGTTTAAAAAACCCCCACCAAGCATTACCCTGAGATGCTTTGTAATATTATATCATAGTAGACTATAGCTGGAATTCCTGTGCTCATTTAAGAATAGTGTATTGAATTTGCTTATTCAAATACAGGGCAAAAGTCAGGCTCTAATCCTTAGTTTAAGCCATACACTAGAGCTGAAAGCCATTAGAATGGACAGGTTGCTGACTCAATGCCTGCTTAAATCACCCAGGTAAAGCCTTGGCCGTCTGTTTCGTTTTATAGGACAGATACATCAGTTTAAGCAGGTAGAGACCAATCAAACTACTGACAGACAAGCGCAAGCAGCCAGGCGCTGACTGCAGTTTGACAGGAGGAGATACCTAATCATGAGCCGACACATCAGCCTGAGATTTAATATTCATCTCTTCCATATTGGTCCACAGATTATTTATCTTCAAACTTTATCTGCAAAACTTGTTTGCAAAGATCAGCGGACACAGCAGACAAAGCAGATAATACTGAAGTTCAGAATGATTCATCTCTTTCAGACGTTCCTGTTTTTTTCCCAAGGTAATTATCTTTTGTTCAGTGTACACAAAATCAAATTACAATGCGCCGTGACGGGAAGAAACTCATTTTCAAGGATTTTTGTCCAGAATTTCAAATGATGCGCCAGCTTACCCAAACTAAACCTCAACAAAAGCCAGTTAAAACTGTACTTACTGTATAATTACTATCAGGCAGAATCTTTCATTAGAAGAACACCCACACAACACACAACTAGTCTAGTGAACTAGTGACCTGTACTTTTATGCTATATTTGAGAATATTTTCTCCCAATTAAAAATTCCCGTTCAGGAAATGTGTCAGGAAAGAAATTAACTAGGAGGGAGTTATGTGGATTTTCTATCGCCCAAGATTTTATACCCACACAGGTGAGGGTACCCTGACCAATTACTAGCACAGTGACCATCTTGACCGTCCCCATTATCAGCACTGTCAATTGTATTCCAATGCTCAACCAGAAGGCACCGATGCAAGAGACTGAACTTAGATCTCTTCAGTGCTCGAGGACAGTAGGACGACTTCAGTAGACAGTCAAGACAGAATGGACAGCTGAATGATTTGCTCTTCACTCAAAGGCTTGCATGCAGACAGGTAGGCAGTTTCAGGTCTGGGTTTAGGTGACAGAAAGTGCAACGAAAGCAGAAAACACAAGGTAAGATGGGAACATAACTAGAACAAACTCACCAAGGAACAAAGGATCTGCGCTGGGATGTAGTGATGATTCTGAAGTGGGAACATACGACAAGGAGTAGGGCAGTCAGATAATGGAAAAAGAGGGAAAGTCTGAGAGCACCTGGTGGATGGAAGGAAAAGGACAATAAAGGAATCTGGGGGAACTGAACTGTGGCTGGAGAGAAGGGACTGTGAGTTAAACTGTGACAGGTTTTTACCTTCAATGCCATTCAAGTCCCTGACCCCCAGACAATAGCCCTTGTACTAGAAGGATTTGTAAATTTGCTTTCGTGGGGCCAATGAAGCCATGCATACTAATTTCTGTGCTCTTGCCTGTCAACCCCCTACTTAGTAGGCAGTCCAACCAACAAGTAGCAGTCCAAGGTCCAGCATAATAGAAAAGCTCTCCACCACATTGTGTTTGTTGTAAGTATCACTTACCAGTAACTGAACCCCAGGGCTCTGCAGTGGTGACTAGACGTTTACGCTGTGTCACCTGCATCCTCAAGAACCTCATCTAATGCATATTCTATTTAAAACTATCACTGTAATGGCTTTACCAAAGTTTGTGTCAATCCATTCGGTACATGTCTAGATATTTAATCGGTTACGTTAAAGATAAACAGATCACATTTTTCAGGGGAACTCAGGGAATCAGCAAAGTCCTAAGAATCCTCAGAGAACCTTGAATATCTGCACCAAAATCCATTGCTGTCCATTCAGTAAACAAAACAAAGATGTCAACATCATGGTGGCTCCGAATGAAAAGTAAGGATGCCATCAATGTCTTTGGGCTCCATTCTTTGGGGACCATGAATGTCTGAACCAAAATCCATGATAATCCATCCAGTAGTTTCTGAGACATTTCATTCAAAAGTGTTGGGCCAACAATAGCACGACTAAACATGTACATGTACTGTATAGTGATTTCCAAACTACCTAATTTACCTATCAAGCAACATCCTGTGCTTCACAGAGAGAATGCCTCATATTTGAAGCCAGCATTCCCTCCTGCCTCATGTATACCATAAAGCAATCAAAGCAATTAGAATTGCACCTTTCAAACCCAGTCATGCAGCACAATGTAATTTCCTATGTCATCTTTTGAATGCAATCCATACAATCCCTGTACTTTTCTTAACTGCCAATGATTGGTTTTGAATTATAAATCTATTTTTGAAATAGCCTGAATGTTATAGACATCTAGTTTTAAGAGGTTGGAACACGTGTCATCCAATAAAAGCATTCCTGTCACAGCCTGCTCTGCCCCTCTCCTGCACTGCTGCTCAGCCACACCCCTCGTCAGCTGAACTGCTTCCACCTGCTGCTCTCACCTGCTCACAATCTCCAATCAAGCCAGTGTATATGCAGCTTCACCACTCTCAATGCTCCCATGCCTGACTCCCCAGCACTTGTTCCCAGACTGCTTACCTGGTATCGACCCAACTTGCCACCGACCTTTGCTACACGTCTCTGCCCCGGTAAATCCACCAGCCTTCCGTCCCTGACTACGAGTATTGCCTGCCTGTTTTCCTGCTCCTTGCCTGCCTGTGGCTGGGTGGCATTCAGCCTGTTCCTGCTCGGAGAGGAGACCCACCATGGCTGTTCTTGTGATGTGTCGGTCACGAACGAGTCGGTTCAAAGAGCCGGCTCTTAAGTGAATGATGGGAGCCGGCTCCCGTCCCTCCGTGAGCTTTTTTCTTTAGGAAAAGTACCTGTGGGCGCTGCGGGCGTTGGCTACAGGTGTCACGTGCATGCTGTGTAACCAATCATGTGAGGATTGACAAGGATCATACCACCAAGCAGGAGGGGCGGGGGTGCGCTGAAGGAGAGAGAGGAGTGAAGACAAGACAGGAGTGCGGTGCAAAGATGAGTGACAGCAGAAAAAGAAGTAGTATTTGGATGCATTTTAACAGTTGTGAAAACATGAAGGCACAATGCAGAATTTGTAAAGTCAAGCTCTCATATCGAGCAGGGTCCACAAACAACCTACACGGACATGAGAACTGTGCATCCAGCAGTTCAGTTGGAAGAAAAAAGGCAGGCTAGCATGCCTGCTTCTGCCAGTGCCACTACTCCACCTGTTGCTGCTGCTGCTGCTGCTACCCCCATGCATCAGGTACACAACAACAACAACACAGAGCTCTATAAGCCAATTTATGTCAAAGGCAATAACCCCAGCAAGACAGAACAGAATTGATGAAGAACTGGCTAAAATGATAGCAAGTGATTTCCGATCCTTCTCATTTCTATCGCTTTGTGGTTCTTCAAGCAAGTTAGTGCAATCATTGCGTGGTTTCAGAGAGTTACAAGGGATTTTACAACTGTAAATGCAATTGGCTACAGCAATTTATTGAAACTGAAGTGATATGTGTTCAAATACAAATCACAAGTCAAAACAGCGCCAAATTTGGCTGAATTATAAAAGGCATAAGTGGTAAAATGAAGAGCCGTTTGGGAGCCGAAAGAGCCGGCTCTTCTTGGTGAGCTGAGCCAAATGATCCGGCTCACTACAAAGAGCCGGAATTCCCATCACTAGCCTGTTCTACTGTCGCTGACTCCGTCTCAAGGTCCGGATCCTCACCCAGTCCTCATCTGAACCATAGTCCAGCCAGAGTTTCACCAGCAGTGAGTTTGCTCCATTTCCCCCTCATCATCATCATACTCGTTGAGCCTGTTGAGAGCTTTTGGACTATTGTCTCCTCACGAGTCCCACGCATCCATTACCTGCCATACTCACCTGGATCTACTCCTCTGTCACCATCTTCTGGTTTGTTGTATACCTGTGATAGTCTGCTGAATGAATAAAGACTGTAAAGGATACTTGGTTCATTGGTGCTGCTATTAGGTTCATTCCATACTTGTTACAATTCCAAGTTCCTAATGCATATGAATGTAAAGGTACTGTCTCTCCCAAGGACACTGAAACTATTACTTCACCATGACCAAATTACCAGTTTCTCTTTATTTCCATTAGAGATAAGTAATTATTCACTTGGCGCTGTAGCAATCTCACATCTGTATGAAGATATTACATTTCATTCCTAACAAGATGCATTCAGACTTTTATGCATCTCCTCCTCTCTAGGAGGAGGACACTAGTTTGAAATACTCGTCGACAAAGCAAATCAATATCTAATTACAAGCCGCACATTACGGTGCTTCGACAAGGGAATGGGAGAGGCCTTCCCTTCCTCCTTAAACCAAGGGCTCAATAACACCTTGTAGATTATTTCTTCACCCATCATTTGCATGCTGCCCCAGTAATGGCCCCTCACTTTGAGAATCTATTACCATTTTTTGCCTTAAAGTCAGCACTTTTCAAAGGACGGAGATTTGTCTTGCTGCGGTCTATCACTCAGCCTAAGCTGCATTCGATTTACACCACAAAAAGGTAATAACGTCGCTACTGAAGGTATGTTTGTCTTGCAGAAATTTAAGTGCCTTTCTCTGGCTCCAATTGTTTAACAGAGGGCTAATTTTGTAAGGATGAAGTGAATCACAATGACCTATCTGCACGTGACCTATCTGCATATGTAATGTTGTATTTAACAGTGCTATTGCAAGAGGATGACTCACTATTGCCGCCTTTACAAAGTTCTTAGGAGCTAGCAAAAGGAGGGGATGGAGGACCATCATTGTAATTGACATAATTCAAGGAATCTACATTTTATCTACTAATTTCCTGTTTTCTGTGGGCCTTTAATATGTGTGAAAATGTAATTGCCATGGAAAGCTCCTCTCTTAAACAGTGCCTGAGGTGATAAGCTCAAGTGTAATCAAATTGCCTCTAGATGGGCCTGACCAGACGGCGATCAGCATACTCTCACAGGGTGATAGCTGTCAATCCATGGGGGATAACTATTACATCTGCTGGACTAATTAAACAGTTGGGAAGGCAGCAACACTGGATCTAACAGAGTTCACTAAGCACTTCTTAGCACATGGACCAGCTGTGCAGAGCATTGTTCTCTTTTCAAAGCACCTCATTCTGGAAAAAAAAAATTAAAAAATAGGAGCGCTGAGGTAAAGGGCAGATAGACCACTGTCCTCAAAATTACATCACAAAGCATGTCCACATAAATTTCAGTGCAGGCTGCAGTATTCATAACACTCCTGTCACCTACCTGACCATTCACTATTCTTAGAGCTTTGAGAATAGTAGAGCTAAAAGTGGAGTCAAAGTCAGGGTCAGAGGGTGCGAAGAGAAAGCTCAAGACAAGGTTCAAAAGTCTGGCAGCACATATGTGTTTAGTTCTTTAAATTTTGATATTTCACGTGTAGAAAGGGACATATTGGCCTAGTGCTGGTAGAGAAGAGTCTCTTAGAGTCTTAAGATCAACAAAAACAACAGCATATTTTATGGAAATCACTTTGTATGAAATGCAACTTGTCATGCAAATTCAACTGTCAAGACAAAATGTCAGAGGATCACAAACATCATTAGGGATAACCCTCTGGGGAACAAGAGAACCGTATCAACTGTCAGAGCAATCTGGATGTAGCTGTCAACATGTTGCTCTGAACAAAAGTGTTGGGCAGACCGACTGACTGCCTGAAATTACCGCCCTCATCCTCCTCTGCTGCTTGTGGATAAAAATTACACCCACACCACAGCCATAACCATACCCCACCTAAAGCTAAGAGTTTAGTTGCCTAACCCTAACCATAGCTTTCTTGGTTTTTATGGTTTACTTGCCATAAGCATAACATGTCCCAAATATAAACTGTGACATAGTTGCCAAGATATTTTAGAATTACAGAATTTTTGAAATAGATTTAAATTGGAGATTATTGAACATTATTGTTCTTGTCTGGTGTAACTATGGCAATTCTAGAGCTGACACCTGCCAGGAGTACTGACCTCTGGGCATGCATGCATTTATCAGACCCTAAACCTTTGCTGGCTTCCTCTCAACGTGCTCCAGGCCACTCCGGTGACTCTTGATAACCTTGAGCTGATCACTGGCCCTCATGGCAGTGTCATCTCATCTGTCTGCCTTATCAGCCTCTGATGGTACTTCCTGAGCACGGACCATGGATAACAGGGACCTGGGGTTTGATTTTTGAAAGGGAGCCTGAGAGTTTAGCAGCATTAGCTAACACTATACTCAAGGGCAAAACTGAATGTGAGTGCACCTGAGATGTTAGTTTTATGTCTGCTTGTGTTTGTTGCCTCCTTGGACTTGCACATATGTCCTCGTTTTAGCATTGTCACTGTGTTTCGGGATCTCATCCGTTACCTTGGACAGTAGAGTGAGCCACAAAAAACAAAACCCAAGTTGTAATACATCGCGGTCTTACTTTAAATCAATTACAAGGTCAACTGAAGGGCAAGACTGCCACTAGAATTATTTATTACCATATTTTGGAGTGGCTGGTGTAGGAGTGAGACAAGCTGCTGGAATGACTCATGCTCTGTACGCATCACGAGTCTGACATCTAAAACACACCAAGACGCCTCAACAGACATCAAAGAAAATCAATATCATTTTACTCGATGATCTATAGACATATCACTTTATTGAATGTAATTACAGCTAAAGACTACCTCCTTTAAAGAAACAAATGAGACACAGATGTGACGTGCATAAATCTTAAGAGTAACTTAAATGACATTCTAGCCTCATAAATCCTTTGCATCTGATCGACCAACAGCCAAAGGTCATTGTAAACCTCTCCTGAGCAGCACCAGGCATAAGAGAGGGGACATAGATATTTTTGACATGTCCAATAAGTCACCACTGTCAATAGAGAAGGTATATAAAGTTCACACAATCCTTGCTGAGGATTAAGCTGGGTACAGTCATGTTTGGACGGCTCCATCTATCAAGCACTAAAAGTGAAGCAGATATGCATTGGGTCATCCCTCTCCTTGTCACGCCATAAGAGTAGGCGAGTGTGTACATAAATCTTCACCCTGTTTGCCACAGAGAATTAGCTCGACGCTTCGCAATGATGCCACAGCAACAGACGCTTCTCTTGATATTTATAAATTGATGATTATACATGCTACATCATCTGATTATGCATGTCAACTGCTGCTCTCCAAACACTGACTCGGCCTAGCCATGGAAAAAGTGTTAATCTGGGTAAATATCAAATCCCCTGTATGTACACTATATGATGTATTATACTAATTATATACTCCATGCCCTTAGACTCCATTTAACCAGACGGTACATGCCAAGTGGTAAACTTATCTATTATACAATAATGGTGTCTACACCACTGTGGCACTTTTGTATTAGCACATCTTAGTATTTATCCTGGTTGGTTAATGTAGTGGAAAAAAAATCATTTAGGATGTGCAGATGCTCCTGCATTCAGATAGTATTCAGCAAAGCATAAAGAATATGTTAAATGGTGTTCATTTTGTTAAAATGGATGAAAACATAACCAGATTTATCAATTATGCCTACACATTGAGCATGTTTGCATATGTTCATTTCTGCAGACAGAATCAAAGTGAGGAAGTTTTTTGAACCACTCCGGACCAAGTATATATAACTCAAATCACACCAACCCTCTTGTCAACAGTGTTAGCGTGTTTTTGTCAGCTGCATTATGATAGAAATCAAGAGGACCAGGTAATATATTCATTAAATCCTTCATGACTTTAGTTGTTCTGTTTTCTAGTACACGACAGTCAAGCCGCTGCCAGCATCGCATCCATTGAAATGCAATTCGCTGCACTAAAGTGCTCAGTTGTCTTAGTGCATTTTTTTTTTGCAGTGAGAGATGAAAGTTGACGATTCAGTCGGATGTTCAGAATGGAAATGATTAGAATTGTTGAACCGTCAAAGCATATAAAGTTCTTGTTCTTTTCTACCATGCCCAAGTTTTTCTGAGTAGGAAATGCTGCAGACAATTCTCTTGTTATTTCTGATAATTTGATTTAAAATGAGGTGAAAGTACAAGGCTGCAGACCAAACAGTGAGTCATCAGAAGACATATCAGACAGGTACATGTGAGAGTTAATGTAGAACTGTGAGGAACGTCATAGGTGCACTATGCAGAATTAAACTCAAATGGTTCGTTAGGGGAAAACCAACTTTTAATGAAGATACTGAAGTCAATAAAGATTGATAATTGTGGTTACACATCACTCCACAGCCTCATAAGTCGCAGGGTGTAGTTATTAGCCAATATTACAACATTACTTTTATTTCATAAATAAATCCAACTTCACATTAGACTACAGCTTTTGTCAACAAACAGTTAATCTTATATATTATATATTCTGGTGAACATATTAAATTGAAATTTGTTTATGTGGTACCAAAGCATAACAGAAGTTATCTAGTGACACCTTCAATACGTCAATTCTTTAACGTATTATTTACGGACTCAACAATTCCCACCATGAACAAACACTTGGCGACAGCGGCAAGGAAAAACCTCCTTTAAGAAGCAGAAACCTCGAGCAGAACCTGGATCTCGATGGGCTGCCATCTGCCGTGACATACAAATGTTTGAACATGAAGAGCATACAAATGGACAGTCAGTATAGACTGCGTAAACATGTAGAAATGATGCCGTTTAAGCAATCGAAAAACATGTTGTGAACTCTTCCAATGTATTATTTTTAGTTCAATATTTTGGTTCAGCACTCAAGGGGTCAAATAATGAAATAAAAGTGTTCACCTCTGTAATATTTTCTCTGTCTGGACATGCTGGGTTAGGGTTAATGATGCTGTGTGTGAATTCCTATAAGAGAAATCCAGTTTACCTCCTTCCCCAGGTCCTGCTGCTGTGGCTACAGCCCACTGGTTAATGTTACACCTAATAATAGCACTAAATAATGACATTATTGGTAAAAAGTGGCACTGACAACCAATCCCGGCTCACTCTGACGTGATTTAGCTGTATTGTGTGCGGCAAACACAATATTAGGCCCCTTCACAGTGCGCTGCCCCTGGCATGATGACTGACCTTGTTATCGCCAGCTCTCCTTGGTTTTTCCCAGCAAGCCTAAGAGAGTTCTTCTAGTCAGCACTTCTCACTTTACACACACAGTCCATTCACAGCTCCCCAAGTGAGCAACCGGGGTTGGATGTCCACGTGCACAGTTCTCTTTCTTCATTGTGTTGAGAGTGAGATAAAGGAGAGCATTATCACGCTCTCATGCACAATAATCACAAAGATGGGGTGTGACTTTGTTAATTTGCAGCAATTAAGTCCAGATCTTTTAAACATGTCCAGAACTCCACTTGTTCATTCCTAAAGCAGAGGCTGTTGTAATCTTTAAAGGACCATGTGCAAAGATTAGGTTTGTACAAAACACTGTTAAAAGAATAATGCATAGCCTGGTGCTAATTCTGCTGTGATGCAAACTCTCTTATTCGCAGAGGACGTGCTTGATTTCTAAACAACTCCTTTAAACGACACCGCGACTGAATTATTCATAGCTTATGAAATGTCATTTTGGCGCAACAGATGCTGAAGGAGAATTTAGTTGCATCTCTGCAATACAGGCTCGTCGTCTGAGATGCAGCGGCGGTCAGAGTGAGTGATGCAGAAATGATTAATGTGTGCCGGTGGAAGCTGCAGTGATAGCACTATGGGTGTTGATCACAGGCAGCGGATGATTAACATGATAGAGATGCACCCAGGAAACAGTTTGTCCAACCCAAATTATCTTTGGTCTTAGATACAGTCTGATTTAAAGCAGCCTATCAAACAGTTACGTCACCATGCCCTGGGAAGGTAAATAGTTGCCAGAGCGTTTTTCCATATGCTTTTGAATGTGTTTTGTAGCCGAGACAAAGCGAGGATGCTGCTCTCACTCCTGGAGGCACCCACACTCCACATGCAGAGGGGTCAGTCACAATCCGAGGGAAGGAAAAAAACAAAACGCTATGTTCAATCTTTCCCACTAAATTACCTTGGCAGATATCAAACAGAGTCCTTCACTCCTGCTGAATGATAATTGTAGCTGGCTGCCAGGACCAATACTCTGGGGGTCATCTGTGGCAGAGAGGCTGGATGCCATGAAAGAATTACCGCCTCTCTCTCTCTCTCTCTCTCTCTCTGTCTCTGCTTCTCTACTCATTTTATTTCCCCCTTTGCTTTTTAAACATGCAGCATGGAAGGCAGCTCAATAACAATCATGCACCCGACTATTAAAGAGAAAAAGAAAGAAGAAATAAATTGAATATTATATTCATAACTATGAAATCATAGTTATGAATATAAAAACATTGTGTTTTTATTAACATAGAATAAACCTTTTATATCTTATAGAGGGAGCAGGTCCTCTTCCAAGGAGTCCGCCATTTCGAACCGCCATGTTTCTTTATGCTTGAAAAGGGAGGGTGAGGCGAGCAGTATTCAGTCGGGTGCAATCTGCAACTTTACCACTGGATGCCACTAAATTACACCTTTAAACGAATAATTAGACGCCCAAAATTGATGTGGAATATATGGTCTCCACAACCATAGTTTGGCTAAGTAACCTTAAACCAGAGCACAGCGATGCTAGCAACTCTGAGGCTGTACTTAGGCACTTTTATGCTAACTGCTAACATTAGCATGCTAAACTCTTTTCCCCCTTCAAAGCTAATTTTTCAACATTTGAAAATAACATGGAATAGATTCTCTTTAGGACGATGTGGGGACCAGGTGCATGTGTGTCATTGTGGTCCAGACCATTAGGAGGACCAACAGCACTACAAGCCGACATTTCATCATCGGTTTTTTCCAAAAATATATCTTCAGTCTTTTATCTGCGCCACAGGAGTTTGTCAAACACTCACAAGTGATGTTATTTCCAGCTAGATGACATCATCATTTGTTTCATTTTACACTTTTGAATGATGTCCTTCACTCTCGTGTTGAACTTTCCCTTGCTGGGAGTGCACGCAGGAAGCTCCATAAATAACTGTCAAACGTGACTCTGAGGAAAGTGTATTTTTAGTCCCTGTCAAACTTTCAGCAGCGTTCCTTGGAAGCATCTTTAGTGAACGTAAGTGGATGTGAGGGCAAAAGCTAAAGGATAGAGTCACTTTTTCAAACAACGGTGACCAGTGACGAGTTGTCCTCGAGAAAGCCGGTGTTAAACTGAAAAAAATCTCCTGTGGTGGCTTTTACAAAGTACTCCTGAGCCTTAAAGGATCCCAGAAACCAGAGAGGCTTGTCAAAACAGGATCACAGAAAGAAATCACAGAAACTTTCCGTCCTTGTGATCTGGATTTGCATGCCACTCACGCAGTCACCTTTTAGATTTCATTTTCTCCCATATTTAGCCAACTTTAAGTTGAGTCGACAGAATGAAAAGGGACTCTCATTTCAAATATAATAGGATGAGACCCTTTCTAAATGGCAAAATGAATCCATGATCGACCAGCGGCACATTAGTGCTCACATATTCAGTCCCGTAACAAAGCCTGAAACCAAACGTCCATACCTGTTACAGACACAATTTATACACATCAGTTGTTCGCCCCGGCCGGTCGATAGAGAGCTCAGGATCACCTTGTGACATGTAAATGAGGGTCCTTTAGTGTCACAAGACAGGCAGAGCTAAATGAGCCTTATGATTTTCCATCACTACCCACCTGATTCTGACGGTCCCTTTAGAAACCTCAAGGCCGCTGCTGCTGAAAACTCATTATGCTGCTGCAGAGACCAATAGACTATTGATGTAACACCTTTGGCTACCTTTATTTAGCTGCTTTCCACTGCTATTGTTTTGCCATCAGTCAGTTCATACGTACAACTAATGCATCTCGTGTTTTTTTTGTTTGTTTCTGTTTGTATTTTAAAGATACAGTTTGGGGAAATATGTTAGGTATTAAGATTGGGTGCAAGGGGGAACCAGCTAGCCTGGCTCAGTCCAAAGATAATACCCGTTTACCAGAAGCTCTATAGCAAATTTTATTGAGTTGGTTTCATGTCAGTTTCTGTAGAAAAAGCTGTTTGCCATTTTAAAGGTTATTATAAAATAAATAGTAGCAATAACTTCCTCGAATCTCCCTGGTCGTTGCTCAGCAACTGCTATCTTTGGACTGAGCAATGTTAGCTCACAGGAAGTCGGCTCGCCTCCACATGTGCAAAAGTTCCACCAAAACAAGTCCCTCCCCCTCGACACTATTTTGCATTGCATTCTGGGCTTAGCGCCGCTGAAGATGATCTGATTGGTTTAAAGAATTACAAACAGCCCCTCCCCATGCAGCCAGAGTCTCAATATAGATGTTCACTCCTGTTTCCAAGCCTTTGTGCTAAGCTAATAACTGCAGCAGCTGGTTAGCAATGGATGGTGAGACACCGATATCGATCATATCATGTAACTCTCCGCAAGAAAGCAATCAAACACACTTCTCAAGATGACAAACTATTCAATAGTGGCCTGCTCTGGAAATAAATGAAAAATGTAATAAAATATAAATCACAAAAAATAAAGTCCAAGATATATTTCACATTTTTTTTCCTGATTATACAAACACATCCTTTTTTTCTGTATAATGACTTCAGTCTTCCACAACTGCAGCACTTTTACATTTTCTATAACGCCTCAGTCTCTATACATCATAATCATCTCCAACTGGAAACAGATGTACAGTATCATCCGCCTGGTGATCATTTCTTCCGTGCATTGGAAAATAGATGACTTTTCAAGTGCTTTTAAGCAGGCTGTCCGAACCCATCTGCTGTAAAAGCAGCATAATGACAACTTTCTCTCGCTCAGTAAATTAGTGAGTGGATCATCTCAGCCCAACATGATAGTTATCATCATTCCAGAGGCTGCTTTGCATTTATTATGGAGAACTTTTATTGTAAACGTATAGCCGTTAACGGCCTGTGTTTGCCTTTGATGTTATTAATTAAATGGATTGATTCTGACAAGAATTAGTCAGTATCTTCACTATAGATGCTATACTTTGTACGTTACAAGCGTGTTTCTAGACTCTGGATCATGATTATCATAGTACAAACAGGTTTTAAAGAGGGATGAGGCATTCAGTCATAACTGAGATCCTCTCATTAGGTGTCTTATTGTATTGTAGTTTTACTCTAGCACAGTGTGGTTTGGGTCAATACAACCTTAGAATTAGCAGTCGAACTTAGAACAACAATTCTCATTGCAATGCAGGCACACACCCAACTGTGACTTCCAGCGTCCATGCACCCGGGGTGTGTGGACATGAGAGCCACTCAACCGTGGCCATGCCGACCTCCCTCCCTCTGGTTCTCCAGCAGAATACCAGGGACTAAAGACTAAGGGAGCAGAGAGCTCTCTCTCAGGGGTGGAGATCCAGTGTTAGAGGTTTGCGGTCAGGCTTCGAGGGCTGAGATCCTTGCCTGGCCCCCGTTGGAACACGCTGGAGGCTGGTCATGGGATTTGGGTTAGCCTCAGGTGGTCTCTGAGAGCTGGCCCTGGGCCATCAGTGGAAGTGATGTGGGATGAAATCCAGAGTCCTCGTTATATACAAAACTCTTTTTTTTTCAAAGTTCAGCTTTTTTTTTTTTTTTTTGGTTTGGTACCAAATTCACACTTTTTATTACTTTGCCTACACAGCAGCTCGGCGAGGAAACACTGTCTGCGGCAAGATGAAGAGGGATCTTAAAGACTGCAACTTTGCAAGATAACAATTTGATTTTTCTAACTCAGACTGGTGAAGCGTAGTATTAACTTCAGCTGAAGTTCCAAAGTAATTCTTGCACATAACATGGACTGCAGATTTTGTCCCACCTCACTTACATTGGAATTGGTTTTGGAAGAGATCTTTTTGTAGCCACTGAACAATTACAGCTTCAATATGCGTACAGTATGTACAGAATATGGGTATTGTTTTAGCATATACTTGAAAAATGTGAACCTATCCTGAACTTTGGTTTTCTTTATTTTTATTATTCTCTACATTGCAGATTAGCCTTCTAACTTTGTTTACCAGATAATTCCATGTGGGTTATTTCATAGTTTTAATATCTTCTGTATGCATGCAGGTGTTTAACAGAAGCTCAAAAGTACCCTGAATACACACCACCTGCTCCACCTCCAAAGAAATAATCCCCAAAATAAACACCCACCACTCAAACAAACAGTCCTGAACAATGGATGCTTTACCATGTGAAATTAGAAGGGGAAGTGGATTAACGCATCCGCGACAGAGAGTGAAAAAACTGATCAAATAACCCGTCAAATACTGTGTCCGTTCAGATTATCTCCAGCCCGAGGAGCACATCTGCTCTTGATCCAATCAATTTTAATTTCTAATTAGGTTTGAAGGTGAGGATCTACACAGCTACATGCAGATAAATCCTCAACACCTTGCCAATATCAAATGACAAAGGGGGAAAACTTTATCCCCTTCTTTCAGGCGGCGGTGTGGGATATTCATCCTCACACCTCGGTTTCATTAGGTAGCTTTGAAAGGACTACCTAATCATCAATAATACATGGAGGTGGTGCTTCCTTTTGAGAAGGAATGGGCAAAACTAGGCCGCAGAAGCCTCAATCCATACTCCTTTCTCTCTAACTTTAAAGACACTTGAGGATATTTAATTCAAAAGCAGAACACACCTCAGTCTCTGCTACAGAATATATTTTATAGTGAAACTAAGTGCCTTCTGATTCTCCTCTAAGTCACTATTTGCCTTTCATCCGTACTTCCCCGCTATTTCCCCAAGGCCTCCCTGCTCTCTTTCACACCCATAAAATATTGATCTTTAAATATTTATCTTGCAAACATCCACAGGACCTGACCCGTATTCCCAGTATATGTGAAATATTTACCTTTTGCTAAATAATTGATGGCGGCATCCGTGTTCCGGCACCTTTGCGAACCTTTTGGTGGGGAGCCCCAGCTGAGCGACTCGAGCATGTTTTACTGGAAGGATCAGGCCTCGGAGCTCTTGCAATTTTCCGACAGCGACAAAGCAGAGCAAGTGTTTTAATTGGGCCCTCGGCTGAGAGGCTGGTGGACGGAGGAGGTGTTGAGGTGGTGGTTGAAAGAGGTGGAGTGTCAGAGTGGTGTACAGAGGTTAGCGTGATGACCTCTGACATGTTGATAGGGTTGTTTTTTAGGTGGGTAAGACAGCGTGGTAATGGGGTGGGGATGACGATGTGGATCGGGTTGGGGGTGGAGAGGTCTGTGCTGAGTTGTGACCCCTGTCCTTACCTCCTCAATGGAAGTCACATTGATCCACTGGCTGCTCCAACAGCTAGTTAAGACATGGTAATTCCCCCCAGCTCTGCAGCACAGCAAAGGTCACGGAAGCAGCAAATCCTGGTTAAAGCTTGGAGGACCCACAGGATACCTGGTGTCTGTTCACTTCCCCATGTAGTGGGACAACATTGTATTGTGTGAATTATTTACATGAGCCTCAGGGGTGGAAAAGAGTGTTCAAAGATCCAGCTCAGTTGCTTAAACTTCAGAAATGTTAAAGTAGAATTCTAAGCTCTTATGGAATCTTTCATGGTTCAGTTTTCTACATCTGCAAGTAAAAGTAAATATAATATGTAAAAACTTTTAGTGTTTAATTAATGTTAACCTGTAACAACCTGGGAATTCGAAAAAGTTCATTTGTCATGTGACGCCCGACATACATTATTCATTCATGAAATCATAATTAATTAGTGGTCTTCAGTTCTTGAAGATGTTTATAGTGTTATTGTGTATATAACGTAAAGTGTGTTTGTAAATAAATACTTTTGAAAATTATATAAACATGTTGATTTTGTGTTAAACTCTGCCATAAAATAATAATAATAATAATAATAATAATGTCACGTTTTGGACACAATAAATGCACCATGTAAACATTTTAGGTAACTTATTAATTGTTACTTAATTGTCTTACTAATTGAGGTTGAGTTTTTCATTCACTTGTCCTCTACCAGCTGTCACGTGACAGGCAGGCTGAACGGTTCGTTCTTGTTCGTTCGTTCATCCGGATCGTTCATTTGTCACGTGACTGGCAGCTCAGGCTGTGTGGCCTGTGTGTCACCATGATTAGTGTCTAATGCATATTTGGCCATGTGTACACTGGTTTGCAAAGAGCTCTTTAACCAGACAGCAGCAAAGCTCGGTGTACTTACTTCAGGAATTACTGTTTTGTTGCTCTTTGCTAATAAATAAGGGAGACTCTGATATGAAATGTTTCAGTACCTGAGCTTTTAAATTTGCCAAATGGATCTTTTCAGCTGAAAGAAAATTTTGAACTTTAAGGTTCAATGTTTCAGATTTGCTGTCAGCAACCACACTGCTAGATGTCACTGACTCCTACGCACTTGGTCCTTTAGGTTCCATTGTACTCTGCACAGCTAATTGCAGTGTAAGCTAAGCAAATGCAGGATAAAGAGAAACACATGATGGACATTCCAGGGACAGGGTGGTTGATCAGTGGTTCATCCAATGATCTGGCCTGTATATGACAATGCATCATATTTAAATGAAGTCTCAGGAAATCGGTGCTGCAGTGCAGGGACTGCAATCAGCTGACTAATCCACTGAGCATTTGATAATTATCAGTGACTTCATTTCACTCCATCTCACTGTGTGGACTTTATGTCACCTTTCACTGGCGATGTCAGCGGAGGATAAATATTTAAGATGCTCGTGACACCTTGATTTATCTATCAAAATAAAATACCTGGCAGGGCTTTCTTTAGATTCATGGTCGCCTCTGTCGTTTTGGAAACCTCCTCAGCTGACATAAAGAATCCACTTGAATGAAAAACACGACACACAGATTGGAAGAATTCTACTGTGACATTTGGCTGCATCACACACATTCACACATTTCACAAAAGGAAGATAAAAAGTAATGTAACACTGCCACAGTGTTCGTCACTATGATGATGATTTCACGGTCACAGGGGTAAATTAGTTTGTTAAAGAAACACTTTGGCACTCGGATCCATGTTGCTGACACTGAAAGATGCAGAATCTGAAGAAGAATGAGGATTATATAAAAGTAAATATAAAGACTAACAAGTCGAGAAGCATACATAAATTATATCATAAAGAAGTTAACCATATATTATTTAAATGAAAGACCTGTACAGTTTTCTGGGGAATGAACAAAAGTTCATAGTACATGAATACATGAGCACTGAGCGAACACATATTTAAGAAAATCTGAAGAGAGAGAAGTCATAAATGGTGAATGGACTGTACCTATATAGCACGTACATATCTCACACACATTCATACAGTGATGGCATTAACTGTCACGCAAGGTGCCAACCGCTCATCAGTTTGAGGAGCTAACCATTCACACACCGATGGTGCAGCCTTTGGGAGCAGTTTGGGGTTCAGTGTCTCGCCTTTCAAAGGTTCTTTATGGCCACAAAAACAATACAAGAACAACAATAGACCTTAAAACACTTTGGTTTGAGTCAGACTCATGTTAGAGACACATTTATTTCTAATTTTCTAATTTTGTAGGTTTAATTCAGCGAGTAGCCTTTTTCTGATCTGTGATTTTAAGTTTCAATTTCAAGTGTTGACCCTGACTGGAATAAACCGTTCCTTCATGTTTACCCGTGGTCTTGATAAATTCAGTATCATGCACATTTCTCACATCACAAATTCCACCAGTGCAACAACAGACACTCGCCACTCTCACTCTGTTCAGCCCACAAATACTGTTTTCAAGTCACTAATTATTTCCAGTTGCTTTTGATCACTGCTAAGCTGCTGTTTATGAAACCCGACACTGTCTGCATACTTAAAAAGACTCGCAAGGTTTTTTGATGTGGAAAAAAGAAACAGGGTGTTGCGTTTCACTGACAGTAGCTTAACAGAAATCAAAAGAATTGCAGAGGAATTAACTAGTGGATGAAAACAATACTTATGTTATACTCCGCTGAATTCACTCTCTTTCTAACGCCACTCTTTTTTGCACTGATGTCATTAGCGCTGTGGAAATGTACATTTTGAATCGCTCCGGAACAGATAAACGCTGAGGGAATGCTGCTGCGCATTCTTTGCTAAATGTGAGTGAGTACAGCGCACGACGTTTCACCCGACTTGGATATTTTTTACTCTGCCTTTATGAGAAACCAGGCTTTGTTCGTGCTGGGAATATCGACCTTTATTTTTATAATTAACAGTAAACACAATTATAAAAAGGTCATATCGAGTGAAAATGTGAATTAAGCGGGGGAATCTGAACAGCAGCTTTCACAGTGTAAACATAGCATAGTGAAGTGTAGGCCGAGTATAAATATATCTACATTGTTGAAATAAAGCAGTGAGTTATGAATTGTATATACAGTATGTTAAAAATTAAAAAAAAAAAACTATAAATAAACAAACAATAAATGCACTCATTCACTTTCTGACTTTGAACTGCTTCTTTTAAGGTCAAGAGGTGTGAAAGTGAAGTCTTATCTCTGCACTGACTTACCCTACATGCACATTACTGCTTTTTTATAGCCCCTCTTAGAGTCACTCAAGTGTGGACACGGAATATATTCCATTATAGGTGCCTGTGCTTCGCTGCATACCTCTACTCTATTATGTGCCCTCATGTGTGCCTATACACATCACTTTATATATGTAAAAGGCGGCTAATGGATATACGAGTTGACAGCCAGGCCACCGTAGGCGGCGTGGTACAGGGTCGCCCTCCGCTCCCTGAAGGGCAGAACCAACCTAGCCCAGTCCCTCCTACCAGCTACCCAGAGACTCAATCCTCTTTGATAAGGATTTACTGATTATTCCAGCCTCCTCGTCAGAGGGCAGCTTTTAAAGACTGGTTTGGATAAGGCCATTAGTAGTAGCTCTTATCTGGCTTGAGAAGGGTCCAAACCTTGGAATTCCTGGTGATTCATGAGAAACCAAGTCCCTGTGTCTCCGTATGTCTGCGTAGAAGACCCACAGCTTTAATTATTTTACTGAATCAACGGTCTACCATACAGCTAGCCTTTAGCATTTTTTAGAATCTGTCAAACATAACCTTTGTTAGAACAGCAACCATTTTACCAGCTTTATGCCCCCCCCCTTATTGAACAAACCTGACTTCCTCCCATTCTTCTATTTGTTAAGGCATTAGGAACAAGCAAACAGAATTCAATATGAAGGCAAATAGCCTGCTGACCTTTGGACCCAAACCTCCAGGAATGTCTTTACAATACTGACTTGCGGCGTTCACATGTCACTACACAAAACATACTTAACCCTCTTACCCCATAGCGACCCAGAGTACTCGTTACTCGGTAAACAGAGGGACTTACCCGGCTCTCACTGCCCAGACAGAGGCTGTTCTCTGGAGGACAGTTCATCGAAGAGTCTGCAGGGAGGACTGACCAGGTCACCGTGACTTTTCCACATAGAAACTGGTCAATATCTTTTCTTTTGTAGCTGTACTGCTGTTTGCTCTTATGAAGGAAATATCTATTTTACAAAAGTTTTAGTGTTTTTAGTATTTTTTCTTTCTGATGTTTTTCAAATCAAACTCAGTTGAAAATGCGACAAATGCCACATATTTGATATCAAATTAAAGAGGAAGTTGTGTTTTTGAAATGGAAAAAATGTTATTGTGTTTCAGAGAGAGAGAGCTGTTTGATGATTGAGGGGGGGAGGGGGGGGTTCACCTCACAGTGAACTGCAGCAACATTCTAGAAGTCTGCTGGGTTTAAAGTGTTAAATTGGATTGGCACACTCCGATGCTAGTTCTCATTGTACACCCCCAAGAAAGCACAGATGAAAACTGAAGAATACAGAGAACTCTCTTGCATCATCCCACCATCCATATGTGATCTCCTACACCTCTCTGCCATATGGGCATCATCAAGACATGCTTTATGTTGTCATGGTGATGCCTGCTTCATCGTCTTCTTCTTCTGCCTCTTGAGTCTCTGATTCTCTTTTCTCTGAGCTCCCGGTGTTCATCCATCTCTCCATTTTCATCATCCACTCGTTTGTTTTTTTTGTAATTGTAATTCAGTCCAACGGACTGACAGGATAGGGCAGACGGACAGATAGCTTTAGCCTAACCACTTGCTTTATTTATTTAAAAATGGATTTCATTTTCAAAAAAATATTCTTCAAAGTATCCATAAATGTAGGGAGTACCACAGTTTGAAAACCAGTGCACTAGATCATGGTGCATGCTGCAATGCATAGCAGTTGGGGAGGGGGGGTATAATACACACTTAGCACTAAGGGGTTTTCAATGGTGCCTTGGACGACAGCCTCAGTGTTGCGCTCTCTTGTACCTTTTCTCCAGTCTATTCCATCCATCCCCACTTATCCTTTGCAAGGTCACTAGAAGGCTGGAGCCAATCCCAGCTGACACTGGGTTAGAGGCAAGGTACACCCTGGATAAGTGGCCAGTCAATCACAGGGCTGGCTGGTACTTTTCTCCGTTTTTGTTTATTGGTTCAGTTGTCAGCTCTCCATTTCTGATTACACTCACCAGAGAGGAACATTTTTCACTTTTTCACGTTCAGCACCTGGAGAATCAGCACTAGTGCCCCCAGGGATGTGTGCCCTTCCTACTGCTCTTCTTTCACTACACCAACAAAACTCATCTGTTAAGCTCCTGAAGTTTGCAGACGACTTAAGCCTTCAGGTTTTAGGGTCCAGTTTAAACACACACTGTTAACATACATAATCCATTACTGTCAAGTACAAATCCTGCACACTGTTATTGTATATTCATAGTATATACATACTCTACTACTTCATTTGTATTTGTATATAGCCATTGTCTGTTGTTGGACATTATTTCTTTTTTATGTATATTTATACAGACCTATTTTTTTCACCTACTTGAATATTGGTAAACTGGGACACAATTTACCTTTTGTGTCATTTTTTTTAATTATGATCCAAATGTCTTAGCCCTTCAAGTTGCTATCCTAAATAACTTAAGAACTCTACTATACTATACAGAAGGGGGAAAAAACAAACATTAAACAGAATGGATGACACTTCCCCAAACATTGACCCAAAACCACATTTTTTCCAGGCCCTACCGTTAAACTGGGACACCATTTTTTGGCAAAGTGGGACACTTAAAACACATTCAGTAGTCATTCATGTGTTGGCCTAATGAATTAAATACACCACACAAACAACAACCATAATAAACAGTCATTTTTTTTAAGGAGTGGTGCATTTCTGTTATTTGAATGGTGGGTTATCTATACATGAATACAGACATGTGAATAACTCTCCATCAATAGCTGTGAATCTTTGTTGAAATATCTAGCTAGACATGGCTAGTTAGGTGTGAAATGGACAGGTTGTGCTAAAGAAGAAGCTGAGCCTGAAGGCAAAGCTCTGGATTTACCAGACGATCTACGGTCCAACCCTCACCTATGGCCATAGGTAGTAGTTTTTGGTAGTGACCTAAAGAATGATAGACGTGGCAAGTGGCTAAAATAAGCTTCCTTCGTAGGTTGGCCGGGCTCAGCCTTAGAGATAGGGTGAAGAGCTCAGATGTCCGGAGGGAGCTCCGAGTAGAGCTGCTGTGCCTTCACACTGAAACGAGCCAGTCCGGGCATCTGATTAGGATTCCTCCTGGGTGTCTTTCTTTGTTCCTTTGGAAGTTTTACGGGCATGTTCAAATGGCAGGTGTCCTGGGATCCACCAAGATGAGCTGGAAACGTTGCTGGGGATGGGGACATTTAGAATGCTGCGCTAAACCTGCTGCCACTGCAACCCAGTCCTGCATAAGTGGAAGACAATGGATGGATGCATTGATGGATGGGTGTTATGTTGTTTTATTTACCATCACAGGTCACTGCAAGGTTGTTGAATATGGTGTGCCATGCAACAGGATCTATATTTTTCATCACATACTGGCTTATGGTAAGTTCATTGTTGATTTTTAGTAATGGAATTATATACATGCAAATGATTAACCTTAAGTGTTCCACATTACCAGTATCCAGCCATGTACTGTAGATAATACCATGTTTATTTGTACCTGTACCTTGTTCAGCTTTCGTTTCCATGTTTTAATCTCTAAGTCAAATTCCTTGTATGCGTACAAATCCTTGGCCAATAAAGCTGATTCTGAGTCTTAAATTACATCTCAGGTTTATCAGCATTTCTACAAGAATCTTGAAATGACAAGTGATAATGGAGCTTTTGTGTCAACACTTTGTTTGTCCTTCACCTGTTTCAACATGACGATGCCTCCATGCAAAAAGCCAGCTCCATAAAGAAATGCTTTTCCCGGTTTGCCATGGAAAAACTGGACTTGCTCGCAGTGAACTTGATCTTTGGGTTGAACTCAGTACAGTACTGGACCCAATAATTCTTCTGTACCTTGGCCTTCATATGGTCATGAGTGATGCCCTGAGAAATATCAAGTCTTTAGGATATAATGATGTGTTCATCAGCAGGGCTCAGTTTTTGTGGTGTTTCTCTGATTTTCAAAACATGAGACTGATGCAAAATGGTGTATGTATGAATGTTTTCAATTTACATTGAAGCGCCATGACCCACCAGATAATCATTGCACAGTCTGACATCTGTCAAAATTGATATCTTGCAATTTGCCACATTGTGGGACCATGTTTATTAGACACATCTTGAATAGTGTGACAATCCATGAACCTGTAAGATCCCTGTAGGAACGCAGTGCTAAGGGACCTTAATTTGTAATGAGGTGCCATCTTCTTACCACCTTTTCCCAAGAGATACCCCATTGTTCATTTTTGTGCTTATTCATTTAAAGTTCATTTACTTCACACCCACAGACTCCCTCTCTTTCTTCCCCTTTTGATTCATTATTTCCTGACGATTTTCACACTAATTCAGTTATCAAAATCAATTGGCTCTCTTAGCTGGGCATTAGGGGGTAATCATTAGCCATATTCGGATCTATACAACACACACAAGCCTCTGTATAAGATGAATCTACTCATTTCTCCATCCCGTTTCTTCACATGGCATTCATCCATGCAGCCCATCATTGCAGTTTAAGTGTAAGGTAAAGCCTGACACCAGTCCTCCGAGGGATACTAGTAGAATAATTCTCATTTCTGAAATGGCACCGCATCAAATCATTCAATGAAACATGACAATATGTCTATGTGAACACTGTACGAATTTCCCTTCACATAGTCCTACTTCATAGTGACCGTCTAGAAATTCATATTCCCTAACAACAAAATGATATTCGAAGAACCGAAGGAGTGATTACTGTACATCAGGTTCATGAATAATTTCTGTGAAATGAAGTGTCAGAGAAACAGAAGATAGAGAGATGCTACCTCTAACAATCTCTCTCCTGGACTTTCCTGTCCTGGAGGAGGTAATACAGAAATTGCATTCACATGGAGAGCCAAAAGTGAACAGCAGCATTCATTGTAAGGTCATTTAAGTGTGGGGGGACTGTCTGCTGAGATCATGCGGTGAGGTGATGTTGGACTGTTTAATTTTATTTTTGTCTTGTTATAAGAGAAAGTTTAAAAGAAGATCCCCATGGACAAGCTGTTTACCAAGCCCCCAGGAACAGCGCTGGGCTGTTAGGTAGTTTTGGTTTAGGAGCCACAGTCTGTATTGCAGGACCAATTGAAGCCTTTTTCCACATTAAATCATTGCAAAGTAATGAATGTAAAGAGCTATCTGAATGTCTCTAACACGCTAAAATGACAATAAAACCTGTATCAGTAAATCATTTCATCTCCTGTCCTTGTGCATGGAGCCAACGACTGAAAGGGGGCTCCCGCCTCCCACTTGCTTTGAAAGTCCATGTTCTCAAAGTCAACTTTTCGTTTGGCCATTTTCTGAGGGGCTTTAATGTGGCTGTGCGTTCATTCGCTGACCGCTGATTAGTGTGCCAATAAACAACCGAAGCAGCGGGCGGGGATGGTGCACAGGTCTAGTATGAGCAGTGGGAGTGCGAATGGGAGGGCCATTAATAATAGACATATGAAATTATCTCGGCCATATTTAGGCCATATCCCCTAAATTTTACACAATGGACCTTTAGGACATGTCTTTCTCTTGTTTCATAGCTGTCTAAACATTCAAGGTTCAATTAAACTTTCAGAGTCTGTGCTGTTAGCAAGCAGATGTGTTGACCTTTGAGGAAACAAATTTCTTTGTCAAATTTAAAAGTTAAAACTCAACAAAGCCTTTAGTTCAATGCTCTGACCAATGGAATGATTTCAGACCAACACTTTGCTGTTTTAAATGCTGTTGTCAACTCTCTCTCTCTCTGTCTTACAAATTCTGTGATTTGTACCCTACATATCATTACTTCTAAATCCAAATGCGATGCAGGTCTCTGAAAAACTCTAAAGTACATAGTGTTTTTGGCCTGTCCAGGAAATCTCTTTACATTCTTCGGAATCATTACAGCACCTTCAATTTGATTTTTAATAAACTTATCAAGGAAAATTGATTGCAGCAATGAAAAAGGTTGTCATCAGGATCTGACTTGACTTGGAAATTGGTGCCTATTAATCACATCTCTCTAGATTTTTCCAGGAGATTGCAATATGTAGGCCTGTTAGATCTGCTGATCAGGGAACTGCCGACTCACTTCATGAACCTTAAAGTTGTCATATCAGTAATCTTGTATCTCTTGGACACTTCAACTTAATTATAATTTAAAATAATGATGCATGTGGTTTTGTATTTGTTTCATGTATGATGTTATAATGATAGAAATAGCTCAGATATTACTGTAGTCTTGGATTAAATTATAGCGAGGTGTCAGATAAGGCTGTCCAGGCAAGCACATCTCTTGCCAGAGCCAGCCCAATTAGAGAGCTTAACTGCGGAATGACAAGCGATGGCACGCCTACACAGTTTCCACGAATCGCTGAAAATCAAACTCTACAACAGGTCTGAATGACAAACAAGCACTCCCATGGAACTGTTTTTCACAGCAGGATACTTTTTGTCTGATCAGTCCCGATCAGTGACCTGCACAACTAGCCACAGCGAACAGCACGTCAGCTGTCGCTGCCACAGATGTCACGCTGGCGAAGTCAAGGACGGGATCGCGAGCCACGGAGAGTCATTTAAATTAATGAGAAGGTGACACGGAGAGAGCTGCCTGGGTCTGACAGTTACCACATCTGGCACTTCTGTGGGTGCAGTGGGAAGGTTCTTTGGGAACGAGGGGATGTGATGCTGAGGGAGGCCGTCCAGCAGTAAGGTCAAGGGGGGGATGATGAAAAAGATGAGATGAGGAAGGGCTCCTCGCCAGGAAGTGACAAGACATACGGACGAGGAGGAAGAGGAGGAGGTCGGGATCTTCACCACCTCCATCCTACCCTTTTATCCATCCTTCCATCACACACACACACATCACACAGACTCTTCTTCCCTTCGACAATTGCCAATTATCAGATATGCTGACTTGGTTCTGTTCACTTAAAGCTGTCAGTCACTGCAGATGGGCGCTTAACTGGCCCATTTATCCCACGTTGTCAGTCCTGTAGGTGGGAGAGAACACCCTCTTTGCTGTTTTATCTCCAGTGATTTCTCTCTAACGTTAGTAAGTTCCATATAGTACCATTTATTATCATAATATGGAGCAAAGCTTTACAAAAAAAAAATGCTACAGATGTTTTTGGACATCTAAATGTGACAACCTTCAATACCAAGAAAACAAACTACTTAGCCTAATTTTTGGAAATTTATGTCATCCCAGAGCCTCATCATAGAGGCAAACACAGTAAAGTTTTTGGGCCATGTGCTCATTAAAACTGAGAGCGTTCATCCCTTTTAATGCATGAATGTTATCAGAAAATGTAGACAGTGAATCTGTGGTGACAATCTGACAATTTCTGATATGTCTTGTGTGAGTAGAACATTTAGGTCCTTGACCATAGTGATGACCTTTTTGCAGGTTTCTGGTAGTTCTGGTTGGCAATTTTAGACAAATCACTGAAATATCTGTGTAAACACTCCTTACTAGCTTAGAAGATGGGATGGATATTACCCAGGCATATTCACTGAAGAGGATACCATGTCAGTTAACTGATGGTGGCTATTGTTAGCAAACAAACAGCCCAACCAGAGCCAACAACTCACCCAGCCCTTATAAAATCAGCCAAAGATTTTTTGTTCTTTTGAAGCCTGAAGTGTGGTATGATGACATTTTGTTGAAAAAAAACTTTTTTCCAACACTTTACCTTTCTAAAAATGTTACATACTTATCAGTACCAGCTGATGTTGGCCTAAATTGTCTCAGGATAGTTTGTTGTAAACACAAATATCCACCTAGTTCTAGCCTAGTTTAGGTTTTGTATGGGTGAAGGTTGTGGTTCAGTGGATTATAACCAAGCTTTTGTCTTTGAGAAATTGTCCAAATGTAAAAATAAAGTCATGAAAATCTACTATCAAATCTACCCCAAACCATTTTTACCTGCTCAATCAACCAATAAAATAAGTAGTGGATCTTTGAGCATGACTATTTAGCACAGGTTCCTAGTGCGCACATCGTCATTTTAAGATTATTTTGTTACACAAACAGAACTGTCCTCGGGGAATGTGACAGATCATAACTGAAGGAAGTCCAGCCAGTTTTCTTCCAGATTTCTGGACCAATCACGACCAACGCCGCAGTTAGCAGGGGAAACTAAAATCACAGCGGGCACAGTTCTGTCAGATGATGAAGATTTTTAAATGATTTATCTCACTGACTAAATAAATGCTTGTTTATCAGAAATGAGGTTCACTTTCTTCACTTTTGATAGAAGCAGTGTTTGTGAATGTGAGGTGCCTCACAGTGAAAGATAACTTAGTTGTTGTACAATCTACATAAACTGATGTCAAATATAATACATGCGCGGATAAAAAGACTAGAAGTCAAACTGGACAGCCTGACTCTTGAGACTTGATTCAGTCTGTGACCTCGATGACTCACTCACATTCAAAATATTCAAAAGCTTGCTGCTGGTAAAGGATTTACTGACTTAATACAGCTGTAGACAGAGCTGTGTATGGACATCTGCGTGATAAATTGATAAATGCTTTAAAGACTTTTTGACTCTTTTTTGTTACAATTTCAAATCAATTTTTTATGCAATAGACAACAGGAACCATTGTTCCAGCACCATGAGTTTCATTAAAATTGCACCTTTCTTGGTTGGTTGGTTGCTTGGTTTAATGGTTTGTTTTTCACCATATTGTTATAGTTCAGTGAGCAAAGACATGGGTTGGCTACATAGCCAAAACTATGTCTGCATAAACAGAGAAAAGTAAGCAGAGAAGAAATACATGGTAGATGAATTCATGTCCAAAGCTTCCCTAAGACACAAACACAACATGGCAAACAACTGTTTTATCTCCCCAATGCAAACAGATGAGTCATGAATCAAATGTAGGGAGCTGCTTCACTGTGGAAGGATTATGTGAAAAAGACATGGAAGAGATACTAGTGAAAGTAATGTTATTGAGACCTATGGGAATGTCAGTGTTAGATTTAGGATGTGACGTCTACAGCAGTAGCAATTCATTTAGTCAACCTCTCAGACTGACTGATTAAGGAGATCCACTGTGAGAACGTTTGTTGAAGTGCAACACCAGTCCTCCAGTGAACACTTGAAGTGAAGCAATTTGCATTTCCATTGTTTAAGCGACTGTTTCACTATGTAATGATTCTGAAGATGCTTTCAGGCGGTGAGTGGTCACCGCTGTGTCTCCTGCCCTGAGACTAGTCTTCTCTCAGTGCTGGTGAACAGGTGTATCATTCAGGGAACTCAGATAGTAGTAAACTGAGCTCCTGCACCAGATTTCTGTGGTTGCCATGGTCACACGGTGTGCCTTGACAGCAAAGTTAAGCTTAGGTTCACTTCACAAGTTTTGCACAAAGACCAACAAAGCTGTTACTTCTCTGCATCCATCAACTTTATTTTTGATACATCTCATTTTCACACAAACACTTTTAAAATCATTCCTTCTTTTCACACCAGAGACCTACTGTATAATTAAGAGTCCGTTTCCACTCAGCTTCTCATTCAGTCCTGCTGTGTCTGAAACTCTTATTAGATATCACTATGACAGATGTCGTTCCAAATTCAAAGCCATAATCCATCATGGGGCACTGCTGGTGTCTAGAGAAACAGCTCCTTGTTACTTTGAAGCAATCACTTTGGTAATTTGCAGCAGATCTCAGGTCAAGTAGTGTTTGGATTGCAAATTGCTGAGAAGTAATAATATAGTTTGTGCTGAGACTGTCTGATGTAGATGTTGAAACTTTTCTACACTTTTATCAATTCTCCTCAAGGTTCCTGACAAATGGTCTGTGACATTACTGCTGCCCCGGCTAGACAACAGTAAATGAAAATAACCCAAAAAGAAAGAATAAACTTTGATTTGATTTTCACTCCTCCAACAATCTGCTCTCATGAGGCTTTAACGTCGCTAAATATCAAATCTGTAATGTTTAACAAACACGTTAATTTAGGAATTTCTCTTATTTTGTCACACAGCCCATCAGTACTACCAGATGTAATGCATTTTTTTGGCATTACAAGAAAACAAGTATTAGATTTGTTTCTTTTCCCTGTTCAGGCAACTGAAACTTGGCAAACATTAGAAAACATATTGGGCTAGGATAAATATTCAAAATGTCAACAGTGACTTGAAAGCACAACAGATGATACGTTGACTTTTTCTATATTTTATCCAATTATAATATTTCGCCCCTAGATGTAGCCCTGTGTATAATGTAAGATCAACTGCCCACTTCCTCAGCCCTCGACTCAAATCATAAAGTTCATCCTCAAATTAAAGCATCTTCTGAGTCCATGGCTGTTCGGTACTGTCATGCAAAGTGCAATCACGGTGGCTGAACAAGAGGAATGCCTTATTCACACCGGGGACGTAAGCGCCGCGGAACGGCTGCACCGCGGTCATCGGAGCTGATCGCTGCCAGTCTAATCAATGAAACCACTGATTGCCGGGCAGAGGACGGAGCTAAACCGCGGCGCAGCCGTCCCCGGTGTGAATCCCCAGGAAGAGGGAGAGCTTGTTCAAATGACTTAATAAACAAATTAACAAAAAGGCAATGAACAAAAGGCTTATAGGATGGTGAGGCAGGCAAGGGTCAAAGTCAGAGGCAGTCCAAACAGACAAACAAATCCAACAGGAAGCAGGCAAGAATCAGAGGTTCAAATAAACAGGCAAGGTCCAGGAAAACAAACCATAGATCCAAAAAAAAAACAGGAGAAGGACTAAACCCGAGGACAGAGCTGGAATGGCTGACAGACGGTACAGAGAGAGAAGGCTAATGGAGAACAGGTGATACTAATGAAGGGCTGGGCAGAGAGTCAAATAGGTGGGAAAGAGGACACGAAGGTAAACAACACAAGACACATAGGACGAGTGAACCTATCTAAATAAAACAGGAAACAACTAAACCAAAAGCCAAAACCATGACAACGTGTTGCAAAATAATCACTCGCCTGGGGTTGACATTCAGTCATCTTGGCCTGTTGTGAACCAGATTTCTTTTTTCACAGATTCATACATGTAGCAAATTCCTCCATACGACGTTCATACAAAACGTATTTGGACATGACTGAATTTTAACAGAAAGGAGCATGTAGGAGCATGTTGCTTTAAAGGTGCTGTCGGCCAAAAAATCCCAAAAATGGATCTTTTAAAGGAAAAAGTTTGCTTCTTGCCAAAAGTTCGATGAGAAAGTGGATCTAATTTTCTTGCTGGTCCACTTCAACATGTAGCTAACCTGTAACTGTTGCTGTTAGCTTATGTTAGCTCAGTTAGCTGTGCTGCCCAGACTGTTAGCTCAGAGCGCCTTGGGAGTAACCAAAGTGTTTTTGTTGCAGGAGTCTGGATGTGAACCATCGAGGTGTCACGGCCCTGCTTTGCACACGCAATGTCCATCCTAACTGCCAGCATGCTACATATATGTGGTGTTTCATTCAGCCAAAGAAGATAGATAGCATCCAGTAGCAGCATGAGAAACAGTAAACACACAGTAGGCATGCATTAAGATTAGCTACATATAAGCCTAGTGTTGTATACAGTACACTGCTGTATCTCCAGCACAGACTGGTTAGAGCTGACTGGTGCCGTATCGAAGAAATACCATCACAGATCATCTGCCACTTTCCAGACTGGAGCGCCGCACGGTTGTCAGGGCAACGAACAAAGCAATAATTTGCATACAAACCACTGCACATATTTGTTCATGTAGACGGAGACAATAAGACAGAGAGACCGAGATGGACTCTTGACACGCCAAGCACACACACACGCACACGCACACACACACACAACAACAACTCCTCTCAAATATTGTTTGCTGTCGAGTAGATTATATTAGCCACCTGTTGCCGCCTGGCATTTTGACAGCGCCTCCCAATGAAACGGCTTCTCATATAAAGTGCACAGTCATGGCACGTGGCCCAGTGAAGAGAAACGAGAATTAAGGAGATTATTTCCAAAGATCAATCACAGTCTGTTGCTGTTTTTTTTTACACAGCTCCCTCTTTAAAAGGCGGCTCTGTGTCATTCTGAGCTGCTTTATTCTGTTTGCACATGGTGAATCAAAAGTAACTGATCAAACAACAGATGCCACAGAATGTTAATTGTGGTTGGTGTATTTGCCTGTGACACCAGGCTGTTATAACCATCGTCTTGGCAACAGACAAAGCGTTCACATTGTAGACAGACATGAGGATACCACCCAGATCACACCTATATATCTGCCCCGGCACCAGATGATGTAATTATCTGTCCATATATTAAATATTAATATTCTACATACAGGCTATTAGACACACAGGTCTGTGAGGAGAGGACAGGTGGAGTAATTGTGGCCAGTGTGCTTCAGACATCTCTTCCTGGCTTGTGCCGAGGGACGGCGTCTGCATTACGACTTCGACTGTAGGCTTATTATTCCTGCTGGGCAAACGCACAGCCCACTCTGACGGCGTCCCAGTGGGACTAATTTACCACTGCATCATTTACAAGCCCCAGCTCCCCCCAGACGCCGCAGCAGCCGGCTCTAACCGGCTTATGGAAGAGGCGTCTGAGCACTCCGCCGCTGAGCCGGCCCCGGATCGATGATTGATTGGCGGATTGATTGATTATGATTCATGTGTTTGCCCGCTGTGTTTCAGGCCCAGTGTCTCTGCGAGGGCTGGCAGCTCATTTGTTAACATTAGAGCCTGCGTCAGGGTAAAGCCACTTTGCATTTTAAGCGGACAGCAGTTGGCAGCTCATATCAGCGGCTGCTGGAACAGTGCGTTAGTGCTTACGTTATGTCACCAAATTCAGCGCTGGTGGGCCGCCGCCTTCAGCTGCTGAATGGCTGTCAAATGGAAGTGGGCGGCGTTTTTCTAATCGTGATTTGTTTAAGCATTATTTCGTTTGACTCATGTCAAATGTCAGCAAACACATATCCCACAATTACAACCCGTCCCACTGGTGATAGCTTGAAACGTCCACATTTTTTCACAGATTCAGGCTGAAATGTGTCATCTTTGCAAATAATGAGATCTCTCACATTACATTATGTGAGCTCGAAATAAAGTTTTGTTGATTTAATTCAGTCTTGGCTGCACAACATGAGTGACCGTCCAAGCTTGTTCGGCAGATGGATGATGTGTCTTTTCAGCCACAGTGTGTGAGCGGTGCTGAGCGGAAAGCGACTGGCATGAGTTTGTCTTGAGAGGATGTTTTTAATGAAACTTTGTGAATATTTATACACAACTATGAAACATGTCCACGGTGTCTTCACCTGATTATTACTGATTGATTCTCAAATGGCGGTCCATGTCACTCTGTCGGGGGGTTTCCTTTTTAAATCTCTTTCACTCCTGCCAGTCACTTGTGCTGTCCTTTACTTAGCTAAGACTATGTAAGTGTAAAAATATGCTGCGTCATTCATGACTCTGCATATTCTCTATGTTGTAAGGGGTCCTTGGCTGAAGAAGAATGCCCTATTCATCCACCGAGGCTCTAAATTTGGCACTGTACTGTACTGCACGTTATGCAGTGTCAGCACCTTTGCTGTATGGTATGTGTTGTAATGTGTGTGCACTTTAATGTAGTCTATGTTCTGTTTCATGTAGCACCGTGGCCTGTCTCGTTTCATTGTGTACTGTGTATATGATGAAATGAGAATATAACTCACTCGACTTGACTTGAATAATGGACTGAAGCTTGTTCTTTTCTCTCTCAAAGCTCATGTAGATCCAAGACTTTAAAAAACTAGAAAGGATTGCACTGCTCAGACTGTAACACCTTGATTCCAACCAACACAGGTCTGTGATATTGTGGATTTGATACTGTTTTGGTCCATGCTTCACGTGGCCCCACCAGACTAGTCATTTTTCTTCAGTTTCATGTGCTTCTACAATGATAAAGAAGGCCACGTAGTTAACTTCTTTCCCTTCTGTCTGTTTTTTTTTTTACTATCTGCAGTCTGCACATTGTTTTGAAACTTGTCTGGATGCTATGCTAATAAAGTGACCGCATTCTCCAAGAATGTTTCTTTTTTTCCCTTTGTGCCATTAAGAAATCTCCATGGTTTAAGAATTCAATAAGTACTAACTGATCTTGCTGCAGTTGGAGGACAGTTTTACAGATGGAGAAAATGCAGTACTGCTACTGGAGCAACTGGCAGCAAGGCTGACTGCCTGTGCAGATCCAGCTATCTTCGCGTAAAAGTAGTAGTGGACTGCCCTCCTTACTTGGATACTGCCCTCGGATTTAGTGGCATCTAGTGGTGTAGCTGGTGATAACAACCGCCTCATGTCACCCTCGAGTTCCAAGAGTGGAAAAAAAGGCGAAAACCTGAATGTTCTGGGCTACTGTAGAAACATGGCGGTACAACATGGAGGACTCCTTGGAAGAAGACCCAGTAGAAATACTGTAAATGGCTCATTCTAAAGATAACAATTCCCATCATTTATAGGTGATTATAGACCAATGAAAGCATACTTTTCTGCCATGTTCTGTAAATAGAGCCCCTAAATCTGAAACACTGGTTCTTTAAAATGTATCCTTGTTCCAGATCCTGGCAAATGTCTTTTAGTCTGCGCCTGGCTTTAGTGGGAGCATCAAGCAAGTGGAAGCAGCAAACAGAAGAGTCTGGAATCCAACTCATTATAGAAGGTTTTGAGCAAGTAGCAGAAAGTGCTGCCACTCCACTGTGCTTTCAGCTGTGGACACCACACAGATAATTTGACTGCATTAGTGAAATTTAAAACAGCGTAATGGGCGAGGGTTAAGGCGTGCGAGCTGCTGGACACACACTGGTTGTCTTTGATAGGATCTCCAGGCCAACGACTGCTCGGTGCCCTGATATCTGACCTTTCAAATGCACCGCATCACCTTCACTTTAATTGTTGGAGTGAACTTTGAGCAGATTCATTATTCCGCCGCCTCAGCCCCGTGGAGCGGCACGTCCTCTCCACCATCACATATTATCCTGTTTATTTTTAGACGATTTCGCACAACGCTCACTCACCATTTGCTGTGTGTGTGTCTGAATTCTGAGACATGGCTCAGCACTGCTGGTATTTGTTAGGACTTTTGCATATCAGTCATTTTCAGTTGACTTTGTCGAGATGGCATTTTTGGTGTATTATGTTTAACCAAAAACACCCCCAATGGTTTATCTGCTTCATATGTAGAGAAAACACATCAGTGTACCAGACATGTGCAGATGAATGACTGACACCTCATTTACGCCTGGTATTAATCTGAGATCTGTATCTGACACATGTATCCAGATAAATTATCCCATCTTGCCTTTAAATTCACGTCTGGTATTGTAAAGCATTCTCCAAACCCTCATTGGGATTGTTTCTCTGGCCTCCAGAGCAAAACCTGTGTGAGTAATTTTGTTGGAGTTGATTTAAATCGGCCCCAGACTGCATTAAAAATCACCATGAGTTGTTGAATTAGAGGAAACTTTATAAACTTTATGACTCACTCAAATATCACTGTTTGTCCTGTGTATTGTAGTGACTAGATAAATTCTAGTTTTTTAACAGCAGTTTGGTACAAGCACGACACATACCATCACATCTGCAGTTATTTCCAACCTGTATTAGTTTCATTTTTCACAAAACTTTTGGCGCTTTACATCTTGAATTAACATGCGTGACCAGATAACATGTCCGGATACAGATTGTATTTTAATGCCAGGTGATAGCCGTCTTCTCATCTGACTCTGTTTAGTCAGGTCACATGACTGAGTCACATTCTGATCACTGTAGACTGTGATATCCTAACCTGGTTCCAGACCTGTGGGTCACTGCCCAGATCTCTGATTTGTTCAGTGATTTGAATTCATCTGTTGGTCATTGAATTTATTGACGGTTAGTTCAGAGGGTTGGAGAAACATTTGACTTTGTAGGTGAGCTTGATAATGACAATCATCTTCATAGCTGGCAAGCAACTGTGTTCCAAAGTGGCACCCCATTCATTCCAATGAAAGTCATTCATCAGGTGCGGGAAGTGGAAATGATTTCCAGGCTTCTGCCATGACTTCGATATGTTTTGTACAAGAGTTCTTCTCTGGCTAAGGATCTGTTGTAATGATTGTGTTCATTAAGAACGAGTAGCAACCTGTCTGGCTATGAAGTGAAACCAACATGAAAGTGCCAAAACTGCAGTTCCTCAAATGTCCACTTGAGTCAGTCTCCATAAGTCCCCATGCTAAAATGTCCAACTTCACAGCAGAAATAAACATGTTTACAGCCTGGTACAACAAACAGTTTTGGTCTCTATAGCTAATTTCCCCGCTCATGACAACTGTACTGAGTCAATCTCAAATGATATTAAGGGTTTACATAATTGCATAATTAACAGCATGGCCAGTGACAGGAAGATGCTGTCATAGGTGGCTTGTTTGTGTAACCAGGCATCATTCAGCCCATCTCCACTCCACCCACGCTCCACTCTTTCTATTTTTGGATTAGCTGGGAGGCATAAGAGGCAGGACTGCCAAGATGGAGACGACCAGAGCCAGCACAATTCAGAAACCTGTGGGTGATGTCACCGAGACTGCGTCCATGTTTTATACTGTCTATGGTAAATAAGTATTTTCGGTTGGTGTATGACGTCAACCTGCAATACTGAATGTGATGTCAAAATGACCCAGCACTGTTCCTGGGGGCTTAGGCTAGCAACTTTTATGAAGAAAAAAGTCAGTGAAATACAAGAAGGATAAACAGAAGCTGTTTGTTTGTGTTCCGATCAACTAGTGGCAGTTCTAGTAACTTGATCATGAAATCATTACAGCAGACACATCATCTTTGCACTTAAGGTTCGGTAGGCTAAATGTGAAATCAATAAACAATCAGCAACATCAAACATCAGCCATTACCTCCACTGACAGATGGTCAGCATGTCTGATATATTTTCAATGTCAAGTATTTCTTATTGATTATTTACTTATCTTTAGATGAATCAGTCAAAATGAAGCGTGCAAACAGCAGATTCTGTGTGAATGCATGTTGTTCAAAGACAAACGGTCATGGTAGACTGGCTAGTTAAATTGGGGTCTGCTGTTTATGAGCAGTACAGAACTGTGAGAGGGTAAATCAATTATTCATCTGGGTTTATTATTATCACTAATTTATTATTGTCACTATTTATTCGGGGGCAGCAGAGCAGATCAGTGATTAGCGGCATAAAGGTTATACCAGGCGGCAGGCAGTGCTCTTTCTGTGCCTCCATGTTTCTCCCGCAGTCCAGCCACATGCAGGTTAAGTGAAGTGGAGACTTGTAAGGTTTGAATGTGAGTCCAGCCTCCACATCTCTGGACAGTATTAGTGGGTATAATTAAGGGATGGATGGATGGACTTCTATACAAACAGATGTCATTGGAAAGACTTTCCAGAGACTAAAATGATGTCAGCAGATGGACAAAGACTTTCACAAAATAGTAACATTATCAAACATCAGTAGCTTTTTGGAGGCAGACCTTCCTCTCCACATTTAAGAGTAGGGCTTAAGACGATCCTTTTTTTATAGATCTTGCAGCTCAGGTGAGTCCTGAACCATCCTGGAGTTATGCTGCTGTAGGCCTCATCAATAGATCTTACGATCCACTATCCACCGTGCAATAATCACGTTCTTGTTGCCCAATCCAAACTTTTCTTGCTTCTGGGGAGTTCAGGTCTCTTTTGGGGAAGCTAATCCCCCCCCGCCGGCTCCACTGTACCCTGAATAAACCTCATCTTCTTTCTCTCTCTCTATTGTGGCCATTCAGCTATAAACACTTTTTCCTTTAGGCCTAGTCAGATGACACAGTCCAAAAGTGGGTCATTTCAGGCCTGCTCTGGCCTTTTTTATGTACCTTAGTCATACTTTCATCATACAAATCTTACTCTATACAGTGTCAGCACATTCTAAACGAACTTTAAACCCTCATGGAGTAGGGAAAGCAGTGTGTTAGCAGAGCAGCAGCTTCATTGCTCAATCTGTGTCTAACCAGGATGCATTCAAGCACAGTACTCGGTGTAGGTCGCCTGCATTTCAGTGCTCAGAGGTCAATAAACAATGTTGTTTTTTTCAATTTCAGTTTTAATACAACGCCAAATCGCGACAGAAGTTTATACTTTATAATATTGTTTACAGAAACCCAACGATTCCAACCATGAGCAAGCACTTGGTGGCGAGGGCAAGGAAAACGTCCTCTAGTAGAACCCGTTACACTCATAAAATGGAAGAAAACAAACTTGAAGAATAAAAATAGATGTGTTTTGTGACGTGTTATGTTCAAAGACCTGTGCAAACATCTGGATTTATTCCATTACTATCCGTTCTGTCAGACCGACACACCTCCTGTGTGAACAGGCCTTTACAGTCACATTCAAACTCTGTAATTCAACAGCCTACACACTTCACACACTTCTTCAGCCATAGATGTAAGTGCTTACATGCCTACAGACTGCTAAATGAATAATTCCTCTTTTGACACAACATGGTGTTTAGTTTAAAGCTGTATATGTCTGCATTCTACACTTCCTCTCTCTCATCCCACGCCTCTAAACAAGAGCTAAGTTGACGCGGTGCACAAGAATCCATTTGTATTGATTTTAGCCGCTGTTCTTCTCATTGTTACGTCCCCTGTCATTGTTTTCCATGTGTTCAAGCCTCTCCATGTTCCTCCACCTCTTTATGTCGCCCCTGTGGGCATTTTGGAGTGCAGCGCTGAGCAGGTTCACCCTGTAAATGGAGCATCAAGGTCATTGTTAGCTGTGGGAAATGTGTACTAATAAAGCTCCTGCAGCTGGAGCGGCGTGCTGTGATGCAGAGGGTGTTCTGTCTAGTTCTTATCTTGTAAAGCCAAACAGCTGAGGGAACCTGCTGTTTTATTTCCTTTCTTTGTAAATAATGGATGAATAAAACCTTTCATACACACCGAACATTAATCATCACTTTACGGCTACTATTGAAGTCAACAATTGTAAATCAACAACGTTTTGTCGTCTATGTAAATGGAATGAAGACGATATTCAAGAAGAAAAATGATAGGTATATATTCAGTACTACTGCATTTATGTGAATAAAATCAGTGACACTATGAAAAACTCACTGAACTGAATTGAAGTGACCTTTAAAGACAAAGACAGAGCAGGTCTAGACCGTACTCTTCATAATATTATTTACAGAGACCCAACAATTCCACCAAAGTCTCATATTGTGCAGAATACACTCTTTCACGGCTTTTCAACATACATGAATCCTTGGTGTCTCTAAAGACTCAGCAAAGAATGAGATCTTGTCTCTTTTGTTCTTGCTCCAACTATCAGAAAACGTGTTCCAAGCAGCCAGCCAGCTTTGCTGAACCCTGCCCTCCTCCCCAAGACCTACCTCGCTATCACCAACCCGCATGTCGACGGTACGAGCAACACGTGGAAACCATTCTGTTGTTGGCTGCAAGAACAGATACAAGTCTTTATGTACTCCCACCACAATCATCTGTGGTTTTTGATAGATACGTGCCCACAATACAGGTGCTGCGATTTACTGATATTGCCAATGTTATTTGCCAAAAAAGAGACAAAACATTCATTTGACTTTCCAAACTGAAGCTCAATACTGGATGTTCATGAAGTTTCAGCTTGGAAGCTTCAGCCATTTTTAGGTTGTTTTCCTATTTATTTTGCCTGCTGAACTGTCTTAGCTAGCTTCAATTGTAGGCCCCACAACGTTGGACTATCTAATAAGAATGTCAGGAATGTATAAAATTCAAATCCAAAATGTCACGCACACAGGCTAGGTTCACACACTGAAACTGTTTGTAGTAAAGCAACCATCGTCCTGATAAATCCTGAGCCTTGACTCCACACTCACACGTCAATCCAACACAATAAATAAACCACCTGAGAAGCTTGAGCTGCTAGACATAATGTTAAAGGCAATATAGCCTACATGGAACCATAGAGGTGGAGTGAAATGTCAATCTAAATGCGGGTTGGAGAAAACTATTTGTCCAGGCGCAGGTGGATGATTTATGCATAGATGGATGAATTATGCCCAGGCCACTGTATAAACCATGGATGTATTATCCATGACGTCACTGGTGGGTCTCTGTAGAGCCATTGTGAAGCTCAGTGTGGTGGCGTCTGGACCTTGAAGATGAGGAGGACGATGCTATGACTATACTATGACCTTTTCAGTCTGTTTCAAATTTTCTGTTGTTTCATGTTGTAGTCTGTTTTCCATCTGAGAATTACTGTAAGTGTTCCCGCTGCATGCTGTGCTGCATGTACATATTACCTCTGTATCTCCACAACAAATGCTTTCTACCTCACTGAGCTCTGTAGGTCACTCCTCACAAATGTTCCTGTAAAGACAAATGTAAAACAGAGCATGTATAATTAGTAAGCCAACTTTATGTGACGGAGACGTATGTTTACGTGAGGAAAACATCAGAGAAACCAGTAAGTAATCTTTGTTCATTTCTCCTTGATTTGCACTTGTGCATGTTTTTGCTTCAGATGTGGATATTTATATGGTAGAAGTGCAGATAAACTGGCAATTTTCTGCTGTTACTTGTCTGTAAATGGTAAATGGACTGTACTTATATATCTCCTTTCTAGTCTTCTGAGCTCTCGAAGCTCTTTTACACTACGTATCTCATTCAACCATTCACACACTTTCACACACATGGCATTAGCTGCCATGCAAGGTGCCAACTGCTCATCAGTTTTAGGAGCTTACCATTCATACACATTCACACACTGATGGCGCAGCCTCCAGGAGCATTTAGTGGTTCGGTATCTTGCCCAAGGACACTCTGACTTGCAGACTAGACGATCGAACTGCCGATCATCTCATTAGTGGACGTCCCGAACCACTGCCCATGTGTTGTAGGTGTGGTTTCTGAAGACTGGTTCACTAACCAGGAAGTAAACATTCTGCTTCATAACAAAAATGTCATTAATTGTTTGGTCACATAAAAGAAAACAAACACAGAAACCATAGATACTATAATGTCAATACCATGGTCAAAAGTGATGGGAGACAATGAGACTTGGTGCTGTATATTCTAAGTTTTAAATCTTGGACGTATGAAGTGAAATGGACACAGTGTTGCAGGCGTGGCTCTGTTCATTCTTATGGAAGCTGCTAAGTGGCACTTTCCAAATATTAACGGACCAAACTGATCAAACTTAAAACCAATTTTGTCACTTAAGAACATGTATTAGCTGTTTCAGCTACTTCCCTTAGATTGTAAGCTTCTGGGGAAAAAAGTCTTTTTGGGACGGACGCCATTGTTGTAATCACATGGTTTGGCCACCATGTCAAACTGGCTTCTTCCTGGGGGCGTTAAATGTTAGCTTGAACTGGATAATTATAATTGATGATTTTTTTTTATGAAGGATGGCCACAGAGATAATCAAATTGTTAACTCGCAGACAAACACGCAGCATGATGTTGCGTCCTGCTGTTGGGGATGAGCCGTTGTGGAGCATGCCAATTTCCCAATTGCTGAACAGTTTTTATTGCAGACCAGAGCTCTACATGGAGAACAGATTGATTACAGTTGGCCAGTTTTAACAGAAGCCTGTGTGAGATCCTTCTCAATTCAACATCAGTTGAATCATGTAAAAGGACTTCACAAGGACGAGCTTATGTTAGCATAGTTATGTGAGTTAAACGGCAGTCAGAAGGAAAATGATTTAATGAGCTGTGTGTTGCCAAATATTATCCAGAATGCTCGAATAAATCCACATCTCTCTCAGACAAATGTTCAACAGAAACGCAATTAATAAAGACATGTTTGTCTAACTGATGTCACGTGATATTCCAAAAGATCCAGCTAAAGAAACAAAAACAGCGTATGTATTCAAAAGGTAAAAGGTCCTTCATGTTAAACCTTTGTGTTTCCTGCTGGACTGAAATCATTGTTTGAGACACTGTCCCACTGATCAGTCCAATAATAATAATAAAATAGCTCACTTCACATCCTTCCCCATGGCCAAGTCCAGTCCTTGACCACCGTTCCCTGCCCAAGTGTCTCTGATTACTGTAGAAAATGTCAGTTTTGTGAAATATGTCACTTGTGGTGAACTTTGTGTCAGTTAGCTCACAATGTTCTGCATCATCAGAGGGTTCTGGCCTTGGTGGTACGTTGGCTGCCTTTTCAGAGGACATCAGAGTGGATTGGGTCATGATGAACCAGCCAGAGGCCAAAGAATCCAACACTTCTTTTTTTATATATATTTGGCAGGGATCCACTCCTCTGGCTGAAATAACAGGTCAGATGATCAATGTTCATTTTATTTTTAGCCTTCCTTCAGACACTGAGCAACCTAAACAGACTCTTTTCAAAATTCTGACAGCTGTATTAGTGCAAATGAATCCCCATACTGAAAACTAATAGTGGACCTCTGAGCATACAGTATCCAGCAGGCATATCAGCATGAAATCAGCCCCGGACAGCTGCAGAGCATTATTCAGTGTTACATCCACAGACAGGCTTTCTACATTTGCAAGAATACACACTCCACTCCTCTGTGCTCCGCGATTGAACCTGAATGTGTATTCTGCCTCATTATCTTGAACATACCCAACTCACTCACTTGTGAATGTCATTCTCCATGCCAGGCGGTGCTAATAGTTTATAATGAAACTGTGGGGTTTTTTCTTCACTCCATAGTGTCCATCAGAAAGACTGCAATGAAACTCCTCAAAGTTCCAGAGTTCACTTCTTCTGCAGTGGACACAATGAAGTGCTAAGACTTGTTTCTTTTGTGCCTGAAGATCAGCACAGGTCTCCAGCTGGTGTTTCAGTGTCATAAGACCTTTATCATGGCAGTATCCCTCAGGATACTTGAAGCTCTTGCACGAGTAAAGAGGCAAACACGCCAGAGTTTGTTTAAACTAAACCAAACAGAGTGTGACATTTTGTAAAAAGTAAAAGTTATTACTCAGCTACATTCAGCTCAATTTTATTTATGTAGGTCCAAATGATAATAGACGTCATAACAGACACTTTCCATTCAGAGCAGGTCTGGACGGTACTCTTTATAATATTATTTACATTGACTCAACAATTCCACCATGAGCAAGCCCAGATGATAAAACCGCTTCAATAAACTATATAGATTCAATATGTTTCATTAAAACCGGATAAAAGTACTAAACACCAACTCCGATGGTTGTTTGTCTCACGTAATAATTACACTTCTATTTCTACTAATGTGTTAATCCTCACTGACTCTGAGATGCAAATGTGTTGCACAGTTTATTTCGTCTCGTGTGGCAAACGAGAAGTCTCACTCTCTATACATTGTGAACTCGTGACCCACAGCATACAGCAAGCTTAACTATGTATAGATCTGTACAATAAACAGACAAAAACAAACTCTGTATTCCCAACAGCAGTCAGCCCAGCTCGGCGTCTGTCTTTCAAGCCTTTTATTTCACCAAGCTCTCACCAACCAATAAAAGTCAGTCCCACATTTACTCTTGACTGGCAGCTTCTTGCTCGCTCACGCTCTCCTTTGAGAGAGCAGAGCATCCAGAGTTGGTGGTGTGTAACATAGTAAGTCTTACATACCTGCTGGTGATTGTACCTGGAGCACAAAGTTACATAGTACAGGAAGAGATGTACGACTTACAGAGACACCATTTATCTGACTGCACATCAGTGTAGCATCAAAATGATTTTAAACTTGTTATTTCATGGTAAAAAAGTTACAAAATGTTGCTTCAAAAATAAAATAAAGAGAAGAAAGGCTGGCCTTTGGTGACTTCAGTGCAGACAGTTGCTGTCTGTGGTGCGGAAAGGACAGCTGTTCTGGGAACAGGAACTAGTGTTAACTCAAATAAAGTGTCTGACTTGCAGGAATTAACATTCAGTAGTAATAATTAAGGTTACCTGGATCTAACGCATAAACCAGGCTCTGGTCCAATAGTCTTGTTTTTTTGTTCAGCATGGTAGCTAACTGAATGAAACAACCCTGAAATGTTAACGTGGCAGCCATGATAAGAGCTGTTCAAATGTTGAGGAATGGTGCTTCACCGCTTCATTTCTTGTCTCTTTTAGCCGATGATACACTAAACCATCCTTTATGAAATAAAAATGAGATAACACTGTCCCGCAATTCCAATGCATCAGCAACAAAAAGTGACGCACCTTTCGGCCACTCACAAGCAGACATTAAAAAAAACCAATCAATTCATGTGGACAAGTGAGAGAGAGGGACAGCAGTACTGATATAGTGTCTTATAAAAAGAGTGTGATATGAAAACTTTCTGTGATCATGAAGTGTGATTACAGTTCTGTAGTTTGTCAGATAAATTCTGCTTATATAAACTCGTCTCTATGAATCCAGCTCTGTGAACTGCTCATGGCTCGTTCCTCTTCATCTCCTGCAGTTCTCAACCAACGGTGTTGTTGACTGTGGAGCTGCTTTGACAGACAGTATGTGGACGACAGCTTGCTGTCTGCTGTTGTCAATAACTGGAGTTCCCCTGCTCTTTTTAAATGAATACAAAAAATGGTCATTAGATTGACCTTCTCTCAGCTCCCTCAGTTGTGACGGACGTCCAGCGTCCCTGCAGATCATCATGGAGGTGAAGCTTATTAAACATTTTGCATTATAATACTTTCAGCTTCAAAAGTGCTCTGTAACATTCATCAATTCAAGAAAAAACCCTCCAATATGCAACCTGCTCATAGGACACACACACCTGGTCCTCAGGTTGGCCTATATCTCCCATCTAAATTCATCAAATATATATAGCAGAAAAATGGACACAGTGGTTATTAAGCAGTCAGCTAACACTGTGATAATGACATCTGAATTCATAGTTAACGCTGTTCTTAAAGTGACAGTGTCACACAACTGCAATCACACACATACTGACGAATCATACCTACACGGGGCAAACAGAGTCTAAACACTGTAGTTTCACCACAGCCCACATGAATAACATCTGGCATCATGTAATGGACCTTTTTCATAGCAGCCATTTCAACATGAACTAGTGGGTCAACCAGGTGTTTCCAATGAAACTAATTAAAGTTCTTTGCAGCGAGCCAACGTGCGGCACAGCAGCACCCCGACTCTGTTTGACCTGAATGGAACTGAACCTTAATTGGTGTCATTGGTAACACCTGTGTTTACTGTTTGATGTCAAAATGGCTGCTGTGAAAAAAAAAAAAGGTCTATTATGTAACCTGTAAGTGGAGTGAGGTTTTCTGAGTCCCCGTGACGTTTTACACGGAGGTCAAGGAAAAGTGTTTAGGAAAGAACACAGGACATCATTTTTGTTTGACTGTTTAGCCCGCAGAGTTCTTGCAGTCAGAGGTGATGGATTGATGGCAGACGGGTGTGCTGATTGCAGATAGCCAGTTGGTAGAGAGAGCAGAGCCCATGGGGCAGAGTGAGGATAGGAAACCACACCCCAAACACAGAGATAAGGTACGGTCGAATAGTCAAAAAAAAAACTAAACACTTTTTCTTGACTTCGATGGAAAGCCTTTTGAGGTCAAGGAAAGATGTGAAGGAGAGGTCATAAGGAGTTGCTCTTACACTAGACTACGTCATGATGCGACAGTGACTGTTATTGATGTGATCTGTGGTAAAACTACAAAATCCAGGAGATGGACTACAAAATGAGCACCTGAGATACTGTTTTTATGCAGGATATATAAACATGGGCATCCCAGTGAAAAATCTGACTTCATTATCGGTGTCAGAATTCAAATAATAAATGAATATCGTCCACCTGTCACAGAAGTCAAATGAAGTGTTTGTCACTGAATGTGAGCGCTCACGCTCATACTCCTGTCCAATCATTTATAAACCTTACAATCTGATTAAAAAAAAACGCAGCCACAGTCAACAGAACAGATTGAATGATAAATTGATGTTTTCTTTAATGTTGTTGTGAATGACCGAACGATTTGCGATGTTGTTTTTTTTTTTTTTCCGCTGCAAGGAATTGTGGGACGGCATTCAATTCAATTCAATTCAATTCAATTTTATTTATATATAAATCATTACATTACAACTTTTGAGGTCTAGACCGTACTCTTTATAATTACCTCCTTTCCTTTCATAAAGCATGATCGAGTGTATCCTCTGCTAAAGGAGATAATAAAGGAAGCAGTGAAGCTCCTTTTTTAACATTTAGAGAATTTGAACAGCTCTTATCATGGCGGCTACGTAAACACTTCAGTGAGGAACCTTCCTGAACAAAACAGACTATTCAACCAGACCTACGTACAGAGAAACAAAATAGGAAACACAAAAAACAAAGAACAAACCCTGTGGCCATGACAGACTACAAATCAGAACCTACCCTGTAGGTATTTACATCTTCCATTAGCTCTTTGCATTAATTATAAATCCATTTTAAATATGGAGACGGGGAGTCAGTGGACAGCCGGGGCATGTTTACATCTGACACGAGGGACTATCTCTGAATCATACAACCCACTAGTTCTATATTTAGTCATCCACTGTGGCTGACCTTCTGATGGCATTTTTTCTCAGACTGCTATTCTCAAGGTCTCAAATGAACCTCCAGGCTCAAGTTCCTTTTTCTAATTTTAGTTAGTTTAATTTAATTCACTTCTTTTCCATTGTTCCCACTCGTACAAACAGCACCCAGAACACAAATCTTGTTCTATGTTGAGTTTGAAAACATAAAAACAGTGATCACATTAGAAGGTTGCTATACAGAGCTATAATACAATCAGAGGACTATGTTTAAAGCTCAATTACTTGTTTTGTACCCAGAAGTTTACCTTTAAAAAACCTAGATGAGGCCATATGTGTAACCCCAAATGAATCCAGTCCAGCGCCTCCTGACAGAAAACTGTTGTGGATTCTTGAGGCGGGTTAGTTCACTGACTTCAAACAGTAAACTAGAATAAACTAGGTTCATGTCGGAGTGCGCTCAATTATTTAAGATCCCACAATAATTCAGTCTCACAGCTTTAGTCTCATTTTCGGATTTGCTTTCTGTTGCGGCTCCAAGAAAAAAAAAAAAAAAACAGCAGAGCATGTTTAATGAATGCAGTTCTGATCTTCTGTTCCTGCAGACACAAAGGCCAGCTAATGTTATGAGCTGGATATCACGATTAGATTCCATAGTTCTCTGATATATTCCTCCATTTTATCTAATAGAAAAATATAACTTAAATACACCCCGACCACATACACGACTGTCTTTGTTGTCCCTTCTCCACCTCATCCCCGACCCCACCAGGTGGCTGATTGATGATAGGTGGATAAGGGGGCTGACTCAGGGTCAGTGGGTCAAGGAGGTCAGAGTCCTCTTCTCTCAGCAGACAGGTGAGGTCTGGCCGGTCTGTTCAGAGGTGGAGTTGTATACAATACCTGTGCCCTTGCATGCAGCTCTCAGCCCTGAGGGTGTTTTCACCCTTGTGTTCACATTCAGACTAACTGTAGGACTGTGAAAAAGTGCATCCTCTTTATTCCTTTCAGTATGATCACTGTCGACCGAGAGGGCTCTGACAGAAACAACACAGTGTCATCTGCAAAATGTTGAACCAAAGTTTTTGAGTTAAGCCTACTGTGATGTAAGGGGCTGTGTGCCAGTAAAGTTGGCAAGTTTCCTGAGGTTGGCAGTAGCTCAGGACTTGTCTTGGTGGCCGGTCCAAGTCTAACCTGGACCATAGTTTGGAATATTGACTGGTAGCTGAAAAGGTGCCAGTTCACCTCCTGGGCACCCTGAGCAAGCATCAAACCCCTGCTGCTCCAAGGTGCTGCTACGTGGCTGCCCATCACTGCACCATCCGTTCACGTTTGCATGTCTAAAGCCCTTTGTGTGCGTGTGGTTGCATTTTGGGCCAGAAAAAATTCAACCAAAAAAAAAAAAATCATGCCATGCAGAGATGAATAAAGTAAAGTGTCTCTGCTATTTCTCTATGATCAATCATTTTGAACACCAGTAAAGATAATTGCAGGTTTTGAATGTTTTAGAAATTTTTTGTTTTGATATTGGCCGCTGGCTGCACAGCCTACTGGAGCAATCAGCTCCATTAATCCTTATGCCCTTAACCCTTAGATGCACAAGTGACTGGACCCTACCCTCTTCCATAAGTGGGTCAAAAATGACCCGTGTTAGAATCAATGTGTTTTTATACCACTTTTGTCATTTTGATTAAGAATAATCATTTGTATTATATTTTGTATTATATTTTGGTCCACACAAAAATGATTTCTTGAATGTATGTCTTTAAACATTTTATAAAACATTTTGAAAATTGGAAAAGAAAATTACACAACAGCTATAGAACAATGTCAACATCCATTGTGTGTGTGTGTGTGTGTGTGTGTGTGTGTGTGTGTGTGAGTTTGTGTGTTAAACTGTATACCGAGCAGCCATGACACTTTGGAAACGTAAGGAAACATAAAAGGAAGAGAATGTTTTGAATGGCAAGCAAACCTATTGATCAATATGTAGCTATATAAATAAATGCACACACGCGCAATACATACAGTAATGTTTACCAGCTTGTTAGCTAGCTAGTTTTGCAAACTATAAAGTAGGCAAATTTGATGATAGATGATAAGAAACACATACTCTTTCACACAATAGTCATGAATGACACACGCACAGACATACAGTAATGTTAGCTAGCTTAGTTAGCTAGCGACTGTGAGCTAACTCTAAAGTAGGCTAATTTGTTATTACATGATAATAACACATACTCTTTCACACAGTAGTGATGAATGACATGCATACGCATTTCACACAGACTTTATCCTGACAATCACAGTTGATAAGAATCAAAGGTTCCCATGAAATTCCATAGGATGTGAATGCGGGTCATTTTTGACCCACCTATGGAAGCTTCGGGTAGTAATACAAAAACTACAATTTCATAAAATGTATAAAAGGTAAGTTAAACATTTTAATGGCATGATATCAGTAACATGTTTTTTGAGGAATAGCTGGAATATGAAATGATAACAACTTTTCATTACGAGGATGTTGCAAGAAAACAACGTCACCGGGTCATTTTTGACCCACTTATGCATCTAAGGAAATTATCCATCATACGATGTCATGGGGAAACTGTTTCTTGAGGAGTTGGGGAAATCCCTACTTGCACCAATGATGGCCCGAACACGCCGCAAGCCGTGCACACGAGCAGCAGCCACACTGGTGGCACAGGTCCAAGGCAAAGAAACAGAGGAAAGGGAATAGCCAGCAGCAGAGGCCGTGGCCCTTGAAGAGGCACAAGAAATGCACATTTTGCACTTGACAGCGGAAGTCTGGACCCAGTGTGCCAAGTGCATCAAGTATTCATTCAAAATACACATGAAATGATCGACAGCTAGTACTCCACTGACTGAACTCTCTCACTGAAACACACACACACACACACAAATCGTTTCACATTTTGTGTTTTTGGCAATAAAAATGTGGGCTCATATTCCCCAAATGGCAATAAAGAATTAAAATTATTATTAATAGTTATGATTAGTGCTGAATTTGTTCAAAAGATTTAATGCAGTGAAAGTGGAAAAAAATAAATAATATTTTATAGCACTTAGCTTGCACTAGCACTATAGCAGTATAGCTCAGGGACTGAGCTTTTTTTGCATGAAGGGAAAAAGGTGTGTTTTTAAAAACTCACACTCACAAAAAATAATAATGCATTAAAATCAATGTAAATATAATTAAAAAATTCCATCCCCAGATGATTGAGCAGGAACTTTAGCCCCAACACTAAACCTAAAACAAAAAGCTGTTCTTTGATGCACTTCCTTGTTATGGTTGCTCATCGGTTGATCATTTTTAAGTAACAGTTAATTAACGTAATATTCATCATCATACATGCAATCCAAATACATTTGGATCTGAGTTGTTCATTCACTCTGTAATTCACTCCGGAAGTAACACTAAATATTCCACTCACTCACATCAGTGTCAGTCTCGAGTCTACAGTGAATTCCCTTTCACCCAGAGGGGTTTGGATAAGTCAGGGGAAATTTGCATTTTCCTTGAGAGACCCAGATGTCGTGCTCTTCTCTATCCTTGCCTCTGGACAGTGATAACAATGGTCACAAGTCATGGAGAACACATTTAGATCAGGGGCTAGAGGTTGGAGTCGCATTCATTGTTTGTTCTTTCCTATAGACAGAGATGTCATCCCTGGAGGAGGATTCTTCTCCCTTTGAAGAGTTTAAAGAATATAGACATTCAAAGATAGTCCTCTCAAGGATTCTTGTACATGTTCAGACTATTCATTACTTAAAACTAATCACTAAAACATAATGGGGTTTTGTGTTGTAATGACTCACAGGTAATCTAACGACTAACGGGCTAGTCAAACGGGCTTTAATGTACAGTAAGCTCAGTCTAAAGTAAGACTACTAAACTCTACCAGATATGTTCAAATAGGAATATAGGCAGATTACAGGAAACAGAAAACATAATGAAAAGTAACTATAGCTTTGAATTTTTCATTTATCATCCAACCACAATACCAAAAGAGTCAGAACGCTGTGTCCAATAAACCAATGATGCAAATCATTTTCAACTGAATACAGTGCAAAGACATGTAATAAACCAATATATTTGCATGCCAAAATACTGTAATAACTCACACACACAGGGCAGTTATAAAATGCAGAAAACAAAGCAGACTAAAATATATCTTGAAATGTTAAAATGAAATAAAGGGATTGGTAATTGTTAACAATCCTCTTCACTGTGTCGTGCCATTAGAGTGGAGGTCAGTGAACTCGAGCAGCTCTCTCTGGGCTCTGGATCATGGATCAAATGTTGCTATGTGGAAACTAAAATGTCTGAAGGGGATGCAGTAATATTTTCCTATGTATTTCATATAGAAGAAGAATATTCTAAGAAGTGGTATGAGTCAACATTTCAAACTGATTTGGAGGTCATGGACATAGGTAGTGTTCTCTGGACCCAACTGTTCTACTTGTTGGTTCTGTTTCTCAGGCTTCATCTTTCATACAGTTGTTGAGCAATATGGTGCATCTCCTGTCTTTGACAACATGGGATAGAAGTCATAATCAATAACTAAAGGCTAACTTGTAAGAATCCGATATTTCCACAGTTGTACTGGTGAGCCAATGGGTGAGTTTCATGCCCAACCAAGCCTTGAAGAGCTTCAGCTATCAGGCACTTAACATTGTCTTGTTTGTTGAAGATGAAAAGCTCAATGAATATGAATTCATTTTGCTGTACAAGGTTTTAAACGTTAGTGTTAGTTGGCATCAGTACCACACAAAGACAGGGAAGAAGTGACCTTATCAGTCAACAGTGCTGAATTCCTCACGCGGAGAAGGACGGTGTTAAAGCTGGCGAGCGACAGATGGGTGGTAAGCGTTCAAATTAGTAAACTGTGACCAACAGTAGAAGTGATGGAAATCACCGCGCAGTAACACGCACAACAGATGATGAGCCCACAAACAGAGCTGGATGAAGGATTTCACACAGATTTGAAGGCCCACAAACCAATCAATACAGTCCCTTTGTAACAAGTCAACCTTCTTTAATACTATCCTGAACAGATTCCATTTCTACTCTTTTTAATGATTTCATATGAAGCGTATGAAGAACTTCCGTTCAAATTGCATATTCACATTCAATAACTCTCTCTTCTATCATCTTTTTGGCTGGTCCAATGAAAAAACAGCCACAAGGGCACTTTAGGACGATGAGCGCTGAAGTGCTGTTATATTTAATGAAGCTTTGCATGGGAAAAGACACAGACAAGAAGATGTCCTTAACACATTGATGCAAACTTATAATAGAGAATAATAGAGGATGTTTTTCTCCGGTTTGTATCATTCTATTTGGCCCGCAGGTCTCTTTACTGTGCACTTATATCAAGGATTCATTGAAAAAAAAAAAAAAATCTATTTGATATTTTCTCTGCTTTAATTTTGTATGCAAGATATTTTATTATTACATTTATTTCTAGGTATTTCTAAGTTAAGCGAGGAAAGACGGCGATCAAAATTGTCTAAATAAGCCATCATTCATAATTTTTATCCCGCTTCTTTGAAAAGAAGAGGAAGTGGAGGACGGTCGATTATGTGTGAAGTGGTGATGTGGAACAGAGGAGGACGAGCTCCTGCTCTTCTCTTAGCATCTCTAATGTTAATCTACGGCTGCCCAGAGGATCAAAACACAACATAATTTCACAAAACACAACAACATTTCAGAAAGTTTCAGAACTTTTCTGATATGCTGTTTGTGTTTTGACCCTCAGGGCCACCATACAAATCTGGCCATAGCACATAAAATGACGCACTGGCAGAGGATGTCCTCACTGACTCAATCAACAACCAGAACACACTTTACACTGACCCATTCACACACACATTCATACAGCGATGAATGGGGCCCGGTATGGGTGACGGACTGCTAGGCCAGGCTGCACAACATGGAGGATGCTGAGGTGAGTCACAGCTGAGATTCAGGGTATGTGTCATGAAACATTATGTTGCATGTGTGACCTCACAACACATTCATTTGGAGAGATCCCTGTAAGCCATCTTAAAAGGTAGATAGAGCAATCTTTAGCCTAATATTCACAAACTCACTCACTCAGTGGGACATGGCACGTTTACAATGAAAAGGTTAAAAACTCTACAAAGGAAGGAAGAAGATCACATTAACTATATTAATATTTACAAGATAGAGCATGTGTTTACGATCCAGCTCAAGGGGTAAGAGGAAGGAACATAACAAACAGATTTTCTTGGTATAAACAAAATTATTTATTGAATGAAATTTATGTTAATTATATCAAAAGGAGGTGACTGCATGGATCAAATGTTGCTATGTGGAAACTAAACTGTCTGAAGGGGATGCAGTAATACAGAATAAGAATATTCATTTGGTGTTCTAGGTCTTCTATATGACCATTATTATTATTAGTAGTAGTAGTAGTAGCAGCATTTTTATTATAAATAACATGGAAGTATGGATGGCTGTGGAGAAACAAACTGGTTCAGATATTTCAAATATAAATATACACCACATATATAGTGTATCTCTCCTGCTTTATATGAGCTGCAGTGAATCCTGTAGGGATTTTTTAGGGTTGTTGGACTGTGTGATTGAATTCAACTGAAATTAACTCTGACGTTAAGTGGCCTGTTACAGTGTGGATCATCTTGTATAAAGCGCTCTGTAGCCTGTAATGATTTGTATTTATCTTGGTTCTTTGAAGGAGAGTGGTGCTGCTCTCGCTAACGAGGCAATTAACGGCAGCGTGAGTGACGGGGGTCACGGAGAGCCGTGGACACAGACAGTCGGATAGAGAAGAACATCTTGTGGATAATTTGTTGTCATGCCATAGTTTGGATTATGCAGCAAAGAAACCATGACTGCTTGATGACCGACTCCACAGATAACCATGATCCAAAATGATAGAGCGGGTCACCAGAAAGTATCCAAGCTGAATGAGGTCTGGTATGAGCGGTATTCTAGAAAGGAAACTACTGTGAGGGACCAAATATGACAAATATTACAAATTAAGAGTATTTTAAAAAAAGAATTTAGTTCAGGCTATGAAAAGTGTTTTGATCACATTCATGCAAATAGTAGGCTGGAGCTTTTTGGTCAACAAGTTGATTGACGAAAAGAAACAGAGATGTTTAATCCGTCTCTTTTAGAGGGTATGGCAATCACAGGGAGTTGATAGCACAATATGTTAGCATATGAGCTGAGAGTGTTCTCTGGCCTGTCTAAAACCATACAGGATGATTTGATATCAGCTATTGCAACAGCTAGCAATTTAAAATAAGATAAAAAAAAAGAGAGCCCTAAACAGTTCTGACTTACTGCAGTCAGAGATGTTTGGTTTGAACTTTTGCAGAAGCTCATTGAACAAACTATGATGGTACTACTGTTACTTCATCAGATCTGAACAGCTTAGAACAGTTGTTAGGGTTAGATTCAGATTTTGTCAATGTGAAGATGCCCGTGGGCCAATGATAACAGTATAAAAATGAAAAAAAAAAGACCAATAAAAGTTACATACATATTGTATAACAAACATCTGACCTTCAGTCATTTTTTGTCACTCAGGCATCAAGACTGTATGACAACCAGACCATGACACAAGCGACGTAGCTGCAGATAATTATCAATGCTTACGTTTGTTTTGTCCGGCTAAATGTGATGATAGGAGATGTTGTCCTTGCTACAGCGGATTGAGACAGAGCCTGCTGACCTGTGTGTGTTCACGGTGTCCCTCACTGCTTTCATAGGTGTGTTAATCACACCACATCCTCCATGCTTCATGGTGGGAACCACACATGCAGATCATCATCCATTCATCTTCTCTGCAAGGTAGGTGAGACGATAAATCTCCAGATTTCCACTGGTCTAATGTCCATTCCTTGTGTTTCTTGGCTCAAGCAGTTACAAAAAAAAAACACAGTTAGGCTGTTTTCCAGCACTGTTTGTTAAAGAACTCTTGAAAGCAAGACATCAAAATGGCTTCCCATTGTATCAGTCTGTCGATGGGAGGAAGCAGTGAGGGAGAACACTGACCCTTCATCTTTTCATGCTCGAGGCAAAATCCAGCATACATACCCCGCTGCTGGCTGTTTACCTTCCCATACTGCTCTTCTGGTCACTGCTGTTGTGTTGTGACCGCTTTAGAGAAGACAAACACAAAAAGCGGGTGTGTATCTTTACTTCCTGTGCATGAGTCGGCTGTCTCGCTCTGACAGGCGAGGTGTTGATTAGGACACACTTTGTGCCACTGTGTAGCAATTAGCGCGTGATCCAGGCTGTTAATTACTCTGCGTTTGAACCCCCCTGAGCTGCATTCCTGTGTCTGCGTGTGCAGGATATTCAGGGTTTCCAATGAATATCCAAAGGAAGAGACAATCAATGGACTCCCAGTGTACTGAGCGTCAGAGTACGTCCTCGTTAATCATAAATCCACCTTTTTCTACCCATTTTTGTCTCAACTAAAATAACACTTTTCTTTTCCAAAACAGACCCCAGAGTGTGTACTTTTTAAAATGCCGGCTTATTGTTTCAGCGTCTAGCCTCTAGCCTGATGACAAGTTTTCCAGTGAGGGCAGTTAAGACAACATTCTAAATGTCAGGACAGTCAAATACACAACAGAGCTGTTCAAAAGACAGACCTGACCATGAAATAGTGATCTGGTTAGCCAGCGATCTGTGTGGTTGTTTGGCTTTGAAGTGGGTGAAGAAGAAGGGATGTAACTGTTTTCATGTTGTTCAGATGTTTCACTGTAGGCAGAGGTCTCTACTAAAACCACCTGGAAACAGTAATGTTGATGCAAAACTGTTTTTTTTTTTTTCACATAAAAGCATCATTTTAAAATCAGAGTCACAGACATGACCTCCATGATTTTGTGCAGTCAGAACAGTAACTTATATACTTAGGAAGAATAAACATGTAGCTATAGAGTCCAACATAAATTCAGACTAATAGTTAGATTTACTTGTCCTAGAGTAAGATCAACTTTAAGATTTTACAGTGTATAATCCGTTTGGACAACTATAATATTCAAAGGCAGGGCTGCTAGAACTTAAAATGTATTTTCTGTAACACATTCATTCTTTATACATGTAGTGTACAGTATAGCAGTACTGTCGATGATATAAATGTCTGAGATGCTGCTGCCAAGTTTTTAATTGGTCTTTTTGCTGCTTTTAGTTGTAAAATATTCACATCCATCTTGCAAAATTATAACCCGCATGTCAGGCGTGATGTAGCGACTGTAGCCCTCTGGCATCAGTTTTTTTAAGTGCAGGGCTCTGTGCTTGGACTTTCAAAATCACATTTTATGACTGTAAATGGTTGCAGTTTGGTTAGAGTTAGGGAAAAAAAACGTAAAGCAACAAACGTACACAAGTTAAAAAGGTTCTAAGCTAAGACTGGTTATGACTTCCAGCCCTTCACACAGGACACAAACAGCAGTCTCTTCAACTCATTCAAACATTATGCCAGACGGGCACATGAAGAAATGACCAAGCTGCCGTATTTGGCAACTTTGTGCCTGTGTATCGCCGCCTGGTATCCCATTGAGATTCACTGCTTCTCTGAAAATGAAAACTTTGTCAGCAGTACAGAGTTCTTATTCTGTATTCTTTGAAAGTTTGGATTGGTCTGGCTCACCCTGTGGTCACCTGAACAGATGGTAGGTGAGTAGGTCAGTAGTTGGAAAGCACATATTGGTGGCAGCTTGCTGTGAGGCTGCAGCTTTTCATAGATTTTTATGTGATATTGTGTTTCAGAAACTCATTTTGACTTCATTTCAGAAAGATTTTTGTTGAAAGCCCTCTTTTGCACAGGCAGACAGCCTGGACTGCTCTTTTCTTCAGCATTCAACGTTTTTCAGTGCCAATCAACATCTGCTCCATATGTGGTTGCAGCAGTACATGGCCGTTCAAGGTACATCATGACTCACGGCCCTGTGCTGGCAACCTTGATTCACTTTGTACAGAAACCATTCCTGCTCATGAAATGATAAACAGGCATTGATTGATTTTTCAGAGCAGCTATCCCTGATGGAAGCCTGAATGGGAGTCAACATTTCAATATTTTCACTTATTCACTGCTTGTTCTTGGGGCATTAAAGTCGCTGCTAGACTTTGAAATTGGATTATCATGGTATTTGCATGACTATATCTAACAATGGCAGAAACCAAGTCGACTTAAAGGATCAACAACTTAGTGAATTTCACAGCTAATAGGGAAAAAAATGTGCGAGATGAGGTTTTTCTATCAAAACTCTGACAGAAACTTTAAAGCTCAGTGTACTGAAGTGTCACTGATGAAAGCACAAAAGTAGTCTTTTAAATCAGTTCTCTGCCATCACCTCTCCACTCAAATGCCAATGTTGAACTAAGGTGTCGGAGGCAGATAGACTTGGGTGATGTCTAAAATAGGAACGTATGCAACCTTTCTTCATCCTTTTGATTGGAATACTGTACACGATCCAAACGTTTGACTCATCTCTACTCACAGGTAACTTTCTTTAAACGTGTCCACAGTCAGGTTCCAAAGTAAAGCTGGACGCGCGCATACATGTTTGAAGTCAAATTCTAATACTTTTGGATTTGAACTGATAGACATCCTTTGGTGGATGTTTTCAATATATTTGATTGTGGCCATTTTCATAGCCAGGCCCTCATTTTTTACAGACAGTTTACTCTTGGCAGACTACAGAGTCCCTTGAGAGCACATGAGATGCTAAAGTCTGCTTTGAAGCCATGCATGCAGTGAAAGTTTTAGCTTCTCCTGGTGGTCATGGCAATTTGGTCCATGAACTGTTTTGTCACGTGCACACACCCTACAGCCATTTATTTAGTGATAGTTAGTATTGTTGTGTGATAATATAATCAAGGTTTGGGTTCATACATCACGTCTAAACCTACACAAGAGTGCTTTGTTCAGATACATAATCATGATTGATCAGAGCTTCCATTTAAAAAAAACAAAATGTTGATCGATCGCATTTAATCAAGGACCACATTCAGTCAACGTGTATGATGGAGAAAACAAACAGTACAAGACAAGAATCTGCAGCCTCATTGACTGTCCAATGAGTTTCTAAAGCATGCATATTTTACATTTTCTAAAATGTTCAAAACAAAATGTTCATGTGATAAGCCCACCTTCATATTCAGTGACATAATATAACTCATGTTTTTTATGATTCCACTCCTAAAACAATCTTTAATCCTCATACTAATTTCCATGGCATAGGCACACCTTCTGTGTAATTCTGTGTTACACAGGATAGCAGGACAGATGTCCCAACAGTAGTTCTGATTGGACAGAATCTATGTATCAACTACCTGACAAAGACCTTGAAAAAGTATGATAGTTAACCTTCAAGGACAGAGAAACCTTTAAGATCATGCACTTAACTACTTTTTCTATGATCGACCAATGGTTAGAACCATTTCTAAGGTTTATGTTACCTGTTAGCTTTCCTGAACCAGAAACATCTAGACTGACCTGTTATTGTGGGCGACTTATGTAACAATGGCATTACATGTGTACTACATTCAATATAGATATAGGTTACATCAGATTTATCTGCATGGTTTTCTGATCTCTCATCTCTTTGTTTTAGATGTAGTCTACTTAAGAGTTATTACTCCACTAAAAACTTAAAGGCTCTTGGCAGGATCTGTGCATGGAGTTACTTTCTAACAAAGATATGTCAAACCTCTCAAATTCTAGTTATTCCATCAAGCTTACAGAAATCCTACCACTACCCAGTCCCATTGCTTCTTTTGGATGTGGCTCAAGTCAATAATTAGAACATAATTAACTAGGTACATTTATTCTATAAAATATGAATCTCCTTCTTACATGATTGCGATGATCTGCTGTATAGCTCCATACTCTACATCATGGTAATGACAGTGTTAGCCTTGCTAATATTATCTTAGCATGAACTAAATGGAACCATAAAGTGCTAATATTACCATTAAGTTGGCAATGCTAGTAACAGCAAACAATCAGTTCCAGAGCTCCAACATCAGTTTACAAGTGAACTTTGGAATTAAAACAGTATGCTAGCTAACGTTCTCCATGGAAATGATGCTTACCTTACATCCAAGATGTGACGGCTAATGTGAGCTTTCACTAAAGAGCCTCATGCTTGATATATCGACATTTATCTAACTAATATTAACATAAAAATGTTTCTCATGACATTCTTTCTCAGCCTTGTAACTCAAACCATTTTCGGATGCCTCAAATATATATTTATTCACAATTTATACACAGCGCTGCGTTTATAATCATCAGTTTATGAATTCAGTGTGGCAGCTGAATGCTGAAGGAGGCAAGGGAATGGTGAGGCGAAGTGTATTCATCTAGTTGCAATCTGTACCCTCACCACTAGATGGGGTCGTGGAATAATTCCCATACTGTCTCTAAGCACGTGGCAGATGTGGTGGATATTAAAGTCCATATGTGCCCTTGCTGCTGCCATTTCCATCTCCAATGCATAACACACACTGCTCCGTGTACATTAACTGAGCCGTGGTGGTGGCGAGCTGGAAATCAATGCAATCTCTTCCAGCTGTCACCGCAGAGCATCTTCTTCCTGCCTGACAGATGAGCGAGCGTCTCTCCTGCTCTTTATGTCGCACTGATTAGATCCAGAGGCTTCCTGTGGCATCAGCACCTGCATGGTGATGTGATCCAGTTAACATCAGCTCCCGAACAAACAGATGAAAAATGATTCTGCGCTATTTCAAAAGCGAGGAGCTTCATTTTGTCATTTCGGTGAGTTTTGTTGCTGTGATCGTTACATGTGACACCGTTAACACTCGTTTGATTCTTTAATGTTCGTCATATGCTTTACTGCCATCAGCTTTGCCGTTTAGGTCCAGCGCTCTCTTACTCTACCTACATGACCTGCTCAGTTAGAGGCTAGTTGGTGAACAGAGTGGAACCGACCGACAATGAGATGCCTTGAATGCCCATGATTACTATACACAGCAGGACAAAGACAGATGACAGAGACAAAGAGGACACGATGAATGATTGATGCTGTTGAGTTAACCCCAGCTGCCCTGCTGTACAGGTCAGAGATGAGCAGATCACACTGCACTGGAACAACTTCCAGATGTGATTATGTGCACGGATGGGAAACAAGGACCCGGCTACCAATTGTTGAGATCTGTTGGAATTGTATGCACAAAGTGATGCCAGACTTGTTTGTCTGTGCTGCTGGAAACCTGCGAATAGGAATCACGGCAGAGAAGAGGCCTACTTTGTTCCACACTGAAAAATTGATCAGGAATCAATAAGGGAATCCATATAGAATCGGACCCATAAGCAGAATCGATAATGACATTCATGGTACATCAGTGAAATCAATCCCCATCCCTAAATGTGGAGATCTGTGTGAGTGTGCACAGGACACACTCGGTTATGTGTATTCTATAATAATAGTGCAGTAACATATCCTGGTAGCAGTGGCTCAGGAGTAACACTTGAAGTAAACTGTGCCTTTTGTTATACTTTGCCCGGCGAGATGCTGCTCGTGTCCTGTGAGAGCAGAGTTTATTGCAGAGGCAGCACAGTCTCCGCTGATTATCCTGCAGACAACATGTATATTAGCTGCTGCATCGGCTGCAGCCCTCTGCGGCTCTGCTTCTCCTCGACTGGGAACTTTAATATTTCTCTAATTCATACCTCGGCGCTGCGGGACGCGCCTCTTTTCGCTGCAAATCAGCGTCAGGACAAGAAAGGAAATAAAACAAGCCGCCTGCATTAGGCTGACTGTACTGTGTGTTTACAGAAAGGCCTGATTTAGATTAAAGGTGGTCCAGTGGGGGAACACAGCGCTTTTATCTGTAGTGTTACAGTAATTCTGCTTTGCAGAGTTCCATTTAAATGGAACTGTTCGGCTTTTTAATGAAACACTGCACAGATAATAGAGGATCTCTTTATGTTGTACATGCTGTATCATCAAATATAAATTTTAGTTGATGGTCTAACACACAGCCCAGTTTGATTTGAAGTGGACTGGACCAGTAAAACTAATAATTAATCACCAAACAACGTCTTTTACTGTAAAGAAGTACCAATATTCACACTTTGCGAGTCATCCAGTGGCAGGACTGGCGGCCCACCTCTGTTCCATCCAGGCGTAGGTGGTGAATTAAAAAAGCCTTCAACATTGTTGACATTTAGATCTGAAAGGTTTATGTATGCTGCATTAATCAATGCGTTATATTAACAATGGATTAAATGACTATGTCTAATGTGAAAGGTGTTGCTTGTAGTGATAAACCCACAGAGAATTGTCACCAACTCTGCACTTTCTCCTCAGCTCTGCAGAACATTTTAGTGTCTTTCGGCTCCTTGTTTTGGTTTTAGAGGCAGCGGCTTTGCTGTTTCTTTTTCTCCAGCGCCGTCATGAACCTGTTTCCCACTCTAAAACAGAGCATCCAGCTTCTATTCATTATCTGGATACAGTAAATGAATAACTCGTAGCTAACATGTCTGTAATGAACTTTACAGGGTCAGTTTATTCACTCTGTTTTTATCTTTGTTTTTGGTCTCCTCCATCTCCTCAGAAAAACATCTGGCTCTTCAGCTGCTTGACTCTCCACTGTGTTCACTAGCTTGTTGTTGACAGTGAGAGTGAACCAAAAAAGCTGAAGACAGTGCAACACGTAAAGCAGAGGGAGCAAATGATCACATCGTCATTAAAAATACTGTCTAAATTTGCTTCAACTCCAAAAAGACTGACATGCTCAGAGCTGGGTCATCACGTAACATCAGCGGTGGGATCAAATCCCAAACCAGCCAGGCTCCAGAATCTTTTGGAAAGCAAAGAGAGGAGAGGAGGGGAGGAGGTGGATGATTTTCTGCAACCTTGAATTCAAGCTGTTAATAAGAACTTTTGGGTTGTGGTAATCCTCCTCCTGTCTAACGCTTGCTTTGTCTTTTTAGCCGTTTAATCCATCAGGAGGAAGCTTCAAATGGACCATTTGACCACTGACCTTGAGGAAAAGAGCTGCAGAAAAACTGCTCCAAAATGACTTTATTAACAACATATTACACGTTTACAACTGCAGACTTGATCAATTATCCATAACTCGTTAGTAAATAACTCATTACATATCAATAAAGCTGCAGTTTATACACCTGCTGGCTTGTTACACAGTGGTACCCAGTAAATCTCAGCTTAACACAGACATATTTTTAAAATGTATCTCGCAGACAAAAGAAAACAAATATATTAAAGAGAGTCAAAATATGATAATAATATGCAAAGCAGCTGTGGTTATGTAGGGCAAACATCTGCATGTATATGAGGATATATGTTTAGAACTGACAAATGAATAAATAAAAAGGAGGACAGCAGGAGGACTGAGCAAACCATAATTAAAGTAAATAAATATTGGCAGAGGGAGGGCAGTAGACGATCGTTACAGCAACACTGGAGTTGAAGTTGGCACCTCTGGGCACCTACCTAGAGTCCAGGACGGGGTGAAGTGGGCGGGCTTGCCGGTCACTTTTGTTTTATTTTATCTTTGCTGATACCTGTGGCCCCGTGCAGAGCCGAGAGCTTCAGGGACAGTTTCAAGTGAAGTCGGATCTCTTCCTTCGCCCTGCTCTGGCCCCTGGACCCCCATCACTGGTGCTGGTGTGACATTTTTTTAATGGAACTTTGAATTTGACCATAACTAGTACAGAGAAGTAATGAGCCTGGGAGAGATGGAAAAAATATAATAATGGTAGTAAAACTTTAACTTGAGTTATGACTAATGTTGATGTCTGAGTAATTACCAATTTCACAACTATTTTCATAACATATGTTTTGGATGAGTATCTTTCAGGTTCAGTGTAGATAACAGATGAATCAGTGTTGGGACTAGTCGTTAAAGATTGCAGTCTGAACCTTGGCAGTGATACATTTAACCCGTGTGTTGTGCTTTAAAACTTGTGATTTATGTTCCAGGCCGGCCCGAAAAGAACAACAACTCCAGCCTCCTCGGAGAATCCTGCGTGTTTGTGCTGCAGCCACATTGACAGCACTACATCTGTGTCTGCCGTAAAGAGGCAGCAGAGAGATGGGAGCCCTCTGTAATCCAGCGGTATTAAAACAACCTGCAGGGAAGTAAGGCCGTGATTAAATTTGTTAGTCTGAGACAGACCCTTTACATTTCGCGAGTAACCCAATTTGGGCTGTGTCTGCTGGGGCCAGTGAAAACACTGCTCCCCTCGCTGCTGCCATCCAGCCAGCCGCCATAAATCATCTGTGCTGTTTCATCTGGCGGCGGAGTGGCAGGGCAAAATATCATCCGCCACTGACCTCTATGTCCTACATGCTATGGTTTCCATCAGAGGCGCACTCTCTCCTCTGTTTTCCTACACGGGCTAACGCCGTGCTGTATATATAGACCTGGAGCTGTATGTGCAATAATCATTACTTTGCCAGCTGGCGTTTGATGAACACCAACGTGCAGGCAGTAAAGATGAACATCAACCTAAACAAGAGCATAATGTTTACAGCATGATGTTGCAGCTCTGTGTAATTTTAAATCAAAGCCCAGAGATATTTTTGGTCAAACTACCCTCTTCAGCTTTAGCACGATTTTCATTGTTATTATACATTTCATTGTTCGAAATCTAGCAAACATGTAATTTATGTGAATGATGTGCAGTAAATGTAGCAGGCTGTTTCCCCCTGCAGCACAGTAGTACAGTAGTAGAGTAAAAAGCTCCAGAACACGATCAGCAGTTTTTCCATTAATAGTTTTTCGGCCTATAAATAGCTAATAATAATATCATTTTTTCACGGGTCATATCTTTATTTATTCAGACATAGCTTCACCGAGAGCTATCGCATTCACGCAGTTACACATTCACACCTGGAAGCCGTCCAGAACAACCACAGCGGGATCTGCTGGCCACCGAGCAGCCCGCTGGAGCAGCTGGGATTTAAGGGCCTTGCTCAAAGGCACCTCAGTGGTGGTAATGATGGAGGGGAAAGCACAGATTCTCACTTTCTCCATGCACCCACATTCATCCTGAACCAACGACCTTCCAGTCACGAGCTCGCTTGTCTAACCTCCAGGCCACCGCTGCCCACAAATAATTCATAGCCTACAGGCCAGCTGTTGTGTTTAAATCAACATTATTCATGTTTTAGAGAACAGAGAAAGAAAGAAAGCCACTGCAGTGCATTCAAATGTTTTATACAGTTAGACCAAAAAAATGTCTGTGCATGTGAAATATAAATATATAGATAACACACAGACTGGACACTGATCATGGTTCAACAAAAAGTGATAGTCTGTGTTATAATGCAGAGATAATTATGACACAGTCAGGTGCACTCAAACCTCGCTGTGTTTGTTGGATATGATTTCTAAATGTGACACTACATTTAACATTGATGACATGTCATTCATATTTCAACATTAAACTTGTTGCCGTATTTTATTTTATTTTAGTACCCCGATTCCAGAGAGTCAGTACCTCACCCACAAGTTGTGGGGCAGATATTCTGACTTTTATATCTTGTATGGTGTCAAAGTCCAAAAGCATCACATACTACATTTCCCATAATGCATCCAACAAACCAGCATCATTAGTTAGACACACACTTTTAAACTCATGGAGTTCGTCACATGGACTTCCCCAGTTGCTAAGATGCTGATGTCATTGGGTTTACTATAGAAGATGTTATACATTTCAAATTCAAATTTGACCTGCAACAGCCTCAGTGTACAAAAATGTGTAGCACCTGTACAAAAGTACAACATTTTAGAATCTTTTCATGTTTGTGTATTTTGTCACTTTAGGCAAAGTCACCAAATTCCAGGTTGAAAGAATGATGTGGGGTATTTTTACTGTCAAATGTCAAAACACCTAAACATTATGTGATTAAGTGAATCCATGCTAGCTAAGCAGCTAAACTTTAGCGCCAACGCTCCGTGTTTAGATCCCGCCCTCGCGTGGGTCACGTGCACATGTGCTGTAAACAATACCATTGGCTCTCTAGCGTGACAATCTGCCAATAAAAACATCCAAAACATTTGTCTTCTCCAATCAACATTGAGCTCACAAATGGCCTCTGTGAACTCTGAATGACGGAAATCCATTATAGCGACGGAGAACTCATATATATATATAAATTAAATTAAATTAAATTGACTTTTTGTTAATAATTATATTGTGTGTACCATAATCAGCCTAATTTTAGTTGCTGACCATGCACAGAGATAAAGCAGTGTAATCAGGTCGGGTTACATTTCATCCTCAGCACATTAGCCGACGCACATTAGCTGCATCTGCATGTAAATTCATAATAATAACGTGACTTCCCTTTAAGACTGTTAAATTATTGATGCGTTAATGTGTTAAGCAGTATGGAACAATTCATCACCTCACCTCATGAATGTGAAACATTCATCAGGAAAGTAACCAGTTGCTGTAACTGTCACATAAATGTGGATTTATGTCAATAATGATTTCATCCAACGTAGTAAATATTTAACCCTAACTCCATTAGAGCTAACACACTGGTACAACAGTAATAACAGCTTATTCAGTGACGGCGAGGCTCAGCGCGCGACATGGCAGCACATCTGCTCAGCAGTCACACAGCTACATTCAGCAGCGTAATCACACGTGCATCTGTCCCTCCGTCCCTCTCGTTCACTCCGTCCCTCTTTGCTCTCTTTCCAATTCACGTTGTCGGCTGTAAACATTTTAATTGAATGGCATCGGTTTGGTGTTGTGATGAGACAATGGGAAAGTGAAGACAAACGAGGACATTAGAGCAGGCCAGCTGCTTCCCCCAGATGCACCCAGCTTACAGCATTAGTCCATCCGGGATCACCGGGGTCCTGCCGGCCAGTCCATTACACACAAATGAAGCCATACAGTGGACCGGACCAAAGTCCAATTTCACCGCAGCAAATTGCAAATAACATATTTTTCCAATTGAAGTCAGCACAAATGAATGGACGGAACAGATCATTAGTCAGCATGTACGTTCGGCAAAGTCATCCCATGAATTTTACTCTGACATCTGTCTCCAAAAACAAATCAGTCCGTTCTCACTCCCAGCTCATTAATTACAGCAGCTTGATCAGCGGCTCCCCGTGCTTCAAACTATGACTGGAGGTAAGACCTCTACCGTCATCTGTGGATGTGCATGATGTAAGGAAGTGTCATGTGGAAGAGGCTGGTGTGGGTGGATTGGTCAAAGAAACACAGGACTTTTACCCAGGAGGCTGTAGTCCTGTTTGGAACTGTAATACCTCGAGTGGCCGCTTGAGGCTGGCTGCAGAAGTGAGTCAGTCTCCATAAGTCCCCATGTTCAAATGTCCAACTTCACAGCAGAAATAAACATTTATTTTAGTTTACAGCCTGGTACAAAAAACAGTTTTGGTCTCTATAGCTAATTTCCCCGTTCATGACAACTGTACTGAGGGTGAATTTTTATACCACTCACCTGAAAATGTTCAAAATTAATAGCGTCGCCACTTGATTGACAGGTAGGTGCATCATTCTGCCATCATGCCTTAGGTCCGCCGATGATGTGCATCTTTGCTGATATTTAGATTATATGGGAGGACGGAGCAGTACATCCAAGATGGCGGCGGCCAGCGCTTCGGAAACCTGCGGGTGACGTCACTCAGGCTCTGTCCATTCTTTATACTGTCATTGGTTTGAGCTTTATTTTGAAAGTCTAACAGGACGTTGCATATTTAAATGAACCTGTAAACGGTAACAGATTTGTATTTATCTAACCCGTGACGATGCTAAGCTCACACACATGCACCAAAGCTGTCAGATTCAGTATCTTGCTCAGTGACGCTTCAGCTGGACTGGACAGCAGGGCATGAATTACTCGGCAACGACAGGTCTACCACCTGAGTCACGTTTACTGTTCACATGTGGAAAGCTGCTGCTAGAGTACCCACAGAGTCTGAGTCTGACGCAGCCACGGACCAAGCTGCTGTTTGACAGGTTGGGAATAATAAAAATACAGTTTGGAGAAAAACTTAATGTCTGCTCACATTTTGTGTGTCATCCCAGTTCAGTACGCTCCCTCAAATTAAGCTGCACAAAGTGCTGTTGGACCATGTCTAAAGACAGGAGTGTTTAAGTGCCTGCTGTCAGAGAGAGTGGTGAGGCACACTTTCATACGCTCCTCAAAGGCATTCATAGTGTTACACTCAGTTACACACACACAAAGTGATGCTCCGACGTGATGCGCTGTATCACTGATTTGTAGTAAGTATAGACTAAAATGAGAGTGACCTCCAAAAGAATCAGCACACAACACTACAATGATCACACACTAAAGTCACAAAGCCCTCTAGTGGCTCGGAGTTATGACCCTTGTTCATCACGAGCCAAGGAGGAAATACTGTGACGTTATTATAGAGCCACAAAATCCTCAGAGGGTGAAGGTTAGGGACGGAAATCATGACCGGGTTCTAGTTGAGAACCGCCTCCAAACTTCTCAGTTCCTTTGCTTGATGTCACGTGCGCCTGAAACCTTGAAGAAAGGATTCATCGCCGTCGGAATAAACAGTCCAAAGCGTGGCTTAATTTCACGACGACGGTGCTCTTTGTAACGCCCCTAAAATGATCATTTAAAGTAAAAACAGCAGCAATATGCTGAGACACCTTTCTACGCCACACAGGGTGAAATTCCAGGAACTCCATGTGTTTTACAAGTCTGTTACTGAGCGTAAATATCCTGATTTAATGACGAGAGACAAACAGAACAGGGACCCCCACATGTAATGAATTATTTTAAAATGTGCCACATTTTAAGCCTGGCCTAAAACAACTTTTATATTTACTTCGTTCAACTTTTATTTCACCTTATTAACCTATTTATATACTTATAGGCCTGTATGTGTTTATGATCGATAAAAAAAACTGCATAATTACTGTTGGTTATTCAATGCCAAGAGCTGTGCATCCAACTGGATGAATTGTTTGTAGTTTCTCAATCATCTGCACCCTCACGTTCACCATTATTTTGGTGAAAATTGTCAATTATTATGACAAAAATTGGTGGACGCCCTGCAGTACCTCTGCGGACCACCTAGGGGTCACGGACCCCTGGTTGAAGACCTTTTTTTCTACTATTTCTACCCTGTGTTCACAGAGAACTGTTACACTGGTGCTGAAAACCTGCCGAAGAACTTTTTTTTTTCCACGTTGAAAATTGATCAGGGATCAATAAAGAATCAGATAATGGTGATGGTTTCCTAAACAAAGTATTTATTTGAAATGTTTCCCGAGCCAAGTAGTCATTTTAACCCACGAAATCACGTAGACCTTATCAAGTCAGTCTATCCACAGAGGAGACAGATCAGGAAATAATTGTGTTACTCAAACCGACAAAAGATGTTGACCTACCTACACGGGCATCCAATCAGAAGATTGATCAGGATGGAGATTACAAACTTTTATTTTCCATCAAAGTTTGTTTTTCATGATGGCAGATGAATTATTGTCTAATCTCGACGCCCTGTGTGAGAATCTTTGTTGGGTACAGTGACAATTAGAGGAATTGGGGGATCAACAGAGGCCCAAAGCTTATGGTTCACTCCAGGACCTCCCACCATGTTAATCCATCCATGAATAAATGATAAGATATCTCTGGATATGATATGTTTACCGCAGAACACACACACACACACACAGAGTTCTGATCCGTTAATACAGGACAGTCATTTTTAGACCGGATTTTCTGGAGGTGCATGTTGCGGTAGAGGATTTAGAAATCCAGCTGGCATGAGTCCCATGCTGCTTTGCTGCCTTCACCTCTTGAGTCATTTACATGGACACAAGTCATGTAGAAAATTCGTGAGGCACCTCGCGCCGCGACTGATGAGAGGAGGCTGAACGTGAGCCGAGGACACGTTTTCCAAAGTAAACCATGTTGTGGAGAGTTTCTGGAGGCCATTACTGCTACCTCTGTTCCTCACCATTTAGCTGCATGTACATATATTGACTGTGAAGATTTCATATTCATCTATTAAGGCTCCAGCTACCCAGGGAGGGGAATGCAATCAACTGGCTTTGCTGCCGAGGTGTTTACCTGCATTTTAATTCATGTTATGGGAACACGGCAGAAGTCCTCGCTGCAGCTGCTCACAGCGGGGCTTTCACCCCTCATTCCCATACCCCCAGACCACACACACACACACACACACACACACACACACTAAACCTTCATCTCTGCCCACTCCCATTTGGTGCACTACCTTGTCACCGTGGCGATCGATATGCCTCGGTAATGGCTGCCTGGAGAGTGGTGCACTTGAATGACAGTTCTGGGACCGTGGTTGAGTGATGGAGCGCCGTTGCCAGCTTAATTAACTTCCAGTCGAGTCTCCAGTATTCACATTCAGCACCTCCCTCCGCCGACAACCGTCATTCTCCCTGCATCACTCCTCCCCTCTAACCCGCTCCCACCTCCACCCGATTACCCTAAGCGTAAACAACATGCCAATTAAAAGGGTGCCTGCACATTCGCGCTGCTTTGTTTGCACACACGTCTCCAAATAAATATTCATCTCAGTATGTACAGGGCTTGTTTGCTTCATCATATATTATGGATCAAACAATTTTTTGCTGATGAAAGAAACTTTTCCCATCGCCATGAAAAGAATTTCACACATCAGCCCGCACTTATGGAGCAGCATTTGACACAAATGTCACAGGAGATTGTATGGAGACATCCACTGCGCCTCACTAACTGCAGATTACTATTAAAGATTTCAATTTTCCCCCTGTCACTTCAGTTTTAAGTCAAAAGCTAATTTGCTTGGCTTGTTGCAAAGGGGATCAATAGATTGAATAGTGAGAAGGGGAGGCGAGGTGGCTGATGAGGAGGGTGATTTCAAGGCAGTTTTACTGCGCGCAGGATGCTCGGAGCGTGGACGCGGGGCGTCAGGGGAGGCAGCATGCAGCAACTCTTTGCTATTCAGCTCAGAAGTGTGTCTTGTTTTCCCTTACGGAGCACAACGGCAATTCACAGAGGCCGAAACAGTCAGAGGATTTAGCTTAGCTGGCAGAGCCCAAACTGTTTGCAGATGCAATTCAATGTCTCAAAAGTTTCAAGAGCTAGATTGGAGGTATTGATTGAGTCGAACTCAATAAGCAGCTCACAGCTGCATCGCTGAGACTCAGCCCTGCTGAAAATGGAGACTCTCATTGTGTCATAGAACGCTGTAATGTAGGTAAACAATCGCCGAGCAGGGCTGGTGTTACCTGGAATATGATGATTTATATATTTAAATTCAAATCAATACACATTTCCACAGCACTTATTCTATTAGCACAACACCCACCGTCTCCACACACACACACACTGTTTTTCAATCAAAAGTTACCCATCGCTTCTACTGTGACATTTTTTTGTACTGACGTCAAGCTGTTATTCCTTCACCTTTAATATTAAAAGATTTTTCATTTCGTTCAGCAGCGTCACTCCAAGGATATCAGTAATCACCAACATCTAGGAGAGATGGAGATCTTGAACGCCTCCTTTATGGTCAGAAAGCAAGAGGATATCTGACCTGACGAGAGAATGCTCTGTTTATCTTAGTAATGAAAAATGTTCCACTTGTACAGTCCAACGTGATCCAGTACAACAACTCTGACAGAAATTCAGGAATACATTACACTGAAAGGTGTTTCTAATATTATCGCCCTCTCGTGTATGTAAATGGGGTGGCCACAATATTAGAAACACCTCTCAATAGAATGCAGCCCAGCTGAACACCACTACAAACTATAACCTCAATAATAAACATAATAGTGACATGAATACCTCTCTGACAGTGACAACACAACCTGAAACATTACAAGCTTCATACCAGTAGAATTTATATCATTCCTGTCATATAAATGCGATATTAGTAGAGAGCTGATGAAATGATTCCGTTTTTACAAGAATAATAACATATCACTATATCCTTATATCACAAAATGTTATCATATTTAAAGCCAGTCGTAGTTTTCTTCTGTTTTAAACAAGTTATCATGTTTATGACAAGAAAGGTTTGTTTCTTATCGTTCTTGTAAAAGTAATAATTCTAGTATTAATGAGAAAATATATGTCATAATTAGCTGAAAGATTTAAGTTTTAACATCGTTATAACATGAACGAGATTTTCTGGTCATGGTGGCAGTAATACAGTACATTTATATAAAGTGTTTATGTCACACGTGTGCTCTAAATGTGATATAGCTGCACATAGTTCTGTATTTGTATCTGGTGATATTTTACTGCTGCTTCACTGATACGTAATTCTGAATGAATTATTCAGGAGGCTCCCTCCACATCATTCTTTTGGGTTCCTTAGCGCCGCTGACGTGATTCTGTGTCTTAAATGTCAGAGGAGATCATGTGTTACCGATAACGGAGGCGTCTCAACATGTGTTATGTTTACAGTTTTTTTTGGTTACAACATAATTATCGTGTCACTTTTTCTTTTCTTTCTGTTTTTTCTCTGGCGACACGTCAGCGTCGACTTGACGCAGCCTGAGGGGGAGCAGCCGAGCGTGAAACGCGTTGAAATCCAGAGGAGCTCTTATTAGGTTAATAATAACAAGCCTGTGAAATGATGTTCAGAAATAATTTCAAAGCCCCGCGGTCGCGTGTCATCCTCTGTAAACCTGTGAGAAAGAAAAGAAAATCTCTACATGAGGAATTCAAGTTTTTAAAGAAATGACTTCTAATTGTACAGACACAATGAGTGTGAATGGGTGTATTCAGTGTCACACACAGTGTGGGAACTTTTAGGTGCACGCATAGACTTGTATTAGATAACATTTTCTTTTTGTCAGTCTTTGTGTAACCTCACTGTTCAGTTTTTATCACAGCTTTACAAAAGGTTATGTAAAACCTTGAACACTGAAACATTTTTGAACATTGTGTCACAATGACCATGCACTCAGTGGTTCTTCTCTTTTTCTTTCTTTGTGCTGTCACTAGCAGTTTGGGAAGCCTTTTTTCGCTGTTTCATTTCTCCCTTTCTTGGCAACCCGGCCAAGAAAGGGAGACTGTGCCCTTTAAGATGACTTTTAATGTGAAACTTTGCAGGAAGTGTTGACTTTCATTAACGTTAACTAAAGAGCGATTGAAAGAGTTCAACGCAGAAACAAATAGTAAGTGTAAAAAGTATTTCTGTTTAACTGAGCGAGGGTTGAGCCGGTTCTGCTCGAGGTTTCTGCCGAACGAAGTGTTTCCTTGTCAATGACGCCAAGTGCTTGCTCATTGTGGGAACTGTTGTGTCTCTGTACAGTCTAAACCTGCTCTATATGGAAAGTGTCATAAGATAACTTCTGTTATGATTTGGCACTACATAACAAACTGATAAGTTGCACACACGACACACACGACGATCCAATCAAACTCAATAAAACCTTACACGTTTATTTTTTTTTTCTCTTTTTTTAGAAAATACTGTGATATTTTATTAAAAATGTTGCAGAAAAAGTTTATACAGGTGTCCAGCCAGAAATATCTCTATTATCACTTAAGGCAAAACCGCAAACAAATATAAGACAAACTAAAATTTGAAAACTCTACATTAAAACCCTTGTTATCTTGACTGGTTTAGAGACCAAATGGCAAGAATATATCTTTTATAGAATTTACAAATGTAGCTTAAAATCTTCTTGATGTACTTCCATTTTTTTTGTAATAGGATGCAAAACGGAAAGAGAGTTAATGGTTACTTTTGTCTGTAATTTTATAATAATTAATATTATTAATATTTACACTCATTCACTTGCTTTTGTAACCCAAAATATCACAAGCCTGGCACAATACTTTACATATTGCTAGCATATGACAATTTGAAATATCTAACATATATTTCTTTACAAACATATCCAACTAATATTGATACAAAAAAGTCACTGCCTTTTTTAGTTCTAAATAATACATTGCTGGTCACATTGTAAGCTCAGGCAGTGCTGAGATTGCAAGACAGAAAAAGCCACAAAAAAAAAAACCTATTGGAAGCATAACAGGATGACGGCAGGTGATGGGATCAAGTCAGTCCTCATTCTCAGACAGGAGACGTGTCTGAAAATGGAGAGTAAAGCTCTTCCTTGGACATGCAGCGGTCTAAAGAGTGGAAACAAAGCAACGCACGAGACAGTTACCGGATGTGATGACCTGCACACGCCCACACATGTGCAACTCTCCAAAGATGGGATTGTGTTCGCATTTTGGTCGTTCTGTGAAACAAAAGAATGAAACACGGGTTGGAATCAGGAAAAGAATGGAGGATGTTTGGGATATATTTACACGCACCGAAACAGAAAGCACAAGCTGGAAAAACCTAAAAGATCTCAGCCAAAAGAAAACAAGAATAGAAGAACTCCTTTAATATAATTTTTTCTTTTTCAAATTTCCACGCACAACTATATACCTTTTTTCTTTTTTTCTTAGTTTTTTTTTTTACAAAGTTTTCATAAATACATTTCAGGCTGGGGTGTAGAATTCTGTGCCCACGTCACGTGTTCGATGCATGAAGGATCATGAAAAGATGATGTTCCTCAACGTTCCATTGTTGCTTTTCAACAACTGTTCCCACTGTCTTCCTGTTGTGTGTGTGTTTATGGCACAAAAGCCTCTGCTGAGGCTTCTCTGTCACACTGAAACTGTTCATTTTGTGTCGTAAGAATATTAACAGTCATCCCCTGGGTGCCTTGTCTTTTGGTAAAACTCCTCGAAACCTTCCATGAAGCTTAGCTCCAAATAGAGTTATTACTATAGTAACATTCACTTTGAATATTTTCAATTTATACTGTATATACGTTTCAAGAAGGCATGGTAGCAAAATAACATCTGCTGAGTCTGTGCTTCACACAGTTTTATCTTGTCAGATTTGCCTTGCGAGGTTAGTGGCTCATCCAGAGGGAATCCGCTGCCGTCCTGTCCCAGCGGAGCTATACCCGTGTGGTGGAGTGGCCGTGGGGTAAGTTGGTACTGTTCTGGCTGCCACCGAAAGTGTTGAAGTTGTGCAGAGGCTGCATGCCAGCTAGCGAGTTGGGGATCATGGTGATGGTGCTGGGCGTCATGAGGGGTATGTCATCGGGCGACCGGCGCAGGGTGAGGGTGTAGTCGGGTGGGCACGTGAGGCGCAGCGTGTCGTGGGTCTGCAGGGACTCGCACTCGTGGTGGTGCTCGTGCTCCAGCTGCTGCTGCTTCATCTGCAGAGACATCAGCTCCTCGCTCTGCAGGTGGGCCACGTCGTTGGCTGTGGAGGGCGTGTTGGTCGGTGCGGAGTTGCGTTGTGGGGTCGGGACGCGCCGGTTTGACTCGTGTCGCCGCTTGTCCTTTTTATAGTAGAGTGCAGCGAAGGCGAGGATATTCAGAAAGAGCAGGGACGCCCCAACTGCGATGGTGACGCTGAGCTCGGTAGAGTAGTCCCTCTTGGTCTCGATCACCACGGTCGACTCATCGGTCAGGTCACCACTCTTGCGCTGGTCGGTGGTCTGTTTGGTGTTGGCGGGTGGGACCCCTGGGTGACGGGTGGTGGATGGCCAGTTGTTTTTGCCAGGGAACCGTTTGGTGTAAGGGTACGGGGTGGTGTCCTGCGGAGGTATCTTGGTGGTGGTGGATACGTATTGAAAAAATTCATTTATATTGTGGAGATGCGGAACTAGTTCTAACCAGAAGGCGACCTTAGTAGCGCGGTAGTGGTCTCGGACTCGAGGTTTGAGGCCAATGTGAAGGTAGAGCTGGTCTTTGGGGTTGTACTTGGTCCAGGCTACCTCCTCAAAGCGGTTGGGTTTTGTGTGGATGAACTTGGTATCCTGTGGGACTGGCTGGTTTGGATCTCTGAAAGAGGAAAATAGAAAATGAAATTAGCAAACTGTTTTATGTACCTGTTTACAGGATATAGAGCTGAAAAATGAATATATGGTATCTCTCTCCGAGTCAGTCATGACACTGTCAACATGCATTAATGCGACCTAGAACAACATAACCAAAGGATCAAATCTTAAACACATTAAATGGCTTTTACTTCAAACCATTTTAAACCATCATGATAATGCGTGATAATGAGTCATTACTCTGAAAAGTCACAGCCTCTCTTCTCCCTCTGTTCAAAGCTAATGTGTTTCTGGGTGACTCACAATTTGAATGCACGTGCAGACAAAATGTTCGGTGTCCTTTATACGCCAATGAAACGTTTTCCAGGTCTGTTGTCACATTTTCTTAATATTCAGTCTCACCTAGGGTGTTATTTTTTTGGAGTTTGGAAAAGAGCTGCCTCTCCAGCGACTTTGCGGAAGCGATTTCATTAACTTTGGAGAGGTGAGGGGGAGTGAAGGCTAGACAACAACCTTGGAGCCGACACACTGGAGTATTTGTGTATCTGTGCATGTATGTGTGTGTTTGCGGGGTGATGGTGTGTGCGTGTAGGGGAGGTGGGGGGGTGTATCTCTGAATACTCAATAGGAAGGACTCATCTAGAGTCACGCATTGCATTTTGGGGCACACCGAGGGACGATGACAAACTCCTGCCTCCGTATGAGGGACAATCAGTGAGTTTGTGTGTGTGTGAGTAGATAAATGTGTGTATACATGTGCATGTGTATAGAGTGGTGTGCATGCATGAGAGTATATATCGCTTTGGACAAAAGTGTCTCCCAAACAAATGTGATGTATTTGAACGTCCACACTACACACAAACTATATATTTCTCAGCAGCTTTTGAGTGTGGAGTTGTAATCACACTGGAAAAATGACAACATGAATTATACTACAAAATTCAGCAGGCTAAAAACCTTGACGAACACTTTCCCCCACAATGCAATTCCCAATGGAAATGGAGGAGCTGCACACAGGAAGAATTTAAATTGATTGTGTATGGTGCTGAAACAGATCCAGGAACAGCCTGGAAAATAAAAATAAAAATGTCAGCAATGACATTCCAAAATTGTAGTTTTACTGTTTGTGCTCATGGTACAAAATAAAGTAAACTAATATACGAATCAGGGCACACAATATGTAACCTACATGTGAGCCAGTATGGAAGTCCAAGGATGCCAATATGTAACTTTGTTCATTTCACTGAATTTTAAATGTCTGAACTGTATGTGTCAACTTTGACCCAAGCTGTTTCCAGAACAGTGCAATCCAATGAAACAGCGTTTACTGCAAATGGAAGCGTCAGCCAGCTGCATCAATCAGCACAGAGCTGATCGTGCTAGCAGACAGACACAGAAACAACACGGAGAATCTGGTCAATTTTCTAAATAACACCCCCCCCATGCACACATTCGATCATAAAAACAGCCAACAGGGAAACAATTTAACACTTTAAGTGGCCTACTTACTCATGGTAGCACATAAACCAGGAAAAGTGATGCTCAAATCTGAGCAAGTTAGAATGCAAAGGGCAAAATCACTTCTCAGTGCTGCCTGTTGTGTGTAATCTAACTCAGATACACAGATACAGTATCTCTGATCACACTCAGTGCTGCAATATAGCTGATAGCACTTAGCCAAAATTCCTTTTATGACATAATAAGGTTTTATTTCTATGTATTTCTTTCCATTGTTCTTGGTGAGTGCAATCCATACTTTCTAACAATTTAGTTAACAAGTATATATCTCAAAAGTGGCATAATATCTATCTTCATGATATCTACATGTAACATTTTGCAGTGAGGCAAATGTGAAGCTGCTCCACTCAAACATCCCTGAAAGCTTCATGTCTGAGAAGGATGTCATAAGCAAACAAATCCAGCCACGCATCAGGGAACATTCTGAGGCTAACCATTGGTTCTTCTTCATCTGGAGAGAAGCAAAGCATCGAGTCAGAGGAATCAGACTCCCGCAGAGCCATCCCATCTGAAGCCTATAGAGTCTGTGTGCTTGGTGTTGTTGGTTTGAAAAGATCTTAAGGTTTTTTTTCGGGAGACAGAGCTGACCCGAGAGTTCTGAAACAAAGCAATTACAGTTTCTGAAAGGTTGTTCCAAATGATTGTGCAAAACAAAGGAGGGCAGAGAGGAAGTAAATCTGCAAACACAACAGCAGACCTCCGCACACACTCCATCTGTGTTGTCTGTTGCCAGTTTTAAAAAGACTTTATTCAATGTTTTCTTTGCTTTTTTTTTTTTTTTTGATTATGTAAGCAGGCCCACTGCTTATTTGTTAAAATAAATGGACGGCTGCATTTTATATTGGGCTTTTATCCAAAGCACTTTACAATTTGCTGCCCATTCATAAATTCAAACACACACACACACACTCTTACACCGATGGCCCGATGCCCAAGGACAGTTCGACATGTGGACACATGGAGCCAGAGCAGCCATCTGTAAAACGATTACAGACCCAAATGCTCCATCTTCTCCTTTTAGAAAATCTTTTTAGCTGTTATATCACACCAGTTTGTTTCTTTTGATTTATATAATAATAAAAATGAAATGTTTTATTGGATCAAATAATTAAATATTTGATAGAAGTTCGGGCCCTGTATTTCAACAAATATTTCAGTGTGACCCAATCAAAAGATATATATACACACACACATATTGCTGCACATTCCTTTACTGTCTGAGATTTTATGTGAGGATTTATGGTCAGGAGACATCAACCTAAACTGTGCAGTGAGGTACATTTTGCCCTTTTATAGTCCTTTAAAGTTCCTGCAGCAGAAGATAACATGTCTTTGTTTTGCCACATTCTAAACTCTTTGCATAAATTTAAAAAAAAAAGTGTGCAAATATGCAGATAAGCAAAACCAAGACCACATTAAAGCCTAATTGTGCAACTTTTCTACCATAAAATAACTTGGTTACGGTGGATGGCGTCATTCCCACACTGCGTCTATTTGATGCAACTTTGTGCTTTGTGCAAGAATTATGTAACACACACCACCAACTACGTGACTGATTTTGGTGAAACTGGATCATATTTTATGGAGAAAATGTTTTCTGCTTTTCCCTCTGATGTCCTCCGGCTGCTCCGCCTCAACTCTCTGTGATTTACAGAGTTTATGATGGACAGTGAAGTAAACTGCTGACAACTGTAGCTGCTGTTAGCTAATGTTAGCTCAGTTTGTTAGCCGGCCTGCCTGGACTGTGAGCTCAGAGCACCGGGGGAGTGTTAGTGTTTGTACCTCAGGTGTTTTGGACCACTGGGAAGAAGAAGAGGAGGTTTAGAAGTGTTGAGCCGGTGACAGCTGTCTATATTTACCACAGTGATCGAACTCTGAAACTCATTTCTATGCAATGTCACTTTAATATTCAGGAGCTAATAAAAATATCAATCAATCAGCCATTTGGCTATTTAAAGCAACAGGTTAAAATCTCCTTATCACAGTGTAGGTATGAAAATTCAAGATTAAGACCGGATAGAATAGACAGAATATTTTTTTTTTCTTCGTGTGGTGATGAAGTCAGAACCACTGAACTGAAGATGAGTTTTCTAATACAGACCCCAGGGAGAGTCACTTTTGCCAAGATAACACCTATGGGGGATCTATTAAAGGTAGAGCGAACACACTGGTTCAAAATGTACACAGTTCAACCTGTCCCCTCTCCTGGAGGGCTCTCTCATTAAAAAGACTGGATTCAGCCATAATGTAGGGTCTGCCCTCCAACTGGTGGCTACATATGGAACCATACATAAGGCACTGTAGCATGTGGTGAGCCTGTCATCTTATTACTAACATATGTTGGAACAATATGCCACTCCTCTGCCACTGAATTTCTTCATAAAAAGAAAAAGAAAAAGACAACGCTCAGGGCCTTCCATGCTCACTGAACTGCAAAATACATGCTTTGCTTGCATATGTTTCCATCAAGCATCCAATCTGGTGGGAATAACAGTGACTCTTGCCATAGGTGAGGAGCTAAATCTGCTCTCACTCTGACAGGTGTATGAAAACTGAAAATTCACAGAGTGTTTGAACAGATGCTTTCATGTACTTGGAAGAGCTGTAATATATTCAGCGTTACCTCGTACTGTCTGACACCAGGGCAGCTTTAAATGTTTGTGAAAAAAGTGCCGTGTGACTTCTATCATCATGAGCGCACAGGTTAGCTTTTCAGTCTTTCTATTTACTGATGATGCTGCCATCTATGGGGGGTATTTAGATTTATGCCCACCATCCTGATACAAAGAAGGAAAATGCAGTGGTGAACTTTCATAGTAAAGCTGTGAACCTTTTTGTGGTGATAAATAATATTATAAATAATGAGGACGGACAATAAAACTTCTTCTGAACTACGACAGCACTAAAATAAATGACATGGAAGTTCAGACATCAGCTCTCTGAGACTTTTTAAATTTTATTTGACCTGAAATTCTTTAACTAAAGTCATGTTTTGTAACACTCAAAAGAATCTTGTTCTGCTGCTAGAGGAAGATCAGACCGCTGTGCTGCTGTGTTATGAGTTAGTGTTAATTCAGTCAATGACAAAAATACATCCATAATGAATAAAAACTAAACAATATTGTGAAAGTCACTGAGCCCTCCCTGACCTCATTCTCACTCCCAGCTCATCAGAAATGGCAGCTTGGTCAACGGTCCTAGGCTTCGAACTGGGACTCAACAATGAATATGCAACCTCTGACGAAGATTAGCATAAAAATATGCAACGTCTAGTTAGGCTTTTAAAATAAAGCTTCCTGAAAAACATTTCACATTTTATGACTTTTAACAGTCACAGTTTGTAGGAAAACATCATGATTTGGGTTAAAATATATAATGTCAGTTGAAGTCAACGCTAACTTTTTGTTTCCTGCAGGACATGAACGAACAAAGGATGACATGAACATCCTGTGACCTTTATCACCCTTTACACTGTGTCACCTGACTTTAACAGCACATAAAAACATCATGCTGCATGGGCACATCCAGAAATGACACTACAGGGCCGTAGAACTTCTGACCAAGCCATATTTGATGAGTTGGGAGAGGAAATGGGGTTCCCACATCGCAGAGAGTGGGAGAAGGTCGTTTCTGAGCTTTCATGGCCGCTCATCTTTTCCCGAGGTATTTCTAAAATCCTTGCCATGTTCTGCAGAATCTTTTTTGCCTTCTGAAATTCTTATGATCCACTTTTTATTCATTTGCACATTTATTATCAATATGTGAGTCTTAGAAGTGTTTCGTGCATCCCTCTGTAAATCACGCCACCACTTACTCTGAAACAGAATAACAGCAGCAGCGCAGGCATACCCGGCATGTACATAATCACAGCAACACTGACATCCAAACTGCTGAATTCTTTCGCTCTGAAACCAGGAAAAGTTTGAAAACATCAATCTGCCGTTCACAATGGGAGATTCTGCAAAGAGTGGGGGAGACTTGTTGAAAAATGGCTACGCTCGCAGTGATGAATTTGCTTTCAGTCACTGCTTTATTGGAAGAACAGTGAAAAAAAAAAGAAGCATGAAAAAAGTGCCTTCCCAAGATGTCTATAAGGCAGCCAGTCCCCTGCTGATCAGGCATCAGCTGGATGGAAGCCAAACAGGGAGAAGGGGAGTGAACGCTACAGCCTATGAAGCTGATCAAGACTTTATTTATTCACCTTAAAGTGAATTTTCAGTATGACTGGGCTGCAAACACCCTGATACCTAATCTCAAGGTGTGTGAAACAAAAACGTGATCCAAATATAAACAGAAAGCAAATCCTCTCATCAAATCCAGCTCTGCTGCAGCACCAGGGGAGGATGACATGTTTTATTAACCTCCACTTGATCTCTCTGACTCAAAAGTTAATCATTAATAAACAAAACTTTTTGTTGATAGCCAAATCTATCTTTGGCGTATCAAGTACTTATTCTCTGCAGGCTTTAAAGGTCATTTTAATTGTCAGTTATGTTCAGCTGTCATTCACAGGGCATGTCATCCACTATTATCTCCAGAAGAAGGAAGAATTCTCAGGTGCCTGTCAATACATGTACTACAACACGTATTCTGAAAAACAGTGTCACGCATTTGAAACAAATGATTTTTTCAGATATTTAATACAGTGTAGCAGGGATGGAAGAACTATCAACTATGTTGATGAATCATTTTATCGTAAAGTACTCAAATAGTAAAGTCAAATAACACGTAAAAAGTGCAAAATATTCATGGATTATTTCACTCCTATCGTTTTCTTTCTTTCAGTAGTGATGGATATGTTTTGTGTTTTGGAATTACAGTTCCCATCATGCTCTAGGTGGTGTAAACTAGAAGTAAGATGTTGCCAAATCCAAATGCCCCCACATTTGCAGGCAGCAGACTTTATGGGTGCATACCCTAAAATGTCCAACAATTCATCAAGACTTCACCAGACTGACAATAGATCAAGAGCTTGGCATCAGCTACGTCCATGTAACCTACCGAGATCTGCAGCCCAATTTGGGTGTTTTCTTCCCACGTAGTACTGCAGCATGACAGACTTGATGCAATGATGATGAGCACTTCACACACCCCTCATACTACATATGATCTTTGGGGGTGCAGCACTCAAGCCCATTAGGTGGATGTTCAATCACCTGTTGACTTCACCTGAGGCCCCTTTCTTCTCTAAAGCTTTTCAGATTTTTATAAAGATTTGTACAGTGTAAAGTTATGGTGGATTAGCTGCTAAGAGTTCATGTTTGAAGTGTAACCATGGACCACCTGTCACTAAACGGTATTATCCATCAGGAGAAATGAAATATGTAAGGAGGATGCTAATCTAAATTTGATTTCCAGTTCTTCATGTTATTGTTTGAATGGTTATTTTAGCCCAGTTATTTTCATGGTGTGTACTCATTGGTTGATCAGGATGAGAGCTCTGGAATGATTTTATGGATGAATAAATTGAACCTTGAACCTTGCATGTACTTACTGATTACTTTTGACACTAGAGAACCATTCAAACATGATCATCATAAGGTCTGACGTTATTAAGAGCACTCTTTTATATGATTTCTAAGCAGATTATGGGTGTTTATTCTAAATGAACAATGTAAATAGTAAGGGTTGTGTATCTCATATATTGTCAAATCAGATTATCATACGAATGATGGTCTAGCATGAAAGGAAAGGACGATGGCGGGAGCACTCACCCTGTTTTAGCAAAGTTAGTCCAGTAGGTCATGACGACAGCACTCAGCATCACGTCATTCTTGGAGAAGTTGCAGTTGAAAAGATCCGTAGGGCCGATCATGGGGATTCCAAAGACGTATGGTACTTCATCACCGTGGGCTGAGTCAGCCCAGCTAGGCTTCATGTCGCTCTGACAGTGGTGGTAGAAAGCATAGAAATAGGTCGGTGAGCCATACTGGGCATGGAGGTCAGCTGTGGCGACTGCTGGTGCCACCCACTGGTGGTCGGTGAACAGAGCCACCAGGGTCTTGCGCCGTGTCTCTGGGTTCTCCTTGTCCGCCCAGTCCGTATACATGAACTTGATGGTCTCACGCAGAGTGTCCTTGCCCTCTGGGTAGCCATAGAGATGGTCCACAAAGTCTGACACAGCAAAATCAAAATCATTGGCAGAGACCCCGTCCTCGCTGTCCACGATGCCGTCTACGAACTTAAACCCCTCGCCCTGGTTGACCCCCAGCATGATATCATAGTTGAGGAACTCCCCTTGCTCCATGAGGATCTGGGGGTCATCCGGAATGACATCGCCATCAATCACAGGCCCGAAGGCGATGTGGTACTTTGCGGGTGTGATGTACTGCTCAATCAGCTCTTTGTAATTCTTGTTCTGCAGGCACTCCACCAGATCGATGGTGTCCAGCATGTTGCAGCCCACCTTCTCAGCCAGGGCACGCGTGTACTTGGCAGGCTGGTAGTTGACCGCCCAGCTGGACAGTGCTGTGCCACTCTGGATGATGGCTTTCTGGAACAGATCTGAGATTGGAGCCGGTATTAGTGAAAGACACGCACACACACAGCAAAGAGTTCATTCTTCATGTCAGGTGTAATACAGCAACATTTTGCTTTAGTTAAAAGTATGGAAATGAGTGTAAGGCTTTTTCACTGATACAGATCCTGATACTCTGGAGTCAGGAGGGTATCCACCTTTACTGAACACAGCTACCAGATACCAATGTTTTTTTTTTATCACTCAAATGAAATTCTAATTAAAAGTTTGATTTCTTCCTTTGGGATTTTGACTTTTTCCAATTTATTTTTTTTATTTTCACGCCTTACTACTACTAAAACTACTAAACACACTACTACGCATATTCAGTTGGCCCCATACCCGGAAATAAACCTCGAAACTCAACGTTTCTGGTTCCACGGTAAAGAAATTCCACTGTATTCACATTGAAAAATACTTATTTTGAAGCACATACAGGGAGTGACATGAGATCAATATTAGCTTTGAATAACTGTTACAAGTACGGCATATACAGTACCCGATGCACCTAATGGAGTCCAACAGATAGTAAGTAGTTCAATCTACAAATATCATTGAGAGAAGTCAAAGAGAATTCTTAAGCTCCATCTCTTGTCATAACAATATAAAAATATTCCACGGCAAAAAAAGGATGATTCAAAATAGTGACATTACATCTTTGTGTCCCTAATGAACAAACCGAAACATAAAAGATTTTTACTGTTTATACAGCAAGAGCACCTGAGGCAGTTTCCATATCCTGGAACACGGCTTCTTCTTGGACTGCCAATCAGCAACTAGGCCACAATACACTAGGAACACTGAAGTTGTGTGTATTTTTTTTTTGTTTCAGAGTGCTATTTATACTCTATGCAAACACAGTGGTGGTGACTCAACCAGGCCGACTTGAAAAGTATGTTTTGAGCACACAGCAGACGTTTCCCACAAGTCCTGGTTAGCAGTGTACGAGCTTTTACTGCTGCCGCCTTGGCTCAGATGTGGAATATCAGTTAAACCTCAAGTCAGATATTAAATTCAAAACTATACATACAGCGTTGCTGGGTTTTTATGGCCTTGGTATGTTTTCTGATGTCTATGCTGATGGTTCTCCTGTCATATTAGCAGCTTTACAGGAAAAGAGCTCCAATTTACAGCAGCAAAATGCAAAAAGGAACATTCTCGTTGATGTATTATACATCACCGAGAATGCTAGGCAGGGAATAGAGTGTTTGTCGACTCTCTCAGCCATAATTTCTGCCTATCAGAACATGAGGACTTTATCTAAATGTAAAGCAAGCCATTCCTATTCCCTCAAGTACAAGATGAAGAGAAATGAAACAGACGTAATAACTGCAACACCGGACCAAAAGAGCAAATACAAAGTCCCCCTCACTCTGATTGCCTATGAGGTAAATCCAATGGGCTTCTACCGGCAAGATAAAAAGGTTGTAGGAAGATGAATTTTTCGCAAAGCCTGTGTTTGTCCCACACAGAGAGGAAAATGACCCAGGAACTGTGGCAGCACATTTTGAGGTCCAATCCTCCAAATCCTCCTTTTTTTTTTTCTTGACAGGTGGGTCAGCCTATTTTCACCTCTCGTTGGACACACTTGAGTTGCACGGAGTTATTCATTTGTACAAACCAGGAGCAGTGAGAGCCCAAACTAAAGGAAGACCTTTTGGCTCTCTTATTTAAAAATGTCCCTTAATAATACATATGAATAAAAATGATAATCCAGAATTTGTCTAATGCTTTTAGACAGCCAGAGGCAGGATTCACACTTGAATGAACACGTGCGTTGGTTGTTGTTTCTGCATGCATGATGAGTAATCTGATGAAACGTTACCGACTTTTCTACCTCTCACACATATGAGGCAGAAATGATGAGGAGGCCTGTAAGCCTGTAGAAACATACCTTCTGAGTAATGTGAGAGGGTGAGCAGGCTGACGCACGATGCTCCGGCTCCAGAGCCAAAGATGGTCACTCTCTTTGGATCTCCTTTGAAGGCCTGGATGTTTTCTTTGATCCACCTGAGAGCCTGAATTTGATCCAGCAGACCGTAGTTGCCCTTGGCTGCCTGGTCTCCTGTGCTTAGAAACCCTGGATTGATGAAAACAAAGATAGAAAAACAGATACAAACTTTACTTCAGAGAGGCTTTTGGCATTGATTTAATCTAGACGGAGACTTTAAAATGACTTTTCGTTTCCGTGAAGAGCACAGTCCGTTCTTCTTTTGTCTCAAGGCATAAAATCTCCCTAAATTGTGACCTTCACTGTTTAACTGAGTTCAATTGGTGAAATTAAAAAGGGATCTTATCAGAATTCATCTGGCTGCTCTTCAGTGTTTTATGAAAATAGCAGGCTGTTCTCTCAGCTTCAGCGATACAGTGGAGTTGTGCTTGGATCCTGTAAACAGCTATATTTACTGAGCTTTCTGAGTGAGGTTAGACCAGTGAAAAGCTGCTGATAACCTCTTTTCAACATGAAAAAAAAAACAGCTAAAGCCTGTTTGAAAAACCTGATGCCATATACTATGTGAAGTATTATGTGTATACAAAGCCTGATATCTTCTTTCTCTGTGCCACAGAGCTTCATTGTTGTAAAAAAAATCAATAAAAAAACATGTCAGTGCGCCACACTGTGTACCGGGTGACATGCTCTTTGATGAACACACACACACTGCAGTTTATTTGGACTCAGTGTCACATACGCCATCCTGCTGCCACAAACACACACTGGCTCTAGTGTGAACTTCAAATGGGGATTAATCCACCTCTGAAAATAGTCCCCAAAATATGCAATATTACCTCCTGTTTGAGTGACATTTGATGGAAACGAGCTGTTTTAGGAAGTAAAACTACCAATGGGCACTCACATACTGCTGGCTTTGAGCTTTTCATGGGATTTGTTTGAAAAATGTAAATAACTTTAATTTTATATTGAGCTTGTTTAAATGAATTGTTAATTAGTACTCAGCTTTGTCAGCACTCAAATATTCTCATGTATCGTGCGCTTTTTATGTCCGTGCTTCTGCTTCGTCTATCTACCATGTTGTTATTGTTCTGCATGCTCATACATAATCTCAATAATTGTGTAATTTCAATCAGATTTTCTGTTTTTGGGATGACTTTGTAACATCTGTCCAGGGACTGCAGATAAAAAAAAAAAAAGCCTTCCGGCTAACGCTGGTGCTAATGCACATTGTCCCTGTGAAACACACCGAGCTGTAGTTTCACAAACCTTTTGCATCGACTGTGAAATGGAAGTATTTGGAATAGAGAGCACCCAGACACCGGAATAAATCAAAATTAAAAACATTTTATGCCCTGTGTTATACATACATGCAGGGTCTGATGAATGCATGAAGGATGGGGAATGTCCTGATATATTAAGTTTACGGAAATGCGATGACAAAATAGGTTTAGAAATGACTTTGCCATGTGCCAGTGTGATGGCAACATGAGAGTATGTAAATGATGTGCTCAACAATCTGAGGAACAGATATGCCTCCACTTTAATCAGCAGCTGTCTCCACAGGATGTGTGATGGCTCGTGTTTTTTTACTAAATGCCTTCCAAAGCCCGTGTTTACGCTTCGAGTGCATTTCCTTCAAGAACTGGTGTTTGTGTATTGGGCTCCGAGCGTCGCCAAATCGTAGGTGACCTACACTTTGATACTGTGCCTGAACACATCCTGTGCTGCTTTCATGCTACGCCTCTTTTGTAGACACGATGTTAGAATGTTCAGAGACAGGAAACTGTTGGTACATTTCATCATCTTCAGTAAAATGTGCCAAAAACTGTGTTTCTCATAACTGTCTTCTTCTTCTTCTGCATTGGAAATACTCTGATTCAGTCTCTAATAACCCCCTGGGTAATAATAATAATAATTAGTTAGCACATCAGCCTGCATTGAATTTTACTGCGTCAAGTGTCAGTACACAAATAGTCAAGTACGAAAAAGCCTTTGAGTTTAATTTCACTCGTGGCTCGAGAAACGGTCGGCCAATAGAGATCCCTTCCAGTCAAGAGCCAGACCAACCACTCTGGCAGGGAGCACCGCATTCGAAACTTGTTTACAAATTAACAAATGCCCCTAAACCCATTAAGTGGCTTTCTAAATGCTGTCACTGGGGGGACTGGTGGCTCCTCCTTGCCAGGCCTATAAGCTCAGCGGCCAAGCCTGGCAGCGACAGCCTGTCCCTGTGAGCTGACCAAGACCGAAGCAGTGTAAATGACAAATGGGATGAGGACTGCTGGGTAAGAAAGGAGGAAAAATAGGAGAGGTAGCCTGTGGCTCTTTGATAGAGAGCAGATCCGGTTTGTCATGGTGAGGTGGAGGGGATGATAGAGAGGGAAGGAGGGCAGGGGTGGGGGGGGGATTACAAGGCCTCTGGCAGCCTCATACACCCTGTAGGATGACCACAGGCCCTGTCGCTGCTCTCCCATTTCCACTTCACCCCCTCGCCTCCTTCTCCCCCACCCCTCGGCCTCTCCCATTTCTCTTCTGTCACCCCTTTCTCTTCTTCCTCGAGGAGAGAGCAGAGGAGAGAAGTGTGCCTACCAGGCGCTCCCCAGGATGTGTGAAGATTAGTCAAAGCTTCATTTCAAAGCCCAATGTCCTGAAAATAGACTGCATACGTAACTAAGCCTACCACCTACAGTAAAGATGCATTATGAACAACAGACCCATCAGAAATCAAATGTTAGGTCGAACACACCTGTAGACGTAGGACTGAAGCATAACATATAAAAACTGACCAGCTATAATTACAAGTCACTCGCCTGTAGCTGACATGAATTCTCTAGTTCTCTTGTTAATATGCTCTCTGCCTGCTGGCGTCTTTTTGCTCTTCATTTAAGACCCACAGAGTGGGAAGTATACGATCTAAGTGATTGCCCTGCGTCAACTTTCCATGTCAGGCTATAACTCTCAAAGTGGAATCACTCCCACGCTTGGCCACGGCATCGTGCCTGGCTTTGCCATTGGACAGCCGTTCTTAGATACCCTTTCCCTTGGTGTTCATTTAGTGTGACCTATATAAGAACCACAGGGGAACACAAGCCTGTAGGGACACCAGAAGCACTCCAGTTAACACTATTTTTATTTCTATTTTAGTATGACTGAGTAAGTTTACTTTAAAGTGGAATTTCCTCCGCCTGAATGAAAAAAACTGAACTGTCAGTAGACCCTCCTGAGCTTTATATAACCCAATCTTCATGTAGAAGCAAGTTTATGATAATACTTGATCATATCTTGTTTAATACGTTGTGTACCTTCATAATAAAGCATATAGCTTCTGATATCAGGCTGGTATTTCCTGAAAAAGAGCCACACAAACTGCTGGGAAAGTAAATGAGTGAGAGAGAGGAGGGCTCCCGCTGGCATCATCCATTCCTTCTGAAAAGTTGATCATTTCTAAAGACTGTCAGTATTTTACATGTAAGGAAGAAAAAAATAATGAAATATTGCTCGATGTTAGGCTATCTGGAAATCCAGTGGACATTTTACCCCTCCTGTGTCTATCAGAAAGTCACCAGTGAAATTAGAGCCAGAGGACAGCTGACAGTACTGAAATGGAAAAACACTAATGGTACACAGGTACACATTTAAAAATGTATGCAGAAAACGGTGTCTGTCCTTTCAACTGGATTGCTATGTGATATAATAACACTGCATAGGTTCTCTTTGGGAAGCAGTGAGGAATGAGGAAGAGGAAGCCTCTTCTTTTTCATTTTCAGGGTCCCACAGTTTCCAAGTGATAACAGAAAGAGACAAATTTTGTTCTCTTTGGAAGCAGCCTCAAAAGGATGCAATTTGGCACCACTTATTCCCAGGGAGTCTTAAAGTCAGTGCATAGCAGGACAGCTGAACATACACAAAAACTACAATCTTACACTGAGAACTGAATTACGGCCAGCACTTTCTAGTTATAAATTACAAGCAAACACACAACTGAACATATAAACAGATTTGAACAGAAATTCCTTTTGAAATATATAACGTATAACTCTCACAATTAAATAACTGGTTTTAAATTCAACTACTAGTTCTTTCTTAAAAACTCAAACAAATGAACCTTACTTTGTGGTAGTCACATACTTAGTTTTGACACAGCAGTTTCATATTTTCAGAAGGAAATCCTTCCTAAACCACCAGGCAGTCCTTTTTTGCAAGGATATAAAGAACTGCATCATCTGCATACATAAAGATTCTGCATTTAATCAGACGCATTGTAACAAATGCAACAGTGACCCAAATACACTTCCCTGTCATACACTGAATAGGCCGTAGAACTAACAACTTTCTAGATATTCAAAGAATCGCTATGTAGGATTTAGTGGCATCTAGCTGTGCAGTTGCAAATCGCAACGTCTGTAGATATAGAAGGCTCATTCTAAGGTTACAAAAACATAAAGATTCTCATTTTCAGGTGATTATACACTAATGAAAACAGTGTTAAGCATATTATGATCCATTTCTGATATATTTCGTGAATAGACTCCCCTAAATCTGAAAAGCCTTCAGTGTGATTCATTTACACTATTTACATTTATGATGACCCACTATTGTGTTATATAATGACAGAGCTGTTTTTAAGTCATATGGAAAGGTCACAAATGGTTATACTATTGATGAAAATCTTAAAGTTAATATCTAACATACATTTGGCCATTAACTGATGAAGAATCCCATTGGGGTTTTTTTCAGAGAAGGTTTTTGCTGTGCTGTCAGTGACAGCGTGATCGCTCACTGAGCACAGAGGAAACCCTTCATCATCAGCGGCAGCACTCCCACTGCTCTGGGACGAGGGAGCATTAATCCCACCCCTCTCCTATTTGTATTAATGCTGCCTTGTCAGGGGCTAGGAGCTCAATGTAGGTCAGTTCTGACAAAGCACAGAGTGGTCACAACCACAAGGTCTGAACAGCACTGAGGCAGGCTGTCTAATGAGTGACAGCGTTGATTGATTTTTAGCTATTCAACTGGAGCAATGACTGAACATATATATGAAAATATGTTGTTTTCAAATGTTTTCTGTCACATCCCCCTTTGTATTATGTATTTCAAAGACAATATGTTTACTGTATTAACAACAAACCAAAACCACGATCTCTCCATGAGTTTAAGTGCTTTAGTAGCCTAACCTAACCACACACAGGACTCAGGATGGGGACTCTGGTGCCTCACTTTGTACGCCCACCATCAGTCCTGACCACTTCCTCACAATGTTAGTGGGGACTTCCTTCATTCAGAAAATCATTGTCTGTGAACATAATTCCAGTCACAATTACACTTTGTACCTTAACATAACTGTTCTATGAAAGTCATTTCTAGAAGACAGGATTGTAACAACAGTACTGAACAAAATGACTGAAACGACATCATAATCCATCACTGTACTGTTTGTATTATGCAGCTGTATTATGAGAAAAGAAAATCCCAATCTTTCCATTTGTATCTTTGCACAACATATATAGAGTACATTTATTGTATATATATATATAGAATGTAAAATTGTGCAGACTAAAATGACTGCTTTTGAGCGTGGTTTTGATGGACATGTGTGACACAGCATGAATGGTGGAGTTACTCACAGTTGGGAATTGTGGAATAATTGCATATTTTGGACAATTACTCTTCAGTTTGCCAGTAAAAAGCCAATGGAAGTACAAAATTGTAAATCAATTAAGTGTTTTATACCAACAGCCAAAATAAAACATTGACAGCAGCATCAAGAGACGGACCGAGCTCCAAACCTGCAGACCTGGCTGGATAAAGTCCAAAATCCATGTAAACTGGACAAGTCGATGAAATTTTGGCATTTCGGAGACACAAGAGATTTCCACCTGACAACAGAAATGTGTTTGCAGAGCCAAACACGAGCACAGTCGCTCAGTTGCATTTGGAGCATTTTGATCTGACTTAATCTGCACAAAACATCTGAGTTGAAATTTAAAATGAATTCTTAGCGGCCTGAAAATACCATCAGAGTGTTATCTAAATGCCACAGCGTGTCATTGTACACAGTTCAATGCTAAAAAGTAGCAGATGACAACAGAGCAGCGTGAGTGACAAAATTGACAAAGTGAAATGGTAGTGCAGCTCTGTGGACAGACGGTGACCCGGCAGAATGCCAAGCGCTCGAGCTTTGAGCACAAAATGTTCACGGAGCAGAGAGCAATATGAGTCAATGCATGTGTAATTTCATTACGTCAGCCACGCTGCAAATGGAGAAATGTCTGATTTTATTTCCTCGTTTGAAGCCAGAGATGTAGGAGGCAAACCAAGATGTGGACTTTGTGATATTCTTAATGTCAAGTTGGAATATTATACTTACATATCGTACAGTAAGTGTAATATCACAACGTAGTTTGACAAGCACTTTTCTATTCATAAAAATTTCTGTTCTCTCATATTTAACTGTATTAAGTTATTTCAACTGAAAAATGTAATGTTAGGGGCTCAATTACATAACATTTTTGAGTTGAAATAAGTTAATACGATTACGTGGAACCTGTTGACAAAATAAATTTTATAGCCACAGATGTGTTTTTTTTTGGGGGGGACACACCATTGGAAGATATCAGGCTGATACTGATATTAATAATCCAATTGGCAGATCCTGACATGACCAATATGTTTATTCAGTGTCATCATCATAAAAAAATGTATCCATCTATATCATCTTAGTTACTTAGAGCTGACTACAGACTCAGTTTCTTAGCCCCACAGCGTCATCTCTGGCCACACGTGACATAAAAATGCTCCCTATGAGTTCTCCATGTTGAGGAATACAGATTTTGAAATCTTTTTCTTTTTTTTAGGAATTGGAACTGGCTCACACGCAGATCAGGAGAGGAAAAGCTGAATCATTGCATCTCTAATACTCCATGAAAAAAGTGTGGATTATAATCCAACACTCCCTCAAACCTCCATGGGAGCTCCATTTCACTAATAGTCCATCTACTTTTCAGTCGTCCATGTTTGTGTATTAGTTTGTGCAGCCAAACCGCTCATGCAGAATTGATTTGCCTTCTGCTTCTGCTGGGTTTTTTTTGTCAGTTACCAATCACGCTGTGGACGGACAACCCTGATGTGTATGCAAACAGATTAGTAATGTGGCCAACAGAGACATATAACGTAAGTGTATTAAATCACATCTGGATTTTATCCGGATATGAGACACTTAATTGACATGACAATTGTGAATAGGGACGGTTTTAGTATCACAGCACTGCTCTGTCTCGTGTTACATGAAGCTGATCCCAATGAGTTTCACACAGTGAGTATTGGATTTAAGATCAGTATCTGCAGATACCCTTAATTGAATTATCTTAATCAGTACTAGGAGAGAAAAAGAATCAGTGCATCCCCCTGATATGTGTCTCCATTAGCCACATTACAAATATTACTGACTCTTAACCACGTCATGCTTTGTGATCAGATTGCATGAAAAACCTGATGGATTGAAATCACACACACACACAGATCATTCAACGGTCACACTGATCAGATTGTGTCTCGCCAGGAAATGATCTGCAAATTTGTTACTGGAGATAATTTCAGTGTCACTTCAGCTGCCATTATCACAGCAGGCAGAGCCTATAGAGGCTTCTTCCACGTGACTGCTCTTGACGTAGTTTCATGAGGAGGAGGAGGAGGAAGGACTATGCATGCTCTATGACGAGGAGCCTTTCAATCATCTGGCTCGAATGCGTCTCAAACCTTCCGAGGTGGACCTCAATCCGTCCAGACACATGAAGGGACATTCTGAAATTAAGCTGTGAGATCCGGATCATTGAGATCAGTGTGAAGAACAAACATCCTGTGGGTGCAAATTCACAGTAAATGGAGCAGCCTTGCTTTTTGGTTATTATCTTAAAAATAAAGAGAAACGGGGCGGCGTTTAGCTCAGTCGGTAGAGCAACCGCCCCATGTACAAAGGCTCAGTCCTTGCTGCGGCAGTCCAGGGTTCGAATCCGACCTGTGGCTTTTTCCCGCATGTCATTCCCCATCTCTCTCTCTCCCCACATTCCCGTCACTCTTCAAGCTGTAAATAAAGACAAACCAGAGCATCATCTGCAAATTTTGATGTCATCTATAATTCTAAATGAGCAGAAATGAGGAAAAAAAAGGTGGATGTCCTTCTATATCGTCCTATCCTATGAAGAGAGGCAGGGCACCCTGACAACATGACAGTAATAGTACTTAATGGTGCTCTCTGTCCAGAAGATAATCTCTCCTGCAGCTCCCAGATGAAATGTTAATTATCAAAGGGAACGATAGAACGGGAATTGTTTGGGATAAGCTCAACAAGGTCAGTCCAGCCCAGCCGGAGCCACGTTCAAACGTGATGTCTGTCAGATATGAAGTCATCCACCGGGGTCAGACCGGCTTCAAGCGCAATCGCAGGGACGAGGGAAGGTGAACAGAAGACAATCAAAGACGTGGCGATTTCTTGCGGCTGATGTCTGTAATTAGGCTGAAGCATTAAAGCCCACATGGGGCACGCCTGGTCTTAAACATAACCTCCCCTGACTGACAGCACACACACACACACACAGTGTGTTGCCGGCCCACGTCGGCGTCTTTGAGGGTCACGTCATGTGATGGATTTTGGGTGACAGCGGCGCAATGAGTTACACTGAGAATGACATCATGATAACGACGGGAAAAGACAAATGTGGACATCCCTCTACAACCTCTCTTTTTTTCACTTAAGCTGCAGATTAGCTGTGGTTGGCTAGGCTGCGTCCCGTCTCCACAGACGAGACATATTTGAGGGTATTTCAGAGGATGACACAGTGTCATGTTTTTTTCCTATCATCATTAATGCCTGTGAAAAAACCTGGACCGAATTTGCTGCTTAGACACTAGACAATGCAGCAGGTTCCCCCTTACCTTCCACAAGTCCCCAAAATCCATTAAAAAGTTCAGAGTCACCGTGCCGTCTCGACTGGTGTCATCAATCATGTTCAACAACACGTGCTCTGCCGTTTTGTCTTGCTGCGACTTTATTACGCAGCCAATTACCAGTTTAATGGGACTATTTTAACTTTTTGTCATTAGTGTGCAGCGTTACTTACTTCTGGTGGTCGTGATGAGACAAAACAAAGCTGAAGGCTGCAGTGATCTCTGCACAGTCACTGTCGGCAGATTGCAAGTTTTAGCAGCTTGTACAGCCTCACGAAGTCACGGTAAGATCAGTAAATGGATATGATGCACTAAAGACGCATTTCTTTCATCTGTATATCTAAAAAAGTGTAGGGTGTTAGGGTTTTGGATAGCAGCAGGCACACTCAGCTGTTTCTCCCTCACTGTCTGTTCAGACCAAAAAGAACTCTGTGGAACCGTTTAAAGAAAGCCAAGAGGCTGTGTTGGTGTTGGCTTCTTTCTTCAGGTATCTCCACGATCATACATACACAGTAGAGTTACTGCATTGACATTACAAAGTCATCTACCCTGAATGTGCACTTGCAGGTATTTGATTGGATCATAGTCGCTGGATATGCTGCAACAAAAGTCGAGCCAGGTTCAACATTTTTGCTGAACCAATCGCTCACAACTCCAACGCAGTGATAACTGGTCTCCTGTCCACTCAAAGTGCTTTCACAACATTTGTCACATTCACACATTCATACACCGATGGTCAACTGTTCATCAGCAGTGATACAGAGCTCCCTCTCCAAAGTGTTCATGATGATACTAAACTAGCTCACAGCCACTGGGAGCAGTTCTGTGTTCAGTATCATGCCCAAAGACACTTTGACTGCACTGGGGGGAGCCAGGATTCAAACCAGCGACCCTCTGACTACTAGATGGCCCACTCGACCACCAGAGGAGCAGCCTCATTACATCTTTACAACATACTGTCGGGTAAAGCTATGTTCTACTGTCAAATGTGTGATTTTAGAACCCATAAGTTCCTGTGTCAGTCAGGTCCTTGGGCAGAAGGTCAAGAGTCTTAACCCTACCCTGTTTTCAGATATTATCTTTTAAATGAATTGTACCTCCTAACATCATGGTTTGAAGGCTGTTTCAAAGCAGAATCAGCCAGTAGCGAGTAATTCACCATGTGTAATTGTAATTGACAACGACGAAAGCTGGTGACATTTCCAGTAAAACAGTGGTGCTTTTTGATGTCACAAATGCGTTGACGGGGTTAAAACTTTTCATGGTTTTGATGTGGTGAGAAAGGTCACCAAGCGTGAAGAGCTTAACAAAGACGCAGCTAACTATAGACTGAAGGTAAAAGGCTGAGAGCAAAAAGAAACTCTAACAGCAGCTCGGATTGACTCATCCACACAGCTCCTCCATTTTGTAAATACATTTGGTGTAATAGTTCGCACAATGGCAGCTGCACACAGCTCAATTATTGGGGGATGTTTTGGAAGCAGGTAAACAATGAGTCTGTTGTCTGGCTTTTTCTTATTTTCTAGTGAGAACTCTCTGATGAGATACGACTTCTCTCCCATTAACGAGGCACGAGTCTTCTCCTTGTTTGCTCTGACAATGAGAGATGTCTGTTTCACTGCATCAAAGGAAACAACAGTGAGTTCATTAGCCGATCTGGGACGAGCCTGCTTTGGGCACAGATACACAAATCTGTGCATGTATTCCGTGTCTGTACATTGGGGTGTGACAGTACACAGTCAGGTGGTATGAGGACTGCTACATCAGGTACTAGCAGCTATCTCAGATCCAGATGTAGATGCAGTGTTTTGGACAACAATCTTACATACAGCCATAAACTACAACTGTGAGACAAACAGTGACAAGAAAAGCATCATACTGCTCTGGAATGTGTGTGTAAAACAACTATCAAGTAACATGAACTGAACATGGCTGGATTAATAACAGTTGTGCCCTCAGATCACAGACCCCTAGAGGGACCCTTGACCCAGGGGTTCCAGACCCACATAGGCCCCAGGCAATTACTCTGTAAATGAATTGCTAATTAGTTTGCTAATGTGCACCATTAAAACACGGTATGAACTAAAAGCTCTTGAGTTTAACCTCATCTTCAGGCCTTAGCATATAAAAGTATCAAAATATGTAGTGTTGTAGGGGCCAATGGTTCATTTTTCCCAAATCTTAAAGACTGAAATACTTCATCACTAATATCTTAAAACGTACTTGTCCATCTGCCATTTGCAGTACATGAACTTTAGAAAGAGAAGTAGAAATAACATTTGAGTTTTTGAAACATTGTTGAAATTAGTATTTTATAGATTTTGCAGGATGCAGAATCAGTCCTACCCCCTATGTTTGGTATCTTTATGCTAAGCTAGACACTGCTGATGATAAAACTCTGGACTCACAGACAAACTGATATTGATCTCCTCATCTGACTCTGGGTAAGACAAGCAAACAAGTGTATTTCCCAGAATGTCAGAGTGTTCCTTTAAAATCCAATTGACAGGCAAAGAGAAATCTGATTTCTCTCTGTGTGCACCGCAGCTGCATTTTAAAAGCAAGTTTGAATATAAACCGGCTCCATGGAGGAAAGCAGCAAGCCATTTCATTCTTAATGTGACCAAATACCCCCAAAACCTCCAGAGGTGTTCTGGGTTAGATCTTAACTTTCATTCGGGAGCAGGTAGATGTGGATTTGATGCATTTCTATGTGATTACGATCTGTTCACCAAGGACACGGGGTAATGTGGGCGGTGGAATGGTTTCTGTGTCCACTGCACTGTGATATTTGACTTGAGTTCAAGAGCTGAAATGGGTTTGATTGAGGCGAATCAATGTGAAAATCAAGGACAAGAAAGAGAAAGAACAGAGAACAGAAACATTCACACACACATTATAGAAAAAAAACCCCTCTCTGCTCACTCCATGCTGCAGAGTGAAAACCATTGACATATGAGGAAAAGAAAAAAGGGGGAGTGGGAATGTGCCAGAGATATTCTGCTGCAGCAAGCCCCTCTCAACTGTGGAAAAGTGCGATTGGTTACACATCCATTCAGCCGGGGCGCTACCCCAGTGATCCACCAGCGTATGTTCATTAAATTCTGCAGAGCTAATTAGAATCTATTTGACATCCGTGGGGAGACATTTGCACAGCTTGCAGAACTGCACAAACAATTCACGGGCACAAGCAGCCGTGCACACTGCAGGCATTTCAAATGGGAAAAGATGCCGTTACAGCACACAAGGTATTGTACGGTAAGTAAATAAAGCACGTGACTTAGCTCGACTTGAAATGTCTCATTAGCCCTAACTGTGCATGGAATATAAGCAGCCAATGACAGCAATATTCATCATTGTTCATTTGGATCATCTGACTGCTCGCTCACTGTCAGTATGAAAAATCCATGACGTTCCCATGGCTTGTTCGCTCTAATGCCATCCCTGCTTTGGACTGTATAAGTAAACAGTCTAAAGCGTTGCCAATTAGTGAAACAAATTATGTTTTTATTCCAAATGTAAATATAAAATCTTATTAAGGAGGACTAAGGTAAGTATTTGCTGTGCCCCCCATAGACCCCCTGTTAGTTCTAATTTTGACACATAGACAAGACAGGTAGTGATGCAGGACTCGCCTGGAGGCCCTTATGTTTAGTGGGGCATATTCCAAAACAAATCTGCAATTAATCCAATTACCACAAACCAGCTGACACACAGAGTTAGACCCCAGGAAGCCCACATTTGCCTGCCACTTTTGCAGCCTGACACTACTAACAGCAACCCCGAATCCTGAAACGTCCCCCAGCTAACTCACATTTTCAAATGAGACACAGTTGAGTTTCAAACAGTGCAAAACATGGACATAGTCTCCGTGACAATCACCCACAGGTCTCTGAGAGCCGTCATCATCCTGCCTCCATCACTTCCTGGCTAATCCAAAAATAGGCAAAGAGGTGGAGCATGAACGGGGAAATTAGCTATAGACACCAGGCTGTAAACATGTTTATTTCTGCTGTGAAGGTGGACATTTTAACATGGGGACTTATGGAGACCGACTCGTTCAAGATTCCTAGTAATTCGCCTAATTCTTGAAATCATTTCCTCATAATTACTATATTTAATTTCTTCTCATGAGCATATGCAATTAGTGGACCATTGTGTAGAATTTAGTGGCATATAGCAGTGTAGTTGCTGATTGCAACTCCCTCGCCTTCCTAGCAGGAAGGAGAAACTACAGTGGCCGTGACGTGCATTAACACAAAATTGAGTGTTTAGTTTTTCCTAAAAAGAGAGTTTAAAGTTTCATTTTAAGGCAACAAAAACGGATGATTCTTATCTTATTTCAGCTTATTATTCACTCGTGAAAACAGTTATGCATGTTATGTTTACAGTATAATTGAACTTTGACTTAAAAGTCTTTAAATGACACTCCTCAGGTGTTCATGGCAGCAGGAAGCGTCACAGTGGGAATAGCTGGTGGCACCTCGGTAAAGTCGGCGCGTTGTTACCGCAGAGGAACACCATTCAATCAGATTTCATCCCAGGTTGTTGGGCCCGTGTCACATTGCGTTTGGTAAATGAGCGGCGCTCAAACACAGCAGGGACGAGGTATAAAAAAATCCACGGTTCAGTATCGGCGTAAACAAGCACAAACCCGTACGAATCACCTCAAGAAAACAAACTGCTTGTTTTGTCATATTCCAGTGCAGAGTACGACGGCGAGGTCCCAAGGCGTGCCGCTCCACGAGTGTTTGTCACTTCATAAATGTCAGCGGACTTGTCAAACTCCGACCGCGTGTCAGTCCGACTCAGGGCTACTTCCTTTTCCTCCTTAACTACCATCCGCGATGGCGGGCCTGGGGCAGAGCTGCTGCAGCTCCGACACCCACATCATTAAAGCCTCATCATCGCAGGCTGTGAGGAGACTGACAGGCCTGATGTAAAACCTCTGACAAAGCTCCTGCTAAACAGCCAGTGAGGACAAATCAAATGGGCACACAGTGAGGGCCTACAGTGTGTCATCCACTCCTAAATATTTTTGCCTTTTCTCTGCCTTCGCCCCCCCACAACATCCCCCACTCTCACCAATCCCCCCCCGTCATGTGACTGAGTTGAGCGGGGATGTCAGCCCCCTCTTAGTTTTCCAAATTGCTCCCCAAACCTAGCCAGCCGAGGCAGATCTGCATTCGGCAGAGGACGGAATGAGGGCACACGGAGAGGAATAAGTTTCTGAAATGAAACACGTAGATGTTTCTGAGCACGATGGCCCGGGGAAACAGGCTTTTTAAACAGGGTGAAGGAGTCACTTAGTCATACCGGCGGATAAAGGCCGACCTTCAGGATACTCATGCAAGGACGAGGAGGCCATTTCTAATGATTTGATTATTACTGCGTCAGTGTGTGTGTGTGTGTGTGTGTGTGTGGGCATTTTCATGTGCAAAGAGCCTCTTTGATGAGGATGCAGTGAATTCATGACAAAAATGAAAATCGATATCAAAGTCGGAAACACATCAGAGAACGAAGGAACCACGCAGGTGCAGAGCTGGACTTTTCCGACTTTTCTTTCTTCTTTCATATCTTCAATCGTACTTTCTCCGATTCCCTCCTTTCTTCTTCTGCTTTGTTTTCTCTTTCCATTTCTTTCCCTCCTTAATTTCCTTTCTTCCATCTGCTCTTCATCATTTTCTTCCTTGCGATCCTTCATTCTTTCCTTCTGTCCTTTCTTTGTACTTTCCTTCTTCCTTTCATCATTTGTTTGCCCTTCTGGTTTCTTCTTTCTTCCTACCATCTGTCCTTCCTGAAGATGAAATATCATAAAATATATAAAATATCATTGTTCCGTCTCTTTTCTTTCTTCCTTTCTCTCCTCCGATCTTTCTTGTGTCCTTTAGTGTTTCTTTCATTGATGTCCACCTTTCATTGTTTCATCTCTCCTTCTGTCTTCCTTTCATCTCCCTTTCCTTGTTTTCTTTCTTGCTACCTTTCCTCGTTTTCTTCCCTTTTCTATTGATTTTTTCCTTTTTCTTTCTTCTGAACGGAGAAAAACTTTCTTTCTGTCTTTCTTCCACTGATTTCCTTCCTTGTGTCCTAATTGTCCTTTTCCTTTTCCTTTTTTTCTTCCTTCCTCATATGATTAGAAGAAAAAAGGAAGGAAACGAGGATGGTATTCCATCCTCTTTTTTTTCTCCTTCCTGTCCAGAGGAAGGGAGTTGCTCTCCTTCCTTCTTTCCTTCCTTTTTGTTAATTTGAATTCCCTCCTTCTCTTTTTCTTTCAACAGTTTATCTGAATGCATAAAAAAAATCACTTTCTATTTCCAAAAGTTGAATTTTAGCCCGCAGCAATAACCAAACTCCAGGACTCGTCTTCATATCGACTTTAACTTTTCATTTTAAAGATTTGGCTGCGAGGCTTTTACTTGTAACAGTATTTTTCCACAGCCGTACTGATGCTTCAACCTCTAACAATCCGAATATTTCTTACACAACAGTACTCTTCATGTGAGCAGTCATCTCGCTTGTCATCTCAACATTTTACACTTGTCACTTGGAGAAACGGCAGACAGCAAAGGAGGAAATTGGCGGAAATTCGAGGTTGCGGTGGCAACGGTGGACCTGGCAGCGAGGCTTAACAAGCTTTCTGCTCTGACCCCAGCTGTGCTCGGCCCCTCCTTGGACTCCTCCACCAGCGATGGCGTACATATTGCAGGGGTGTATGATGTGTGACAGAGCTGTCACAGGTATCAAGCCTGTGTGCGGCAAATCCACCGACTGTGGCAAGGAGCGCGGGGAGGACAGGCGGGACGGAGGGAAGTAATGGGGGGCTGTAGGGGGGAAGAGGGGGGCTCTCCATTGGAGTGACAGCTCGTCCAGGTGGGGGACTGCTGGCTGACAGTGATGGAGGGGGACTAGCTCCAACACACACTGCCATCATGTCCCTGTAGTTATGGCAATTCTTTGCTGTCGTGCAGACTTTTTATGCTCCAAACCCCGGAGTGTTTTAGCAGATAATACAGTGTGTACATACTATACTGCATCATGTGCAGCCATACACCCCCCAGTGAAACCGACAGCATTGAACTGGACACACATCACCGCTCAGGCTAGATCTGGGTCACAAGGCATTAAATCCCCTTGTTCATCAGCTGCCCTCACACACACACACACACACGGGTGCAAACACACACTGCAACCCACTACTGTCACCTCACCACATACCATCTGTCCTCCAAAAGCTGGGCTATGAAATCCATCAGGGTCTAACAGGTCAACCCCGGCAGAGCCGAGCCACCAGACGCACGTGAACCAGCCGGCCGACAGCGCTAACGCCAACTCAGCTGACCAGACGAGATCACTGCACTGTCACTTAGCAATCAGGGACAATGTTGTCTTAATGTTATGAATCCAGCTTTAAAATGTTCCACCTTGACTGATGTAACACCGCATAAAGTCTTAAGTTAATATACTGTAATATGAGATATAATAGTTTAGTAAATATGATGATTTTACATCCACAAAAGAAAAACAAACACACATTTCAATCCCTCTGTGATGAATCTGCTCCTTTGTTCGACTCATTAAAACGTCATTACAGCAGAATACACAAAATACACAGTGTGATCTGTGATTGTGCTGTAATTACATTACATAACTGCCGACTGCTTTACTATTGTGTTCTTATCGTTAGTGGCTGCGACATCACAGAAGGGGTGGCTTCCACTTTGAACTCTGTCAAATTCAAGCGGAGCCATTTTGTAGAACCTGCACACGGTGCCTCCTCATAAGAAATGCATGAAGGCGTAGGTGCGTGGCGTCGGTCCCAAACACTTTTCAAGACACCATTTAAAAAGAAAAAAATCATACTAAAGGAGCTCCACAGGCACTGAAGGACACGCTGTTGTTGGTCAGTCAGGCACTGTGTGCTGCTTCTAATGAGTAATTTTTAATCTCATAATAATAAGTCACATCAGTGTCTGATAATTATATCTCGTTATTATGCATTTGGACATGATAACTATAAATGTGGCTTTCATAATTATCTCTTATTATCTCATAAATTCTGACAAAGCACTTTGTACGCCCACCAGCCGCGCTGACTCCAATGCGCTGCTAGGTGAAGGCCATACGCAGGGGCGTGCTGAGGGAGCTTAAGCCCTGAATGTCGTGAGCGGCGTAGGAACCTTTGTGTTTGTGCTGATGGAACGGAAAATAAGTCCCCCCCACCCCCTCCATCATATTCACCGGAGCCTTGGCTGGGAGTGTTTCCTGAAGACAGCGTTTAACGTCCCGACAGTCAGGCCACTAAAAATGAAACGGGCAAAGTTAAAATGACGCGGGACAGCTTCGTTTGCTCGGAGTGAAGTAGTAAAAGCTTTTCAATCACACTGCTAGCCTCACTGTAGTAACACGGGTGGCAGCAGAGCCTTTTGTGTGTCGACATGAATATCCTGACTGGTCATAAAACATAAACATTATGTGAGAAAGCATCCAGAAAAATCGGAGTGACACTAAACGTTCCTAAAACCCGCTTCAGGAACAGCTCATTCCTCCACACTGTGTAGGCGTGGCAGATCGTGTTTTGACAGCTCCCCTGTGAGTATGGACAGGAAGCTGCTGTGAATGAAGAGCAAAACTATTCATACTAGTTTAAAAGTCTATGCTGTATTTCAAGTATTTTCACCTTTTTGTTTTGATGTCAGACAGAGCTTTCTGATGAGGAACTGGAACTGTTATCTACGCCTGTTCAAATCCACCAGACCAGACTCCTTTGACAAAAACAGCAATTTTACCAAAATAAATGTTTTCACATCTAGTGGAGGAAGAAGGTTCCTGGTTTCAACCTTGGCATGTTCTCCCCTGTTTGGTTTGTGTTGGTTCTCTCTGGGGACTTCCTCCCACAGTCCAAAGACGAACACTCAATAGGTTAACCGGTGAATCGAAATTGCCCATAGGTTGGGGTCTACCCCACCTCTCGCACTAAGTCAGCTGGGATAGGCTCCAGCCCCACCCTGACCCTGATGAGGATAAGCGGTTACAGAAAATGGATGGATGGATGGATTTTCACATCTAACTTGCTGAACTGAGGATTTAGGATTCATTTATTAGCTCTTATTTTAAATGTGTCTGAATTATTTGATAAAACTGAATGAATTCCATGAATTTAGATCCTATTCAATGTATGATTCCATAAAGTAGTGTTTATGCATATAGCTCTTATTTATATTGCAACATTCGTTGTCCAATGCATGTCCGCAGATGCCACTGAAGCCCCTGGTATTAGAATGTCTCAGTTTAAATGCAGTATAAAGTACACGTCTTGTTCAACTCAGCATTGACTTTTAATATTTATCCAAGAGCATAATTCTTCCCGACCTGGGCCGAGCGCTTTGATTTGACACAAACATTATTCATGCTGCATCGTCCACAAGCGGACATAATGGAAGGGGAATTCATTTTAAATTAATATTTTGCAGGCAGGCGAATTGAACATTTTGTAGAACCATTTATTAAAATGATTTCATCAGTATGTTGATAATAACATCATTCAATTGAAGCCAAAATGGATATATCCATTCAGCTGAGCATTGACCTGTCAATGACCAGCCGGCAATTTCAGGCATCTGCATCTGTAAAACATATTCAATGTTGCAAATTAGGATTGCATAAGTCTGAGATAACACTGAGCACTGCACAGTGCATTGAAATACCTCCGGTATTATGTTTTTCTGGCAGCAGTGATCTTCCATAGAGATTTGCCTTCATACTGTGACCTTACCATTCATGGTCAGACTGCTGTAGAATACAGTCAAGCAGACTGAGTGGCCAACTGATGTAAGTGACCATAAAAAGGAGAACAGGTTTCAGAACAGTCAGTCAGACGGAGGGAGAGATTGGGAGAGAGAGGGTGAGACATGGGAGGAAGGAATACTTTGTGTAGAATAAGAAAATAAATCCTGGCTGGTGGTCGGAGGAAGATCAACAGAGATCAGGGGGAAACAGAAATAGCCATGTCAGCCGAATTTCCAGATAAAACCTCAGCGCAGCTGGTGTTTTTCCAGCTGGTATCTACTGTCAAACTCCACCATAAAATGCTTCACTTGTTCTGATGTTCATTCTAACTTCAGAAAATCAATCAAGGGAGATGAGAAAACTGACCTCCACCACAAAACAAGGGGGAACAGAGCGCCAGCAGACATTCTGTTCAACCAAGCATTAGCCTGCATTTATTGGTTATGTCAAGCCACAGAGCTGTTTTAACACCGCCTGAACAGTTCAGGAGCACCCAAATCAAATTGCAGCCATGTAGTGTTCAAGCCCCGACAGGTTTATGTGGAGGGCGGGCGAGAAATTCTCTATAATAAACAATCGATATCTGTGATTACTTATCAAATTGACTCCTGAAGCCACCGATGACAGAGCCACGTCGTCTTGCTGCGTTGCATCACCTCAACCGTTACGCCAAGTCGACAGAAGTGGGTCGCAAAACAGAGAAACATTACATAAGGAATCAATACTGAGCAAACATGCAAGCATGTCAAAGAGGCTGCTAATCCTCTTTGTCAAGACCTCCGCGGCTCCTACGGGGAGGCTGACAGGGACGTAAACAGCTTGCGTCATCCTGAGCTCCCAGCCCCGGAAAACAAAGTGTGAAATCAATGCTCTATTACTGGAATATATAAAACCTAATTGAAATAATTGCTGCAGTGCACTGCCGTCACTTCTTTGCTTTGTCATCATCATAATTACAGTCATGGGAAAGAATATGAGCTTTTCTCTTTCCTTTTCAGTCCAAAGGTGACTCAAGTTCTACTGGCTGCTTTTGTAATGATCACACACGGATGTGGCGAAATGCACCGGCGTGACAGGTGATCTCCCCCGGGTGCCAAGAGAGAGCAGGACATCACTCATCTCAGTCACACGGGAAGAACTCAGGTTTTATCAGGCTGCAGGCTATTTTTATAGATAACGAACATTCCCTCCTAACTTTCCGTTAATGTTCAAATGGAGCAACACGCAGGTCGTTCTTTTTTTGTTTGAAATCCTATGAATCAACTCACAGGGTGGCTACAGCTTCAGCTGGATGGTTACTAATCGGAATGTTGGTCGTTTCCTGGCTTCTGCCATCCATCTGCTTTGTCCTTGAGCAAGACACGGCTGCTGAATGTAATGTAATGACTGTTTCAAACCACCGAGTTCACAGGACAATCGACAAAGATATGGAGAAGCACATGATGGCAACAATCAATGATAGAAAATATAGAATAATAATTTGAAATGAGTCAGACCAAACAAACAACCAAAAACATTCTACACATGGTCTGAATCAAATTCTACATACACTCTCAGAAAAAAAGAACCTTTTTATACTTAGAACCCTTTTTTGTGCTGTTTAAAGTTCTTTGGGGAACTGAATTCCAGAAAGTAGTTCTTTAAGTCACAATTGCAGCACTTTCGGTGCTTTGAAGAACCTTTTTTATGTTTAGTGATCTTCTTTTTTTTTCCTTTTAAATGTTCTTTAATGTTCTTTAAGTTAGCCCTTTGCAGCAACTGGTTCCTCAAAAGGTTCCTTGCAGAACTGAAAAAGGTTCCTCTATATAGCATCAGCATGAAGAACCACTTTAGGTTCTAACTCAAACCTTTATGTCTAAGAGTGTACATGGGTTAAACCTCTCGCTTCAGCCATAAGAATAAAGCTAACCACCGCTGAGACGTCCTTCTTAGTCAAAGACAGTAGAACAATCACCCGAAATTATTTTCAAACTCAACTCCATTCACAGCTGATACTTAAAGAAAAATCATCTCATATGACTGCTTTATCTCTCAGTGCCCAGAGGAGTTCACCTGCCACGCTGCTTCACTTCACTGCATTCAGCTATAATAATTGGAACGGCAGCCAGTAGAATGAAGAAAAAGCATCAATCAGCCCAGAGAGAGCGTACTGTAAAGGAGGGGATGAAGTACCCTACATGAAGACATTTACCAAATGTCATTTCACTACGAGTGTACCTATATGATTATATCTGACAAATGAACTCAGCTTGAACCTGCAGACTGACCTCACAAGAATAACCAGCTCATGGTCTTAGAAATAATGACTGTGAGCAAAAGCAACCGGAAACCTGTTGGGAAGAAGGACTGAATGACTTGGACTAAATGTGAGACTGTGGTTTCTGTTCAGTCACTGTACATTTATTTCAACTACTCTATTACCAGCACCTTTTAGAAATATTAACCATAGCTGTCTAAACTTAACCAGACCTTAACCACAGAGGTGGAAGATCAGAAAATACTCTCATCATTTCTGTATCATGTGGGTCGCAATGACAAACTGATGAGTAGTTGAATGCAATGACGAATCCATCTTATTTTATACACTCATCCAATGTTTTTGACATCAGATCTTATTCTGACAAATGACTCATGACGATGGCTGTGAAAGCATGCCATGGCAGAAAGTGTTTCTGGATTGACAGGACTCCCAGCCTATCGTAATGAGCAGTGGGGGTTGCAACTCGCTTGCATCACCTCAGTTCCACTCTTGACTTTTCCCCTCTTTATAATCACAAGTATTAAACTGTGAGTGAATATGGATGAGGAATTTGTACACCAAAGTGTAAATTATGATGCCCATTAACTCATTAAATCCTGGGATGAACAAACACAGACTGACGGTCCAACAGTTTTTATTCTCTGCTGAAGAAATTCTATTTACAGACAACTGGAGGCAGCACCTCTACGTCACTGTAACTGCGGCTTTTCTTCTGACCATCAACACTTTAGACATACCTGGTGTCTTAAATTCAGCTTGACGTTTCCCTCCATGTGTACCAGCGAGCGCTAGTCTTCTTCTTCCGTGCCTTTTCTGGCACATTGCTGCATATGTCGGTACATTACCACCGCCACTGGCCGGAATATGTATCACATCGCAAACATGTTGCATTGTTGAAAATAAAGACTGTCTACTGAAGATAATGTTGAAAGTGTGGTTACTCTGATGCTTCTACATCGGAAATGTCTTTAAGAGTAACTCTAAATCCATTTGAGTCCGTGAATAACTTCGTGTACTTCTCTCTTTATTACTCTATTGATCGATTCTGGTTGTGGTCTTTAATATTCATTGCTACAGCAGTTCTTTTTCAGAGGGAATGAAGTGATCCTGCTCTCTAGACTTCCTCAAAAAATAAAAATAAAAATAAATAAAAACACTGTACCTATTATGAAATAAAAACAGACCTGGTGAAACTATAGAGATTTTTATTTAATTCTTCCTGACCTCAGTAAGTTTGAATCCAGGTATTGCCATAGAATTCATAGAAGCATGGTTATGTTTGTAACTAACTTGTAATTTAAAGAGAGCTGATTGAAGCATCTTGTGTCTTGCCGACAGATGGCTGTCTATAAGTTGAACAAATTTGGCTGATTGTACTGATGCATAGAGGTCATGGTGCACGCAGAAAATTACAGACTAAGCTGTTACAGAGTGGAGATCCTGGGTTATATGAGTGGAGGAGGCCGTATTCATGCACATTCATTAGGATTCAGATGGGTTAATTAGGCAGAGAAGCAGCAGCAGCCGCCTCCATGTCTTCAGAACATCAAAGCGGCGTTGGCCCGCTTGGTGGTCGGCCATCTCACTCCTCTCTGTCTCTGCCCTCAAGTTGTTGAGCGACATCACTCTTTAATCAGCTTTGCATCTGGGGAACGCTCTGCCCCACAGATATCATGCAAATGAGCCCACCCCTCTTCGGCGGAGCGGCGCCTGATGCATTCTGGTGGTCTGCTGCTCTGTGGTCGATGCTGGAATCCTCCATCATTATCTAAGATTGGATTTGTTCAGGCCTCAGCCAAGGCAGCGCTGCTTCTCTAGCAGTCTCACAGGAACACAAAGTTTACCTCTTAACCCTCAATTCAGTTCTGGCATGAATGCAGTTGTTTGTGTGGGCTTCCAGATGGATGGAGCTGGAAACTGATCTCTCTTTTTTTTTTTTTGGCTCATGAGGTATCTGTGGGTGTGCACCTGGGTCACTGAACATGTTACTTCTGGATGCACTCACCATGGCCTCTTCAATAAATCCTCGGCGTCTGTGGCCTGTGAATGTAAATCTGCTGGTGTTGTAAAATAAATAGATATCGAACTAATTCACAGAGAGGAGATCTTCCAAGAAACAACGACACAAAGAAATGCTTGAATCATCTCTGAAATTCAAAAACATCCTCTTACCTACAGCGGAAACAACATTACCAAATCATCACCTTTTGAGTTGATGTAGTGAACTCATAGTTGCTTATTTATGCATTCAGCAGTTATGTAACAACAAACAACAATGTGTTTTAATGTTCACTCTCTCTTCTCGCTCTGTGTTTGGTCTCCAACTCCTGTGGGAAATATCTGGCTCTTTAGCTGCCAAATGCTCCAGTAAGTTCACCGGCTAGTCTCTAACTGTGTCTGTGTGCTGTTTGAGTTCTTTTCTCTGAAAACACCTGCCCACTGCTTTTCCATTTGACTGCGATTATAAAATATCCCCCTAAAAATTCCATTAACCTGTTTTAGGAGAAAGAAATGCCAATTGAACCACACTCCTGCGCACTGATTTCACTTGCAAATCATGGTGTGGATGCTGCTCTCACAGGACCTTCATCAGGTTTGAGTTTGACAAAGTTGATAAGTTGATTAAAAAGTTTCTTTATTTCTGGTATTGTTTTTGAAAAACTGAAATGTTCAGTGACAATATTACTATTTTTTAGATTGTGACATGACAAATGACCTATGGTTAAGATGCTGGTGTAGTGGAGCCTACAGCTCTTTGGAGAAGTGGGTATACTTTTAGTTTATGCCCCAGATTTGTTATTTAAAGCCGCCCTGTGTTATAAACAGTGACATTTAAAACTACTCCGCATATTTAGCTCACAGAAATGGGCCAGTAGTATTTGCACATTGTCACTTAACTTCTGCTGCTTGACTGCAGGGAGTGAGGATCATTCTGAAACCAATGCTAGCAACAGAAGAGATATAGATTTTGCAATACTGACCCACAGACAGTGAGACAACTACATAATGATGCTTTTTGACTGAAGTATTCCTGACTTCAGCCACTCATGAAAACTGGACAGCTCTGTCAGGGGGAAAATAACCATCTGACAGATGTGCATCAGAGGGGATCCAATGCAGACTGAACACCCTGCACTACACCAATGGGTTAGGTTAAGGAAACTAAAATAGTTAGTGAAAGATCATAGTTGCAAACAAACAAATCAATGAATCATGAGTTGCAAAATCATCCAATATAGATGTCATTCCAAGGGTGGTGGTGCTGACTAAACATAAAAAGAGTGGCTGTTGTAACCTTAATGTGACCAAAGTCTTTCACACGTAACCGATCATCTGTGAGAGTTTCAGGTGGAATCCTCACACAGGTGTCTTGCGCCTATAATCTTTAACAACACTGACAGTATTTTGAAATGCCGTGGCCGCCCATCACATGATCTAGAACGGTAACAGCAAACGGCACATATTTCTTAAATATTGATCTTTGGAAGAAAAGCCTGATCATTTCAAAAAATGAGAACCTGTCTGATCAAAGATCATCATATGCAGTGTTGCAGTAATATGGAGGTGCTGCCTTCAGTTGTCTGTAAATAGAATTTCTTCGGCAGAGAACCATCATCAGACCATCAGTCTGTGTTTAGTTCATTCCAGGATTTAATGAGTCAATAAGTGTTGTAATTTACAACACTTTGGTGTATAAACTGTTCCTCATCCATATTTACTCACAGTTATGAGAACACCAAATACTTATAATTATCAAGAGGAGTAAGTCAGAGGTGATACAAGCAAATTGCAACCATACTGCTCACAAATTAAAATTATCTCTAAAAAAAAAGAAAAACAGTCAGAGGAGAAATTTGCTCCTTGTTCACTTTAATGAAGACTAATTTTAAATGAGGACAAGAGTTGATGAAAACAGAGCTCAATCTCAGTGAACTTTGACCTGCAAATTACCAAAGTGATGTCCAGCCAGTTTGCCAGAGTGGATGACTTGTCGTTCAGAAATATTTGATCTACATGTAAGCAGTGAAAATGGCCCCAGACTGTAAACATTGAGTTTTGAGTCTATTGAGTTCTCCACATCTGGGTCAAGATGGTAGACGGACATCTTGAGAAGTGGTTCAAAGGTCTTGGGAAAGGCTGCTATCGTGGTACCATGACCAGTTGCTGAAGGCAGAGGCACACCAAATCACATGCACCAACAGCAGCAAGAGCCTTCAAGCAACCAGTAAGCATAGTCCTTTCATGCGAGCAGGTCCAACCACAGTCTAAAGTGACAACATGCCTGCTCACTATGTGTGACAGCTTGTGGACCTGGACAGGCGGCTCAAGTCCTCTCACACTGTGCCTGAGGCAAGATTAGGTTGAGGAGAGAGAGCGGACCAAATATCATTAGCTGGTACAGCGGTGTCATGGACAGGCATGGAGAGCTTGCCAACAGAGGTGGTATAAACGGGCATTGCTGGCTCCCTCTGCATTCACACTGCTGGGCATCATGAGGGCAGCGAGAGGAAAAACCAGAAGCATCAACATCAAAAGCAGCTGAAAGATCCAGATTGGGATCTTTCAAGGAGCAAACCATGGGGTGGTGCTGCTGGGACACAAGTCTGATCAACCCCACACCCTGTGACGCAAGTTAGGATTTGTCCCAGTGTATTCTAGAGTGTAGCAACTCCCCGACATCACAGGAAGTTGCATTGTGTCTCTGTTTTTATACTATGAGATGTGACTGCAGGGCTTTTTTGTCTGTTATGGCTACGGCTGGTGGAAAAATTGGTATCTATAGTGGATTCCTCCCTGTGTGATGCCAGTGCAGAACAACAGCTTTAGAAAGAAATGATGGCTCTTTCATTCTGACACGGAAACCTGACATTTACTGTTTATGATTTAGATGAAAAAATTCTCAGCTATCAAACTCTCTAACAGTGTAGAGCACAGCTGTCTCACTTTGACATCACATCATCAGCAATTGACCAGGTATCCACAGGAAGAAAAGCACCATGAAACAAGGAAATGGATGTCACTACAGCTTGTCTTTGGGTCCCTCACATCCATGTACAAGAGCAGGCACAGTTCACCGGCTGATTGTATACTCCCAAAGCTATGAAACGGGATGTCCATCCTCATCTCTTTCCCTTCTATTTCTCCTCTCATTTCCATACCCCTTCAACCTTAATGCAGGATATGATAGCCTGCAGATAAGAGTTCGGTAATATCCTCTGATGGGAGCTTTTGCCTTTCTGCAAGTGTAAGGAAGTGCTGCCTTTGATGTACTAAGTGTCGGCAGAAGCTGAATAAAGGTATACTGAGCCTTTGTACAGACATCCTGCTCTTAACAGAGAGCAAGTGTGATTTTAAAGCTCACAATGACAGCTGTATATTTGCACCTTTGAGTCATGTGGAACAAAGCTGTTGAGCTAGTCATCTCTCTACAATGCAGCTTCATATTACTTTTAACCTCAGTTGTCATTCAGAGTCCTTTGAAAACAAAATGCTAATGTGACATATATGTTGGTATGTCTGAAAATGATCTACTCGTCTGATGAAAAGCAGCACAGGTTCACATCTACACAGCTGTGATAAGAGTTAGTGAGAGTATTCTCCGGTGTTGGCCACATTCTATGAATTTGTGCAATGTATTTTAAGGCCAAGCTGACTGCCCTAAGCAGAATGTGACCCAAATCCCAACAAGTCCTCCAAATTAAACAAGCAAACACATTGTTTGTCTGTGCCCTCCAGACCGACACATAGAAGCTCTTTCTGATCCGACGGCCCTTTCAGCAGGATGACATCATTTCTCTGTGACTGTGACCAAAACTGTTGGTGAAAAATAGATCTGTGAACACGCTGGTAAAAGTTTAGTTGGGTTTATGCACAAAGACAGTATTTAGTCAAGGTTGGGGAACCATGGCGAGTTTAATGACTCCATGGTTACCATGTGATTACAGAATGATAATGTCAAAGACAACAATGTTGACTGTCAGTAGAACAAACAGCAGTCTCTTGGGTTAAAGTCTGATGTTTCACTAATCTGTGTGAAAAGTAGAACATGTACAGGGTCAAGTTACCGGTAATAAAGAACCAGGGCCCACATCAGAGGTGTAGTGGTGCGTGTACTATGCTATAGCTACTACATCAACTAGGTCATGAGATAGACAGCCAATATTAAAAGGCAGTACATGATGTTATTAGTCTGCACTGCTTCCTTTACCCTTCCATACTATTTTGGTAACTTAATTTCAGAGATGTACTCATTCTAGCAGTGATGGCAACATCTGGCTGCTCTAGATTCATGACCACTAATGACAGGCACTTACCCACAGTGTGCTGGCTACAGCAACATCAAAATAGGTGGCCCATTATACTAACAAATACATGGCATGCTATTTGAGGAGAAAACATATGTATGTGCATATGAATGAAATGTAATATTTCCCATTTGAAGCCCGTGATTGAACTGAAATTGGTGAGGGTCGCAGGAAGTGACTCACGCACTCCCGGGAGGCAGTGGGGGGAAATGGACCGTGCTGATGTTCGATGAGTGACTGTTACTGTAATTGGCGACAGCCAATGAAGACACCGGCTCTGTGAGCTCCAGAATAACAAATCAACCCTCTGACACACTGCTATCACAGATTAAAAGCTAATGCGACTATCCTTGCTGTCATTCTGCTCCACTTAGCCATCTCTGATTCAGATGTTTTGGGGACATTTTTTCGTGTTTTGTTTTGTCAAAGCGTCCATTTGGATGAGCTATTTGCTGTTCCCTTTTATTATCCTCCAGACCCACTGTGTTGCTTTCAATTCAGGCAAAATGAGCCCGCCATCTCGTCAACTGTAATTGCTGAAAATTCATTTGCAGCGAGCAATTATCTTGACTATCCTTTGCTTATAACAGCATTTAGTCAAAGGGAAGTATATCACATCTCATCTAACCCATTCTGTGAGAAAACGGGTGTTGGTGCCGCAGTCATCATCTGTCATTGGAGGGCTGAGATTGAAAACAACACAGCCCTGGATCATAGAGATTTACTCAGCCGCTGACCAAAACAGCCCATTTTAAACACCATCCTACTTTCGGCCATTTTATCAGCCGTTATTATCTGTGGCACAGCCGTGTGCATGTGCAGGTTGGGGGTGGGGGGCCAGCCGGGACATCCATCTCCTCCCAGGAAAAAACCATCTGGGTACTTTTCAAGCCTCTAAAATCCCTCCAGTACATCTGCTGCGTTCTGTAGATGGCAGTCTGCATGGAGAGCAGCTCCCAAAGCTAATAAATGCTTGATATTGTAACATTTTCTCATCCAAGACTGACTCCTCCAAGCAACATTTTGTTGAGAACCAACATTTTGTTTCTCTCTCTCTCTCCCTCCAGTCATTGCAGACAGTCGAGTTGTGAGAAAATACGCGACATCAACATGAATATCAATACACTTTGGTTTTTGCCTGGAATCAAAGTGAAGGCTGAGCAAAGGGCAATGACAACGCTGACCTTTAAAAGGCAGGATTGCTTAGAAAACACACAGGCCGGGGTTATATAAGAAGAAACTTTCCAACAAGTTATAAGAGCAAATGGAGCGAGGTAAGAGATACTGCACAAAGAGAAAGAGCCACAAGGCTCAGTGCTTCACAGATTCCGAAGGAATAGTTCAACATGTTGGGAATTTCTTTCTTTCAAAGATTTAGATAAGATAAATATCTCATGTGTGTATTCAGTTAGCTTAGCTTAGCATAAAGACTGGAAACAGGAAATGGCTCTGTTCAAATGTGTTTGTTTAACATAATAAAAGTTTTTAGGGAGTGATGTGACTTCTTGATGAATAACAGTTTTTCCATCCATCTGGTGCTTCTGCACAGCGTCTCCAAGATATGATTAGTGGATTTTGTTGTCTGGAATCAAATCTGAGGACCACACTGTGACAACAAGACTCCAGAAAGCTGCTGACGGTATTAAGCTTAAGCTAAAATGAATTAATCAGTTCAAATGGTTTTGGTGTTTTATGGTACCATATTTCTGGTTGTTTTTTATCGTCGTTTGGCAGGTTTCCCTCAATGAAAAGTTACTGTTACTGCAACCAAAATCAGTCAATCCAAAACTAAACGACTTCCAACAAAACCAAATATTGTTTCAGTTTAACTTCATCATGTAGCAGATTTAGTTCCGGAGCCAAAGCTCTGCGATTAAAGAGCTTAAATCTGTTCAGATAAGTGTGTAAGACTCGTTTTTTTTGTTTAATGTCTCTTGTTACATTAAAGAAAATGAAATTAAACAGGATTCTCAAGCTGCGTCTTTGGACAGAATGTTTTTCTTCTCGCACTTCAGCCACAGAACACCCTGTAAAAGGCAAACTCTGTAAGACCGACCTGTTTTCTCCTGGGGCAAACACAATAATGTCCAATGCTGTACTGACATTTGGAGTGTAATATTGCCATGCTGCATTTCAGACTATATAAAAAAAAATAATAATAATAATCATCAGAGTTCTTCTTATGTATCCGTTAGCTTCAGACGAAGCTTCAAGTCTTTATGCTCAGCTGTCCATGTCTGGTTCCAGCTCTGTACTCACCACACACACACTGAGAGAGATCTCGCATCTCGCTGTGAGAAACAAAGCAAACAGGCGTATTTCCCAAAATGTGGAAGTGCTTCTCTAACCTGACAACCTGAATCAGTGTGAAAAATGCTGTCACGTGAAGGGCTGATGTGATAAAGTCTAGTGGACACTGCTGATTAGTCGGGAGCATGGCAGTGGCACACGTTGTCCAAAGCACACACAGAGCACCATTTGTCATGTTAATGACTGTTTTGCCAAAGCGGCAGATGACTCGGCTCACCCTCCTCCCCCTCCTCACCGCCGTCATGTGTGCTGACCAGCACAGAAAGCGTGTTTGGCGGGGTGTCTTTTTCTTTTTTTTCTTTCGGCAGGGTCGGACCTGCAGCTGCAGACCTCCGCCTTTCTGTGTAATGTCAGAAGGCATCGCCTCATCCTCAGACTCATGACCAGAGTGTATATCTGCCACTGATGATTGTCGTGAGACGGTGTGCTGTCACGTGCTGTCGTCACTCCACCTCCGGGTGGGTGGGGGGGCTGAGGGGTGGGTTGGCTGAGTGGTAATGACCTCCTCCCAGACACGGCTGTCCTTGCAGAGATGGAGGAGTCATAAAGGAGGAGGAGGAAGCTGAGTACCTGCCCTTTGGCTACAAAAGAAGCCACTAACAGACTGGAATAGAACAGAATGATGCAGAAAGAAAAGGAAAAGTAGAAAGGAAAAGCATAACATGGGTGATGGAGGGCAGATGAGGATAAGTGTGTCACCTAAAAATATGAAATAAAAGTTGATACTAAAGGAGAAAGACAGAGAGTACAGGGTTTATCACAGCTTGGTTCATGAAAACAGTTGAGTCATTTAAACCATGAAACTATTCATTTAAATATACTGATTACAGTCGCTCTGCATGTAACGCTGTGTTCAATGTTATATCACTGCTGGCATGACCAGTAGCCTATGTTGCTAATGTTAGCTAGTATTCAGTTCAGTTTTATTTCTGTAGCACCAAATCCAAACAAAAGTTATCTGATGACACATTCCATACAGAGCAGGTCTACACTGTACTCTTTAGAATATTACTTACAGAGACTCAACAATTCCCACCATGACCGAGCACTTGGCGACAGTGGCAAGGAAAATTTTAAACCTTTATCGGGCGAGGAACCATACATGGTAACTTTAAAAATGGCGCCCCCACGTCTCTCAATGAAGGAGCAGAATCACGTGACTTCCGTCACTAACCCTAACCCTAACTGTAACCCTCTTCTCTAGCTGTTTGACTATGTACTTGATCAGGGATGCTCAACTTGCTTTGCCGGGGCCCTTACGTAAAATGACAGGAAGCCAGTTAAATCCATTGCTTTTGCAGTCGTGGGTGATTGGACCCCAGAGGGTTAATAAACAAACACTCATAGAATGTGACAGAATGAAATGACATCATCTTTTTTTCTTGCGGTGCTACCTGCTGGGAATGCTGCACTGAAGTGACAGCAAGTATTAAACACAGTGGTTTAGGATTGATGCGAGGTAGCAAAATCAAGCCAAATTGATCAGACCATTTTTCATTGAACTGCCTGTTTTCATTTCTCACTCATCTTTGCCAAAGAGCCAAATCCATGAACTCTTCCCAGAAATCAAGTTACTTACAGGCTACTTCCCAATGAAAAGCTGATGAACATTTACTTTAGTAAAGTGATGTTACACAAGAGGGCTTTCATTAAGGCTACATTCATTATTGGCATGACAATGATCCTTATGGACCTTGAAATATATTCATACTGAAGGGCAATTCACTGACCAATAACTGGAAAACAACCAATCACTCCTATATGTAATGTACCACTCCAGAAATTAGTCCGGCCCTTAGTAAAGCCCTAGCAACAGAGACGATTTCTAATCCAAGCCAACAACGTTAAAGCTTTCTAAAGATCGTTGAATACATACCACACATATAAACATACTGCCAATAACTCTGGAGCATTGTCAAGTTCAAAAGTCAGAAATGTAAATTGAGTATCACTGAACTGGTTCTTTACTATCTCCCACAACTGAGGTTGTTTTCAGTTGGATGGTGATTTATTCCCCCCTCCAAAGCTCTCACTGGGTGCTTCCTGATACAGACAAGCTGTCATCCATTAACGTCTTTGAAGCACAGAGTTATTGAACTTGTTTTCTCCAGCACGTCTTTTTTTCTTTAATAATCCCCGAGGTTAGGGAGAGTGTAGGTTATTCCAGCTGATTGGTGAGCAGCAGTTTGACAGCCTCTCTCTGTCTCAGAGATTCACCACATCTGTCTTATTTATGAGAGATTTCCCTTTCAGGGTCACCGGCTCGCACTAAGCAAGCTGTTTCCCGTGCCATAAAGTAACACCACAGGAAAGTAACTTTTTATTCAACCCGTCAGTGTCGGTGTCAGAGCAGGATGTCATACTCCCCATCACACGCTGATGGCTTTAAAAGGCTGAATGTATGTGATGCTAACCTGCTACGGTGTTTTTCTTCAATCTGTTATTGTTATGTGTAGGTTAATTGGATCTCATGGATACGTAGCTTATACCATGGAAACACAAAGATGAATACTAAACAGAGTGGAAGTGAGAACGCATTAAAATTAATTGACATTAATGACGACTCTGCTCCGGCAAATATTCCGGAGCGATGCAGCAATTAAGAAAAAAAAAAAAGGTCTATTGAACCACATTCCCCATTATGTCTCCTGGTCAATTATCAGCAGCTCTGCAGTCCCTGTCAGCTCCACAAAGCCCTTCAGCGTCTTTTTTACCTTGTTGTTTTGGTTCATCATCAACACCATGCAGCTGTTTCAGTGAAGAATCTCTAAAAACCCACAGTACTCTACCTGCTCGGCACCAAACAGCAGACAGACACAGTTAGAGGCTAAGTGAACGTAGTGGAGCATTTAGCAGCTAAAGAGCCAGAGATTTTTCTCAGGAGTTGGTGGAGACTTAAAAAGAAAACAGACAGACAGAAGTAGAGTGGATAATCATGTTGCTCTGTGTCTGCTGGATGTGGATAGAACTGCTTCCTTTTAGTGGTCAGTTTCGGTGATTCATGGTTAATTAAATGCAGTTTCATAGTTTTTACTCCCCGATCTGAGTAAAGCTGTGGGAAGCACAAATGTTTAGCAGTTTTTCAGGTATAAAAATGGGCATAAAGAGACACAAATCTGTTGAAGGTTCAGTCCTTTCCAAGCCATCTATGTAATTCATGACATTTAATGATGAACAGAAAAACTATCTGTTCTAAAGAGGCTCTTGTATACTTGTATCAAATCAATTAAGTGAATAAAATAGTGATTAAGCTGAGTGGTTGCAGGGTTTTCCTCCTCTCCCTCACTCGTTTAGAGCAAATAGAGAGCGAAGCAGCAACACATCTCCATCAGGCAGCCATCACTAGTCGTCTCACGTCTGGTCACAATGGACAGTGGGGGGTTAGGAGGAGAGAAAATGGAGAGTGCCATGTGCCTCTGACAGATCCCAGTGCAGCGTAATGAAGCTCACCGTCACTCTGGCTCATGTGACAGCTTCCTGAGGCCAGATGGCACTCAGTGTTATCCAAGAGACCTCATCCCGGCACCTCCAGCACCCCCACTGCTGGAACCCAAATCTGTACTCACTGATGACCCACTGCAGCTATGGAGCAGGCGACAACCTGTGGGCCATCTTGCTGAAAAGAGGGGAGCTTAGAACATGTTGATGTACGACGCTGATAGCTCACTGTCTGTAATTAACAGCGTGAGCTGGCCTTGAAAGGTCAATGCCAGTCCCTAAGACGCCTGAGATTTGTGTACTACCCTCCACCTTGTCGGGCAGCCATCTTTGGTGATGCACCATGAATCCGTGTGCACTTTCTCTGCCAATATTCTACTTGTGAGAGAGCATCTTGGCCTGTAGCAGACTCCTCTGTGTCAGCGTCAGATTTTAGAGGGACCAGTAGAATGCAGCCGAGTTTGCATAAAAGAGACACAATCACAAGTAAAACGTGACCCTGACCTGAATTTAAAACATTTAGTCTGAAGGACTTCTGCTTATACCACAGTCATACATACTCACCACATCTCGAGGATCTTGATAATCAACAAATGCTGTGAATATATTTATTATTATTACTCAATAATCACCAACTGGAGACCATCGTTATCATTTTTCATTATAATGTAACCAGCCCATCTTGACTCCAGCGACTCCAACATCCATCTTGCAGTTGGCGGAATAAATAACAACCCTATCTGGTGCCAAACTGATTCTTTACAGTCTGCTGAGTCATGCGGCAGTTTGAACAGGACGAGCCAGTCTTGTTTTAGGAGCGTGTCGTTGTGTAGGAGAGTTTGTTGCCTTGTTTTTTCTTTCGAGTTTCATCCTCGAACCAAGCGGTTTGCCAAGCGTCACATTTAAATGTCTTTCCAGATCATTTTCCATTCGTCATCATAACAAGTGACTAAACATGTGGCCGTCACAAGATGTTCTGATCCATCCTCTGTTGTTGACGGTACACACTGTTCTGCAAATAAACTTTATCTGTGTCTCTCTATGCATGCACTGGATTCAGTAGCACAGTCGTACCTTTGAATCAACCTGAGGGAAACAGTGTAAGCGATCCAGCCACTAACTGTCCAAGAGGGTGTGTGAGGTTAAAGTGGTGAAGGGTGATGAGTGTCTGATGACTTCTCGCACTCCTCTCACACTCCTCTTCTATCTAGCCTGCCAGCACAGACACTATTGGAAGCCGTTCAGCCCGCAGAGCTCGTCATCCCTTTCCACAAGAAGTCTGCTTCGGTCCGGCCTCACGGTGTTCACACACTTCACTGCAGCGTCGCACATTAACACCTTCCCAGCAGCAGCTGGAGGTATCCGTTTGAATCATTTCAACCACCAAGAAACACCCAGAAAACCTGTGAGTGGAGGGCACTGCTGTGGTTTAGCTTATGTTTTACGTTTCTTGCTCTTTCACATGAGAAGGTCTGCTCTCTTTTGATCTCGATGGGTCGTTCTTTGGACACCGCATCAGGAAAGTTCTGTGCAAAGAAATTGCTCTACATGGCAGAGTTAAATAACAGATGAACACTTGTGATTTGAGAAGAGAGAAACAACAACCTCTTTCACATGGCAACTTTCATTCTGTTCCAGCTTTTGCAAATATCGCCATTGCATTTTAAGGCGCAGTGGGTAAGATTTAAGGGTAGTCCAGAACAGACAAGCCAAACACTGAGTCTAGATTGGACTATTTACTTGTTCATCAAGCTCAACAAATTACTTGAACTGTTTTTTTGCGGGTCAAGTTAAGCCAGTGCAGAAGTGCCAATAACTGCAGTTCCCTGAGTGGCCACTTGAAACTGGTTACAGAACATTTCAGCCTCCATAAGCCCCCATGTTCACAGCAGAAATAAACGTTTACAGCCTGGTACAAAAAACTGTTTTGGTCTCTATAGCTAATTTCCCCGTTCATGACAACTGTACTGAGGGTGAATTTATATACAACTCACCTGTTCAAATTATATTATGTAATGCACAATTAAGAAGTGTGCCTGCTTTGATTGACAGGTAGGTGCTGTTAGAGATAGCTTGTTTGAGCAACCAGGCTTCATTCAGCCCGCCTCAGCTCCACCAATGATCCACGTCTTTGAGAATTTTTAGATTAGCAGGGAGGAGTACTGCCAACATGGCGACGACCAGACGCCGTAACCTGTGAGTGATGTCATGAATACACTGTCCATTCTTTATACTGTCACCATGTTGATCCGCCATGTTTTTATAGTAATCCAGAACCGACAAACCAAACACTGACTCGAATTTGGACCTTTCACTTGCTCCCAGAGCTCAGAAAATTAATAAACTGTTTTTCCAAGCCAAGTAGCCAGATTGTGTTATACGTTGCCAAGTTATAAAGACATGCACTGCTGCCTCAGATGATAACCGTGCTGACCTGTATTTGGTAGCAGGGTTGACCACAGCTAATCTGGAAGGTCTCTTTAGTTTTTTTATTGTCAACAGTATTTGTTAGCGAGTCAGCAGTATAGCTAGTTAGCTATGTAATTTATCAAAACATTTAGCAAAATATGAAAATAATCAGCCCTATTTGATCAGCTGATCAGGTTTAAACATCGCAGGAGTGTGTTGACTGATCTACTTATGAGGCCCAGGGCGAGATCTCGATGTTGGGCCTCTATTGAGCCATCAGCTTTAATTTAGCTTTTTATTTAGAAAGCACAGCGCAGGCTGAAATAATTAAGTGCTCAGACTGGACCTTGAAACTGGACCCTGCCCCTCAATAACTGATTACAAACCAGTGCCCCCCTGAGTCCGACTGGGGTCCGTCCATTTTGTCTGTTTGATAATCCAGCCTCGATGTGCAAGGAGAAAGAGAGTGAAGAGCTGCAGACAGCTGTGGTTTGTGCGAAGCAGCGCCTCTCCAACGTGTCATAAATATAAACAACACCTTCTTTTTGTTGCGCTCTACTATGGAAAATCATTATCAACGCACGATGGAAAGGTAAGGTTAACGCAATGTTATCATGGCTGTTAGAAAATGGTGGCAGCTCTGTAAAAAAATAGCCCAGGTTGTTATTATTAGTAGGCTTTTATCCACCAAATGAACAAACAGCATCGAGGGACACACACTTTTAGGTTAAACTGCTTTTGGCACAGCACCGGTCTGTTAACGACACCAAGGGGACCGAAGAGACACCAAACACCAAGCAAGTCTGGTTCTGCTTGGACCACCGTGCTGTTTTGGCTTAACTTCCCGTGCACAGATGACTTCCCTTCAGTGACTGCAACGACACAAGAATTTAATATGAGCACACGGGGTGAATCTACTGTGTGTCAATTAGCGGAGCTGGAACACTCTTTTCTGTCAGAGCCGCAAATACACTTTGTGATCTGGGGACGGTTGTGTTTTCACATCAAGATCTGCTGCCTAACAAGATCACCATTTCTACATTGTCACTCTGGTTTTCTGTGTGTGTGTGTGTGTGTCTCTCTCGCCGTTCTTTGTTGTCTCTATCTGGATTCTCATCTGCATTCTCTCTCCGCCTGTCTCGCTCTCTCTCTCTCTTCATCTCTTTTTTTCCCTCTCTGCAGTGCACACTTTTCCAGAACACCTTTTCCCCCCGGCTCTCAGGCAACTAAATATAGTGACTGGTGCAGACAGCTCGGCCTTATAACAAATGGTAAGCAGAGCAGAGAGGAGCAGCGGCGCTGGCGATGGTGGCATATGTACTCTGGCTTCACAGACAATGAACCACATGCAAACAGCAAAGAAAGCACACGGCAGATATATCATATCTAAAGCTGCAAATAATAAAGATAAACAGAAACTCACACCAAATTCCACAATAGTATACTGCTATTAAACAAGGCCAAATCTGTGCAAGGCTAAGTAGGATCATATAAGTAAACCTAAAGACAAATAGAATTTACCTATAACTGGATGGCAGATAAATTCATTTTCCATACCAAGACACTGAAAACAGCAGCAGAGATTTGAAGTGTACACAACAGCAAACTTCAACATTTTTAACATAGTTTCTCTGAGTGTCTTCATAAAATGAGTCATAGAAGCCCTTTTGGATTGACTACATTACTGTATGCGTGGTTGGCCTTGATCATTTTTTCTGTCAATATCATTTAAAAGTCCACACTGCGTTCACCCCAACCACTCATGTCTTTCTAATAATATCTCTAAATCCCTCCAGATTCTAAACAGAAAGTATCAAAATTCGAGAACTGCTTTACTACTTTGTTCAAAAAGGTTAAGTCTGGGGCAACTGGACTGTTTGTGGTTTCCATACAAAGACACTGAATGGTCCCTTTTATCCATGGTTGGTTTCTTCTGATCCTTTTAGGGATACCCATGCCAGCGACTTGAACAGTACAAGTTGATGCATAGACTACACTACTCAAAAACAAAACTGAACCGCATGGTTCTATCAGTTTCTCCTGAATGTGACAAGTGCTGTGCATCTATTCTGATTTTGCCCAACATTGTACAGATTTGGGGTGTTTTGACTGGTCCAGCCACAACCTGTCCATCTTTGGAAGTCTGCAGAGACTGCGACATGCAGATTGCTTCGTAACTAGGAACGGTGGTTGCTAAGAAGATTTTTCTCCTGACCTGGAAGTGTGCCATTCCATCCTGTTTTGCACATTGTCTCAAGGAAATGTTGTCGATTATACAGATGGAAAAATGAATAAACCCAATACATGGAATAGATTTGAGGGACCTTTCTTGATACAGCGTCACATCACCCCACAATCACAGGGACTGACTGACCTAGTTATATGACTTGGAGTGTTGGGTTTGACTTGATTTATGCAATTTGATTTATTTTAAGACGATCTCTGTGAACCCTTGTGAACGGTCTGGAAGCCTTTTGTTCTGTTCTGTGTGTGTTCTATTTGGTGTTGTATTATTTTGTATGTCACTGTTAATAGTGGAGTATTTCAAATGTGCTGAATGTTATCCCCTTTTTGTCTTTATTGGCTCCTGTAACTCTTCTGAAAGCCGTGCCATAAATTACAGGATATTCATGGTCAAATATAGTATGCATCATCATCACCTCCACCCACATCTTCCCAAGTGCCAACATCATCATCATTAGGAGTGGGTGATGTGGATAATCATTTTCTATTATGGTGTAGGTGCAGCAGGATTATCAATTTAAGGCTATCAAAAATAATCAATATTTATATTAAATTATTAACTTTACCTTAGACCATAAACAATGGAAAATGGACAGCCAATCAAATTAACTAATCATTCATAAATGCACTGATGCCTGTGGGACCATTTTGGGGTTTGGCATTTTGCCCAAGGACAGTTGGACTGATGGGCAGAGATTGGGGACTTTCCATTTAGTGGATGACCCTCTACCTCTGAGCCACGGTCTAGTTTAGTTAATATAGTGAAATAAGCTCCATGTTCTCATTAACCCCAATTAATAAGTGAGAATCTCTGGTTACTAGGGGCTGCTGTGGCTTGGATGTAGAGCGGGTTGTCCACCACCCAGATGATCGGCGGTTCAATCCCCAGCTCCTCCAGTCTGCATGTCGAAATGTCCTTGGGCAAGATACTGGACCCCATCGGTGTGTGAATGGTTAGCTCCTAAAAACTGATGAGCTATGTCCCTTTGATCAAGTTTGTAACATCTAGGTAGATCATTAACCACCCTTTGTTAAAACTTCAGGCATCTGTAATTTATATAGCAATACTAATTCAGGATATGTGTTTTGAAAATGTTTGCGTTCAGTTGACAGAGCCTTCAGTAGACGTAGAATTATGAGGAAGTCCACTGTTTGTTTCCTATTTCCTGCCAACAATCAATGATGGTTCCTTTTAACCATGACTGGGTCAGTTCTATAACTTTAAACATGTATTACTGTAACCATGATGATGAATTTTAACCCAAACCATGATCTTTCTCTAAACCTAGCCAAGCAATTTTTGTGCCTCACCCTAGCAATATCTTTAGATGTTGTCCTGTTCATATAGTGGCATCAGCGTGTCATTCTGGAGGGCACGGACAAATGATATGTTACAAATGGTTGCGTCAACAGTAAATGTATTTATGATTGACGGTTGGAAAGAATGGGGTGTAAAATCTGTGCTGCTGATGTGTAGATGGGGAGTCTGCTTTCATTCACAGTTTGCTTGGCAGAGGATATTTGAGAACGCAGAGGCCTGTTTCTAAATCACACATCACTATTCGTGTTACCAGAAGAGAATGAGAACATTCCACAACTCCCAGCTCGTGCCAAACCACGGTGATGAGAATTTTTAATCCCTCGGCTGAAGCATGTTTGAAGGTTTCTTCAAGCAACTTTTCAAGCTGAGGACTCTCGCTTTTCTTATAGTTCACACATGTGCAAGACCCTTCTTACCCAGCCTAGCATCAACATCAGAACATGCAAATGAACTCAACTGCATCTTTGCCTGTTTCCGTCTTCTGTGTTTATAAAATATCCCTCTATGTAAAATGTTGCAGCTCTGACTCAAGCTTAGTAAATCTGCCCAGAGGGAAGAACTTCATTTGCATTCACCAGTTAGACATTACAGGCTGTCTGAGGTGAGAACGACGGGTTCACAGGTTCGTTTCCTGATAAATTTAGAGGTTACACGCTGTTGCACAGCAAAATGTTAAGATGTTTTTCAGCCACCATTTTCACAGCAAACACTTGAACAGAAGAGGGGCAACACTCTGCAAGAAAATGGCCACAGCACAGTCCCCCCCTCCTCAAGGATTTCAATACAAAGTGGCTGAAAACTGTTTTCCCTCAAAATGTCTGATATTATCTGCCTCCTCTCAGACTCAAACATCTTCGTGGGCAACAGACATTCAGATCCCAAACCTTTATGTCGAAGGCGAGATAAAGAATCCCTGTGTGAGCAAGAAGCTACTTTCATCTCACAGACAGAAACAAAATCAGATGCACAGCTCTGTGGCGCAGATACCGCCTCAGATCACGGATCAATTTTCCCAGCATTTTTAAGCTGCTGGATGTTTGATGCTGCAGAATGATTAAAGTAATTGAAAGGGCTACACATGTAAGAGTCTTCGCTTAATTTGCATGTGCTTATCTTGGGCTGTGGGGGTCATTCAAGGCTGTATTTGAATACAACCATTTGAAAGAAAGAGAAGAATGCAGAAAAATCCAAACTACCACCTACACTACCATTAGCAGCTGATTGGCACCGGGAAAACAAAACTCATGATAGCTGGAGGCGGAAAAACCCCTCAAACCATGCGCGCAATCAAGAACGAGAATGGTGTATCAAACATCTCTGCAGTGTGTGTGTGTGTGTGAGTGTGTGAATTTACCTGCTTGATTTCAGTGTACATTTGCTCTACAGGAATGACATCAGAAATCCATCATAACATACAGACCATGAGTAATTCCAGTTTAATTAAAGGCATCAACGACTGAACAATGTAATCAAAAAGAGCTTAAGAAGGTTTCCACCGTCCACCTCCCTGCATGGACGCTCAAATAGCAACATAAATGTCGTCCAGACCAGCCAGTTGGGGCAACAATGGGATCCAATTAGTCATTAAATCAATCACTAAATCAATAACTCACTTTCAGAGTCACTCAGCCTTCTCCAAACTAATTAAAGCCACAGATTGGTAGACTCACCCAGAACTCCGAGCCGGTAGTTGATTGTGATGACGATGACGTTCCCGTAGCTGGCCAGGATGCTGCCGTCAATCATGTTGCCGGTTCCCTCCATGTAGGAGCCACCGTGGATGTAAACCATGACCGGCTTTAACCCATTCTCATCGTGGATATCTGCAAAGAGGAGAATAAAATGTAGAAAACTGTTGCCTTTCCATCTGGCATCGAGCAAACAGTTTATGTAAAACCACATGCTTCAGTTAGATTCTGTTTGTGATGATGTGTTATGAAACAGTATCCCAAAAAATAGCACCTCTATAAAATGATGGGTTATTTTGAAGGCACATTTAAGGCAGACTGAATGGCAGAGTTCAGTGCTGAATTGTTTGTTTGGAAGTCATCAGGAAGAGCTCAGTCATTTTCACAGATCTGAGGTCAGCTTCTTTTTATTGATGCTGTTGCTGTGTTTGAATCATATGTAGGTAATAGCTGCTAATGTTGTGTTAGCTTAATAGTGCCACTGTTGTGTCATTGACGCAAACACAAAGATAAAGACATTTGCTTATGTTAGCTTACTCAGTATTACTGCATGATGGCACATTAACACAATACATGGGATGAAAGATTTGGTCTGGCTCACAGGAAGTAGGATGTTGGTGTAAGTCTGCCATTGGACAGCTATTTCACTTCCTGCTGTCTGTGTAAGAGAGAAAATGGCCCTAACCTTGTTGCTAACTGTGAGAAAGTAATCAAGTTAGCATCTGTTGCCTTTTCTTTCGCAGGGTTTTAGCCGTTTTAATGCCAGGGCTCACCTCCACACATGCAAGTGTTCCCCTCAACATTTTGCAAGGGCACTGTCTCTGCAACCTGCCCAACACTGTGTGGTTGGTTTAAATAAACACAAACAAAGTCTGGCTATGCAAAACTAAAAGATATAAATAACAATGACAGATATTCTTTCATAAACACTAAATGACCTCAAACATATCTTTGGAATCTCTTAACTGACTTATTTACTGACCGACATCAGCTAATATCTGTCTATATTGATCTCTTGTAGGGATAAAATCTACTGTGGAGAACTGATATTTCATGAGTTTGGCGCCCACTAGTGGTTGTATCAAAAAGCCAACGCACAGATGAGCTCATAAGCAGCAATTCTGTTCTCTGTCTGAGACTGAAGTCTTCAATATGAAGAATTGGAACAGCTTGGATAGAACCATTGCTTCACTGGAAACATGGGCGACATTCGTTCGCGATGCTGTTATCAACGAGCAAACAGACATATCAGTTGCTGGGAAATAGATTTGACCATTTATGAACTCAGTACAACCAACAAGAAGGCCAGATGCTGCAGAGATATGGTTTGACATTCTCCAGTAGACTCCATGGCTCCACTTCCATGGCTTTAACCCTGCAATCTCTACATCTGTCTCCTCTCCTGCCTACTCCATTTGTTCTTTGTGTAATATGCACGGAACGCTGCAATTAGACCAGATGAATACCTTGTTTATGAGGCTCTCCAGTTGTGATTAAGCTGGGTGATTAGTACATGTGTAGGTGGTGATTATAAATTAAGAGCGGGTCCTTTGCATGAAAGACGATATAAGGAGATGATATAAATCCTCCCAACAAGTAGGGTTCATAATAAATCAGCCGGCTGTACCTTCATCATCAGGAGCCCCCAGCTGATTTCAACATGAATTCTTCTGTGTGTGTGCTATACGCCTAAAAACAGGCAGTCTGTCGCAGAAATTGTTTGTCCACAGATTTTTTCTTCACTTCACTTCACTTCACTCTTTCTAACCCGAGAAAAGAAAGTATCACTATCGTCCTCACATGGCCCAGCGTCTCTGATCTCCTGCACTACAGTAAGCGTCGGTTGCCTGGAACCAACAGCTGAACGAAGCCATTATCCCCAGCCCTGCCGACCAGGCTGCTTGGAAGTCTCTCAAATGTCATTCGGATGAGGGCATCTACTGAGGAGACGAGAGGCGGCCGGCTTGTGTGCTGCTGGTGCGAGAGATTTAAAGCCGTGATATGGAGCTTACTGTAAACTCCTAGGCCTTCATTCGAAACAGGCGTCTATTAGACAAAAGCGTTTATCGTTAATTTCCTGGTTTATCATAACTTAGCGAGGAGCCTGTTTTATGAGTCATGTCGTCACTCTGGTGACATGTTCACTGTTTTCAGTTTTTATGTCTGTCACTGTTTTCACTACTACCATCAATGAAACCCAATGCTGTCAGTGTATGTTCAGTTTTAAACAGAGCTGCTGATCCTTTGTGGTGGAAAAAGAGCTCCAGTCTGTGCCGTGGAATTGGGTTAAACCAGGACGTTTCTCTTCCGGTGGCCGTAGGCTGTGGCGAGCACGACAGTGTGCAACAGGAAACTGTATATGCTGCACCTCGGTGGGCTTGGCAAAAAGCAACACAGCCAGTCAGGCAGCGGGCGAAGAGGGGAGAGATGGGAGGGGGGTGTGAGGCAGGCGCAGGGCAGGAGGAGTGTATCATTCCCCTCCTCCGCAAAAGAAAACAGTGAGGCAAAGGAGTCGAAAGCAACCCACAGTGACAGGTTATTAATCTCCGCTGTGCTCTGAGTGGGTGCCTCGGCTTTGCTAATGTGCCTGCATCTCTTTCACCACTCCTCACCTGCAACCAAGCAGAGGTGGGGCGAAGTGTGTTTTGGGGGGGAGCCTGAGGAGGAGCTGGGGTCGGACCCGGGCAGATTCACTCCGGTTAAATACAGGCCTGCTGATTACAGAGGCTGGACAGCAGGACGGTGTCAATAAGTTCCTGTTTGTCATTCACTTCCACGTTATGAGAGGCCCGGTGGAACGGCGTGGGCGGCGGAAACAACCTTGAAGAGGCAGATGCACATAAAACAAGAGCGCTGCCATTAAGTTGTCATAGTCTCTAACTGATACGCATCTGATGGCCGCTGCAGGCCTCTGTGGGCTCAGACAAAACTATTCAGCTGGCTCTCCATCAAACAAACAGGCAAATTGACTGTTACTACCCATCTCTTTTGGTGTAGTGCAGCGGTGGAGTCAGAAGTCAGGAGGGAGGGTGGGGAAGCAGAGCGGGAGGGGGTCCACTCAGGGTATTTGGATCCAACAGAGAGACGCCCTACCGATTTAGAGCCATGTTTTATAGCTGGGGAAGAAGAGGGTGGTCTCGGGGCACCATGTCCCAATCGTGTCGGCGTGGAGTGCACTTAAAAACTAAAGAAATCAAACTGCTTCGAGTGCTTTCCTCGCTCGCTGCCTTACTGTTCTGTGTGTCTCTCGTTCTCTGCTCTCTCTTGGGCCCGTGGAGCTTCCTGGGTGACTGTGCAGCGAGTTCGTCCCGGACATTCATCACTGCCACCCGGGCCGGGTGGATAATATATTCCTCCACTGGCTGTGCAGCGTTGCACACATTACTCATCTCTATATGGGTGAGGGTGGGAAACAGGGGCGGTGTTTGGGGAGAGGAGGGGGCTATCTGAATTTTCCATTCCTTTCAGCATTTTCTACCGTTAGTGGGACGAATATAAATGGCAGTTAATGGAAACGTGCCCCCCCCCCACGCATCGCTGCCTCTGCCTCCACCTCTATCGCTGCCATCGCCGCTGTCTGTCCCAGCATGCTTCTGCCAGAAAGCAACCTACTTCCTGTTCAATGCAGTTCTACTGACACGCCAAAAAAAAAAACAGCCAGCCTCCCTCCAGAGTCATTATGTGGCCCGGAGTCACAGAAACACTGAACGCTGCACGCCGAGTGTGCTGTCAAAGACCCAAATACACATGAAGATCAGAATGTGGAGATGAAATGTGAACCATGTATGTTCACCTACAGTAAGTGAACATACTTTTTTTTAAAATTACTTTTACTTCATTTAACCAGATCAGTCAGCTGAGACGCAGTTCTAAGCGACAGCGACAGGAGGCAGGGCTGATCCAGCATCAGTTTTCAGCATATATTCCAAACTTTGTGTGCTAATATGTAGCAATATATTTCAGTTTTGTGAGCATACATGTATTTCAAATACTGTACATGTTGTATGACATAAATATAGTATTTTGATGCTTTATATAGTATAATACAATTTAAAGTACTACAAAATTATAATATGAAATATTTAAGAGACAATCGTTAAAGGTCCAGTGTGTAGAATTTAGTGGTGCGATTGCAGATTGCAGAAGTAACTGAATACCCCTCGCCTCACTCTCCCTTTCCAAGCATGCAGGAGTGACTGTGAAACTTGTGAAAACCACAAAAGGGCCTAATTAGAGCCCGTGTTTGTTTGTCCATTCTGGGCTAGAAACACAGTGCAACCTGGTGACATTAAGGGTTCATCAAGTAACATATGAATAGTATATTCCATTTCTGCCAGAAGATTTTCATATGGAAATATACATGTATACTAAATATGTTATATGCAGCCCCCATGCTCTGAACTCACCATAATGTTCTTTCCACGGTGTCTCTTTCCAAAGTAGGAAAGTAATTACAGTAAAATCTCAAAAAGCAATTCTCGTAATGCCCTTAACACTTCTTGTTCTGGGGACATAATTGAATAATTAGAATTGAGGGTGCATTTAATTCAAATGGGACTCTCCAGGCGAGCACTTCTGACAAAAGCTCATTTATCGGTAAAGAGCAAACTTCCAGAAGAAGTGACGTGGGACGGTGCAGCACAGAAGGTCTGAGAGAGGTTGTCTGCAGTGCTGCGAGCTTTTCTCTGCAGCAGCCGCTGAGGTATAGGTGGAACCACGGGGGATCCACACGAGTAATTCATTGCCACTGCAGATGTTCAAACAGTCAGAGTGCATCGATCCTGCATGCTCTCCTGAAAACACCGGCAAGAAGACGCTCTTTATCCAGTCCTTTCACCATATTGAAATCTTCTTTTAAAGTGCGTTGTCTTCTTCCTGCCCTTTCAAAGTGGCACAGCACAAACTAAGATAAGAAAAGCTGACACCTGTAATGTTCTTTTGCGTCTGTCTCTATATACGGAGTATTGTGTGAGTAGGAACACTTGTGCCTACATAATCAAAGGCTTTAAGTTTCCTCTTTAAATTCCGAGGTGGATATCGTGCTTTTTTTCCCACACCAGCTGTGGGCAGATGGTGTGTTTTAATCTGTTCCATCAACACAGTACCGTCTCCCACAGATCGGGCCACACTGATTTCAGGTAAACTATGCTACATCTGTTAGGTGCAAATCCAATATATGATGGTATTTCCTAACCGGTGTGATGAATGCCCAGAGGAAATTTAAGCTTTTAGAGAATCCAGGCAGAGCAAGACTAAATAAATTACAGCTTCCTAAAGAAAATAAGAGTTTTCACTTTATAAAACCAATTAAGGGATCATTTTCCTGTAAGGAGGAAAATTTAGCTTGCATAAAAAAAAAAATCTCTGAGCTGAGTTTTTAAACATTTGTGCTTCGCTTCATTGCATTTATTTGAAAATTTAACCAAAGGAACTGAGAGCAGTTGGGGGTTCAGGATTAAAGGGACACTTCCCCAACTTTAAACATCAGTTCACGGCTATTCAGCCTGTACAACAGTTAGCGCTGGAGGAGCATTGTCATGAGATTTAAACCCCCAATGATATAGGGTATACTAACTTTTAAACACATTTCTAATAACTGTAGACCTTTACCTCAAAGGGACAGTTCAATAAAGATGTTTTTAGGTTGCATTATGGGAAGTGTAGGATCCACTGTCTTTGATCCGTACGTGGGACTAAAACTCAGGATACATTGGCCTCGAGTACTCCTCAATGGCCAACCAGCTTATCTGACCTATCATCATTCAAAATACAAGACCAGAAGACTACTGACTCTAGTGAAACGCTAGCAATGCAAGCTGATCAGAGTTTAAATAGATCAAATTTCAGAGCGATGGAGTCTCCAAATGTGGATGAATCTGCCGCTGAAAATAGTCCCCAAAAAATGCACTGTCTGAGCCTTTTTATTTGAAATTAAACTTTTATTTTGAAAATATATTTCTGAAGTCTTTTTAAAGATTGAAGTGTTTTGCGGGGACTAATGAGCGCAGAGTCAGACATTATCGAAAGATAGATGAACACATTGTTGGTTTGGTTATTTAATATAGACGAGCACCAGACGGATCCTTTGTTGGCACCAATTTTCAATATAAAACTGGCAAAAAAAAGCAAAAATAAAAAAAACACAGAGCTAGATTTACATCTGTAAGAGAGACCAGCAACGACTACATTAAAATGATTTTATTTCATATTTTAACAACAGCACTAACTCTACTTATCACTAGATTGTATGCTGTTGAAAAGCGGCTCTGTAGCTCTGGATTTCTCACTGAACCTTTGAACCTACAAGGTCATCAATGTGTTGATGAGCAAAACAAACACACACTCATGTGGGCGGCAGTCCTGAAACCGGGGTGCTCGATGTCCCTGACGCATGGGCTTTATCACTGTGTGTGTGTGTGTGTGTGTTACTGAACATCCAACGTGTAGCTACTGTTCAAAAATCAATAGAGAAAATACAAAGGATGCTGAGTGTTTGCTCGTTTTATGAAACATCTCTGTTCCAGGTGTGAGTGCATGTGGATACAAATACGAGTACAGGCACGGCCTCAGTACTTTACTTCAGTGTGTTAATGGATGTTAATGACTTCAAATGATTGTTTATATTTCACTCTTGCATTACTTGCTCTCCCACGAGTGCATATGCAATAAGGACACGAATGTGAGTTTGATACATCAGACTCCAAAAAGCAACATGTACAGTCTCTGTGAATGTAGATCTATGATATTTTTTTAATGATATATCGCTCATTTGTTATCATTAATATTATTTGTTTTCATTATTATATAACGGGAAACAGTGTTAGCCCCACTGACAGTATAAGGAATGGATGGTGTATGTGCCTGGTCACCTGTAGCTTTCTGTGTCCACGCTCTTAATCCTGCATAACTTTAAGCCTTAATATAATCTGAACAGGTGAGTTGTATATAAATTCACCCTCAGTACAGTTGTCATGAACGGGGAAATTAGCTATAGAGACCAAAACTGTTTTTTGTTGTTTATTTCTGCTGTGAAATGTAACATAGGGGCCTATAGAGACTGACTTGTACTGGAACCAACCTCAAGTGGACGTTTGAGGAAATGCAGGTTTTGTTACTTCCGCGTTGGCTTCACTTCACAGCCTCACCCAGAAATGAGATTTTTTTCATGTATATTTAGAGCAAAAAAACAGATCAAATAGTCAGCGGTCACTGAAAGAACAGCAAATTATATAGCATACTTTGTCCCATAGATTATTTATGTATGTGTAATCTCTTTCCCGCAATATAACAAGAATTAATAGCTGTTGAGGAACACTTAGTTCAGAGATCTGATGAGTGAATATATTCAGCTGGTTTATTTCTGTACGATTAGTCCAACAGCAGCAGCATTGTCAACCAAATGTGTCTTGTATGAACATTTAAAGGCTGTGCTCTGTCTGCACAGAGCACACAGAGCTGCTGATGCTCACTCGCGTAGAAGAACGCACGGTGAGGATCGTGTCAAATATCACTCTCTAGAGCAACGAACTGCCCGTATTACGATTCAGAGATGCCACTGCTTTTCCTGCCGGTTGCAGCCCGCCCCTGAAGACAAAATGGTGCCCTTTAACTGAAACGTCTCCCGTGGCTTTTTCACCTCCAGCCATCCACTCCGCTCCCCACACATTACCCAACACAGTGAGGGAAGAATACGACACCATTTAGTTATTGTCATGCAGAGAGAGGAGGTGTTAATAGAAGAAAGGGGGGGGAAAAAAAGGTGGCAGAGATTTTCTCCAAGCCACCGATGAACAAATCTCCACTGTCAAAACAACATGGGTTAGTGCTCATGCTTCACCGAGCAATGGGAGAAGAAAAGAAGGAAATGTAGAGAGGCAGGAGAGGGACATGATCGCTTGAAATTTGTAATCTATCAGAGGAGGCAAAATAACATGCAGAGCTGAACTCGGTGACCGCAGGTGAGAAAAGGATTACTGGGACCTCCTTCCTGTTTAGAGCGGCCCTCTCACCTCAGACGGGATCCTCTGATTTAATGACTCCAAAGAGGAAAGAGGTTGATACAAAAATGAAGAGCTGAGAGGAGTGCACTCAGACGCACTTCAGGGGGAGTAAAAAAAAAAAAAAAAAAAAGGGGAGGAAGGAGGGTCAAAAGAAAACTGATTAAAGAGGTCTGCAGGTTTGCTGTCATGCACAAGTGTCAGGCTTTTATTTTGTTGGTCAAAAAAGGGGAAAAGATAGAAAAATACCTTCATCACCGCCACCATCATTACTGTGGAAATCTGCGCCTTGCGCCTTGTTTGAGTTGGCCCCTGGTGTTGAGGAGAAATAAGGGGAGACATTTAAAAAGAAAAGAGAGGAAAAAGAAAAACGTTTCTTTTCAGCCAAAAAAAAAAAAAAATCAAACTGCATGAAAAAGGTCGGAGTGCTGTGTGAGAGAAAAACAAGAGGGAACAGATTCACAACAGGCTGTGGTGTGATGAAGACTCTCTGACTAACAAGGAGCACAACAGCAGCCTGGCAGGGCCCGAACAGCAATCTGTGAGCAAACAGCTTCCATCGGCTGAAACAAATCAGCCACGCCGGCGCTGCGATGCACACTCTCATTAAGTGTACGGTCGGTGTGCAAGCATGGCGGCAGCCGCGTCAGTCAGACACGGAGGGCCGGCGTTTGTCAGCGGCGTGAGGAGAATGGGTTCTCGACAAGGACGTTACAAAGAAAGTAACGGTGAGTGTTCTGAGGTCAGAATCAGACACGTGTGACAGCTGACAGCTCAGCTTCTCTTCTCACTATAAAGAAAGTGTTCCACAGAATGTTGAGACGGTTAGCTTAGCTTAGCTCTGTCCAAAGGTCTGCAAGCACGCACCTTTAAAGCTCACTGATTAACACATTATACCTGGTTTGTTTCATGTGAACAACACTGTGTCATGGAAAAAAAAAAAAAAACAACAAGCTATGGAATAATAGCAATAAATATAATAAAGAAAAGTGAAAAAGCCATATACATCATTTATAACACTTTGGCTGTTGGTTCCAAGAGTGATTGCTGCAGCACCCCTGGGTGTGTTAAGGCTGGGCCAAGACAAATCATGCATATGCAAATGCATATTTTGCATATTTAATGATCATCATATATAAAAAAAAACAAACAGTGCTCCAGCAAACGACTAATGGAGTTTTTCAGGAACAGAAGAAGAGTGACTCTCCGAGAAGCGATGGACATGTTGGCATATTTGCATGGTATTCATATCCTATCATATCATAATGTCGTTGGGTGGCTTGGGGCGGCATACTATAAAAAGTTTGGAAACTGCTGCTTTCAGCCGTATATATGATTTATAAAATGTGCAAATAGCCGTGAATAAAATATGTGCAGCAGTAATGAAGAGTTATACAACAGTTGTCACTGGAACTGCTTCCAACCTAAAAGATCGTCCCTATAAAGAAATAAATAATGAGATGTGAGCAGGCCTAAGTAAATTCTAAGAGCTCTATAAAGCTGTACGGTCTGAAGAGACCTTTTGGGTTCTAAACATGAGGTGGAGTCGCCGTGGTGACGGACATTAGCTGTGGAAACAGATCAAGTAATTGGAGATCTTCCAGCCAGCTGGCAGCTCGCCAAATAAACATGAAGCGCAGCAAACAAGCTGAGCTAACAGCAACGTTAGAGACACAAAAGCATCTATTTACTATGAGCCGCTCATTTTCACGATAAGGTCACCGCTCGTCCGGTCTCCATCCTGACCTGTTAGCTCATAAACCTGTTAGCGTGACATGAGATCAGGCTCCGGACAAACAGCGTTACCTGTTGCAGATGGTTCAGAACATGCTCATGTTGAGCTGTGGTTTAAATATGGCTGCTAGCTCTGCTTTCTGCTGTTCACTTCAGTTTGGAAAATCAGCAGCTGCTGGGAGAGCTCCAATTACGCCAGTCAGCCACAGTAATGTCCATGTAGTCAGGATGCTCATTTACTACAACCTGTGGCGTTTCTGCTTTCAGTGCTCGTGTGCTTCATGTAACATTTCAACTAGGACTATTACTGCAAATAGAAAAACAGAAGTGGGTCCATTCATTTCAACATCAAAGCCATTATCCTTAATTAAATATCCTTAAAAATTAAAAAAAAAAAAAACCTTCAAATGTGTTTGGTTGTCTGTAACAGCATTCATTCCTCTCTTTCTACTGCCGACTAGTAAAATATTAAGAAGGCATAATGCAGTATGTTCAGTGACAACTTCTTCCCTGACTGCAATTACTGTTTTCTTTGTGTGAGATGAAAATATTATAATTATTATTCATGGTTTATTTAACAGGGACTGTGCAAAAACATTTCTGTAAATGCACCAGAGTTAGCTAAGAGGCTTTTTTTTTTTTTTTTTTTAGTCCCAAGACAGATGTTACAAAGTCGCCCTAAAAACCGAATATAAGACTGAAAATACAAAGTTATTGAGATCATGTATAAGCATGGAAAAGAATAATAAAAGCAAAGAACATATTAATGTTAGTAGTATTGATCTTACAGCTGAAGTCAGACTGCGGTTGGCCTAGCTTAGCATTAAGACTGAATGCAGGGGGAAACAGTTAGTTGAAATGGTTCAACGTTTTAGAAAATATACTTTCTTTTCCAAGAGTGATAAGAACACTGATATGAATATCATGTCTGTGTGTTAAATACAGAGCGGAAAATCTAAAGTTCAATGATTAAAACTTTACATCTCATCTATGTGGTTTTAGGGGAGTTATGTGTTGTAACAACCTCTTGAATGATAACAGTGTTTATCCATCCACCTTGTATTTCTGTGCGGCGTCTCTGGATTGTAGTGTGGGTTGCCAGTTTGAGTCAGTGAGCACAGGTTTTGGCTTCTGCAGAGCCACGATAAAACCGCCTCACTGCGATGACAAGACTTCGGGAAGGTTTGCAGCATCACTACACCCAGAGATTCCAGCGCTTATGCTAAGCTAGGCTAACTATGCCCTGACTTCAGCTCTGTATTTAACACACAGACATGATGTTCAGTCTTCTCATTACTCTTGGAAAGAAAGTATAGTTTTTAAAATGTTGAACCGTTCTTTGAAGAGACACTCTGATTTCGTTCCAATGCCCACAAATCCAAAAGTTTCCTCACAGCTCAGTGTTATCAGTGAACTGTGGCGAGTTATGAAGCGTCACCAGTGAGTTCAAAGAAAATGTAATAATTGTGATAAAACCAATGGGCGCTTTAACAAAACCATGGAATGTCTTTAAAATGGGAGATATAATGTGAGCTTATTGCTGCGAGCACTGCTTCACTGTAATGAAATGAAGCAGACATGATAGAAATGAGAGTTTGTGTTTAAAAAAAAAAAAATGGCACTCATTATCCATGCTGCCCAATAGTCCTTGAGTTCTTACACCATTCCGAATGTATCATCTGTTCGTTTCATTGTGCTCCCACCTCCATGATGTGTGCTGTAGCATTCACTGATCAGCAAATGGTGGAGAATAGGTCTCAACAGGCACATAATGTGGCAGCATAGCCGGGATGGTGGAGTGTTTGCACAATATAGCTGCTCACTGAGGGAGCAAGCTGCACAAACACAACCTAGTGCCATGTCAGTGTAACCCGGCCGAGCGTGAGCATCCACATCTGCTCAGGCGGCTCACACACACACAGGCCTCGATATCTATGAATACATATATAGAGATGAATGTGCACAAGCTCAGCCTTATGAAATCAACATTGCGCAGTGGTTTAATACACTGTATGCAATCACATGTGCTGTACCTGATACGAAAACTCGTTGATCTTAATGTACTGCATGAGGGAGCGAATTAAAGGTCAGAGTATTAGCATGAGTTGATTAGTGCCAATACTGAGCAGAAACTTCAAACTATACAGCAGATAATGTGCCTTCTATATGATTCATAGCTTATAATAACTTGTAATTAGTATGTGCCTGCGATAATGAGCTTATCTACAGATGTGTTTAAGAATTTAAATTGAGTGTGTGCTGGATACAGGTGCGCAGTTTTCTATGGGGATTTCTTTTTTAAAACTTAATATCTCTATCATTAAGTATACTTTATACTATACAGTAAAGTAAAGTTTATAAAGTATATTATCATAAAGAAAAGTCGCTGCATCATCTGCAAAGAGTTACACCTGGAGACAGATGGGAGATTTAAGTGATTTTTAATCGTCAAGAAAAATCTGTGTGAACTTTTCTAACAACAGAGGAAACTTTGGGGAATTACATGTCTCAAAGATAAAAAAACAAACATATCAGACTGCTACAATTTGGTGCATACCAATATGTAGAGCTGTCTGCTCTACATGTGAATGTTTACTGGGCAGGTGTGAAGGTGTGATGGGTGTGGTCTCACTTAGGTGGAGTGCAGCAATTAGTAAACCGTACATCGGGGATGTCCAAAGTACGGCCCGGGGGCCAATCTCGGCATCTTCACATTGTCAAATCTGGCCCTCTTTAAAAGAAGTTTGGACACCCATGTCGTACATGAACAAAGATGCAACAAAATGAAGTATTACGTCATTACGGGGTCAGGCTATGCTAGCGTTATTGTAACACAGCGTAGTTTATGAATAGTTGCACTTTGATAAACAAAATTTAAAGCACCAACGGGTGCTTTTGTGCTCTTTTTCTCTGGTCAATTCTAGTCAGGCTCTACAGAGCAGCTGTATATTTATAATTTATAACCAGTTGAACGTACAGGCTACAAGGAGCCCTTCTATATGAGTGGAATGTATTGTTGGTTTGGACACATTGATATTTTATAAAATGTATTTTTGTAGTTCTTTTATTTAACTGTAATATCATACATCATCATATAAGACTTGTTCTTTACCCGACTTTCAAAGTAACATTTACTGCATTACACATTATGACTGACCTACTTACTTTTATCCAACTCTTCTTGTACTCTTTCCATCCCCAAGAACAGGGTGATTTCTAAGAGCTATTACTCATGAACCGACATAACTACTTAAAAAATGTGAGTAATAAAGACAGTTTTAGAGAAAAATGGGCAAGAAAATATATAAAAATATAGAAATATTGATGGATGGATGGTTTTTGAGTTACCAGTGAGCAAAAAGAGCCACAGAAGAAGAAAAAGGATTGTAATGTAATCACAGCAAGACAAACTGTTGACCTGTATACTTCAGTGTCATGTGACGTCCTGTATTTTTCCAGGGTTGCCTTGAAGACAGCCTGATGGTGACCGAGCTCTGTATCCACATGTCACATTCATGTTTTATCTGTCGTCTTAAGTGCAGTACGGAGCGGGCTGAGAAAAGGGGAGTTTATGACAGAGATACCAGTTCTCCGTCTCTCTGCCATGTTGTGACCCAGCCTCAGGTCGTTTCCTTCTGCCTCTCCCTGCGTATGACTGTCTGTCATAAGGAAACAGAATGGCAGCTCCATTCAGAGGCACTTTGAGCACCGGAAGGCCACTTAGTGGTGAAAAAAAGGGGTAACAGATCACAGCGGTGGTATTAGTAAAAATGAAATGTTCAAAAGGTAGCAGCATGTTTTCTCTTTGTGAAAGACCTCAGACAGGCTATAATTTATTTGTATACGTACTGTAAGTCTTGAATTTTGAATATGACGCACGCAAAGGCCTGAAGGACGTGTGAACTCATAATCATGTATTAGATTCCTACTGCCATCCCTCCATATTTTTGAACCAAGACAGGCATAAATTAAGAGTATTAAGACTTAATTGTGATATTTGAATCCTGTTGATGCTACACTGACCTGTGATCAGGTGAATGGTGTCTCTGTCATTCGTACGTCTGTTCTCACACTATGTAACTTTGGGCTCCGGGTCGGGAGAAGCACGCAACGCTTTACAGCACTAAGTCACACACCACCAACTATTTGACTGATTTTGGTGAAACTGGATCATATTTTATGGAGAAAATGTTTTCTGGTTTTCCCTCTGATGTCCTCCGGCTGCTTCGCCACAATTCTCTGTGATTTACAGAGTTTCCTGATGGACAGTAAAGTAAACTGCTGACAACTGTAACTGCTGTTAGCTAATGCTAGCTCAGTTTGTTAGCCGGGCTGCCCGCACTGTGAGCTCAGAGCACCGGGGGAGTGTTAGTGTTCGTACCACAGGAGTTTTGGACCAACGGGAAAAGGAGGTTTTTTTAAAGCAGATGGGGAGCAGAACCAGTGTGTCATGCCAGAACCGGAGCAAGGCGAGCAGCCATAGTAAGCCTCTATGACAGAGGTGAAGTGGACGATGACTAAAGCAAAGTTGTCGACTTGCTAGTTTTTGATCATAAGTAATGTATATAATGTTGTATTAGCACCTTCAATAGTCAGTGTTTGACCATTGTTCAATTGTGAAAGTTTCATTACGGAGAATATATTACACAACTTCCTGCTCTGGTCAACAAAACCCTTCTTGGAAATGGTCAATGAGCACATTACCCAACATAACCAAATAGAGGCATTCTATGTAACTAGTAATAATTATTAGTGACTTGAATGAATCACCGTGCTTTTATTCCATCCTCTCACAAAGCTTCTCTAATGGAGGTTTATTTTGAGCTACTGTGCAAGGACACAGCTGTAGTTCCTGGCAGAAACATTACCCAGAAATGACATCTGTAGCAGAAAACTAGTGTCCAGGAAATCATCTTACTGCAGACAATCAGCGCTAACCAGATTCCGAAAATTCAATGTGTCGCACGTCTTCATCTTTCATATTAGAAACCTCACCGTCTCACTGTGCTCGACTGAAAGCTGAACGACAACTCTCCAGTCACATCAGGGATGATCAAAAACCTCACACACCTCACTGAAGGTGCAAGTTTCAGTATTTTAGCTCCACTCAGCATGCACCTGTTGGTCATGCAACATCGTGGGTGCAAAAAAAAGTAAAGCACAAAGCTAATGTTTAAAATGATTCACAGAAGTCATAGACCTTTATGGAAATGACAGTGGACGTCATTACATTACTTCCAGTCTTGGTCATTTGACACAGTTTGTCCTGGTACAGCTCACATGCTCTAAGCTGGAGTTCCTCTAACGGTCATTGAATGCTGCCTCTGACAATCTCCAACCACACTAAATTATTCTAACTTGTTATTTTATATTATCAGAATTTTGCTCAGCCATGGTCGTCTCTAGAACTGGATGAATGTTTCTGTGCTGTGTTAAAGGCCACATGGCATTAGATACAGTAAAGGGTGCATCATTTTGTATGCTATAGATTATTTGCTATTTATAGTGTGTAAAAAAATGACTGCTGGGCCCCTGAATCACCCCCACTGACTCTCTGGCACTCAGTGCTTTGTCGTCTCCAAGTTTGCATTATTAAACATCCAGTACTCCTGTGCTAAAACACCTGGCCCCGGGGCAGTTAGTGTGAGGCATTGGATTGAACAACTCCATTTAAAGCCATATTTTGACTCAGGGCCATTCTATTATACACCTTAGTACTGATAAATCCTACAAATGTACTTCTTCTAAACACATTTTGCTGCAGCTGCAGCTCCAGTATGGAAGTTTGAAAATGGCAAAATCAGACCAGATCAAACAATGGAATAAATATATTTGAGTTTTTATGTAGGCATGAGATTATTTTGCTTTTCGTCTCCAATTCATTCTGAAATGAATATTCCATGTTAACCTGCTAATGCTAAATGTAAAACACTGCCAGGTTTCATGAAGGCAGAGTCAAGAGTCAGCGGGGCTTGGTGTTACTGACAGACAGCCATTTTCCAGCTGAAGAGAGCACAATGAAGCGCTTACAAAGAGACGCTTAGTGAGATCATCTCGGCACGATTGTTGGAAACCGTTGACAGCCGAGGAGTTTGTTGTGTTTGTCTTCAGCTCATAGAAAGGCTGCGAGTCAGCTCTGTTTTCTGTGCTGTGATTTGATTTGAATTTCCTATCACAATCAAAAACAAATCATTTGGTTCTTCAAGACAAAACGCTAAATGATATTGTAATATTGTAACATGTTTTATTTCATTTACAGTCAACATATGTATAAAAAAAGAGATTAGATTTCACTTAAAGGTTTGCAAATGCTCCAAATTCCTGTGCTGTGTGAAACTCTCATGAAGAAGGTGAAGAAGAAAATGTTTTCTTTCCTAAATGATGTTTTTTTATAGTAACAAAATCAGAAAAAAATATTTAAAAAATAGAAATCCACAAAGTTGATGTTAGTTGATTTTATTTCCCACGCCGCTGCAGGGGGGTTGAGTCTGAATGTAGAACACATTTGGCCTGTAGGCTACACCGAATAAAGTGGAAGTGCTGACTTTACACCCTACACAATTACATAATCACTTGATGTGTTTGGCATCGAGATGCAAGTAAATAAAAGTGAACTGCAGTGGCTCGGAAAATGGAGTCTTACAGCCATTTTCTCTCTCTGTTTACCTCTGTTTACCTCATTTTATCTTCACCCTATAAAGTGCTGCAAAGAGTATTTTAATTTAAGGAACAGCTTGCTCCAACGCTGCACAAAAAGCTGAAAAATGTCTTTTGGTTCGGAGCAGGGAATAAATCATGGCTGCCGCTGAAACATTAGGCTTGTGTCTGTGGAAGGGCGTATGAAGGGAACGGGCGGCTTTAACAGCGCGTTGGGTTTAAACATGTGAGCCGAGTGTTGAGCAGTAAGACAGAAGTAATGCCGGGGATGCTGACAATTAAAAAATGGTGACGAGGCAGCCGTGGTATTGTCTCCTCCTCTAGAGAAAGCCCCCCGAGGAAACATCTTCACTCTGATTAATTCACTATACAGCTGCATGCCACCTCCCCAGCCAGTCTGCAGCTACTGCAGAGGCTGATAAAGCCAGCTTTACTGCCTTTACACACACACCAAACTAGCCTCTCCTTCTCTACTTCCACACTTCATACATATCCTCATAGCCTCTTTCTCTCTTTATGCACTCAAATGAAAAGAGCTCTCGGGCATTTCAGCTGTAGACAGCCAGCAACTTGTCTGCTTGGCCAATGGATTCAGCCGGAAATCTAAAGGGCTCTGACAATACGGTCATTTGAGCATGCTCAGTGTGGGACTGTAGTGGATTTCCTCTTTTAACTTCAAATCAGATGACAAAGAATAGACGTCGCTTAATCTGTCAACCCACTTGAGGTGCAGTAAAACTACAAATCCCTCCCTGATCCACGGCTGGCAGGATATTTTGACATTACGCTGGATATCTGAAAAGGCCAACTCAGGGGATATAAAGATGACGGGCAGTGATGAGCTCTAACTGGGATAGACATGTCACTGTCTGCTGAGCTCACACTGTAGACACAAATTATTACGAACCTACTCTGCCTCACTTTTGTTTCTATATTTGCATTCGTGTGAAGTAATGTGATATAAAAATTGAATGCAGTACGTTATCTACATCTACAAAGTGCTGTTTGGTCCATTTACCAAGCCTCACATTTCCTTTTGTGTTTGGGTAAAGCAGCTTCATTACTCCACTTTGGGTGGTTTTCCACGTACAGTCTGAAGTCACTGCAGTGTGTTTTCCTTCAGGTTCACCTCATCTCCAAACACACACACTGGCTGCCATTGCTTTCAAAAATCCATTTAAAATAGCTTAGAGACATAGTGCTGCCTGGACTAATGTAGTGCATCATGTTTCACAATGCCTGCTCTGATGAAAACCTTTCAAAAAGCCCATTGGATAAATGGATAAAGTCATCGTGGTCATGCTTGAACAGCACTATATTTTGAATGTCCCTGGCATTTTGGACACAATGTGTCATGCTCAGCGATAAATCAAAGACTATAATGGGCACATGTTATTAGGAATCCTTTATAGATGAACAGAAACCATTTAGATATCAATAACAATAACCTAAACTGCATATAGATTATGATGAATCAATAAGCCAACTGACGGAAAATGTATCTACAATCATCAAACTGTTGAGGTCATTTCTCAAGCAGAAACCTTTGAAGCGATCCCTTCATGGTTCCACACTTCCTGAAGTGTGATTTGCCACTTTTTTTTTTATTTGTAATAAGGAAATCTTTTGTTCCATCAGCAGAAATACGTAAAGAAAATCATTTTAGTAAATGTTAAAGAACACAAAATTATTTAGTTAAAATGTTTTGAAAATATATATGACACAAAGTTACAGAAATGATGTAGCAGACTGACTATCTTTAGACTGTCAGTTGAACAAATCAGTGTATTTGAATTTGTCCCTTGGGGCTCTGGGAAATTTTTCCCTTTTGTGTGAGGTCTTATAGACTAAACCACAGGTCACTAATAGGTGGACCGCGGCCCAGCTCTGGGTCTTTCTTTGTTTGATTTGAGTCGTTGATGTTGATACAATGACAATGCTGCTTCAATATATCTAAAATAATTGTAATGTATAACTAAATTATAATGCAACTTAAACAAGATGATGCTGCAGACCTGAACATGAGGAAATGTTCTCTATCTGGACCTCCTTAAATCAGAATTGACTCCCCCTGGATCAAACAAAAAACAACTGACCCTAGTCCGTGAAGCTGGACGTGGTCTATCACTAAGCAGCAACCTCTGTGGCAGTGAACTGAAGCCAACACGGAAGTGCCAAAAACTGCAGTTCCTCAATCGTCCACTTGAGGCTGGCTCCAGAAGTGAGTCAGTCTCCATAAGTCCCCATGTTAAAATGTCCAACTTCACAGCAGAAATAAACATGTTTACAGCCTGGTACAAAAAACAGTTTTGGACTCTGTAGCTAATTTCCCCGTTCATGACAACTGTACTGAGGGTGAATTTATATACAACTCACCTGTTCAGATGATATTAAGGCTTAAAGTTATGCAGAATTAAGAGCGTGGACGCTTTGATTGACAGGTGGGTGCTGTTACAGGTGGCTTGTCTGAGCACCCAGGCTTCATTTAGCCCGCCTCAGCACCACACTACATCTCTTTGACCATTTTTTGATTGGCTGAGAGGTGTCAGAGGCAGGACTGCAGCCAGAGCCACCACACTGAGCTTCACAACAGCTCTATAGAGACCTATCGGGGACGTCATGAAGACCATGTCAAATCAAACAGCCAATCACATCCACCATGGACGTTTAACAGACAGCTAATGAAAGAATATAATAGGGTATAGTAAGAGTTAGTTAAATACATAATATGTGGATGTGGTATCAGAGAGGAATGACTGTACAGTGCGTTGATGAGGAAACCAACAGATCAACATGTAGAACAAACACAGGGAGCTGTTGTGATGAACTAGGTAGCAAGAGATGAATACTTTAGTCCAACACAAAGTGATATTTCCATACAGCAAACTCTGCTGAACACCTGTGCCCACGCCTGCAGCTCTGCCATCCAATGAAGAACAAATAATGCCACAAATAGAGAGTAAGCGCTTCACAGTCTGCTACAATTACAGCCATTCACTTAAAAAGGCACTCAGAGAAACACCGCAGCAGCAAACATACAGGAAGTACAGTCAGTCCTCACAGAAGAGCTGCTGTTCAAATAATGACTGAGTTTAAATCATAGCCAGAACGAACCTTTAAAGGCCTCAACGCTGAGGGTGGTGGACTTACTCATAATGTACATTCTATGACTATGCTTTGTGATGCAAAAAATCAGTGTTATCGTTAGAAATGACGAGTTCAAGCAGATAAACCAGAACTGAAAGGTGGAAAGGTTTGGAAAGGTCAGAACACGGAATTCTACAACTACAATATACTACTACTCTTCCATAAACATATGTGTAAACTACATATTATGATTTTTATCACTGCTCAGCTTTATTTCAGTCTCAGTGTGTAATCTCTAAGAACAACAGACAGTCATGATATGAACTGATTTTGGATCAGCCCTAGATTGAGTCATGTAAGATACACACATCATGATTTATAGTATATGTAGTTTTCCATGGTCGGGTTAGCAGTAAGGTCGGCAAAAGTTTTTTAATACCGAAGCTATAGAAAATAAGATAAACAGATCAGCAAGATTTTCAGCCCCAGGCTGCACAGATGAAACAATGAGGAAGAAAATCATTATCATTATTACTATCATTATCATTACTATTCAATCAAGTGGTCCTTGTGGAATGTTTGATTGAATATTCATAAAAAATGTTAATTACTATCAACATTATTACAAATGTGTGTGGTATTGACCTCCTGTACCAGATCTGTGTGCAGGTTGTTGTTATCCAGAATAGTTTTTTATAGCAGTGTTGTATCGAAGTTTCAAATTCTGGTATCGTGACAACCTTAGTTAGTTGCTGTGTCAGACACTGGGGTGTTTACCTTGATCATGTGTCGGAGGTGCTCTGGTCACTAAGAGCCTCTTCATCCAACAGCTCACTGTGTCTGTTTGGACTGTCTGACACACTGACCGAATGTCCACATGTTCATGGTTGAACAGCAGCACTGTTAATGAAGCTCCGCTCTCTCTGTGACAGACACATTGCACAGCCCTGACATGGCTGGAAACCATCAGTGAACTGTAAAACAAGGCTGATGTGTGATATTACAGACAGGTGTCAACTTAAAAAAAAAACATCTGTCCAAGACAGGGAGGACACCACCAATAATGTAATAAAGCCAATAATGTTATTGGCTGGTTATTACGTTATTGGCGTAGCATTAAAAAAACCTGTTATGATGTAATAATACATAAATAGGACTGCATTTCGTGGAAATCAAAGATTATTTTGCAGTTTTTGTGCAGTTTGCTCATCAAAAATAGATTTAGTGGACGGCATAGTCGTCATATTCATTCATCAAGGGTACGTACTATGCAGCACTTTCTCTCCTTAGTCATGGTTCTAAGAGCCAATTTAAGAATTTATTTGTTGTACAGAATCTTTATAAGAATGTTGTTTATTTGATTAGATATGTAAATTCATAATTTCATGTATGGAGGAATCTTGTTTCATTCATTACAGTGAAGTGTATATGGTAGTTAGATCACTTAGTGGAATGTGCTAGAATTCAGTGGAGCACAGCGGTCATGTGACCATGTGTTTAGTCAGTGTTAGATAAAAAAGTCTAATCAGTCTAGTTATTACTAAGTTATTACATTATTGGCCTGTTATTACATTCAGAATGGCCAAAATGATTAGGTTATCAGCAGGTATTACATTATTGGTTGCTACAGGCCTTCATGGGCTGGGTGTGGTTGACCCCACTACCCAGCAGGTGAATAAACACATTGCATTCTAAATACAGTGCAGCTGCCCGCTGATGTATTGCACTCAGTCTCTCCTGGAGTACAATAACTTTTTTTTATAGTGAATTATTTGAGAAAAGCCCCCGACCGTGCGCCGACGCAGGATTGTGAGATTATCCCTCTCCTGCACTTTTTAATCTACCGTGTACTCAAGAGCTCAGACTAAATTTAGCGCGGAGCTGTCAAAGATCTCAGGCAGACGCACACGTTAATGTGCTTCACTATCCGTCCAGAGGCCGTAACACGCTGTCCCGCTGCCTAAAACAGCTCGGTCAAGCCTGGTCCCTCTGACCTCCAACCACTCTGACCAGCCACTGCTCGACACGCTGTTTTTTTTTTTCCTGTATATGGCATTGTGGGTAAAGTGCTCCACCGGTAGTGTCACACCCACTCCACATCACAAGAGCTCACTCAAACGAGAACATTATGGATGAGCCTTAAGCCTGGGAGCAATACAGAAGCTTACGTCGTGCACTTCTTTTTATTTCAATCTTACATCACTTTTGGTCAAAGGCACTCTCGTCATTTGTATTACAAAGCAGCGCGGACCGACGGAGCTCTCAGGACTCAGGGGGCTCTGAATTTCCTCTTTTGGACAAACCAGACAAGGCAGACCGCCGGCAAAGTGGAGGGGAAGAAAAAGAGAGGTTATTACATTATTGTTACATTACTCACAGGAAAGGAAAAATGCATTAGCTTGTTCCTGCAGAAGGCCAGCATTTTATAAGCTTTTGCATTTGAGAATGGAGCATTGTCGAATAAAGTCCAACTAAAATGACAAATGAAGAGAGCTCATCATGTCAAATGATTTTTAAACTTGTTAATTTGTTAATAGCAGTTTTTTCTTCATTATAGAGAGAACAAAAGCTCTTCTGGGAAATGTCAGAAATGTTCCCCTTTCTCTCGGCCTCTAAAGGAGCTTGTCGGAGAATGTGTTTGATTGACGGCTGAGCTGGCAGGCAGAGCCCTGGAAAACAACTTCTCTGTATATGTAGATGGAGAACTAACAGCATTCTGTCTAATTAATGCACAGATATGGGGCACAACCATTAACCCAAAAATCTAAACTATAAATTTCCCCCCTATTGATTTCAGATTTCTGCTCAGGAGAACAGGACGTGATTTACAGAGCAGACTGTGCTGCGTGCCATTTCATCTCGACTGAACTTTAATGGAGTAAAATTAGAAAAACATGAGCTGCCAATCAAAAATGATGTGCAGTTTTTAGTCTAATTACTCTGACATATCAAGCATCAGCAGTACCTGGGGCAAAACGGGGTGCACGAAGCAGAGTACTCATGGCAGCTTCATTCTGTTTAGCCCGGAGCACCAGAAACTATTCTGGAATATTACGTTGCTCAGTGTGAGAAATTCTCAAATAGTGGCCGGAGCCTGTATTGATCTAAACTGCAAAGCGACCCTCATTTAAAATGGAATATTCCTTTAACTTGAGTTTAGGCTAACTCAGCACATGTCCTCCATGTTTACCTGTTGTGTTGTTGATATGGCCTTTTTTTTTTAGCGTATAGCAATCATTTCTGATGGTGTCATTAAGATGGATGCATTGTGAGCTGATGTGCTTGCTGTAGGTCTGATGGTGCTGACTGAAACTCCACCAAAAGGCATCGAAACAGCCGCCTGCAGCACAACCCACTGTCACGACAATCGCACTTTAAGGTTATAGATGTGCTAAGTCTCCTGACAGCCCTGAATCACATTCAGAAACATTAAAGAGCTAACATTACCACCTTCAACAGGCGAGACAAGATTTAAGACTTTGTTTCCGATACACTGACTTGGAGGGGCCTCATTGTTTCAAGACGACAGATCTGAAAGAGTAGAGAGAGTCAGGTATCACAATAGTCTTAATAGACTTTTTGACCGCTGTTGGGGCAAACTGTCCGTCTAAAACTGGACTGACTGACTCTTTTCTTGGTTTAACTTGGATGATTTCATGCTTAGCAAATACAAGCTAAAGCTAATGATGAAGCATGTTTGATGAATACTTTTAAGCCACTTTCTAAGTTTTTATTATTTTACTAATACATAGTTTACTTATTGACTGATTATTGCTAATTTATTGATAAATGATTAATAATTTATTAAAGATTAACTTCCTGATTGCTCATCTTCTGTTATATAAATATGAGCCATGCACTGATGATTCAGTGCCTGGATGATGGTTCAGTAAACATTTTTATAAGCATGTCATACTTTTTTATCTAGTAAAAAATCCAATTGAATCCGAAATGTAATTCTCCAAATGTGGTTGTTACAGTCATTTACATTAATTAATAATTTATTAACCTTCTACACTGACAACTTTGCAATCCAAGCCTTTCTAAAGGGCACAGCCTATCCTCGTCATTTTAGAGTTTTAAATATAAACATCAAAACAGAAAGAAACTGAGATTCATCAGTGCTAACTTGACCCTAAAAACAGCAGAGAAAAACAACTGGAAACAATCAGTGAAAAAAAAGAGTCACTGGGAGCAGCAGAGTGTTACTATTGGACAATCTACTGTATCAAATATAATATCAACTGAAGTTATGAAGCTATGAAACTAGATTTTGATCTCCTCTTAGGGAGGATCTGTAGCATCCTGGTGGCTAAGTGTTTAAGTCTTTTGTGCCCTGTTCAATTCTGGACGGCTACCTGTGAACTAAAAAATGTTTTTTTTTTTAACTTCAGTGTTCAGTACGTGTATCCTCAAGCAATGATATTCATTTTAACATGAATCACAAGTAACAAGTACCATTTCTTCTGAAGAGAGAATGACTGAGACTTTCAGTAAAATACCACCTCAAAGTTCAAGGTAAACATGCACAGGCAGGCGGGAAATACAATAGGGAAAAACACAAAGATGGGAAGAGGCAGAAGACAGAAAGAAAACAGTCAGTTGACCTACCGTCCTCTGTGGGGACGTAGATGTTCAGGTAAAGGCAGTCCTCACTCTGCTCCTGCACATAGGTTACCACTGTATCCAAGTTGGCGGTGAACCACACAGGGAGCATATCATTGAGTAAAAAGCGATCCTCTAAGAACTGAGGACAAACTGGAGCAAACTGAGTAGCATTCCTGATGCCCGGCCAGGACATGGGTGGCTCCGGTGGCTGGAACCTCCGCTCCCCCGTTGGGGCCAGCGCATACGGGATCCCCAAATACTGCTCCACTGGTCCCAGGATCTCATTGGGTAATGTAACTTTCACTCCCCGCAATTTCCCATAGTTGGTGGTGACCACAGGGTGTTGTTGTGCCTGAACAGTGGCCACACAGATGGACGCCAACCCCATCCACAGCAGAAGGTTGGCCTTGGCCATGGAGCGACACATCCATGAAGGGCCTCCGGGTACTGACATGCTCCTGCTGTGCTGAGCCTGAGCCTGGCAGGTCGTGGTTAGGGTCCACCCTCCGGTCCTCTGCGCCCCCCCTTCCCCTCCACCGAGATGCTTCCTGCTCCTCCTCAGGCTGTGAGCTCAGTGAAGGAGCCCCAGTCAAAAAAAAGCAGCTTTCTCAGAGCTCCCCATTCCGAGAGCCTGCAAGGAGATCGACGGCTGCTGTGTGATTCCCCAAGTCCAGAAGAGAGAGCCTAGGATGCTCTGCAGTTACCTGGGCTCCAGCTTGATGGGATATCCTGAAAGACAAGGAAGAAAAAAGGAGTTGATCCACTATAAAGTCTCTATTTACATGAATCTATTTATCCACACAGCAGATGTGAGTTTAACACCAGATTTAGCCGCAGTGTTCAGTGTGTTCAGTTGAACCAACAAAACTGTCCAATCCTGGAATCCTCGATTGTTGTATCTATGCTAAAGGGGTTCCAAGGGTGGTGATTCTCTATTATTCAAACTAAAATATCCTCGAATATTAAATATTGGATGGATTGCCAAGAGATTGAGTTCATCTGCACATTTATGGTCCCCAGAGGATAAATCCTGCCAAACCTGGAGATCCCCTGACTTTTTATCTAGTGCTAAGACACATTTTTGGTTTTGTGTGAAATGTCTTGACAGCTATTGGATGAACTTCCATGAAATTTAGTTGTCTCAAGGTCCCCAGAGAATGACTGCTACAGACTGTGGTGATTCCCTGACTCTTCTACTGGAGCTTCCAGCAGAGTGAAGCTGTGGTTCAGATTAAAATGTGTAAATCTGGCAGGTACTTTTTAATAATATTCAATCTGTAATATCAATAGTGTGACAAATCAATCTTAATTTAAGTGGTTACTTATTTGCTTTTCTTACCATTGATCAAGATATCAAGAACGAACTCCCATGTGTATAAGCTCAACAGGACTCGCAATGCACTATGACTGTCTATTGCAGTCATGTTGCCCTCAGTAAACTTGTTTTCTTCATTAATGGAAAATGAAGGATACTAGCGAGCCCTGCAGAACAAATAATCTTGACACCAAACCATCTGATATGTGTAAGCATTTTGGATTTGACGCCACAGATGAAATGGATAATGTAAACAACTACAACCTTTGTCGAAAACAGTCAGACATTTGAATTTTTGTGGGTTTTGGTAAGTTTTATTTGAGGAATTTGGTTAAAATAATTTGATGACACTTACTTCTCAGCCTCCTCTGAAAGAGCATTTCAGAAAGCCCGAATTAGACATCTGCTCTGTGCGCTCGGAGGCATCTCGTGGACATTTGTGTCAAAACTAGATGCCATGCCACTTGTTCAATTCAATTTCCAGTTGGAACTCTCACCTCATTCCACTGCCCCCAGGTCATGAGACACTTTTTAAATATATATTGTTTATATTTTAAGTGGCTTGGTTGAAGGAAATCTCGCGGCTGACTGCTAGAATGTCGATTAATTACCCTCTCACTCAAATAACAGTGTGTGCCACTCAAAAGTCATGCCAAATCAATTATTAAATCTCATGCTGACCAGCTCTGGCTCCTTTCTGATATCAAATATGAATGAAAAGGCCGCATGAATAAATGAATGGATTTCTGCTAATAGAGTCAAAGTACATGCCAATCTCTGCAAGCAAGATTTTTAAACCAAACATGGATTAATGGAACAGAACAGAAAAGGATTCGGGTTAGTGACTACAGCAGCAAGGATCTGTCATGTAGGCCTGTCTGCCTGAGAACACGTCGGCCCAGACAAGAAAACGGCTATAGAAATGCTGCTAAAAATCCACCTCACCACAGTGTCATGTATTAAGATGGTAACATACAGGAGCTGGCTTGAGTTTCTCAACACCACAACAAACACCAAATGCTTCATTATGTATTAGGACGTAGAAGGAACGAAGCCGTCACAGGATGGGTGTGATGAAAACGCAACAGAAATGTTGGCCAAAATGCAGGACTTATGCATTTCAATTGCTTAGAAAATGTCCATCCATTTGAATTACATATGATACGTATATACGTTTAATATAAATTCATAAACTAAATGTGAAGCAAGTAACAAGATTTATGTAATAGTACTAATAAACTCAATGTGCTTCCACTATGCAGTAGTGTAGTAGTAACCAGGTTTTTGCAGTCATTAATAAAGCCAATTTGTTTGGCCAAACCCAACAGCAAAAATGAATGCAGTCATTTTGAGTAGATCAGAAAAGCACTGACAGTTGAATACAGTGTTGGTTTCCATATGGGTTTGGTAATACTTCAAAAATAGAATTATTCCAGTTTCAACTTTTAATTCTGTCACTGCCCAGGTTATGTTAAGAAAATATGGTGAGAAAATATGGTGAGAAATTGCGTGAACCAACCCTTTAAATATAAAAAGCTATCCTACCCTCAAGCTCATTTCAGAGCCATCAGCAGTGTTTCCATGGCAACAATTAATGACACCTGTTGACAACTGGCAAAAATGTTTCATAATTTGTGTTTTGTTAACAACATTGTGGGAAGAGGAGGTATTTTTAAGACTACAGTAAACAAGTCCTTAAAAGAATTTTGGGAGGAAATTGGATTCTTAAATTTCTGCTGCTGGTACTCTCACAGACGATTTCCAGGCAAACGTCCTTGTGACTCTGCAGAACTCCACTGCTGCAGAGAAAGAGGCCGAGCCACATGCTTTCAAGTAGTTAAGAATGAGATAAACAGACTTTTCTGAAGCAGTGTTTCAGCAAAGCACCCATAATATGCTATTTCTGATATTCGGTTGGTAGCACCTGTGGTTGACTACAGATGGCTCAAGTTTCACTGTGATGCTTACAGGATTTCAGTGTTGGTGCTAGTCATCATACTAAAATCTATACTTTAGTTGATGTTTGCTCAGCTCAGATTACACTTTCATAAAACACACACGTTCTCTCTGCAAACATAGTTTTCATAGACAAGTGTAGGGTCCATATTACTTAACATCTCAGAGAAGGAAATCAGTCCTGACTGGACAAAAATGATCTGTGTAAAGCATTTTTGGTCTTACTTATAGAAGGAAGCACATTTTACCAGCTTCTTAACTCAGGAAAATGACTCTTGCTGGTATAGTCAGATGTTTGTACACATTTTGTGGGAGAGAAATTGTTCATTAATGTCCATGAAAATAGTTTTGCAAAGCTCTGCAGAAGCCAAGGTCCTCCCAAGCTCAAAGCGTCAGGGAACATAGTTTTCAAACAGTGATGATTGATGTTGGTCCCAACAATTTCTTTTTATGCCCTTTCGGTCTCACAGCAACTCAAATAATCCAGATTCTTTCATTTTAAAAACACGTGAAATTTAAAAGAAATACTAAATTGTTCATTAAAATAATCACTGGTGAAGATTTGTGAAAGCAAGGTCACAAGGTCCTCAACATCTAAAGGCACAAACTGTGGAATCGTGGTTGAAAGAGCAACATCAGCTGGATCCTGAGACACTAACTGTGACAAACTCTGGAAAACATTACCGCTGCATCGCCAGCACACCCAAGTGGGGATGTGTGAAGATGTTATTACCCTGCTGCCTGCTGAGAGAGACAGCCGACTCAAGCCAAGTGGCCACGTGGGATAGGGTACGCTTGAAAATGCCAGAGAGCTCCAGGAAGCTCCACATGAGAAAGACAGAGATATATCAGCTGGCCAAGCTGCGACATGTGACAGAGGACATCTGAGAATGCCTGAGAGCAGCCCACACAAGAAACACTACATCTCTTCCCACAGATGTGTGCAGATCCTTCAACACCTGGATCCGATGGCATCTCTGGCTGAGCTTTCATGGTGTTGTGCAGATCAACTGGGAGCCATTTTCAACACGTCACATCTCTGGTCTGTAGTCCCCACATGTTTTAAGCAGTCCACCATTGACCAAAACCCACTGCCTAAATAACCAGCCAGTCGCCATCATGAACAGGAACTCGTGAGATGTTAGGGTGCCCTCTTATTTGTGTATAAGCTTGTCATCAAGATCGGAGGCTGTGGGCTCAGCACTGTGATTGGATTTCCTGACATGCAGACCCAGGCGGTACAGATGGGCATCATCACATTATCCACCATGATTCTTAATACCGACACTCCCTGTTCACACACACACACACACAACAGTGCGACACCATAGAGTTTGAAGACAACACGACATGCCTGCAATCAAACTACAGTGAGAGAAAGTCAGCAGCTTCAGGTTCCTTCCAGGCTCGCGTCACAGAGGACCTGACCTAGACCCACCACATCGACACCATCACAGAATCAGAGACAATGGCAACATGGACTCCATGATACTCTGCAACTCCTACAGCTGCAGCACTGAAAGTATCCTGACTGGCTGCATCACAGACTGCACCACCCTCAACCTCAGGATCACCAGGATGAAGCTGCAATCCATGGACCTCTACACCCAGCAGTGAAGGAAGAACCCATCACCCCTGTCTCAAACCGTCTGGTAGATGATACTGCAGCATGCAGTCCTGGACCATTAGACTCAGCGACAGCTTCATCTCCCAGGCTGGAAGAATGTTGAACTCTTGAGCTCCCGAGCTCATTACTGTCACTGTCTGTATGAATTTATATTTTACTAATGTTTACAAGCCATTAGGCCACCACAGGACACATTTGTGTGCATTAGAACTGGCAGCTAAAGTGGTTTAACATGGTAAACTGGTAAACATTGAGATATTGACATTCTGAGCATGTTAACATGATGGTATTAGCATGTAGATTAAAGCACTGCTGTGCCTATAACCTCCGAGCTGTGGGCATGTCTGAAAAACATTGGGACCCTGTAGTGTGCCTAGCATGACAAATCACATATACATCACATGTATGTCTCTGAATTAATAGTTAAAAGTGGACCTCGTCTTTCCTTACAGAGGTGTAGTAATGTAATAGACCTTTCACAGTAGCCATTTTGACATGAAATAGCGTCAACCAGGTGTTTCCAAGTTTCAGGAAGATTAAAACTCACAATGCATGAAACACAAATAGTATTTGCTACATGTGAACTCAGCTAACACAATGGCAGCCACACACGTCCTGTTAGGTTCTGAGGGGTTCGGGAACGTGTGTACAAGATTTTTCATTTCATTTTTTTTACATTACAGACCATGAATTTAATATTACGTTTTTAAGCTTGTGACACAGTGTCTTTCATTTTTTACCTTTTTGTGTAATGATGTGTAGGTCAGGCTTCCCGACAAGCCCATAACAAACTAAACACAGACTCTAGATAAAGCCTTTTGTGCGTTTTGTATCTTCACATCTCCATGGACTTTTGTGACTTTCCTATTGAATTTGACTTGATTTGTGTTCATGTTCATTTCTAACAAGGCTTTTAACATGAACCAAGAACCCTTATCAAGACTATATTCTGTAACATGATCATGTGTTGTCAGTGAGAGTCTCAGTGGACACTGACAGAGCCCAGCGGACCTTTCTCACATTACATAGTAACTCCATGTGCTGATTCATAAGAAACCCCAGCAAACATGGTGTGAGTCCATCACGTCACGCTCCGTTCACTGTAAATAGAGCGACTCCACAAAGTGTCACCAGCTCTGGGACAGAGTTGTTCATGTATTGATTAAACTGACTGTGAAGTAATATCACTGTGGAATTTCCATGGACACACATGCACTGTTGACATTTTAAAAGGGTATTTCATTCATTTGGTTCAGTCTTTGGGTGACACAACACTATTGCATGAGCCTTTAACAGGGCGTCGCTGTGATTTTAGAAATATTGAGGTCATGAAAGGTTTACGACCAAATTAACCCGCTCACTAATATTTTAATATTTTATTCTTATTTAGCTTATCTATCCTGTTAACAGGTCAATTAATGTGCAGTTGCAATAGCATTTTCACAGTTTTGCTTTGCAGATAAAAAAACATTTTTACAATGTTACAGAAGTACAGGAAGCAAGATTTACAAAAATGTCTTGCTTGTTATAAAATGTGACATTGAGACTTCTGCACTGCATAAGAATGCATACTGATATGATGCTTTTGAAATAAAGATAAGCAAAAATTGAGATTTATAAAGAACCGAGAACTAATCCCTGAGGTACCCCATGGATAGTGGAGGATTTACATTCCCTTACAGTTACATAAGATAGATAGATAGATAGATAGATAGATAGATAGATAGATAGATAGATAGATAGATAGATAGATAGATAGATAGATAGATTCATTCATCCCCGAAGGGAAATTAGTAAATAAATGAAAAAATAAAAATAAAATATGTTTTGTAGTTTTGTATTAGTTTTTTGGTAGCTTGATCAAGCACAGATTTGTCTAGTAAAATGCATAATCTGATCACAGTACTGTATATACTAAAATAACATAGGCAGGCCATTATAGTTTCGGTTTATAATATACTTTGCTGGTGTATCACACACTTGCATGGTAGTCCTGGAGCCTTTAGGTCGCCTGAAGGTCAGAGGGTCTTAGAGTAGACGGACGGACTAGCACATTGCTGGTTTTGATCGTTATAAGAAATAAGAATAAGAAGAAAAGTCTAGAAAAAGACAGCCTTCAATAGCAGAATGCTAACACTCCCAGGAATCCTTGGCATTCAACTATAATGAAACAGTTAACTCACATTAACAGCGTCTCTATTGAGTGTTATTATGACCCTGAGTTAGAGAACACAGAAGCCTAAGAATAGAAGATAATAGATCTCCATATTTACCCCACAGCCTCTCCTCTGTGCACATTTGCATATTAATAAGGAAAACTGATTTTCTTTAAACGATTGAAGCTTATATTAATACCACAAGTGGAAAGACGTAAGCATGTTAACAAATTATTATGATAATTATTGATTCATTAAATCGCTCATTCTATGTTTACTATATCGAAGTAATTATGGTCGGACCCTTTACCTTTGACTGTGTTGAAATTATATTTTCAATTATTCTAATCATATAGAATAATGATATAGAATAATAATGATCCAGCAACAGGAGACATATAGCCTTAAGCACCTCATTTTCCATGGTAGTCCAGCCACAGGCTGTTTATCACGGGCTGTTTGCCTACAGGAGCGGTTATATAGTGATGAAATTTATACTGTATGAAGAATATCAGTGGCTGTGTGTTCGCCTCACATGGCAGCACAGAAACCGTCAAGCAGTAAAAGGGGCGAACGCAGCGCAGCACTCTGTGCAGGTGAAATTGTCGCTCATTGTTCACCGAGGTTATGTGCTTGTAAATGTTTCTGTGATAAATTGACACAGCGTACAGTATTTGGAATAATGTGGCATTTTATGAAAAAGTGTCCTTCGGATGGCTCGGGATGAACGCAGAGCATGCTCTCGCTCTGTGGCTCTCCTTGGCAGAAGCACACAGGAGACTGCGAACATTGTTCTCACTCTTAATGATTATAGGAGATAAGTCTTATGAATATCAATGAAGGCGCTCTCTGTCATTTGCATTTCAATCATTATGAAATGATCCTGTCAGAGGCACCCTGTGCTCCTCACTATAAAATGTCACTTTGAACCGCTGCAGCTGATAATTAGCCACACATACGTATGAATCATGATGTGTTTGTGTGTATGTTTATTTTTTTTTTCTGTGTCTCCTTGTCAGGACAGAAAAGCTTCTGAAGCATAATTTGAACCATGACGGGGGTCAAATTGACTCAACGGAGTGCCGCATCTTTTCACATGCAGAGCATATTGCATACATTCTAACAGTTAATGGTTACTGCCGGAGCTAAATTAGTCTGAATGCACTCGTGCATTATGTATTATTATAGCGAGAACTGCTGCCGGGCTGTTTTAGATGTATGTAGTGTCTGGAAAGCAACAGAATACAAAAGAGAGTCATGAACTCTTGGAACAAAAAATAATGCCATAGGAGAGGAAATACACCATCTCTATAATTTAATTAAAACGTTCTAATGAGATTATTGGTAAGCCGGAAGCTTGCAGAATGACATCTTCATCTGACAAATCCAAAAAGTTATGAAGGCATCAGTGTGCTCCAAGCAAAGGGCTTGAGGTTGTTGAGCAGTGTGTGAACCCCCTCACTGGACACCTTTCCGTCATCCTCGCGTGAAAAGTTCATCACATTGTCCTTGATTGTGACGACACGCTTTTTTACTCAGATGGCACTTTGTACGAACTAGCTCATTTCAAGCACAGCCTGGCCTTTAGAAACACCCACCTATCCAACCATTAGCCATACCTGCTTATCCTTTACAAGGCTGCCACGGCTGGCGCCTATCCCAGCTCATACTGCACCCTAAAGGCTACTCAGAGTGTTGTCGGTTTGGCTTTGTAAGTTGATTTCTGTTCGGAAGTGACTTTTGCGCCACCTTTTGTTTCTTATGTATTCGTCCCATTTACAGCTACCGTAGTGGTCGCAGTCACGGTCAAAGCAGCAGTTAACGTTTACATGATAATCGAAGAAATGTGTGACTAATCGCCTGCGCATTGGTACGGAAACACTGAACTCAAGTCAAACCTTTATTAAGCCAACTCCAGTCAATTCTCCTGCCACTCAAAACCCCCTGCTACAGTTTGCTTGGGGAAAATAGGGCTCTCACTTTGGAGTTTAAGGCTGTGGGTGGTTTTAAGATACACTGCCAGCTAGCAGAAACTTTGGGGAGCTTTTGCAGCACATATAGCAAAATAAAACGTTTAGAGGGACGCCTTTAATGTCTGAAGTCATGGAGTGGTGTGTTTTAGAAAAAAGAAGCAGTACACACTATGTCTATACCTTATCGCTCTAGACTGAAATACTGAAGACATGACAGAACACAATGCATTGAAAACATGCTGGTGCTGGTGATGCTAGTCACCCAGTGTGGAGGGAAGTTTGTGCAGACTGTACTTCTATAGCACCCTTCTACCGTCTCACTCAACTACATATCTCATTCATCCATTCATACACTGCCACGCAAGGTGCCAACTGAAGCTGGAGCTCATAAGAAGGGATCTAATCATTCAACCACGGATGATCTCCGGGAACAATTTGGGGTTCAGTATCTTGATCAAGGACACTTTGGCATGCTGAGTGGAGGAACCACAGATCTTCTGATGAGTGGACGACCCGCTCTGCCTCCTGAGCCACAGCTGATGTCCTCTGATGTGCGGGAGCGATGAGATGCTGACAGCCAATTCCCATCCCGTTAAACCTCCCATGAAATGGAAACACAGCTGTTTTCCGCCGCACTCGGTTACATAACAGAACTTTAAACCGCGATAGAGAAACAGCTGATCAATAGCTTTCCAGCTTTAACAAGCTGCCACGACCGAAGAAGAAAACTCATCCTCCTCACCCTTCCAGAAAAAGAACTACCTCTTCATGCAGCGGTATAGTGGCTATGTGATGACAGCCCACTTATAGCTGAGTGTGTGCATGATTTAACAGCATGTGAGAGGCAAGAAGACACAGCATCTTTGTATCTGCACGTGTGAGCTGTTAATGTGACGCTTACATGCTTCGTGTTGCACCAGAGGTGCGCCCCAGATGCCTCCTGCCTTTAGTTTTGACCCCAGAGCACTTACACATATTTGCCCATGCCCCTTAAGAGTGTGTCCACACCACTGACACCCGCATATCAGCAAGTCAAACAAACACAGGCCTGGAGTGAAAGCTCATGCATCTCAATGAGTTAAAAAAAAACCCCAATACTGACACATATTCTGATCTACCAAGCAGCCCTCACTCTTCACACCTTAACAGTCGTGTCAGCTTCGTTTTTACTTCTTTGTAGGTCACTGCAGCAACCATAACATACACACAGCAGAGAACGGCGGAGTAATGAGTGTGCGTGGGATTGACACACAACAGGACGTCTTACTGTGCAAAAATCCCTCCGTCAGATCTCCTGCAGCTCTCCTTGCACAAAATATAAAGCATCAGCAGAGAACAGAGTCCAACACAGCAGACACATGTTACACAGCTCCTGCTGTTTCTACCTGTTAGTCGCGTGTGTTTGTGTGCGTACGGTTTGGACAGAGCTGAAAACAGCTGCTTGCTCAGCATCCACATGTCATCGCAGAGCCGTCAGATGAATATGCTGATGATTGACATGATGGAAGGGCCTGCGGACGACATTATGGAAGTCACAATCAGCAAATGGCATTGTCATTTCTACACTAAATGACTTCCTGTTGTGCGTTCTGAATGCGCTGGGCTCAGTATGGATACTTTTAAAGGCAGCTGCACTCACCAAAGACACACAAAAAAACTGCTTTTGTCCCCTGACATGTTTCAGGAATCCTATTATATATTATTTGGAGCACGCAGAGGGATTATGGAGCGATGCATGTTGCAGATATCTGACTTTCATTTTGAAAGACACGACCGTGCCTGTGCAGTTTGTCTGGACAAAACCTTGTCAGACAATGAATTATTGAAAGAGGATGACTGTTTGATTGAACTGTCATGTTTTTTGTTGCAGATCCTAAAAGTCGGACATGTCCGTCTCTCTCAATCAGAACAATAACTCCAATGTGCATAATCTTTGTCACCGTTGGATTTTACACCTGCCTGGCTCTGGATGGCGAAGGAAGGCAGCCTCTGCTTCACACCAGAATGAATCGGAGCTCGGCTGCACTCGAGATGTTGAACTTTTTAGGAATATGTCCTCTTAGAGACTCATTTATTGTCAGTTATTAGCTCTGGTGCAGACCGGAGAGGGTTTGAAATGCTACAGAGGTTGCACCTACACCTTTTCTGTACACACACACACACACACACACAAACTCCCACACAAGCAGCATTACAATAAAGATATTGACAGCTTGTATTTCTTTTACGCGTCCTTGTCCCAGTGCTCCATGTTTTGTTTTTTCTCTCTCTGTTTAAGCCACTCCGAACATTATGATTTCATCTTAAGAGCGGTTATGTGCATGACAACATACACAAGGTCATCCCATGTTAAAGCAGCAGCCGGTGTGCGGCTGCAGCCCACGCACCTCTGTGTGCACGGCCACTGTGAATGCCACCCAGCGTGAATACAAGCTGAAAATCACAGCATTAGCAGCGGTGTATCTGTAAAAATTCATGCAAGGCACAAGCCCCACTCTGCCCCCCCCCATCTCTCTTTTTTTTTTCTTCCCCTCTTTTCCCTAAAAAAAAAAAATCCACATCCAGATATCCACACCACCATCTTGTGGCTGCTTGGATAGAGATGCGCGCAGAGCTGCTGGAAGATGCCCGTTTTTTTTCTGCTGCACCTCCAGACACAAAAGAGTTGCGGGAGGGGGGCAAAAAAAAAAAACGCAGGTGTGAAATGGGTTTAAACGCTTCCCATCTTGAGGGAAAGAGCTTTGAGCTGTCTGATCACAACCCGCCTCTCATGTCGCATTAAAGTTAAACCGAGCTGTTGCTTTTGGCACCGAGTTTGGTTAAAGCACCATCACAGCGTCTGCACAAGAAACGCACAAAACACCAAACAGCGTGTTGTGTGGCTGCCTGTGATCAGAATATTCACAGCAGCCCGTGCTGCTTTTATCTTTCATTCTTATCAACGTTTAAACGAACCAAAAGCTCAACTGGAGTCGGATGAAAGTGCGCAAGAATGAGCCTCTGCTGCTGCTGCTGCTGCTGCGGTGCCTTTTGGATAAAAAAACCCCTCCATTCTGAGCCTGTTTCTCGAGAGGAAGTTCTGATTGTAAAACACACTATAATCCAGTTGAGGTTAACAGTAAATGTGTCTGGATGAATTCCCTGTGGATTGTGCTCCTTTGTAAGACTGAAGCGCGTCCGGACAAGCCATCAGAGGAGGAGGTGGAGGAGGAGAAGGAGGAGGAGGGGTCAGCGCCTGAAAACGCACAGAAATTCAGCCGCTCGTATATACATTTAGTGCGTTTTTTTCTCCTGCTGGAGGAAGAAGCTATAAGGCTCAGCATCACATCAAGCCGGCAGCGCACTCACCTCAGCCTGGATCTCCACCGTCTCACTCTTTATGTAAGTCCCGACTTGAGGCGGAATACACACCACAAAGAAAAAAAAAAATAGAATAAAGTCCACGTCCAGCCTCCTGCCCTGCAAATCCAAAGTAAGAAGCGCAGTCCCGGTGTACTGAAGGCAGCTCAACTGTACGTCCTGTGTGTGTGTGTGTGTGTGTGTGAGAGAGAGAGAGAGTGTGTGTGTGTATGTGTGTGTGTGGTGGGGGAGAATAGAGATGCGGCTTTATCAGCACAGAAGATGTTTCAATGAGTCATTGCAGAGGCACTGGAAACGCTGCTGAATCTAATTGCTCTCATAGAGCGAGTGTATTGCGAGGACAAGATTAGTGATAGAGAAACCAGGTCTCTCTCTCTCTCTCTCTCTCTCTCTCTCTCTCTCTCTCTCTCTCTCCCTAGCTTGCCATTGGACTACACCGACTAAAATTTACTAAGCCTGCAGCCAATGGATTGCCGCATTCTCTCCATCACCCTTAACCAGCCGCTGTGTTGTGGCAGCTCTGGCATGGAGCATGGAACATGGCACCGGCTGCTCTCCACGCCGGGATCCTGCAGGCGCTCCTAAACGTGAGGGATGCTGCACTCCACCGTCAGGGACAGAAAAGTTTGTTTGTTTGTATCTTTCCATAACTCATAAGTCATAGTTCAGGTTCATGTGTGCTGCGTCATGTGAAGCGTGTGGACGGAATCTGTGCTGTCAGGGACGGCTTAAGCCAATAGGGGGCCCTGGGGGCCCCCCCATAAATCATAAATCATAAATCACTGCCCCAAAATGATTTTGATATAATTAGATCTTAAACTTCCTTGACAGTTCCTCAATACTACTATTACTCTACTATAATAATAATAATAATAATAATAATAATAATAATAATAATAATAAGGGAATTTTGAAAGATGGAGATTGGGAAAAAAAATGTTGAACATCCTAATATCCTGCAACCCCAATATATGAATTTGTATTTATAATTGATAAAGCAATCAATGTATAATTAATAATATTACACATTATTACATTTGATTTAGTATTGTGTATTAACAATAAGAAATAATAATACCATTGTTATTATTATTATTATTATTATTATTACCATTATAAATATTCATTAAATTTGTAGTAATAGCCCTGTGATAAACTGGTGACGTGTCTATGGCGTACCCCGCCTCTCGCTCAGTGCCAGCTGGGATTGGCTCCAGCCCCTGTGACCCTGTTGAGGATCAGCTGTTAAGGAGAGATGGATGGATGGATATTTGCAGTAACTGTGAATCAACTTTTTTTTTTTTTCTTTAAGCAGTGCAACGCAGTAAAAAGTCGTTTCAGTGCCATTTTCCGTGTGGCCATACAGCCAGTGACAAACAATATATTCAGTGTTTGGTCTGGAGGACTTGCTGCTCTGTCAAAGACAGACGCTTTGTGGGGGTTTAACCATCCCCCCTGACCTCCTCCCTCAGAGCTTATGCTTGGGCACCGTGACAATGTCACGCTACTTCCTCCTTTGATTCTGCAAGACATTATGTGTATGACCACAGGAGGCCACTTTACAGAAGAGAGCAGGTCATTTTGAAGGTTGTGTTTTCACTTTAAAGCACCACAAGTTCACTTCCATCTGGGCTTCCAGGACATTAGAATGCTCACTTAGGAGGAACATTATTATGTTTAATCAATGAAACAGTTTCTCCGCTTCTTCTCTGTCTTTCCAACCCCCCTGCTACCCTCTGGAATCTATAGATGTAGGTCTATGTATGCAATTCACATACAAGTTTCATTTGAGCTCAAGAAAGCAAAGACAAGCATATTCATGATCCACAGATGATTCCCTTTCCTTTCAACAGTCTACTTTTACATTTAGATAATGATAAAAGGCTGGAATCAGATGCTAAAGCTTTTGAAGTTTCGATAGGATTTCCTGGGAAGGTCAAGTTAATTTCAAATCAGCGTGCTTCTCTTCATCATGTCAGCGAGAACAGGCTGACAGTAGGACTGAACAGTGGAGCCGGAGCCAGAGGATGAGGTGGGCTGAGAGCTGCACAGAAGGCAGGGCTCCCTTTGATATCGTCATCATTTATTCCCTCTCCCAACATCATAACCCTCAGCGGTCAGGGGTATCCTCCACGCCTCTGAAGTGTATATCAGCTTCTGTCAGCAGCTCGGCCCGGAATGACTGGGTGACTTTCATGAGACTGATGAGGGGACGTCACGGCTGCCTGGATGAAGCCAAATCAAATGTTGAGCAGGATAACATATTCACCTGCATCCTGTGGCAGTGCAACTGAATATGACACATGCGACCTTTCACCACCTGTATTAGCATGCATGCTGCATGATGAAACAGTCACTGATGACTCCGTCATCGTCCGAGTACAGTCATAGTAGAGGTTAGATGTGACTCTGCTGAAGTTTTTCACGAGTAAATGTGATGAAATATGTTAAAAAAAAATCATTTCAATTTCAATAAAACAACAGATTGATGTGTCTAATTATACTGAATTTAAAACAGTCAGTTCCAGGTTCAAATTAATAGTTTAGATCACTTTCAGAAGCATTCAAGCCTTTCAAGCCTTGAAAATTCTGCCTTGAATGAATATTTTTCATTCTAATTTTAATGTAATATTGACAGCTTATTATCATACTCATAGCATGCGCTGCATGTGGTTTCTAATCCCCCCAGAAAGCCTTTTTTTTTCTAATTAAAAGAAATGTACTTCTTGGAGAATTGTCATGTATCTTTTTATTCACGTTTCTCAGAGGAGTCACCAGGTCACCTCTCTGATCCAAATTCTCACTTCCCTATGCTTCAAAATATGACGTAGCTTCAACTCTAGCACCATTTCTGAATGAACGGGGCCTGACTTTAGTGAAACTGGATCATATTTTATGGAGAAAATGTTTTCTGGTTTTCCCTCTGATGTCCTCCGGCTGCTCAGCCTCAACTATCTGTGATTTACAACTGCCAACTGTAGCTGGTGTTAGCTGATCTTAGCCGGGCTGCCTGGACTGTGAGCTCAGAGCACCAGGGGAGTGTTAGTGTTTGTACCACAGATGTTTTGGACCACCAGGAAGAAGAAGAGGAGGTTTTCAGGCCTGATGTGGAAATGCAGACAGAGAGTGGAGCAGGTGTCGTGCCAGAACCGGAGCAGGCCAAGCAATCAATGTAACCAGGCTCAGCATCCTGTGACCTATATACTGTTATAATCTCTAATTTTCTAACCCTAATGACATCACTCTGACATCATTAGGATTAGTTAACATCTGAGGCACAGAATAAAACTGCTTTCACAAGAAAGCATGAATATATATTTTACAGTCATTAGTCAGTGAATGCAGCTACATCTGGTCTCTGCAGAGGGAAACAAGGGGAAGCCCAGTGTAAATCCAGCAGTGGATTGAGTGTGTATGGATGGATGGAGTGTGCGGCCATGTGCTCTCTTGCAGAATGAACAGACTGTCAGACCGGTAGACTTACAGCAGCACCACAAGATGAGGGCAAGAAGTGTGGCGCTTAATACTTCACAGAGGACAAGCTCACTTCTGATGATTTAGACAAACAGTGGCAGTAACCGCATGCAGAGAGACAGGGATGGGAGGGGGGTGAGGTTGGGGTGGGGGGAGATCTGAGACGCCGAGGACTCCTCTCTTCCTCTGTGTTTAAGCACAGACAATTCCTGTCGCCTCAGGGTAGCAAACAGATACATAAAGGCAGTAAAGGGACCGCTGAGGCATGACGATGGGATTCTTCAGGAGCAGCCAGCTCTCTGGTGTTGACACATGAAGACATGGACTAGGCCTCTTCAGCGAACACTTAGCCTTGACATCATCTGTGCTGATGCAATAGAGACGATGTAGATGGCTTCTTTTTCCTTCTCCTTTCTTTTTATCCTCAAACCTTAATGAGGAATCAGTCATATTTTACAGTCTCTTCCCACAAAATAACCATACACCACCAAAGATCAATGCCAGTCACTGCTCTGCTGCTCAGTGCTGCTGAGACTTCAGGCTTTCTAAACAGGCAGAGACTCTGTGTATTTACTTCACACTCCCAGGACAGTCTGGGAAGGTAAGACTTTCCTCTCCAGGTCTGAGGACATCAGCCTGTAAACTCACTTCAACCTTCCCCTTAAAGGAAAATTCCACCCTCAGGTACTGGATCTAAAAACATTCGACTCAACTCTTTGGACTTTTCTCTTCAAGTTGGTTTTCCTGACAAGTGGTTGTGGTACTGTGGTTCATTTTTAGGGGTCTTGGTTGGGTATGTGAGCTTAGGATCCTAAGAATTCTGCTCATGTTGGGTGATTCTACACTGCATGATTTAGGTCCAGAGTCAACATTCAGTGCCCATGAGAAGTAATATACCCTTAATAATGATGAAGAAAGTAAAGGTGTGGAAGTCGGGGTGGTGGATGGGCGTGGAGTTTGTCCAGCTTTCATGTTTTGAGAGTTTGCATCCTGTCATGTACCTATAATAAGTCTTTTTGGTAGTTCCCATGCATATATCGTAGAAAACAACCTCAAAACATTGATATTTCATTTCATTTCATCAGCATCCTTGTCTGGCAATGATTGGACATACAAAGTTCATGCTCTATTATCACCTAACAGTCAGTCCTGGGTTACTTTAAAAATGGTGTGTATTATTTACCTAAATTTAATCAAATCTTAACCACAGTAGTGCCACATCAGAAAACACCAATACATTTACAATGTTCATACATTGTTTTTGTAATGATCATATGGATTCTTCTGGAAGACGTTGATCAACAACCTAAGTATGAGGACTTGACTGTAGAAGCTATAATGATACATGTAGCAGCAGTCAGATCCAAAACTCCTCTGGTGAAATGTGGAACAGGAAATAGGTAGCGTGGTAATATAAGTTGCAGGAGCTAACATGCCTAGCAGGCAAAGAGAGAATTAAATGAAACATCCAACTGTCAGCGACTGAATGAATGAGAAGCAAATGATGGTTTAGCTGTGCCATAAGATGCTCTTCCACACATAAACGGTAAATGGACTGTACTTATATAGTTCCATTCTAGTCTTACGACCACTCAAGGCACCTTTACACTATACATCACATTCACACATTCATACATGCCTTCTGTGAGAAACTTTCTTAAGTTTGAGACCTGTCATGTCATCTGTTTTCTCAGTGTGGAGACGAGGAAGCAGAGTTTGAAAGTCATAGGTGTTTACCATGCAGGCTAAGGGAAATGAAAGGATGTGCAGGAGGTGCAGTAGGGGAAACGTAGGATCCAGCATTAATGGAGTTCGGGTTCACTGCTTGCAGTCATCTTGGCAGCTGTTTGGAGACAAGAATCTAAATTTGGTGGAGCCTGGCTGGAGCTGTTAGGATAAGTGAGAGGCAATCACCACAACAAAGTAATAGGATGAGACACCCGTCAATCAATGCGAACAAGCCTGAAAACATACCACTCTGTAAGCTTTAATCGCTTCAGGGAACCTAAACCTAACCTGAACATCAAATTCAAATTTCCCCAAATTCGACAAAAATGACTCCGTCGGCTGAGAAAGTTTTTTGTGTACTAGTATTCCCACAGGAAACTCTCGGAAAATTGTGGAAAACTTTCTGGTGCCCAAGGGATCATTTCTGGTGGGCTCAGTGGCTTCTTTTACTCAGTGGATGAGTTAAGAGATTAACCTGCTGCACACGCACTGTACAGAAGCAGGAGTAACATCCACTTGCAAATCAAGTCCCCTCGTTCATCTTTGAAAGACGTTCAAAAAGAACAATTCGTTCACAAACCTAACATCTCCATTAATTTTGGCTTAAGCACAAGTCAAGCCCTTAACTAAAATCACAATCTGTCATTTGGCTGAGTTGTATTCAGTTTCGCTGAGGCTGCTGTCACTGTAGAAACGAATGCTTTGTACAATGTATTTGTTCCTTCATGACTTTGACACATAAGTCTAAAATGGCTCCCAAAACCTGAAGGATGAGCTGAAATGAAATGAATAGAAGATTTTTGGCATTCCGTCAAATGTAAATGTAAAATCTGCTTATGTTCTGAAGATTTCAAAGGCCTTTTTTTTTGACAACTTTTGACAAAAAAAATTCAAATTTAAAGGTCATAAAATCTGAAAAATATGAGGCCTTCAAAAGCACACAGTCACAGTGTTTCTCAAACTTTTTGTACCACAAAAGCATGCCAAAAAATATGAAGTACCACCATTATGACAAACATTAAAATACAGAAACATAGAACCCTGAACCCTGAACCCTGTTCAGCTACAGACACAGGAGGCACGTTTGTCCCTAATAAGAAGCTTAAATCCTGAACAGACCGGTTCGGGAACTAGAGCTAATTCATTAATCTGCACTTCTCTTCCTAATATTGCCTGTTTGAAACCACGATTGCTTGATTGTGTTTCATTTTACCTTTGTTTACTAGCTTGCTGTCATATTTTAGTGCAAAGCTAATCATGGACGTATGTGTGCTAAATGTTCCGTGACTATGCAGCAGGCTGAAATTGAAACAAAATATTACAGGGATTGCTCAAATTATTTTAAATTACACACCGCATAGTTTGTTTTTATTGGAAATGTTATTTCATGCAAACATATTTTATTGTTTTAAATTAATTTAAATTTTTATTGCAGGGATTCCTCCACGTACCACTAGAGGGAAGTTGCGCACCACCAGTAGTGCATGTACCATAGTTTGAAAAGCTGTGATCTAAGGCTACTTATTTTAGGTTACGTGTGACGCCGGTTCTCGGAGTAACATGAGTAAGGTATCTAACTATGGCAGCCCTCCTTAGCAGTGGAAAAGCTCTGAGAAACGACAGCTTGAATCGAAGGAAGAATAATCTACGTCATCCCCGTTCCGTGCCTGCCAAATTCAGCACAGCACGAGTTCCTCACAGCGGGCAGGTCCAACACGTCCAGCATCAAATGTGTCAAATCTCACATAATTTTTGTCCTCGATCACACCTGTGATCTGTTGAAATGTGAAATTCTCGTTCTTCCACCCGGAGAAATGTTTTGTTGGTCAAATATTTGTTATGCAGTCAGTTCTTTCTGTGGTTTCTGTGTTTTGACCCTTGTTCAAATTTTTATCTCCCCTTCTTTATTTTGAATTGCCAGAGGCATTTCCACCATCTGTGTTTTGCGTTGATACTTCCACCCCTCTTTCACCTTGACCTCTCAGTGATCCGTGCACTTCACAGACGTCCCATGTCACCTGTGAGTCTCATGAATTTGGATTGATGTTGCCCACAGTTTCTCTCCGACCTTAGTACATGGACATTTCCAGGCGATCTGCTGACCAACAGGGCTTTTGATTCAAATCGTAAATGGCGGTTGCCATAGTAAACAGGCAGACGGACAGATGGGGTGTCATGGATCACAATATGTACAGGATATCATAAAGTCTAAGGTGAAGCACATTTCAGTGCTGCAGTGGGTGCTTGTTGTCCGTTTTAATCAAATGATGTTATCAGTTTGAGTATAATTAGTGTGTTTGAGTAGGACAGAAGTGAATTTGGTTGAACTGCGATAGTTTGACTCAGTTTTATGCTTCAGCCTGTCACTAAACTGTCCTGCAGCAGTCCCTTTTCTTTCCTCGCTCTTCTGTCTGATCACATAAACCTTGTTGTCATTCATTTCTTTATTTTGCTTTCTTTTTTGTGCCATTGCATCAGATTCACCTGACTATCTCCCAGCATGTCAAACATGCTCTGAGATGGCTATTATCTGAGCATCTGGACAGATGAACAGGTGTATTAACTGAAAAAAACATGTCACCATGACTAGCAATGTCATCTACATTATGCCCACTTATATCATAAATCTATACAATGTACTAGCAACCCCACACCGTACATTCAGCCTTAGAGAATAAGTCTAGCATTCATTGTCAATGATGTATTGTACCTTTCCTGTAGCTGTTATATATTTCTACTTTTCTTTCCCAGAATGCCTTTGGATAGCCTCCAGATAACAGGCCTAAACTTGTTGCTTTGAAAAGTCAAAGACGTATCGGCATATAAAAAGCTTGGCAAAGTGGCGATTCTGTGATGAGGTGTGTGTGTCTTTGGCTATATCTTGTGGTGCCCGTAACTTGAAGTGTAAGCTCTTTTAGCTGCATTGCATCATGGTCCGCTGAGGGTAGTGTCAGTGAAGAAAAAGTTCTTGTTTGACTTTTCTAACAGAATGCTCAGTCTTCAAACCCGACATATCTATCTGAAGTTTTGGATAGCTGAACTGTTGGACAGTCGGTGTTATTGCCAGCACTTACTGACACATCTAAATGAAACTTTGATCAGTAAAGCCATTTATCTCAGCAGTGCCGACGTTTAACCTGCTGTGACCGATCTGACAAATCAAACTACAACAGAAACAGAAGGGCAAGTGAATGAAGGAAACATAAAGTTTCATAAAGCTCATTCATCAAATGCTTTGTGTCATATCTCAACATTTTATGGTGAATTTATCAGTCCAGTATCTTCATACTGGATTATTCTACAGCCCTAGATTTCTGCCCAATACCAATGTTCAGCACCAGTGCAGGAGGTAGCGTGCCCTTCATGTAGTGAGGTGGAAAATAAAGGTTTGGAGGTTGAGTGTCAGTGAAAGGGCACATCTGACTTTAACAGTGTACCATGCAAGGATATTTTAAACATAAACAATAATAAAAATAGTCTCAGCATTCTAAAGTACATGCTGACATAAGCGGGTAGAATGTTTACCATGTTCAACGTTTAGTATGCTAACAGTTACTAATTAGCACTCTCCACAAAGGCAGCTGAGCTTCATGGGAAACGAATGGAAGTTTGGTATTGTTTGGTTATAGATGAAAATATCAGCCTCATGGTGGCACAAGAGGAAATTTAATGATCGTCAAAGCCAAAAAAAAACTTCATCTTCTGATAACCAAGACAAAATATACTGTGACACATCAGCTAAAGGATGGAGGTGCCCATTAGTATCCATGGCTTCCCTTCATGGTGGAGGGTGGTGAGTGCGTACTTGTTTATTTATAACCTCCACCTTGATGCAGAGAGCCATACTGCTCAGGGTGACTCAATGTGTAGTGACACCAGTAAAGGCCTAGTGGGCAGGAATTACTCTGGAAAAGGTCATCGTCGCTGATTTTCACAGTGAATTGTTACTCAGATTACCACGTTCATGTCATGACTTAAGTGTTTGATAACTCAGTGTAACATACCTGTAATCATATGTAATGATACATGATCACACACATAATCAGATCCTCACAGTGTGTCATGAAGCATTTGTTTACTGTTGGTACACATTCTCAGCTTTTCATACTGTATATGTGATTAAAACTAATTGATGTTGACCTCGAACCTACAGTTTGTTGAAGAAATATAATGAGATAGATAAATACAGATATAACATGAAACTGAAAATACGATGACAAAAGTGTTATATCATATTGTCAATTATTTATTATATAACAATTATGGATGCATCACAAACAGATCTTGTATTTTCCTGGAAAACTGAAATAAATTCTAGAAAAGTGGCTGAAAAGCACACACACATACTGTATATCTATGCAACAAGCGTGAGCGCATCAATTTCTCATGATGTGTTCTGGACTCCCTGGAAAATATCTGCCTCACAGTTTAACCAGCTACTGAATTCAGGAGCAGCTGTTGGAGAAAACACCCGAGGTAACTCTGCAAAAACGCTCACCACAGACCACTGAAAGCAAACCCAGAATGCAAAGCCGGGCTGCAGGGACAAAAATCCAGTCCATGACCTTGACCTGTAAAAAGCAGGCCCTACCTCGCAGCGCTCACTGGCTGTGGTTACTGGGAGCGCATTAGTCTCTGGCAGGTGCCGAGGATGCTGCAGCTCCCACTGCCTGGTTTTAGGAATTTTGTTTAATCACATAAAATCATCAGCAGTGGGCATTAGTTTGTGTAATCATGCATGTCTCCGGCTGTGGGAGTCAGCAGAGTGAGGAAACAAACTATGTCAAATGTTCATTATAGCTGCATTAGAGCTCTATCTGTTGGACAGAAAGTGGCAGGGTGGGAGGCCACAGTTACACAGCTGCCATGTTGGATTAAGATGGATTAGTTGTTTGGCAGAAAAGTAATCCTGGGTGATTGCTGATTGGCTACGAGCTCCCTGTGTTGTGATTGGTGGTTATGGTGAGAGGGGTAGTACTCCTTCAACAATCGTCTTATCACAACACTCATTTGTTTCTATTTATTCTGCCTCAGTTGTCAATTAACTTCCCGTGCTTCCAGTTCATTTAAACATGAAAGTCAAAGAGTGTGTGGGGAAATCACATGTGCGGTAACACCTACAAGGACACCGTGTTCAACACCTGGCTGTTATTCCTCCTTCAGTGAATAAAATGGTTCGACTGATGCCTGAGACATTTTTCATCTGAGACAATGATTATGTATTCAGGCAGTCACCTGTAGCCTAAAGTGGATTTCTACACACTCGTTGTGTTGAGTGAACAAAAATGGCTTCTCTCTTCTCTCTTTGCTGTCTTCTCTATAGTATGTTAACGATTCGTGGTTTCTAAAGAGGAATGACTTTAAGGTTCTGAAGGACTTCAATGAGAGCAGCTGTTTCTATCTATATGGGACTATAGGACTGTGTGAACATGGATTTTTGGGAAGATTTTTTGTAGGATAGGTCCGACAATACGACTAAACAACTTGAGGATAATGTCTAATTCTTTATTGTTAAAATGTGATTCTTTTCTGTAAACTTAAACCAGATGGATTAGCACCACAAACTCATTTTACGCATGCGTGTGAAATCATGGCTTCAAATATGTTTTTATGCTTTTCGCACGTTCTTTTGCTCACACACCTATTCATGCAACACAGGCAACATGCAACTGTTATCACTTATAATCGAGCTAATTTCCCCGTTCATGACAACTGTACTGAGGGTGAATTTTTATAGAACTCACCTGTTCAAATTATCCATCCATCCTCTTCCACTTTTTCAGGTTTCGGGTTGTGGTGGCAGCAGGTTTAGCAGGGTACTCCAGGCGTCCTTCGCCCCAGCAACACATTCTAGTTCAGTTCTTCCCGAGGCGTTCCCAGGCTAAATGGGCTATACAGTCGCTCCAGAGGGTTCTGGGTCTGCCCCGGTCTCATCTCAGAGTTGGAACGAAGATGGACTGGAAAATTGGACCCACAACGGTCCAGTACAATGTCTGTAGTACTGCAGATGCTGCACCAAACCGCCAGCCCATCTCATGCTCCATTTTCTCATCACTCGTGAACAAGACGCTCTACCCATGATACTTGAACTCCTTCGTTTGGGGCAGCAACTCGCTCCCAACCCGAAGGGAGCATTCCACTGCTTTCTGGCAGAGAACCATGGCCTCACACTTGGAGGCGCTGACCCTCATCCTGGCCGCTTCAAACTCGGCTGAAAATTGCCCCAGTGAGTGCTGGAGGTCATGGTCTGATGAAGCCAGAACAGAACCACACCATCTGCAAACAGCAGAGATGCACTCCTAACGTTCCCAAACCAGACACCCCCTCACTCTGGCCCTGTTCAAATTATATGAAGGCCTAAAGTTATGATTAATTAACAGCATGGCCACTTTGACTGAGAAGTGGGTGCCATTACAGATGTCTTGTTTGACCTGCCTCAATCTGCTGATAATCCACATCTTTGCCCATTTTTAGATCAGCCCGGAGGCGGAAGAAGCAGGACTGCCAAGATGGTGGCGCCAATCAGCACACTGAGTTTCATGACTGCTCTTCAGAACCCCATGGGTGTCGTCACGCATACGCTGTCCATTCTTTATATTGTCAGTGGTATTAACGATTCTGAAATCTGGCCTACTCTGAAGAGAAAATTGTACAATTTGTTTAACTAAAATAATTATTTACCCACACATTGTATCAGCAGGTCAACAGGCATATAGAAATGCCATCTGTAAATCAAATCAAATGTATTTCTAAAGCACAATTTATACAATGTAAGCTCAATGTGCATCACACAGAAACAGAATTTGAACAGAAAAAAGGTGAAACATGAATACATTAAATTTAATTATTCATCCCACCAACATAAACCTACCCACGAACACAGAGGAGAGAGAGAGACAGAGAGACAGAGAGATGGAGGCATTAGCTAGTCATAGGCCTGTGAGAACAGGTCAGTCTTTGACAGACAGCACTGTTGTACTACATCTTATGTCATCATCAGTTTGTTCCAGAGAGTGGGCCATAATAAGTGAAATCACCAGATTTACTTCTGATCATTAGGACTCCAGTGTGTGATGACCTGAGGGTTCTGGAGGGTTTAAGCAGTTAGACCATGTTACCAGAGTGAAATATTTTGTGGACGATTCCGTATTTTATTAAAAGCCACTGAAGTGATCATGAAGTATAGAGTAAGCTACAGCTGTCTTACTCTCTTTTTTGGAAGTCAAGCAAGACATTACTAGTCATTACAGTGGTCTAGCCTTCCATTGCATTTTGGGAAATGGTAACCAATGTTCAGTTACAACAGGCACCTTTCATTCTGAGAACACACGAAGCAACACATAATGCATAGACTAAAGCAAAAAATAAATAAATAAAATCTTTTGACTGAAATTCTTTTTGTCATATTCCCCATTTGCAATTTTAGAAAAAAAAATGAAAAAAAAAAGAAAATATTTCAGCCCCACGCCACTCAATACCATGTTCTCACATCCTCATTCATCCGGAATAAGTCTTCATCTAATGTGTGACATTCACCATTCACTCACCTGCTGGGACGAGGTGAGTCAATGGTGAATGGCCTTTGAAACGTTGACAATAAACTTGAATGTTAGCGATTACCTTTGGCTCACTCAATGTGATGCTATCAGGTCTGTATATCTGGAGAACATGGTTATTATAGTTAATGCCGGCAGAGGCACAGTTGAGGCGTGTTCCAGCTCCTGAAACTGTGCTTCGGCTATTGTTGAAGTCTCAAGGTTGGTAAGGATACTCAGCAAGCCAAAAGACATATCATTGCATATATCAGATTGGTCATGTTTTAAATCAGATTGTTTCTTTTTTGTTCATTTATTGCAGCATTTTTATATAAATTGTATCTTGATGTAGAGATGCTTTTCTCATGCAGAAATTCTTCGATGTTTTTGTCTGCTGCAAAAAAAACTTTGACTCACTGTGTTTTGCCAAATAGATTTTCCAGTCACTGTAACTGACACACATATATTTGGATAAACACCGAGTATAAATTCAGGGGTACAGGATGTTTCGCTGCAGCTCCACTCCACACTGTGATGTGGACCGGTAATTCGGATGTAGCGTTACATAAATTCATGGATGGTGCAGCAAGTTAAGTTTCACCCAGACTAATGTCAGAATAGAAGATAACTCAATAGAGAGAGAGACTAAAAGTTTTCACATGTATTGTTCGTGTTTTTTTCTGGGAATGAACAGGCTGGTGTTCACGTTTGATTGACAGCATAACCAGAAGGAGTACTGAGACACAATGTAAACAAATGTGCGTTACTAACCGCAGCTCGTTCAGGAAGACAAATAACTCAAGACACGTGTTCATGTTGGATCTGAAGGAAACATTTGCTGGAAAGTGTGAAGCTCTTTTTGTGTCGTGTCTCGTGCTGCTGCTTTGAAGACGCGAACTCAAAGATTGTCATTTAAATGTCTGTTAAGTCACCAAAAGTTAACATACTGGTGATTGAGCCCGCTGATAAAACCGTTGCAATATTTATATATGTGCAGGTTATGAACTGGGTAGCCCTGTGATGAACTGGCAACTTGTTCCGGGTGTAGCTGGGATCGGCTCCTGGGGTGCTGGAGCCAATCAATAACTGATATCCAATAAGGGTATGGCTGAAATGGTGTTATTGGACTTGACAATGCCACATTGGGATTTTCACCTCAATTTCTCAAAATATTCAACCTTGGAGGTTCACCAGCAAGGCCACATAATCAGAGACTTGACGTTTTGTAACATAAATGTGACGGGAGGATGTAATGGGATATGACGAGGAGAGAAAAAAGTTAACTATGCAAGTTTACAGGTCACACAAAGACACATTTTATTTGTCATATCAAACACAGTAAAACTGATTAAGTGACAAAAACTGGCCAAACAACTAATATTACAACTCACTCACAACACTACACTATGCACTAGGTCCAAACCATTGCCATGATAGTTAACTGTGACAGACATACTGTATGTATCATAGCTCACCGTTGTCCATGAACAATGAGTGGCTTCAATAGGTCAAATAACCTAAAAAAAAAAAAAAAAAGTAATATTAATAAGTTGCCACTTTCAAGGAAACAAAACAAACAGGAAACAAAGAAAAAAGTCAAAGACAAAACCAAGAAACCACAATCACTGACCCAGCCACGCCACGCCACCAGGAAAGAGGTAAGAACACACCTGAGTCGCAATTCCCTTACCGCAGTGCCGCCACGTAAATTACAACACCTGTCTTAAATAATTACAATACCAAAAATAAAAATGATGATTTTTAAGATGAAAACTGCCGAGGCATGCCAGGTGTAGGTGAATTCAGACACTGCATACAAGTAGTAAGATTAAAACATGCACATGCGAAGCACTAAACTCAGTCAAATAAACCAAACAGAAAAAATCAAACATGCCGTTATAATACAATCAATGAGCCACTTGTAGTGGTACATGGAGTCTACCTCAGACACACAACTACTATGTACAAGTCCTGTACTATGATGGTTCAGTCGCTGTAGTGGCTGCAGCGTTTAGTCTGGAGACAGGTACTTTTTATAGGGTTCCAGGCTGGAATGTCCCAAACACTTGACCAATTCTAAACTGTAATATAACCCTTTAATCCTCTGACTGTTTTTCCACTACACCACAATAAAACAGAAGAGACAACAACCAATAAAACAAGGTGTAGAAATTTATAGGCAAAGCATCAGTGACAGTCTCTGCATAAATGCTGAAACACTTGTTGAGTGTGCCTGAAAGAGCACACTATCTATTATTCCCCATACTAAATTTTATTATTATTCTTACGCCTTTTTTTGACGCGCTACTCCTCCCGCAGTTTTGGTTGCACATACACAAAAAGGTATCAAAATGAGTTTGGTTTTCTAAAAATACCACGCCAAAAAAATTAATGGGTGTGTATTGGAAGAATGTTCACGAGCTAGAGTGCGTGACATCAAAGCTAGAGTGGAGGGGAGAAAAATTTGTTGAAAAATAAACTTGTAAACTGCGCTCGAGACCGAAAATGTCACTCTACAGAAACAATTTATAGCTAGAAACGTAGGAAAATTCGTCTCTCACCCATCCACAGCCCCATAGACTGCCATGTTAAAAAGGCGGGAAAATTTCTGGAGGAAAGCAGAAGTAACGTTTCTTTGAATCGCTCTAACAGGTCAGATTTCTTCATTTTACACACAAAATACCTATGTAGACGTTCAGGAAGAGGTCGAGATGCTAAAAGTGAAGCCGGTTCAATGATTGGAAATATGGTTTGGCCAGAAATCCTTCCTGTTCGAGGGGTACTTTCAGCGGTGTCAAATGTCACAGGAGCAGCTGCGGTTGATTGCTCTGCTCTGATTGGTGGCCTCCACCTGGCCCCTCTCACAGACACACACACACACACACAGACAAGACAAAAGTCTTTCAAAATAAGAGTCCCTTCAAAATAAAAGACTTTGTAAAACTCTCATTAACAGACACAAGACCACACAAGCACGCACACACGCACACACACACACACACAGACAAGACAAAAGTCTTTCAAAATAAGAGTCCCTTCAAAATAAGAGCCCATTAAAAAGGCAATGATGACACAGCTTGTTGTATTAATACTGAATTTGCTGAGCAGTGTCAATAATAATGTATGGGGGCGGCGGGGCCACTCAAAATTTCTTTAGAGATTTTTCTAGTTATTATTAATGTTACTGGAATCTTTATACAGTCAATAATGCAGGTGACTATAGAAGAGTTACTAAAATTTGGTTTGTGATGTGGATGTTCTGGACTGAACAGATAATCTAACTTCACGAGATATCTATTTCACACCATGAACCAGCACAGCAAGAAAGTAGTCTACAACACACACAGATTCTTAGGAGCAGGAAATGGCACACATCAGTCTTTAAAATGTAGAATAAAACCACACACGGCATAGTCAGATGCCAAAATATTGCAATACTGCGTCATTCCAAGATGGTTACCTTTACTGCTGGCCTTTAGTTACATCATTCAAATGGCCTAAATGAACCTTCTTCTTACATATTTGGAGCAGTTTATTAACAAATGGATCCAGATAGCTTCTATAAAATGGCCAGTGATGGAGGCCACCAACGTGTTGACGCTTCTGTAGTTCTTTTCACGCATTGAAATTGTCCAATATCTGTGACCCACACTTAAAACAAGGAAGCTGACACATGTTTTTCTCTTTTTCTAATGTGACATCTGTCACTCATTTCAGTCTCAGACCTCACTCACACTGCCTAAATGTCATCACCGCTCTCCACACCCTGCTCTCCACACCAACCTGCACATCTGAATGAGATCAATGCATCCCTACAAAGGCTTAGCTATACCTACTTACAACAATACAAAATGGACTTAAGTTGCTTATTAAGGACATGGACAAATAACACACCTGTAAAATAAAGTATTACATTTAAGCAATACAAAGAGAAGTAGTAGAGATACTCAGGAGGAAAATCAACTCCCCCTTGTTGCCTGTGTGTGTGTGTGTGTGTGTGTGTGGAGGTAAACAAAGCAGAGCGCTGTCAATGCAGAATTGCACTCCTCCAGCAGAGCTTTTTTTTTAAAAAAAAAAAAACGCTGTAAAGCTCTCCAAACACTTTGGCGGGGGCGGACAACAGTATTTGCATGGAGAGGCAGTGAAAATGAATTGAAGGCCAAACTGTAAAATCAGAAGGAGTTTCCATCACTCATGCTAATGAGAAGGCACTCAGGGTGCAAAACTCCGTAAAAGCTGAACTGTTCGTGAACTGGAGCTCCACCCAGAAGCATCATTCCTCTCTCTTAGATTTAACTTAATGTGCCTTCTTGACCCTGACAACATGCCCCGAGGATCCGGCTTCTCCGTGAGCTTCATAGTTAAGACTAAAATTAGACACTATTGTTGGAAACGAAGAATTAGATTACAAACAACATTTGAAGCCACCTGTTCTAAATTTTACAGACATTCATCTATTTTGGAATTACAACACTGACAATGGAGAAATGTACAGATGGAGATAAAGATTTTAATGAGAAATGCCAAATTTATGCTTTAATTAACCTCAGAAATCATTATTCTCGGACTGTCCTTTCAAGTCCCCCAAAATAACTTGTGCTCAAGTTCAAGTGACAGGGCTCTTTAGAGGACATAGTAATTATGACTCTTGTAACATGTAGAGTTTACTGTTTCCTAGAGACAGTCAACATGGTTTCCTAACCTTAAAGCAACATTATGTAAGATTGGTTATTTTTAGCTCCCCGTTTCCGAGTGCAATACCACTAACGTCTGTCTTTCAGGCTTTTATTTCACGAGGCTCTCGCCAACGACTAAAAGTCGTTCAAAGATTTGCTCTTACCCTGTGGCTGTGTTCTCCTTTTCTTGTCTTAGCTTCCTCCATCGTCCTCGTCGGACTCACCTGGTTCTGTAACTCTGTAAGTCACTGAGAATTGATGTGAAGGAGTTGAAGGACATCAAAGGGAAACCAGAAAACATTTCTCCATAAAATACGATCCAGTTTTCACCAAAATCGGTCGAATAGTTGGTGGTGGGAATGACAGAGGCACCGTGATGTATGGTGCATGATGAAAAGTCAGATAATCATCAAAGTAAATCATCATGAGAGAAACATAAATGTTTAAAAGAAATTTCAGGACTAGCATGACTCAACGGTTGATGAGGCTTTCAACGAGGTGGTGACGCTGGATGAAACTGAAGTCACCAGAATTGATCTGCTGCTTGTACGTTGTTGAGATATTTCAGTGTGCACCACAAAGTGGTGGACTGACTGACCATCAAACAGACATATCATATCGTGAGCCTTTGTGCAAGTGTGGCTAACGCAAGGTGCCTTTAGACTGCCTAAAACTTCAGTAGTCATACCATAGCAAATATATATTATAATTGGTACAGCTATGCTAAAAACACAATGTTATTATCTTGTTATCTTCAGATATCAAACTGTCATTTAATGACATCTCGTGATCTCAGATGCTGGTTGTGTGTATATCTGTTGTCAGTTTTGTATTTCTTTCCCTAACTTGATGAGACCAGATGGACCATGAATTCCCAAATCCTCATAATGGAAAGTCATAATGATGAGAAAACTATGCCTGATGTCTGATGAGATCATAATTAAATCATGGACTTGAGAAACCTTAAAAGACCAAACTTTGAGCATCATTTGATATGTTATTATATAATGAGACAATTAGGTGGTGAGATAATGAGCCAAAAGAAACGAGATGAAGATACATAGACGTGTTTACGGTGCACAAAATATCCCTGTGAGTTCAGAAACAAGTGGAATATTTCACTGCTGCACAGCCTAAAGACAGTGCTGTCATCTGACACTTTGATCTGAAGCCTCAGCGGGATTCACCTGACTGTTAAATCTAGACTGTGCTTATGGTTCAAAGCAGTCTGCACTGACCCCATCAGTTTCCATACAAAAGAAACAGAGACTGGAGATGGACTGTTCAGTATTCACTGAAGCGCCTGCAGAAATGTTTTTCCCTCTGCCATGTATATTTTAGCAGCATCGTTTTTTTGGCCTACATAAATAAATTTTTCGAAGGGATCTAAACCCCCCAAAGCTAGTTGCCTCCTGGTCTGCTGCATGGAGGGTTATTAGCCCATTTAAGTTTAGCAGGCAGGTCTGTGAGTGGTCGTAAACCTACAGAGAATATTAGAGAGCCAAGGCAATAAAGGCTCAACTTAAAAGGGTGCCTTCTAAAGAGACTCGACTCTTCTCTACAGTACCTGCAAGCATTTTTTACTGGTTAAGAGTTTTGTACAGTACAAGTAATCTTTTTATGTTTTACCTAAACACAACCTAGTGTCCCTAAACACCCATATATTGATGTCTAATCAGCTTTGTAACTAAAGAACATTGAATATTGCGTGTGTCCCCAGGATATTCAAGCTTTACACATATTCTTAATGTGACACCACAAAATCTTTCACAGTTATAGTCCTTAATGGGGACAATGCATGTGTATATTAACATTCATAAGAAGCTTCAGTCTGATAACTCGTGAGGCGTGTCACCTCGTGATGCTGAGCACATTCAGTGCATAGTAAAAGCATTGTGATGTTACTGCATACAGACCGAGGTATTACTGTAGGCCTGAAGTTTCCACAGAGGAACACTTGTTTCTGCTCTTTTCTTTCTGTTTGCACAGAGCAATCTGCAGCTAATTTGTCCGTCGAAGACTATTTCAGAGAGCGTCCGGGGACTTCCAGCATTACACCGCTGCATTAACTCACAAACCATTCAATTGTTTCATTATCCTGAACACTAGAGAGCAAACCAATCAGTGACTGCCACGGCGTCTTTATCTCATATCCACCAATAGATCCACCCGGAGTAACCCCCAGTCAGCCCTTCTGATTTAAAGAATTACAGACCTGTCTCTCTGCTTTCATTTCTTTCTAAAACACTTAAGGGCGCTATCTTCACTCGCTCACCCTTTCTACATATCTTGACCAGAACAACCATCTTGACCCCCTGCAAGTCTGTATCAAAGCAGGCCACTGAGACTTGCTGTCAAAGAGTTACTCCATACTGCTAGAGCGGCCTTCCTCTCCTCCGTCATCATGCTGAACTTTGAGCAGCATTTGTCTGTGAACTAATAGATCTTCCTCCTCACCCTCCAAGAACTGGGAGTATCTTAGCTGTGTCTGAATCGTGTAACTTCATTTCTGGGTTCCTTCAGGGTTCTGTTCTGGGTCCCCTGAGTTATTCACTCATATGACTTTTCCTACTCAACATCTCAATCTCTGGTCTGAAACACAGATGGCAGCATAATATCTCTGCGTGTCTGGCTGACATCTCTCAGTGGATATCTGCGCACCAGCTGAAGCTCTACCTGTCTGTGACCTCTCTAATTACTATTGAGAACTCAAACTGTAAACAACCTCCAGAATGCCACAGTCTGACTGGTCTTCACCCACACTACAGCGCTCACTGGTTACCACTGGCTGATCTGATTCAAGACATTGGTAATTCTCACCTCAGCTCCAGCTAGGCTCACCTCTCATAAGAGGTGATTCCTCATACGGGAGGTGGCAGCGATGACATGGACAGAGATGTGTGAAATTCAGCTACTGTGACAGTAAAAATGAACAAATGACAAATGTAGTACATACAGTGAGGTGTGACTATCTTATATCAATGGCCTCGTGTAGATTAGTGGGATTCAGGCTGTCAGTCACAGCTGGTGGTTTAGTGAGTGTGTATGTGTGTGAAAGTGAGACAGATACACTGCTATTGAAGTGAGTCTTATCTGTATAGAAGCAGTATACTAGATTATTGATCATTTTTTGTTGTTGTGGCTGCTCCACTATTGAAACAGCCTTTCTTAAAGTTCAGAGATACAGTTTTACATTTCTTTTTTAAAAATAAAACATACACTGTATTACACTTCATATATTACACACAAAACACTCACATTCATTACTTGTATTTGTCTTCCTAGTTTATCTTCCATGCCTCTTAACAAGCGCCAACCTCCGTCCACTTGAGGCTGGCTACAGAACATATCAGCCTCCATAAAGCCCCATGTTAAAACGTTCAAACTTCACAGCACAAATAAACATGTTTACAGCCTGGTTTTGGTCTCTGACCTTCCCCATTCCTAGGGTGAATATTTATAGAACTCCAACCATCCATCCATTTTCTGTAACTGCTTATCCTCATCAGGGTCATGGTGGGGCTGGAGCCTATCCCAGCTGAGATTGGGCGAGAGGCCTGGTACACCCTGGACAACCAATACACCAGTTCATCGCAGGGCACATAGACACAAACAACCATTCACACTCAAATTCACACCTACGGCCAGTTCAGACGCCAGGTGACGTCAAGCATACGATGTCCATTCTTTTTACCGTTATTGCCTCCGCATCTGTAATGGATTATATAACTCAAGCAAATGAAAACACCTTCAAAGGTGGCTCGCTCCTGAGATCTAAAAAAAACAACAAGAAATAAAAAGACTTTGATTTTTACGTGGGTGTTCTCAGGTGTGAGGTACTTATGCATAGTCAGTGTTTGACCTACAGTACACAGTGTGCAGACAGCCCTTTTCCTTTGCACTGCATAGCCTCCACTGTAGAACTTGCATATTCCTACATCTAATCCCGACTGTGCCGTGTTCTAACTGATTTTCATATTGCACATAAATTAAACCCAAGGCTGCCTACAACATGTAAAATAATAATAATAAAAAAAACAAACTAAAGGGCCGGCAGTAGCTTAGTCCATAGGGACTTGCCTTGGGATGCAGGGTTCTGGGGTGAAATGTGGAAGTCTGTGGGAGATAATAGCATTTCTGTTACAAACTTCTTAGCTGATTCTGAAAGTGCAAGCAGTGCAGTAATGTTGGCCGTCTACTATGACTAAAAATATTCAAGAAGATGAATTTGACTGACTGTGGTGATCTCATCATGACCTCCTCATAATGATTTCTTCTTCTTTCTTCAAAATGCAGGAAAACCTCAGCAAAACATCCAATGTCATCGCCACCAACCAGCTACACTTTGTGTGTACTCTGTGCACTAATTAAATGGTGAACATGGTAAACATCGTACCTGCCAAACATGTTGATGTTATTAGCATTTAGCTCAAAGCACCACTGTGTCCCAGAACACCCTCCAGAGCTGTTAGTGTGGCGGTAGACTCATACATCACTTTCAGATCCGTAGTTTGGTGCATTTTGTCTGCAGAAAGGGAGAAAAATGACACATAGCTGCCTTTTTACTTCTGCTCAGTCCTGTTTAAATTGACTTTTTACAAACAAACCAAGAGTGACAAGACTATCTCACTGACTGGATAGTTTCGGTGACTCCTCCATCATTATTACTTGTATGGACCACATGGGGAAATCAAATTCAGTGACTGACAGTAGCTCATGCAGCACCTAAATGCTTCTTACACCTTGATTCCACCAATATGGCTCTGTGATGTTGTGGCCATGATCCATTCTCCAGGCGGCTTCATACCCATCCCAGAGCCAGATTTGGTTTCCTTGGTTTAAGGAAACTGCTTCTAGGTCTACGAGTAAGTAGGCTATATAGTTAAAATGTTTCATTTTGATCCAGTGAAATATCACTAGTGTGGAATCTGACTGACAGCTCTCAAGCCAAACAAACCGACCATTTGTTGGTTTGTTTAAACTGAAGCAAAGGGTTCGGTTAGTCACTCAGGTAAACATGGTTATATGAGATAATTTCGGAAATAATCAATGGGCTGGACTCACGTGGTGCTGCAGCAGTCAGAGTTCAAATATCTAAAAGAAAATAGTCATGAACTTTCAGCTTTGTAGCCCAGTACAAGAGGTCTACAGTTTTTATGTGCGTATGATATCTCTTCTCCTCCATGACCATCTGTGTCCATGTCAAGCAAAACTGTATCCCCAATGATTTCAAGAATTTCAGGCTCCTGCCATCTTTCTTTTCCACAGGCTGAGTGTGAGTCATAATGGATTTATTGGTGATATTTGCTGCCTCAAAACCAGGCAGTCGCTGAGTACATGACCCATGCAATCACTGTTTTACAGTCAGTTTCCTGAAGTCAGAGAGAGCAGTGTGTGGAAGTATATTAAGGAAGGGAGCAGGCATGGGGGAAGGGGTTGGAGGGGGTTAATCAGCCACAGTCAACTAGGCTCAGGACAGGCCATCAGTGGCATTCAGCTGCCCTGCACATCTCATCTGAGTGTTAGCAGCAGCAGCCCTGGCCCACTTCTCCCCACTGAGAGACCATTTATGGGCCTCACGACGGGAAGAGGACATGCATAAAACAAGGCTGCGCCCCTGGGGTTAGTGTGTGGACGGGAAGCATGGGTGCAGAAAATTCACTGACACAGAAAGCCTCTTATGAAACCGGGGAGGGCGAGCAGAGAGGAGAGGCACTGCTGGACACATGGAGAGGATGATGGATACCCAGCAGTTCTCAAAGTGGGGTCCAAGGACATGCGGAGGGGTTGGTGAAGAGGTTCCAAAGGATCCTCAGTAAAATAACAAATGTTTTTATTTACGTGCCATTTATTCTCTTTTTAAAAACATAATCAAATCACAAAGGGTAGTCATGATATTATGAGAGGCTGAGAGCCGCAAGCATGTTTTTTTTTTTTGTTTTTTTTAAACACTAACCATGTCCATGTGATATCTGTTTTTTTAGCCGCACTCTCCTTCAGGGCTTTTCTCTTTTTAATGAACTCCATCTCAGCACCACCTTTTCTCTCTCTCTCTCTCGTGCTGTTCGTTTTCCTCCACATGCAATCCACTCTGATGGAGTGTTGTGTCGATGCAGAAGTGTGTCTGACCGTGTGTAATGACAGGCTGCGATCATACCATGAGGTTTAAAGCAGGCGGGGATGGCTGACTGTCGTTGCCTCGTGTTGTTTTTCACTTTGATTCATTTTGCACTCTGGGCCAATCAGCTGGCCCCCTAACGGCCAATCCAGTCCTGGGTACATCACACAGATACCTCATTAATAAAGCCACACTAAGGCGTCACCCTCCATCACTCCATCATTAAGATGATTTAACTAAATCTTAACAAACAAGAGACAGAAAAAGAAGACAGATGGATGCTGGAAACAAATACTTTGGTTCAAATTATGATAGAAAAGAAGTCCAGACGATGTGTTGTCTAACCACGTCAGAAGGCAAATGTGTTTACAGCTGCTCCGAACAGCCAGGTGGCCAGCGAGGAATGAGGGCGTATTGGCTGGAAGAAGGCGAGGTTCCGGTCCAGAGTGGGAGCGAACCCAACACGAGCGTGGACAGACAGACAGGCGGCTGCTGGACATGGCAACAGACTGACAGACAGGCAGATTGGCAGGGTGATAAAAAGGTACTGAATAAAAGTTACTGTGATGTCACACAAATGAGGAATCGAGTAACAAAGTGCGATTAAGGTGACTGAACGATCTGGATGAATGAGGAGGTTGGCACTGATTGAGATGATCAGTTCCAGGTGTGTTGGATGATTGGCAGCAGTGCACTCACACACACACACCTACATACACACACACAGAAACAAACTGAGAACAAACACGAGACAAGAGGAGGAGGAAAGAACAAGAAAAACACAGGAAAAAAGGGAGGAGAAGAAGTCTCCTAACAGACAAATGTTTACTGCTAATATGATGATTACAGACATCTTCAGACAGTCTCTCCTGTAAGACTTAGTGTTGCACAAAAAGTGAAAGAAGTAGTTGTGTAACAACTGAAAACAGAGAGCTTGAGTGAAAAGTTCAAGTTTTTCACCTTCGCACACTGGCTGATCACTGCGTGAAGTGAGTCTGGATTGTGGGAGTTCTGATGGACCACAGTGGCATTAAGTCTACAGGCAGGCAGTTCTGATGAACCACTTTGACCTAAGTCTACAGGCATGCTAGCAGCTCTGAGAAGCTGCTAATATTTGAGCTAAATGCTAATGTTAGCATGCTAACATGTGCAGAATAACAATGTGAACATACCCACCATAAGGGTCAGGGTCATCTCACCTAAAGCCAGAGGAGTTGTGTTAAAAGTTCCAACAGATTCACAAGTTTAAAACATTTATAGATGAAAAGTCAATAACATGGTTAAGCAGCATACTTAAAAAAACCTCCAGACATCATAGCCTAAACCAAGAGGCCAAACCTAACCAGGGTATCTGGGGATCTTCACAGACAAAAAAAAGGTAATTTTAGAGACTGATTTTCTGCATTGTTGTGAATTTATTAAGTCAACTTGTTGCCAAAATGTAAAGTCGGAAGGACAGCCAAGCAACGGGCACCGAAAAATGAGACTCTCAGGAGAATCTGGGGGGTTTTGGCAAGAGGCTCCATCTAAACAGTAAATGAAGAAAACCACATTGTTCAGAGACGGTGAATCCTGCTGGACATATTCCTGCTGCCATCAGTGTGTGAATGTGTATGAATGGGTGAATGAGATATGTCCTGTACAGCGCTTTGAGTGGTCGGAAGACTACAAAGGCGCTATATAAGTACAGTCCATTTACCATTTATTTACCGTTTTAAAATGCCAGCCGAGAAATAAAAGAGAGGGGAAAGAGCTCTTATCTATTTTGCTTGAATTTGTCATATTTTTCATATCATATTTCATATTCATATTGTGTCAAAGGTCCTTTCACACATATTTACTGATAAGACTACAAAAGCAATTCATCTTCTGACTCGGCGGCTAAATTAAGCGCCTGTCTGCTGGACTTTAACTAGATGAAATGATTTGTTCCAAAGTTTCAATGTCATCAGGAATGCTGCTGTAGGGTCTAGTGGAGATCCAGGGCTGAGTCATGAAAACTGTGAATGAGTCTGAGGTCACGTGTCCATCAGTAAATTTTGCACTATAATCATAATATACTCTTTTTAGTAGTATTTCAAACACACTCTTGCCTCCTTTAACACACACTGGCCACTTGTTGGTACACCTGCACAGTTTAGTACAATACAACTGATGTGCCAAATATTCTACATTAAGGAAGATTAAAATGTTGTCATAGAGACATTGCAGTGACACAACCTCAAATTTGGTTCACTGTTTTTCCATTGTGCTGCTGTTGCGCTGTACTGCTCCATCTTTTTGTACCACGACATAATTAGATCTAAATTTGTCCATTACTGTGCGAGAAAATGGACGTGTGGTCTGAGAGTGTGAATGATGTGCATGAACCCCACAGTCACTGCGTGAACGTTGGCAGCCCGATGTCTAGCATGCTCAATTTAGTGTGTTAGCATGAGAGCAAATGACAATTCAGTTCAATCAGATTTCATTTATATAGTGCTAAACACAAGTTATCTGATGACACTTAACTTATAGAGCAGATGTAGACTGCACTCTCTAGAATATCATATAAAGAGACTCAACAATTCCCACCATGAGCAAGCACTTGGCGACAGTGGCAAAGAAAAACGTCCTTCAAGAGGCAGAGCAAAATATTAATGCCATAATTAATGTGACATAAATATGTACAGATAGCTTTGATTGATTTTTGATTTGCCTTAATTATAAAACAATATTGACTGTGTGACACACTGAACATGTCTGAATGTCAGGACATAAACACACAGGACCTGTTCCAAGAGCTGAGGATACTCTGAGATATAATTACAAAGGGAAATAACTGCAGTACCTCAAACTTTTCATTTCATTTCTGCACACCGAATTCTTCTTTTTCTTCTTCTTGTCTCGGGACAGACTGTGTGGACTTCTAAAATATGACTATATGTTTAAAAGGTGTACATAATTTGGCGAGTATCTATATGTAAACGTACACATTATGCAATACAGATGAATGTATTTCTACAAAGTGTGCTGCACAGATGAACTTGAATTAGAATGTGTTTCATGTGCATGCATGTTTGCACAGATCTTCATGTTATCATCTTCTTTTTTCCAATCCTTCACTCTGTATTTGTTCTACAGTCATATTTTTCCTCAGTTTCCATGACCTTCATCTCTCTGCTGACATTATAACCTCAGCAGGATCATGTAACAGCCACATGGACTACAGATGAATGGTGTCGGTATCTTAGTGGGGGGAAATAACTGTTTGTAACAGGAGTTGGTGACAAATGGCACAGCCTGCCTTATGGTTATATGACATATAGCTGTAGATTTGTCATTAGCCACCCAGGGAATCATGAGGGCCGAGTGAACTGGCTGTCGGATCCATTGGACATTTTCTTGGAATGGCTTGATGAGTTTTGGGGAGCGATCAATACGCCCACTCCCTGCCATCCATCTGTAATGCCTCCCTCGCTTCATCCCTCACGTCCAGAGATCTACATGTTTCCCACTAACCATGCCGCATATCCAGACGAGGGCTCTCCATTCTAATAGATTCTAACTTCCCCTCCAATAAACCAACAGAGGAGGGGGGGTACATAGAGAGAGTTTTCTTCATTAGGCAGCTGGGGAATCTTAATCAAAAAGCTATTTGCCCTCCGCAATTGATTTGTGTCTCGGCGTTCAGATATTAGAGTGAAAATTCCCTTTGAACTGGGTATCCTCCTTTGCGTTACAGGTGATTAGAGGAAATGGAGAGTCTAAATCCATAATCACAGAAATAGCATGTCACTCAGAGAAGTTTCATCTCATATACACCAAAAAATTACCTTAAGAATATCTACAAATGGGGGCGGCGTTTAGATCAGTTGGTAGAGCAGCCGCCCCATGTGCGAAGGCTCAGTCCTTGCTGCGGAAGCCCAGGGTTTGATATATTGTTTTCTTTTCCACATGAACCTCGGATGTAAAGTCAGATTTCACTCTGCTCTACTGCAACTTGTCTGTTCATTATATTTGTTTCTCACCCACTTCCAAGGTTCTGTTCTGTTCTACCAGTTTTTTGCTATGACGCCAACATGTTATCATGTCATTGTTTGTTGGCTATATTATATAAGTACGTGGCTTTAGAAACAGTTACAGTCAATCAGAACTTCTATGCAAAGATGCCGTAAAAGCAATAATGTTGTCTGGGTGAGGCAACGAGAAATTCAACCAGCCATGTTTGGCTTCACGGTTATACCTGTACCTGTACTACACCACAATAGACCACCTATTACATCATTTTTATATATGTTGTATTTACAATATACATATACTGTGTGTTGTATATGCATGTTATGCATCTTTGGTAAAATGCCAGTGGTGGAATGTAACAAAGTAGCCGAATTCAAGTATTGTAATATGCCACTTCGTACTTCTACTCCAATGAAAACGTTGAGGCCTCCCTAAAAGTGTCTTGACTTGTTAGCAGTTCAATAGACAGAAAATGAGTGACATTCAGGTTTCTGAAGTGACTCACTTCTGGAGCCAACCTCGAGTGGACGACAAGAGGAACTGCAGTTTTTGGCACTTCCACATTGACTTCACAGCTATAGAGGTCGCCACTTGGTTGGGAACCATTGAATTTGTAGTAAAGTTAAATGTAGTACAGTAAAATGTTGCTTAAGTTTTAATATTAATAATGTTTTTGTTGCAGTATTGGTAGTTGGAGTCAGTCATTCCAGGAAACATTAAAACCCAAGCACTCTGTAAATGTCATCACTTGAAGAAGTCCAATATTCTCTAGAAATACTAAAATAATGATAAATAATTAAATTAAATTAAAAATTAATTTTTGCTCCACTAGCAGCAGAACTACAAGACGTAATTTCACTCATATAATAGAACATGTTCTAACTGACAGCTAGCAATGTGATTACTGAGTGTCCACTTAAACATGTCTGTAATCTAACAGGCAGTTTTAGTTTCTGAGCACATTCACTGTCAGCACGTTAAATATAACATTGCAAAAAATCTAAATATATTCAATAATGCACAGTCAGATTTAATCTAAAAACAATTTTCAAAAAGACATGTTTATTAATGGAAAATATCTTTTCAATATAAAGCAGTGAGCTCATGCAGTGCGACTGTCTGCCGCTCTTGAAATGTAAATCAAGTCAATGGCTATGTTTGATTGATCTATCATTTAAGACAGTAGAGAGGGAGGTTAAATTAGGTATTGAACCAGCCTCAGGCTAATATCATCCATCGTTTAACTGCACTCTGACAAGCCAGACACAAGATGATATAAATGACTATATCATTTGTTTGGAGCTGATCCCTCAACAGCAACGGGCTGTTGATATACAGTTAAGCTGTATTACACCAAAATGAGCTGGACTTGAATCTATAATCGCTGTATGGTTATGTAACGACATGATGTTAATATGAAACAGATGTAAGCTCCGCACACTCTGTGAACTTAGAGGAAAGAGTTAAGGCTTCATGCTTCATTTAGCTTTGTTAAAGATCACTCAGCTGTGATTATTAAGATGACACTTTCGTGCATGTACCAGAATTTGAGTCTAAATAATAGTAATATATTCATTCATGAATAAATGAACGAATGAATGAATAATCTAATGAGCTCATTTGATTTAAACTGCCCTCCAACAAAATTCTTAGTAAGCTGGTGACTGCTTCACACGGGGTATCAGTGTCTCACGAACGTTTGTCAGGCAGACGAGGTGCACGGGATGGCATACTGACACCGTCAGCTCCAGGTACTCCTAAATGTTATTTGTTCAATATATTTAAAGTCCGTGTTAAGTAAGAATAAATCTGAGTTTGTCAAACCAAAGAAGAAAGTGTCATTAACCACCCAGCCAAATTTGAATAATTAAAAATATCGCCATGTTTATGAAATCACCAGTCAAAATCGTGTAAATATGAATTCTCAGCTCCAGGACTGTGGGGGTGTGTCCTCTGGAGGTGCTGAAGCCACGCCCACTCATGGGAGCAGTCAAGCAGCCATTTTGAAGCGACTGAAACGTGTCAGATGAGTTCAGAAAATGACATGACTAACTTTGAAACACTCTGAGCAAGATGAATTCATCTCTGTCTCTCTGTTAGGGGTGCAGGGGTATGCTCAGGGTGGCCTCAACGTGTCATCGAGCCACCCTTTAAGCACCGCCCACAAAATCCTGGACTGAAAACTGGTGAAAAACTGTTTGAACCTCTAACTCCACATTTCAGTAATATATCATTCAAAGTCTTTTCACGTGTTTTCAGCAACTATTTTACAACATATTTAATGTGTTTTGAAAGAAATCTCAGGATTGCCTTCACACGGACTTATCAAGGAGATGGTTGCATAAAAATAAGGTGTGTGACCTTGAAATTTCACTGTGGCATTATGGTTCTCTTTTTAAGCAATGTCATGGTCACGTTAGCTAACCTGTATCCCTCATGCTCATGCTCTGAGTAATTTAAACAGTCTCCGATAGCAATGGCACGTAAATACAAACATTTCCAAGATGATAAAAAGGTTGACTTGTGTTTCAGAACAGCAGCGCACAGATGCATGCACAAATGTAGTGATTTCTGAAAGAACAGATATTTACTGTTATTTCATTTATTTATTTGGCATTTAAAAAAAGATTCCTTTGGCCTGTTGGAGGTTCTCACCTCCACTGTCATAGAGGAAACACTGGATATACGCGTTGGATCCATACTCAGACACGTGATATGTGATGTTGATTATACCCTGGCAGCAGTGCACACTGAGGAGTAATCACTGAGCCTCCCACATGGAAAAGTAGTTTTATTCACAGCGGGCAAATGCAGAATCAATACACAACTCCATGATCAATATGTGGTCATGACACAGTCACATTAACCAAAATCTCGAAACCAGTGCTTTTCAAAAAGATGTCCAGTGATCTGACATAGAGCATGTGGTTTGACTGCTCCCATATTTCCAGATATGTCACCATAATAACTAGTTTTTGTTGTTTTATTGATCAGTACTAACATTCTAATTACTGCCATTTATGACTTCAGAAGGGTTTGTCAGACACGTTGAACAAACTACAGAGGCTGAAAGTGAACACACTCTACATGTATCACCTTTTGCACTATAAAACACACGCGCTTGCACAATTACAGTAAGTCAAAGGTCAGAGTTGAACGGAGTAAAGGAAGAAGTAGTTGTGCAGCATCTAATGATGACAGACAGGTTCATAACTGTGATCGCTTCATTTATCTGAATAATAATAATCTGTTTACATAATTAGGTTTAAATGTGGACAGAAGTCGCAAACCTGTCTACATCTCAGCAACACAGACACCGAGTAAGATGTGACTATAATTTAGAGCAATAATCACCCAGAACGTTTTTGCTGACAGCTTGTTAACAACTGATTCAGACAGATGATATGTTTATTGCTGTTCTGTCTGGAGTCAAAGGCAGACAGACTGCCTCTCAAACACCTCTTACCTCTTACAAACTTTATCCATTGAGGGTTTAAAATAAATTCTCATTCTTACCTCAGACATTAAAGTGAAGGACGTTTAAGAGCAAGCAGCCAACAGTTTAACAACCAAGAGACTGGTTTAGTTCTGCGGACTGATACGTACTGTGTGCTGCTCACTGTAAGTCATCATTTTGAAGTGAAACTTTCACCTTGTAGAAAAAAGTTTGACAAAAAGCTCAAGGGCCAGATCTCAAAACTATGTGGCCACCTTAAAGGTTACATGAAAAAATGTAAAGATGGCACTATAAAAACAGAAATGACTAAGTTTAACAGGTCAGATTATGTTGAAATGAAGTGTAATAATTTATCAGAAGCCTACAGATGAATAATGATTTATTTCCTTTCATCTTCTTTTCTCTGTCAGTCAAATACAGTTTCAATCCCACAGGATTATTTCACAAAATGAGATCTGCAGCGAGGATATAACAACAAACATGGCCGCCCACAAGAAAAACACAAACTCATTTTCATTCTTCAACTTTCTTTTGCTCGCATGATGAGACGTTATGACATGATAAGGAACAATGAATGAGTCACAGATAGTGTCCAACTACGGAACACGTCGCTTGCAGTTGTTTCTCTTGTTTTTTTGACGTTGTTATCTGGAGATCACAAAAGGCAGATTTCTGGGGATGACAAGATCATTCATCAGGAGGAAATAACTTTGGTTTGTTACTGAAGTGCAGTCGCCTGTGAAGTTGCAGATGGGTGAAGACGACTGCTATGAACGTTAACTCCGCCTGTGTTAGAACTTGATTGAAATACAGTGTGATGCATTGATCTATGACAGGATCTGATATTTTTTTTAGCTTAACTCAATCGCTGCAGTTGTCAAGACACCGTCTATTAATGCCGCCAGGGTACTCCTGATCTCTGATAAACATTAGAAATAATAACAGGTCACAACCTTTTCTTTTCTTGTGATAATGGGTTGATTATTATCTCAAGATATCAATGCTTGTTTTCTCAAGATAACAAATTAATTAACTCGGGATCTTGAGATAACTGCATGAAAAAAATAACAGACACAGCTGTTCTCAGCTTCCATCACCAACACCTCCACATCTGTTACAACTTTGAATCTAAGCATAGCAACATTACGTGTAAAACACTAATGGTCACCATTTAACTTGGTTAAATACAAATTCATTTAGAAATATGCGTCATGTAAATAGCTGACCCAGGACCCCGCTGCAACACTGGTCCCACCTTGGGTCCCTTATCTTTGACTTGATAGGCGCACATTCCCAAACAAATTAGCAAATGAGAAAGAACACAACAACAGGACACATTAAAAATGAATTAATAAAAGGATCATAAAAATAACATCAGATAATAATTACAGCTTTAAAATCTCCAGGGTGAATGTAAGACTCTAGTTTGTGGGCTGTTAAGGTGGCTAGTACCTGAAACCAGTTCTGCCACATTAGTGTGTACATGAGGGATATTTAGTCTTAATGTGTTGTGTACTGTAGTTAGTAGATGAGTTTTATAGATGTAAAACATGAGATGACTGTAAAGAAGTCCATCCAACCGTGTGACACAGGAAGCGATGATACAAAATTTGTCATGTGAGGAGTTGTGTTTAGGAATATCTATTTCCTCTATACCTGTAGTTACACAAAAGTAGCAGTTACATAGGAAACTATTAGGAAATGGTAGAATCTAACCCTACAACATATGGATTGTAGAACTTCATACTGTTCAGTGTCCTAGGCTAGTCATCGACCTCATATTGTGTTTGACCTAAGAGCATATCTAGCCCTTGCTGTGAGCCCATCAGCAACCACGAACACAGTTCAAGACACCAACACTTCCTGCTGAGGGTCACATTGCGCGTGGGTTTCTCAGATCCAGTATCCACAATTTTCCAACTCAGATGAAGTCTTAGTGAAACTGTCTGACATCATGCCACAGGCAGCCGGTGGTAGTTGGTGGTGTGGCAGCTGGTCTTGGTAATCTGCTCCTCCTTGTTACCATCATCAACCCCCCGCCCCCACAATCTGCCCGCTCCCCCTCAGTGACTGACAGGATTCAGCTGCGGGGCCAATTAGCAGCGCACGATTACCCCAGGACAAATGTGACCCTGAAATTGATTTAACACTTTGCCAGTCGTGAAGATGACAATGAGAGGAAATTGACCTGAATTGTGGCACTTGATGATGAGATGGATTCCTGTTGGGAGCCACGGGACCTCTATCCACATCACAGAGGAGATAATGACGGCCCATATTAGAGGCGCACAAAGCTGTGAACAAATGAGCTGTGCTCTCTGTTGACATATGTTCATCAAGCTAAGAGAAATTCTCTTACATGTTGGCTGAGTGATCCACTGCTCAAACTTTACAGGTCACTGATGTGCCCTTTTTTCGTCACTGCAAGAGATTATAACAATGTTGCAGTGAATGATGTTATAGTAACATCTCAGCGTCATGTTCCAGCCTTTCCAAAGAACATTTAAAGAAATATAATTGGAGAGTTTTCCTGCTCCTAACTTTTTGTATTGTTTTGGGGACATTTTTTTTTGTATGAGTGACTTGGAGCAAAGGTCTCCAGCCAGACGTGACCATGATGTTGCTGTTCATGGTCATAACCTTAACCCCTAGGCCACCCGGGCACCCATGATGCTCTTAAATCTTTCCCCAAAGCAGCACTTAGGAACAGGTACAGGTGCCATTAAGAGTCTGTGGCGCTGACTAGAATGCTGAATGCACTTTCAAGCATTGGCTCCTCAACCCTCAGGCTGCAGCTAGTACTGAGCCACAGAACATTTGCTACTGCAATACCAGGAAACAATGTGATTAAAAATAAGTAATATAATAAACTAATTATTACTTATATTACTTAAAGCACTGGTTCTCAAACTATGGTCTGTGTTCCACTGGTGGAAGAATCTCAAAATACTTTTTAATGAAATAAATTAATTTAAAAACATTTTATACTCAAGATGCTGCAGAATTGTGAATGAAAATGGACTGTGAGATTCCTGGAATGTAATGTGAACTAAGTTTTGTATTTCCTGTAACATTTTGTCTCCGGCTCAGAGTGTTGCGTAGCCACGTTCATGCATGTAGCATTTAGCACAAATGCATCCATGATTAGTTCTAAGCTAAAACGTGATGGGGAGATCGTAAGCAGATGAATGGTTCAAAAACGTTGCTAACTCTGTTTCCTGAACCGGTTCTCTTTAGGATTCAACAACAAATAATCTTATTGGTAATAAACCTGCCTCTTGTGTCTGTAGCTGAACAGGGTCAGCCTACGTTACTGTATTTTAACGTTGGCCGTAATGGAGGTACTAGTGATGGGAATTTCAGTTCTTTTTAGTGAGCCAAGAAGAGCTGGCTCTTTCGACTCCCTAATGGCTCTTCATGTTACCACGTATACCTTTTAGAATTCATCCAAATGTAGCGCTGATTTGAATTATGATTCATATGTGTGCACGTATATCACGTAAATTATTCAATACATCCTTTGTACTGAAGTATTGAAAAGTAAAAATTACCTTTTCTACTATCAATAAATTGCTGTAGCCTCCTGTTGGTTCAACGCATCCATCTATGATCCCTGTTATGCCGGAACCCCACCCCTCCCTACTTGGTGGTATGATCCTTGTCTGTCCTCACGTGATTCTGAGGTGCTACAAACTGATCAATCATACAGAAGATGAATTGTAAGAAATGACACAACTGGAATAATGTGCACCGTGATGCCAGTGATAAAGGATGGAAATGTAAAATAACCTGCTTCATGAAGACAGTGAAAAACCTTTCATTCCAGAAACAGAGCAGGAGCTCCTGGTATATGCAGCATGTTTATGATTTTCAATACTCAGAAACAATAGTATTGACAGATTAAAGATGTGCTCTGTGCTGTCACGGTCTATTTTCACGTGAATCAGTTCTCCATTATATCCGTTTTTGTTGCAAGCCAATTTTAGCAAGCTGAGGATTCTACCTGGAACTACTTGAATTTGCATGCCTTTTAGTGACAGCTCTCATTTCACTTATCTGCTGCAGCGGCACGCAGAGGCGAGGGGCCGGCGCACTTGTCAGGCAACTCTTAGCGGAGCAGTAATCACGCGTGGTGTGTCACGGCACATTTGCAAATCTTCCATTAGCTCATGAACGTAATGAAAATGAATAAAAGCAAATGAGACGATGAGTCAAAACAATTCCAGGGGGCAATGTGAAATGCAAATGAAGACAAACTTAGCTCTGACTTAAGCCGCCGCTGCCTTTGAACAGATGCTGATAGACATGACATGACTTCATCAAACGTATTGAACCAGAATGCGTCCTCGCTCACAGCGCTGGAGGTGTTGAAGATGAGTTCTAACCTTTACCGTCTCCTCTCCACTGGAAGCTTTCACCTTTGGAAGTTTACAACCAAACTTGTGCCATGTAAACAAACTTGTGCAAAGTGAAACACATTAGTAATCTAATTACTATTGATCTCATGCCTGTCTGCCTTCTCAGAGTAAATTCATTTGGCCAGCGCTCCGTGCTCCGCCAGCTGTGGTCTAAAATCCTTTCAGCGCAGCGATTTACACAAAAGCCAGCGGCTAGTTGAGCTTGGAATACAGCCTCGCAGCTATACTCTGCGCCTTCATATGTGCTATCCAATTACGTATTGCTCAGCTGAAGTACTTTTTTAATTATGATTCATTAGGCCAGCCTAGATTCTCCTCATCTGAATGTTTTTGAGCCTTTGCTTCGTCTGAGGCTACTGCAGCATTGTTCTACATGCGTAAAGCCTCTTGAAATTCACTTCTCTCCACAGTGAAGCCTGTCTAATTCAATCCCACTTCATACAGAAACACTCCACACAGCTTAAGCACTGAGTGGAATGCTATCTCCTGCATACACACCAACAGCACGTCACGGCTCTTTTTTTTTTTTTTTTTTCTACCTGCGACGCAAGACAACTTTGTTCTTTTTGGCTGTGAGAGAGTGCTGTGTTTTTGTTTTTACGGAAACATGGCTCAACAACAGCATACCGGACTCCGCCATCCAGCTCGACCGGCTAACATGCTACCGAGCAGACAGAGCCCTCATTGAAGGAGGTAAGACCCGCGGCGGCGGGGTCTGTGTGTACATCAGGGATGCTTGGTGTCAGGACGCTGTGGTGGTTTGCAGACACTGTTCACCCCTTGTGGAGTTTATGATCATCAAGTGCCGGCCTTTCTATCTACCGAGGGAGTTTTCTGCCATCCTGCTGGTCGCAGTCTACATCCTTCCCAGCTAGAACAACAATGATAGAGACAAGGCAGAGTGAACTGTACAGTGCCATCAGTGACCAGCAGACAGCCCATCCAGAGGGACTTCTCACCGTGGCTGGAGATTTCAACCATGCAAATCTCAAAACAGTGTTTCCTCATGTGTACCAACACATTGACTTTGCAACACGGGGAAACAACACACTGGACCAGGTCTACACAACACTGAGAGGAGCACACACGGCCTCACCCCTGCCCCATCTCTGTGCTTCAGACCACATCACTGTGATGCTAATCCCAGCATACAGGCCAAAGGTCAAAGTCACCAGACCGGTCCAGAAGCAGGTACGGGTGTGGCCAGAGGGTGCCTCCTCAGCACTCCAGGACTGCTTTAACACCACAGACTGGGACATGTTTAAGCAGGCAGCCACATACAACCACCAGATCAACACCCAGGAGTATTCAGACTGGCAACAGACTTGCAAAGAGGCACTACAGCAGCAGGATAACCCACCACTTCACCGACAGCAGAGACACAAGGAGCCTGTGGCAGGGGATACAGACCATCACAGACTATAAACCTCGACCACAGACCTGTGACAACGACATCACTCTTTTCTCACAACTTCTTTGGACGGTTTGAAGCTGACAACAACACCCCTGCACAGAAGACAACACCCCCTCCAGATGACCAGGTGCTGTCCTGTCTCCAGCCAGCGTGAGGAGATCCCTCTCCAGGATCAATGCTCACAAAGCTGCAGGACCTGACAACATTCCTGGTCGTGTGCTAAAGGACTGTGCAGAGGAGCTCACAGATGTCCTCACAGACATCTTCAACACCTCCCTGAGCCAAGCTGTTGTCCCCACGTGCTTCAAGTACACCATCATCATCCCGGTTCCAAAGAAGACCTCTCCATCCTGCTTCAACGACTACCGCCCCATGGCACTGACCCCCATCATCATGAAGTGCTTCGAGCGGTTAGTCATGCAGCACATAAAATCCATCCCCCTTCCCTCCCTGGACCCCTACCAGTTTGCATATCGGGCCAACCGGTCCACAGATGATGCAATCTCCACCGCCCTCCACACCAACACCGCATCACTGGCCAGGAAAGCTCAGCAGCGCCTCTACTTCCTCCGCAGAGAAGAGCCAGGGCACCAGTCCCCATCATGCACACCTTCTATCGTGGAACCACCGAGAGCATCCTGACCAGCTGCATCACTGTGTGGTACGGTGGCTGTACTGCATCCTGCAGGAAGACCCTGCAGCGCATAGTGAGAGCAGCTGAGAGGATCATCAGTGCCCCCCTCCCCTCCCTCCAGGACATTTATAGCACACGTCTGGCCCGCAAAGCACTCAGCATTGTGGGCAACCCCACCCACCCCAACCACCAACTCTTCAGCCTCCTGCCTTCCTGGAGGAGAATGAGGATCCTCCGGGCGCAAACCAGCAGACTGAGGGACAGCTTCATGCACCAGGCCATCAGGATGCTGAACCCCCTCCCAGCACTGCCCCCCTTCCTTCTCTGCCTGCTGCCCCCACAAACTCTGGACACTGCTGAACCCCCCTTGCAATACTTGCAAACTGAATTTGCACTGTGTACAGCCAACTGTTTCATTTTTGATAGACCTCACTGTTTATACTGTAAATTCTGTCCATACTGCCATATTGCCATACTTATATTTATACTGATAATTCTGTTTATACTGTGCCATATTGCCACACGGATGTCTTTTAGCTTGTATATATTTTTATATTTATATATTTTTATTTTATATTTCATGTTTATGCTGTTTGCACCGGGATAAGAGGGAAACACAATTTCAATTCTCTGTCCTGTACATATAGCAGCATTGATAATAAAGTTGACTTGACTTGACTTGACTCTTTATTACGGATGGGGTGACGGCACGCCGTGACGTTCTGTGAGGTTAAGAGTGGCATCGGCGTGACAGGCGATAAACAATCTGCAGAGCAGATACAAATGATCACGGTCGTTAAACAGCGAGTCGGGGAAAAGGAAGGTGCCTGTGTGTTTGAGCGTGAACGAGAAAGAGAAGACACTGACTAAGAGCACACATGGAAGCGTGTGTGTGTGTGTGTGTGTCAGTAACAGAATATTAAAAACACAGAACGAAAGAAACAAGATAAAAGTTTAGCTTTGATCACTGTATGTATCATACTTTCATGAAGGTGTGTGTTTACATGTCAACATGATCCACAGTATTCTCTTAAAGATGCTACTGCTCTGTGCAACACTGTTAATTCATATTAAAATATCATTTTTGGAATTCAGTGCTCAGAAAACCAAATAATTGTAATTGTATTAATATATTTCAGTCCGCCTCCATTGATCCGATCTTGATTGTTTCAGGGAACAGATTTGAGCCTCCTGTTTGTACCAGCTATGAACATAATACAGTACATCCAGTATGTGAAATGCCTTTGGATGCCCTTCAACAAAAAAAGATGAAAGGGGAGCATCCATCTGCAGCGCGACACTTCTCAGGCATCCACATCTTTACTCTAGACCTCTCTCCTCTGGCGTCTGCCCTCAGGGCCGGATCGTATTACAGTACACACAGTGAGACTCGCTGGCTTGAAGCTTGGCAGCCAATGAAAATCAACAAATGACAAACTGTGACCAAGTTCATCATGTGTCAGAGTAAGACAGTTTGGGTGTGATAGCTACATTTCAGAAGATATGTTTGGAATGAATGGATTTGTTGTTGTATTAAGGGTGCTGGTCATTTTTCCACCAACACCTGAGCAACTTCATCCACTGAAGAAGGCCATGTGAGCAGAGCAACGCACTGCGACGCCTAAAAATAAAATCATGCTATTGTTTGTTTAGCAGAAATATATTCATCATAGACAGATTATTGGACAGATCATTGGGTGCAATGACTCCACACCCGTCTCAAATATTAAATATCAGCTACTGTTCATCCATTTTGTTAACTAAGAATAATACATATTTCAGTTGTATTTGCCCCAAACAGAACTGATGCATTGAAGTGCACTGAGTGTTTTGCATTTCTGAGACCGTGACACATCTTTTCATGCAGGTTCATCTCCGTGTCATCTGTGGCCATCACTTCACAGTGAAGTGGAAACAGATCTCAGAATGTCACAATGCGTTATGTTGAATGATCATTGATGAAAATTGCTCTGATTCCTCGCTCATACAGTACAGCTCGTGCTCAGCTTCTTCAGCAGCACATGCATTTTCTATACTTTGTATCGTAAGCGTGAATGTTTCAGTCCTCTGTGTAATCTCTGTTCTTTGGGGGTTTAATAAGAATACTGTGATGTTTCTGGATTCTGAAAGAGAGCTGCGGGCTGAGCGAGGACGCCGTCCTTCAGCTGAAACCGCACAAGGACTCGTGCGGAAAAAAAACCTTCATTTCTTAATTTGTTCATTGAAGCGACGAGCTGCAGGTCTCTGTGTTTAATGACAAGTGTGAGTCTAATGCTGAAACCATGTAGGGTTAATTGATGTGGTGGAAGGAACCCTCTCTAACAGCTCTGTCACATTGGGCAGAAAGAATCTTCATAAATAATTTAGGAATTATCTTAAATGGCATCGCACGGCGATCTGTTTAATTGAAGCGATTAGGCCTCACCTCAAGTAATCTGAGCGTGAGCAGCAGGAGGCGGAAAGTGTGAGGAAAACCTCGACTCTCACACTCTTATGTTTCTGTGCACATTTCACTTTTTCTGTTTTTGTGGACAGATGATTAATGAGACAGTTATTACTGACTTGGTTCATTGTCGTGTTTGTATAATTTGATTGTAAATCAGTCGACAGAGAACACAACCAAATATTTCGTCCTGTTTTCTGAATTTGGATGAATTTTCTCACTTTGTGTTTTTTCTAAATGCTGAACATTTTGTCAAATTGGTCAAGAGGTTTTTCATTTGCTTTTGTTTTGTTTATGTTTTTTTTCAGTTTTCTTATTGCATTGAGCTTTCAGGGATTTGTGATTGTTGATTATTAACAATGACCCAGAATCCACCAGTACATGTGCTAAAAACAGGTAGTCCTTGAAATGAAACAAAACCTTCTGTGACAATTCATTACAACACCTGCCACATTCACTCATGCACCCATACATTTACACACTGATAGCAGAGGCTGCCAGCTGCTCATCAGGAGCGATACAGTGCTTCCTCAATTTGGGGTCTTGCTCGAGGACACGTCGACTGGACTGGGGGAGCCTGAGCCACATATATAGGGGTCCAAAGGTTTGCTACCAAATTGAAAATCTCTCCAACATTTTCACAGAAATATGGAAATATTCAGAAAGTTTAAAGATTCAGAATTAAGTAAAAGCAATGTGGGACTTCTCATGAGGGGAAACAAGGCCAAACACTTAGGGTGGATTAAGAAATAGCAGCATTTCACAGTGGACAACTGGAAAGAAGTTACTGGCAGTACCAGAAGGGTAAATGTAAGGAGAGTATCAAACCCACAGTCAAACATGGTGGAGGGAATATTCAAGTCTTTACCTGAATTGACTCCACCCTGACCAAGAAGAGGTAGTCCTCTATTCTTCAGAAACCTGCTACACCCTCTGGTTTTTCATCTTTGTGGAGATGGAGATGGAAGCTTTGCAAGAACTACCTGAAGACCAAAGAAGACCATGAAGTCCTTACAGTCATGGTCTTTTTCCAAAGGTCTCTACCTCAGTCAGCCACTGTGGTAGTCAAACTATGATGGTATTAAATATTATTAATTGTATAACTTGTGGGACGTGGGTGTGTATGTGCCAGTGTGTGTGTTCATCAGCCTGGTTTGATTTTACACTGATTATTTTCTTTGACTCGGGTTGTGACAGTTTGTTTTTCCCGTCTTATTTGTGTTCTGGTTAATAAGCTGATGTAGCTGTCTGTAGAATCTCTCAGAATAGATTCATAATAGCCACGAGAAAATGTTTACAGCTGTGTTGTCACCTAAAAATACAATGATATTCTGCCGACAGCTGAAAAGTTACTGACATCAGCAGCTCTAAATCTCCCATGAGCGCACACAGTCAGTGTGAAGTGACAAATCCTCAGCTAGCATTGGTGATGATATTCTCTACACACTGCAAAATACTCCAAATATTGGCTGAAAGAGACACTGCCTCGAGCAAAACCAGCAAAAATCATAGCGAGAAGTTTCCAGACATGGAGGAACAAAACTTCCTGATCTAGAGCAGACGGTGACATAAAAAGTAGCAATATCCAAAAAGCTGCAAAAAGCGACTCAAGTGGGACTTAACATGAGCCCAGTTGGCATTGCAGTGTGGCTTTCTGACAACGTTGAGCAGATCTCCAAAGCCACAGGTTCAACCCACCTGCCCCCTGAGTGTCTGCATGCTCTGCCAACTTCAAACTGACTGGCAAGTCTCTGTGCTGAAGAAAAAAAAAAAAGCCAGTGTAACAATGTACCAAATGTAGATTTTAAACTTTAATCTACCTTTCAATTAAACATAAGTAGCAGCAGTGAGGGGAATTTAGTATGAATGCATCATCTGACCAGAAAAGGGCCAAGAAAAGTGTCATGGTTTCTGGGGTAAAGATTAAGTCTGTCTGAGGATGCACATTAAAATTGTATTTGTGTGCAGATTTCGAGCAGCATTCTGCTGTTCTGCGTCTCTGCACCTACTGCCTCACAAAGACGTCTGTAGAATAACCTGCCTTCTCCAGTAAATGAAGCTGTTTATTTATAAGGCTCGAAGTATGTAGGTTAGGCCAGCCGTGTTGCGCAAGCAGCTTTCTTTGCCAAAAACACATCAGGGTTGTCCATTTTTTATGTTGCTGCTGCCAAAAAATTTGCCCCAATTGAGTGAATCCAGCTTAAATGAAGGTGAACTGAATGTAAATGAAGGATAATCCTCAGAAATCACAGGGAAAAGAAGTGTAAATATGTGTCAAATATGAAGAGAGGTCTGCCAAAAACACCAAATCTGACAAACAACCAGCAGTTAAGTCACAACCAAACCCATATGTAGCTTAGACGGGTTTGTAACAAACACAGCATAGCTGCTGTATCTTTAGCCACACTAGCAGAGTATGGAAGAATTATCCTGTCTTCATTCAAGAGCGTAGATTTTCATGCTCCGTAGGGGCGGGTATATGTTCTGTTCACATCCCGGCCGTCGCACTCTTGCTGCATGTCATATTATGATTTTAACCCTCTGAGGACGGATTAGGCGGATCCGCCCAAAATGTTTAACGTTTTACATATCTGTGAATATCTCCGAAACGGTTTATGATACAGAGATGCTTTGATGATGTTTTTGCACTGTTTTCCTGAGATTCCGCTGAAGACGGAGACGTGCGGTTTGTGTCTGTCCGACACTTCCTTGTTGTTTTATGCCACCGCGTAGACTAGTTTTGTCTTTCAACCAATCAGTGGCTGGTATCTATGACGTATTCTAGCCAATCAAAGGACTCTGTGGTCTTGTGGGGAGGGACAACAGAGAAACAGCAGGCGGTGTAGAGCAGAGTGACAGAATAACTTCATAAATACTGTTTTTATTGAATGACAGGTTCCCCTCAACTTTCTGGAGGGTCTTTGCTTTGATAAGTGGCGTGCCTGAGGAAAATGAGGCGATACCTTTTAATCACGTAGCCTAGCCTATTCACCCATCATCTCTTGTTAAACGTTTCAATAAGAGAATCAGCTGGTTACACGGATTCTATTACTGTATCACTCATCAATTAATTTAAATTTAAAATCATAATATGACATGCAGCAAGAGTGGGATGTGAACCGACGTCCCATGGTTCAAAATGCAATAGATAGCAGCATACTTAACCATTCAACTGTCATAACACTGTTATGCTGCTAAGAGTATTTATAGTCTATAAAATATATCCCGCTAATATAGAATTAGAAAAAAATCTAAACTACAATAACTCTTTTTAGGATTACTTAAGATTAATTATACATAAATTGTCAGGGACCAGACTAGGACACAGGACTCAGGCGCAGGGATGGTGTGAAAAACAGCAGGCTTTATTAAGTGGCAGCAAGGTTCCCCTCTTACAAAGTGATTAAACAAAGGGCTATGAAACCTCCTAATGCTATGACAAAACTACGGCTCTAAGGAGAGCAAATAAACCGGCTATGAAAGGTATCAAAATAATAATCGCTCCAGTCGGAGGAAGTACTACTCAAACTATCTATGACTAAGAAAACTCTGACTCAAACAAAAGACGCTCCAGCCAGAGGATAACCTAATCTAATAAAGAAAATGCTAAACTAAAAATCACTCCTGAAACTGGAGGCACACTAATCTGAGGAGGAGAAACAAAAGGCTGAACTGAAAATCTAGAACTAGAAAAACTCTAAACTGAACTATGAAAAATACAAAGCAAAATCACTCATAAGAGGGACAACGCTAAGGCGAAAACAGGCTTGAAGAATAATTACTATGGCTGTGGACTTTGGACAAGAGCTGTAGTGGACGCACGAAACGAAACACACTGGCAACAAGACAGAGGGAGACGCAGACTATATGAACACATGGAGGTAATGGGGAACAGGTGGACACAGTCGGGAATCAGGGAAGACAGTGAGGCACATGAGGAAGGGCAAGTGACCTGAAACGAGAGGAGAGTTACCTTTCAAAATAAAACAGGAAATGGCAAGACATGGAGACAGAACAAAAAACCCAGCTTGACTTCACCACGGTGTGACATAAATAAGCTGGCGTCTTAAATAGGTTACATTTCAAATATCTGGCTAGTATGGTAAATTGGTGTATATTGGTGTAACTTCATGCGAACCAGAGTTCTGCCAAACCCGTCAGGTCCTGATACAGTATTAGATTTCAGGTCAGGTTCAAGATTTTTGATGTTCCAGCTTCAGTCTCATAAAATAATATTTATTGCATCACATGTTGGATATGTAGTACATTTCTTTCTGTGCTTTCTTATGCAAGTGCATACACACAGTCCAGTGGAAAGAGACTAAAGAAAAAGAAAGTATAGGAATATACAGTCAGTGCATTAAGCTCTTGAGATAATGGTCGACGGCTTAAAGGCTGACGTAACATCTGAGCATTAAATTAGATCTATCTCGCCGTTAGGATTTCTTTACAATGACCATTACAGCCACGCGGGGCTGCTAGCGCGGTTGTAGACACTTATTCTCGCCCTTAAAAACACATTTTGTTGCACTAACTCACTTAGTGCTTATCACTAAAGCACTACAGTAATGCAGTCCATACCATTGAGTGCAGTGAGGAATGTACAGATCTGTACATTTAGAGACCAGCTAGGCAGCAGTGTAAACACATCGACAGGCCTAAGAACTCTGCAAAGCATCTTTAAAGATAAGACATTTCAAAGAGGTTAGTAATGACAGACTGGGCAAGACCTCCCTGAACACTACCCTCAAAGGTTCAGGAGAGGACATGATGAAGAGCAGGGACTTCTCGTTATTACATCCTTATTTAACAGTAGTCAGTCCACCACAACAGTATACCTCATAGTTATCAGAACCCTTTAATACAGTGATGTGCGTTCAACTTTCTCAACACTGAACCAACTGGATCGCTTAGATAAGCATTAACAGAAGACAGTTTGGAATCATCATCTTGTACAAAAACACATCCAGCATTTCTGAAGCTCTTGTTTTCGACAAATTCAGCTCATACATTCAATGACCAAACAATGGGGACACTTTGATGAAGGTTAATTTGTCAAATTAACCTCCTCCACTCTACATGGACTCATTAGTGTCTTTCAGAAGCTGTAGCGGGCTTAATTTTAAAGCCAGAGTGAAGATACTGGAATCATATGAAAGTAGAAGATCTAAGGCATCAACCAGGTCATGCTAGAATTGTATAAATTGAGTCTGCATGGGAAGCAGAGACTCCTGTGGATTCTATAGACTCAACTGTATCCATGTGTGATGATGTTAATCCCGATTTAATTGTAGCAAGACTATTTTTGGAAACTTGACCTCACTGTATAAAATGCAATAGAAAAAAAAACATAAATCCACAAACGGACAGAAGAATGACATTCCTATGAATAACAACAATAAGGGGGGTTCTGAGCAATTTACAGACAAGAAGTGATCGCCACTCAATCACTAAAAAATGTAATTCCTACAGACATCTCTAAATATCAAACGTTTTTGATAGCAAGGCATGGACTTTTCTATGGTGATTCTCAAGGTCTTGGTGTCTCAATGTGGTCAACAAATCTGTGTACACACAGTCCTAAACTGCGTCCCAGCTTTCAGATGATGTATACTACTTCTGTGTGGCATCTCCCTCTAATGAAGCTTCTGCCGGAAAAAGACAAAAAAATATGCCTATTATATGGAGGTGTGGAAGAGGTTATCTGAATTTAACCTGCTTTCAGACTTTTAAATCACCACCCACATCTCCGATTTGATTGGTGATCTGGTGCTGTGGTCTCTGATGACTCTTCCCTTGGTTGGCAGAGTTCTGCACTGTAGCTATGAGAAATATGATTGAAAGCCGGTGACAGATTTGGCAACTAACCAGACACTTAAATATTCGGACACTTCCTGACCTTTTCAGTCATCTTTCTCAAACCGATTATTCTTCACTTGTTTCCCATTCATCGAGTTATTTATCAAGGTTTTCAGTTTAATTTTCAAAATGATCAAATTTTATTGTTGTAGATTTACTTGTATTGTTGTAACAGTTGGACTGCTCATGTTTTGGGAAAAGAATCAGCAAAGTTCGTTCAAGGTGAAATGTGAAGAACACCCGGCAGCCGCAAATACACTTATCCAGATCTGTCATACTAGGACAGTCCTGATGTCCACTGGTTCTCTGGAAGTTTGGTCCACAGTGGTTTCCTCAATGATCTCTGGATGACAGCTTCATGCTCTTCAACCCGTAGAATGCTCATTGACAAAATAAAACACCAAAATGAAGTACATATATGTACTACAAATATTATTAAAAATGGCTGCATTTAAGTCAGATATAGCCTGGAATGTGCACTTTCAAATTGAGCTGACAGGATCTGACAGGAGCCACAAAGTAATATCTTCCTCACACATAATATGTATTTTTGCTCAAACAGCCAGGACAGCCAGTATGAACAGGAGGAATTATTATAGGAAATAACTCTTTCAAACAACTGCCTTTCAAGGCATTCAGTCCCTGATGTCTCACATTCAAACTCAATGTACCTACTTGCCTTGTAAATAGAGATCTGGCTTTTCACATCAGAATCTCAAGTCATATAAAAGATGAATGCTTTTAAAATAAAAGTTTCTTTTGTCCTGTCTTAAGCACTGTTGGCTGACACAGTTTTTAAAAACCCAAGGTTACCATATTGACTTTTGTGTTTTTTGTGCTTTCCATAACTAGTGGTTTTTAGAGCTTAACAAGATATGAAACGTGTCTTAAAATACTAATCCTTAATAAATAGACTCACCATGTTGTACAGGTGGTGCTTAACCTTTTGTGTTACATCAACACTAGCTCAAGACAAAACAGAACTTTTTTTTTATCCAAGTGGTTGTCAATAGATGCTAACTTCTGTACAGGAACGACACTAAGACACAGGAAAGTTGGATTGGACTTCTACTGGCGTACTGCCTCCCTTCTCTGCTGTCCCCCAGCAACTTCTCCATGAACCACAACAGAGATGTGGATCCATTGAGATTGAAGCACCCCTTGAGCATAAAGCTCAGCTAGCTTCTCGTCTGAAGCAGGCCGTACCGGAATGAAGACCTGTTTGCATTATCAGTAGTCATGTTCTGGCTCTGGCTGTCCCCCATTTGGAAGGGGACACACTGCTCCTGCCAAACTCCTTCGGCTCACTAGGATAAATGGAACAATTGTTTTGTTGTTTTTTTTTCTCCCATTTTACATGAGTTGAAGTCAAAGATCTAGACTTCTTTTAAATTTTGTTCATGAATTTGTTGACTGGTGACAAAAAAAAGGTCAGTCTGAAATGTGCAGTTTGAGCTTGAAGAAAGACCTTTATTAAGCAGTGAACTTTTCACTGTCTCACAGGGCTATAGATAGCATCCTATCAAAAAGTCATAACCCAACCTACTCTGCTTCTGACTGACTTACCCTGATATTAAAACGAAGGCAATGAGTATAAGCCAAATATATTTGTAGAGTGTATCAGTCTGTATTAGTTTGAGCTTGTCTTTAGCTCCGACCACAGACCTTGGAAAAAAGTGCATCTGTCTGGCTCCATTCCAAATGCTTTAGGCTAGTTTAAGTTTACACACTTGGCTAACTAATTTCTGTGTGGCAACCAGATATGTGAACCACTTTGACTCAAACACATTTTTTGCTTTTGGAGTTGGTCAGCTTCTATCTTTGTATCTAATATTGGTCAGTACTTCTGCAGGGCCTCATCTTATGCTTATGCCAATAACTCAGTTATGTTTTTTCTTCTCAATGTGAGGTCTCTCTCAAACAAATATTTCATCTACCAAGATTTTATCAAGTCCAACAATATTGACTTTTTCTTAGTCACTGAGACTCACTGAGGCCTGAGTTTAGCTGATAGTGTCCCTCCTAATGAAACCTGCCTCCCAGAATTCTCCTATACCTCCAACAGCCATCACTGTCTGGGGTACACTTAAATGATTGCTAGGCCTCCTCCACGGCCAGACAAGTTTTAAAACTTCTGAGGTTTTGTTCTTAATGGAAACTCTGTGTTTAATTTACAGACCTCCAAATCCAAACTCCTAAAACTCCTAAACTCTAATCCTCTGAACTTTTATCAGTCATGAAGTCCCAGCATTGTTATCGCTTCTGATTTAAACATTTATATCTGTAGTCTTTTATGAAGCTCTTTTAATCTCGTGTACAGGGATTAAAGTTCTCCATCGCCATGATGGATTTCTGTCCATTGGGGTTGATGCAATGCGAAATATACATATTTTTAAATAAGTGCTGTGTTGGGTATCCCGGCCATTCTAACGTTACCTGGGCCTCATCTCTTTCACATCTCTGTCATCTGGATACAGTTATTGGGACAAACAGTCGAGTGGAGCAAAAGGTCCAAAGGTGGTGCTGAGAAGCGGAGAGAGAAGAGGTTGAAGTCCCTGAGGCTGACAGAGCCAAATGTTCTAAAGTAACAAATTATTCATTTGGCACCGTTACCAGTCAGTCATCTCAGCCTTGTGAGCCTGAAGGTGACAGAGAAGGGAGACAGCAGCCCAGTGACGCCAGCAATGCCAGTTCAACCGTCAGTCAAGGTTTTGCAGCTGTTTAGCTATAGGTGCCTTTTGACTAACCATTGTAGAATGCTTTTCACACACACAGATTTAATGAAGTAACAAAACCTTCACCGTGTTATGGGTAGCCGATGCATCATAATGTACTCGGCTGCAGTGTTGCAGACTTGGCAACTTTCTTGCTAGGTTTAACTTTTCAGACCCTCTTAATGGTTTTATTTCTAAAAAGCAACTAGTGTCAAACGTAGCCCATTGAAAGCTGAGAAATATATTCAAATATTATACTCTGCATGCTGCACAGCGCTTCTGCCAACAGTGCCATGCTCATAAGCAGCAGTAGGTGACTGAGGAGATCCTCTCTGGATCTATGCATTAAGATCTTTCTATAACTTGTAAATATTTAAATAGTTCATTTCATCTTCCTTCCTTTGTAGATTTTTTAACCTTTTTACTTCAAATGTGTGATGTCCAGTTGAGTGAGTGAGTTTGTGAATATTTGGCCAAAGATTTCTCTATCTATATGAACCCCAAAGACAGTGCGACAGGTGTGTGTGTATGTGTGTGTCTGATGGTGCTATACGAATGCAAGTTGCCTTTAGAGAACAGTAGAAGTTCTAATATTATATCTCTGTTTGTTGAGCAGGTGTTGAGGGCTCCTCTGTAATAAATTGTAGGTAGGGAATATGACATTTTTTTAGCTTTCACTTACATAACACCCACCCCATATTAAGGGTCACACTCTTGACCTCATCCTCACAGACGGTTTCCCCTCTAGCGAACCTGAACCTACCAGACTTTCCTGTCTCTGATCACATGCCTGTCATCCTTCAGTTCTTACTCCCTCCACCTGCTTCGAGCTGACTGCTTGCTTCCAATCCTGTTCTTTTAACCCAAATTCAGCTCTGCAATTCCACCGGGCCTTTTTAAGCTGCTACTCCCAGGACCTTTGATCAGCCAGAATTCTCAGCGGAGGACTGAGTTTCTTGTTTTTAATAATGCATGCAGGAATACTCCTAACTCTATTGCTCCTTTTAGAAGCAAAATTATTAGACCAAATGCACCGGCATGGACTGATGAGCGAATCAAGGATCTCAAAAGACAGCACAGGAAAGGCTCTTCACATTTCTTAAAGAGGTATTTTATTCAGTCAGTTCCAATATCCTGTCTAGAGTTAATTGCTCCCTTTCAACTGGCTCTTTCCTGACCAGCTTTAAACATGCAATAACCACCACTAAAGAAGCAGCTCTCTCCTCAGCCCCTTGTTTTAGATCATTTAATAGTAATAACAATAATATATTTTTTTAAAAATTCCATACATTTTCAAGAAGACTGTCTACCTTCAATATCTGTTGTGAATAGCTTTGAAGAATTTACGTCTCTTCTCCACTGTTTAGAAACTGCTCCACTTAACGTACTTGTACTAAATGAATTGCTGCTCGCTGCCACTTGCAGAGACTGTTCAACTCTTTGATAGTTGGCCACTCAGTTATTCAGTCATTTAGAAGAATGGGCATTATAGAGACTCAGCATTTGAATGCTTCCGCTCCCTCCACACTGATACAGGTTTTCAATATTAATTGCCTAAACCTTTTCTTCCATGGCCCCCCTAACCTAGGATCAATTTCCCCCTTACTGTTCTCAGTTTACATGCTTCCCTTGGGTCATATTATCCTCAACCATGACATTATTCTTCACAGCTATGCAAACGATATGCCGCTTTACGTTTCCAACAACTAACAAATGTTCTGTCCTACCTGTTGGATGCTGCAAAACTTTCTTAATCTAATTATGTTGCTTGCCCCAATAAATATCATCTCTGTTATCAAGTCTTGGTACAGTAGCCTCACATCAAACGTGAAGCCCTCTGCCCTCCATATTTCCAGTGAACAAAACATGATAAAGCATCCACTACGGTGCTAACCACAACCCTGACTAAGCTCCTCACGTAAGGCTCATTCTTATTGTGCGTCATCGTGTGTATCTTTGTGAAATAAATGGTTAAAAATAAGAGTTAATGGTTCCCGTGTGTTTGGTGCAGTAAGCCGGAAGGTGATCATGCAGTTGGTCGTGTGCGCATCTGTCCACAGCTAATCTGTACTGCACTGCTTACTCCGCACTCACTCCTATCACATATTTTAAGGGGCATCATTTGACAATATGCATTATGATGTAGCAAAAAGGCATTTCTGGGAGTCAGCTGAGCTGAAAACAAGGCTTGCAGGCCGTGGCCCAAAAACTGAAATTCACAGACAAGTATGGTCCCATCTCGAAGTGGAATATCTGCAGATAGATTCGAGATGAACGAATAACTGTTTCTGTTATCTTTGCCAGCCTCTCGACTGTAAGAGAGCTGGAATGTGACTCTAACCCATAACATAACATAACCAACCAATGGAGGCAACAAACACTAGCCAGTCAGAGACAGAGTAGGACGGGTCTTCATGGAATGCCAGTGGGGGAAAATAAATTAATAATAAATCTGGCCTGTACTGAGTGCACTCCTCTAGTTGTCAAATTACTAACGCCAAGGTCAAGAATGAACTTTAATGCTCCAGGATTTATTAAAGATACATCTACATGAAAGGTTGAAGAAGGCAGGAGAGGATAAGGAGAAGAAGAAAGACAAGAGAGGGGGGAAGAAGGCAAAGAAATCTTACATCGATACAAGGAAGTATAGAAGGAGATTTGAGCTCAGATATAAAGGCACATTCCACTTCATGTCATAAGTGATTCTTCATTTCTTCTTTCACATTTCCCTTATTTTGTCATCTGATAGCTGCTAACAGCCTCCCCTTCTCTAAACGGCGTCTGGCTCTTACAGAGAATGTCTGTCTGCAGTGTGGCCTTTCCACGTTAATTAGTTGAAGGTGATTTAGCAATGAGTAAAGGCTGGCAACATCTGTCAGGAGCAACACAAGCCCTCTCTCTGCCAGCCCAAAGTTCCACTTCTCTAAAAAAAAAAATCAAAGAACTAACTGCTACTGCATCTCAAGTTTGTTTGGTTGTGTGGACTTTTCTGTCTTCAACAACACTTCTCACAGAGGAAGTAAATGGGTAATGTGCACAAATGAGCAGCAGTCTGTACACACTGGCAGTCCATCAAGCTAAAAGAGGAAGGACGCTCTGCATGGAAATGATGCTCCGAACGTGGCTGCATCCAGAGCTCATCACTGAGGCAGAAATAAAGGGGAGTCTTCAGAATTGTGGAGGAGTCTATATTCTTCTCATATATGGGATGAGGTGCTGGTGCATTTTGCTTGAATTTATCCCATTCGAACTTGTCCCGCTCCCTAATTGAAACCCCTCTCCTTGGGTAGGCATTACATTAATTCTTCCAGACAGAGGCTCTTATCAAAATGCAGCAGGCCTACTTGGGTAAATAAAGGTCTGGCAGGGGGGAGGCTGCAGCGTGCTACAGCTGAGCCGTGGGCGCATATAAAAAAGATATTAGATCCATTCTAATTATGCTCTTGGAAACACGGTGGCTTGGCCTTCGCCATGTACAGTAGAGGTCAGTGAGAGAAGTACAGCAGTGATTATGAAATCGATAGCTCTCCACTGAAGGGCCAACGGATTCTAAAAGGCCAATTATCATGACAGCTGCCTCAGCAAATACATGCTGTTTCTCTGCTGCAAAAATCTGATTGGAAATAAGACTGTTACCCATGAGCAGTGCTGCTGATGTAAATAAAATGTTCTTCTGCAGATCTACCAAAAACAAGCTTTTTCACTGTGAGAGATGATATTTACAGGGCACTCAGGGCTGTCACAGTCAGAACAGGGTTCTTAGTTTGAAACAGTGACAATTTGTTCAAAGGCCCAAACCAACATGACCAATAAGAGAACTGACCAGCAGGGCCAGATTAACACACTGCAGGGCCCTGTGATAGAAATGAGCTGTGACCCCATGAAGTCCAAACATTTTCAACTCAATATGCCCCAGTTAGTTTGTAATGATCCCAGCTGACACTGGGTGAGAGGTGGGGTATACCCTGGACACATCGACAGTCACAGGCCTGTCACATAGAGACAGACCAAAATACACCCTCAAATTCATACAAAAGGGCAATTTAGATGCACTAATGAACCTGTTAACTACATGTTTCTGACTGTCCCTGAGAGAACCCACGCAGAAAGGTCTAAGCCACAAACTCTCTTTGAAAGAGGAACATTTCCCTACAAACATACTACTACCCCTAGTTGAACTTCTCTATATATGCTGTCATCCATGTCCTTCATTAAACACTCCCCTTGACTACAACTGGCCTGAAGCCACATGACCCAATTCAACTTAGATACCCCATATTTAAATGTTTGTTGTGTTTCATGTTGACCCCTAGGTCTAACAATGTTGTTCTAATCCAATTACTACTCCAAGTGTTGCTGGAGCTTTGACATCTTCAGACATTTTTTTTCCATTACCATGCATCCTGAAAGTAGGTGAAGCTGTGCAGAAACTGAAAAATTTGTTAAATCTTGTTTTTCCACCGGTCAGTGGTCAACTGGCCATCGGGCATACTGGGAGAAATCCCAGTAGGCCGCCACATCAGAGGGCCATCGAAAAATCCATAAAGATTTTACCGCTCGTAAATCTTCTAAAGAGACTGAGTGAACTGTGAAATAAACAGCTCTCTTGCTGAATACATATCACAACATCACCAATATTTCTTTGGTACTATTAAACTTGCACCAGTCCTCTGTAGCCCAGAATGTGCACTCACAGGTCAATAACGTCCAGAGGCCCTGGAACCAGCTCCTCTCTTCACTGGCCAACTTCCCCACCAAGAGACTTCACTCCAGGATCCCTTTGATGAGCACAGATTCTGTCTTATTAATGAAGGGGAAATTAGGGGATACAGGGAATTCTATCAGCCCTAATTCTTCTGACGTCTCATTAAAATCTGGTATTGAAGTGCCTTGTCCTACAGCTGCTCCTGCTCAGTCCAGAGGGGAGTGGAGGGGCATAAGCTCTCCATTCTGCTCCAGCTCCAAGAGGATATGGTTTCTGATGTGGTAAGAGGGTTGGACAGTGGATTGCTTGTAGGAGCCACCAAACGGCAACAACCCCCCAAAGAAATCTCAGCCTGTTGGGGCCTTGAGTTTAATTTGATCCTATAATGATTCCATTTGAAAAGGCTACCACACGCACACACTGGGGATTTGTAATTGGCTCCCACTTCTACCACACCACTATGTTTAACCATGTACGCCAGAACATTCTGAATGAATCCGTCCATCATACCACAGCTTTAACTTTGAGCGATTTCTATTCCCACTTTTGATCTAGCTCAAATGAAACTCATAAATGTTGATTTAATTCAGTAACCGTCACCAAGTGGAACTGAAGATTGCCAGTCATGACTGTCGTAAAAAGTGTTGTGTTAATATGTTTTTAATGACAGCAGTTTACACTCATTATAATCCATCATATCATAAGATGACTGATGAAATACTTTATATGATTAATAATCAAGTAAAGGGTCATTTAGTATTGCAAATGCAATGACGTCAATAAATTGATTTATTAATTGGCAAATTACTTTACAAATTACGTTTGTAAGGTTATGTGGATGTGGACTGAATAATCATTGTGTGACATTTTTATTATAAAATTATATGTGATGTTCATCGAAAGATTTGACTGACGAAGTTTGAGAACAGGCTAAACTAAACCTTTTAACAGCTGAATGGAAACAGACATGTGCGACGTGTTCCACGTGCACCACCTAGTCAATGTTTCAAACCCTACCGGCAGTCCTTTTCAGAAGCAAGTAGCCCGCGTCAATCTGCACAGAGCAGCTTGAGCTGGCTGGAAGCCAGACACAGAAACGACATAGAGAATCTGGTCGATTTTCGATTTCTTAGAACTATTGAGGTGATTGCAAAAATATTTCAGGACCTCATGTTCCAACTACCAGCAGATCTTCCTTTTGCCTGTGATAATCAGTGTTATCTGGACTTGTCTTGGGCAGACAAATCATGGTATAACATTCTTGTGGGAAACACACAACAAAGTGCAGTACAAATAAAGACTAAAATGTCTTATTCAAACAGCGTATGGAGGTGCGAGGGATCAGTAGCATCAGTAGTCATTAGATCTATGAATGTAGCTTTAATGTGACATCTCTTGTCTTGGTTTACTCCTCCATTACCCAACCTATAATCAATGCATTCTCTCCAAAGTACCAGGAGAAATGAGTAATTCATCATTTTACTAATTCATAATTCAAGTGCTGCTGCAGCACTGATGCAAACACAGCTCCCACTACACCCGCACACTGTCTTCTCTGTCCACAACATTCGGTGAATTTGTCATGAGCATTGTGTGCTGAGTCATGCCTTCTCTGGCTGTCTGTTCACACACACTGTTCACACCGCTCCAGGTAAGGGAGTGCTCCAAAAAACACAATGCGTGAGGGTCAACCGTGAGATTTTTTTTTCAGATGTTCAATTCAAAAAGCACAGAAGGTGGCTGTCTCTTCTATCTTTGTTCGTTTGTTTGTTTACCAGTGTTCCACCTGTTGTCAAGCAGCTGCACAAAGTGTTTACCGCTGAAGAGCACACACTGTGATTTTCAAACTGTGCTGCTGTATCTCTAATAAATATTAAATCACATCAAATCAAATCAAATCAAATTTTATTTGTATAGCCCAAAGTCACAAAGTACATTTGCCTCTGAGGGCTTTACAATCTGTACAGGGAGTGACACCCTCTGTCCTTAGACCCTCGGTTCGAGTGAGGAAAACTTGCCCACAAAAACCCTTTTAACAGGGAAAAAGGTGGAAGAAACCTCAGGAAGAGCCACAGAGGAGGGATCCCTCTCCCAGGACGGACAGACGTGCAATAGATGTCACGTGTACAGAACAAGTCAACACAAACATATTGTACAATTACAATGAATGATAAAATGACAATGAATTACAATGAATGATAAAATGATTACAGTAGCAGTGGAGCCTGTGATAGAGATAGAGAGACACAGATGCACAGCAGCAGCAAATCATTAACTAACTATAAACTGTAATGGAGATATGGTAGCAATAATGACAGTAGTAATATATGTAGTGGACGTCATGCAGGACCACAGCAGCACAGTGATGGTCACCACCCAACTTCACATTTAGAGCTGCTCATTTGACCTGACAACACTTGATCTTGCAAAGATGTACAGTACATGGAGGTAACCACGCTGTATATTGTTGTCTTTCCACGATTAGTTTCTCATGACATTACAAGCTACATGGTTGTTTCACCACAATAAAATGTGTTTTTCCATACGTTGTGTTTCAACGGCCAAACTGCCAGCCCAAATGGCCTCTTATATCGGATTTCAAACAATAACAGTACAAAGAATGGACAGAGCCTGAGTGACGTCACCCATTGGTTTCTGAAGTGCTGTTTTGAAGCCGAAAATATGAATCATTGGCGGTGTTGGATGTACTGTTTCTTCCACCTCCCAGCTAATCTAAAAATTGGCAAAGACGTACATCATCAGCAGACCTGAGGCGGGTCGAAGGACGCCTAGGTGCTCTGATAAGCCATCTGTAACGGCACGTACCTGCCAATCAAGTGGTCACACTGTTAATTATGCGCAACTTTGAGCCTTAATATCATCTGAACAGGTGAGTTTAAAAAAATGTACCCCCTTACACACACTGGGAAATTAGCTAGACAAGCTTACCAGGCTGTAAACATGTTTATTTCTGCTGTGAAGTTGGACATTTGAACATGGGGACTTATGGAGACTGACTCACTTCTCAAGCCAGCCTCAAGTGGACGGCAAGATGAACTGCAGTTTGTGGCACAGTTTTGGTCTCTATAGCTAATTTTTTCCGTTCATGACAACTGTACTGAGGGTGAATTTATATACAACTCACCTGTTCAAATGATATTAAGGCTTAAAGTTATTAAGAGCGTGGACGCTTTGATTGACAGGTGGGTACCATCACAGGTGTCTTGTTTCAGTAACCAGGCTTCATTCATCTATAGCAGGGCGGTATGAGAACAGCACAGTTGGAAAGCCGTTGGAAGCGTCACCAGTGTACGTACCATACTGGCACCTGTGCCGTTACCACAGCAACCCATACAGACAGGTTGGCGATGTCTAGACAAGTTCAATCTTTCAATTTTTATTTGAAAATACTAATAATAGATCTGATCTGAGAAATAAATATGCCAGATTTGCCTGCAGTCTGAACAAAGCCGACTTTAACATCAAAAACCTCAAATGTCACCCGTGCTTCAGAAAGACATTTGTTGATTTGTTGTTGACATTGGAGGTCTTAAAATAACTTTTCATGACTGGTAAACTTCTCAAGAGTATGGGGAACTCACATGTAGAAACACTTGCGCGCCAATCCATATGAAACACAAACACAAAGGGCTAATGGTGGTAAAGTACATTACTATTTCATAATCAGTTTTGTTTGTATAGTATATTTCAAACGCAGAGGCAATTCATGCCACACAACTGTATCTTCCAAGCTATTCTGACATTAAATGTTTGTTGTTTCAGATAATCCGAGCGAAAATGTCAACACTGCTGTGCATCTCCGTCTGCCTCAGCGTTGTCTTTGATAGTGCCAAAAGCCAGAATTCTCCACATAGTGGCTTAAACAAACATTTTTATTCATGGAAAGATCACTTATTTGCATATCTCAAATTTCCCCATAGAGTAGCTCAAAAAGAAGAGTGGAGACTGAACGCTGTGAAAACAAAGAACACTTTTTTTTCCCCCTTCTCTACCACCCAGTATTTTCCAATCAGCTGGGAATGGCTAACTAAAAGTTTGGCTGTCCAATATATAAACTCTTAAACATTGTTCAGGCTTTTATTGTAGCAGAGGCCTTAGAGACTTGCCTCCATTTCTGTCTTTGTTTTCTTTGTCACAGAGAAAAGCAAACCTTGTATGATTTAAAGTGTGGCATCAGTGCTGAAACTCTCTCCTCTTCCTCTGGGGACCAGCCAATCGTCTATAAATGAACAAACAGTGTTTTTTTTAGGCCAGAACCTCCTGCTGCCAGCAGCCTGGTGTCTGTGACTCGCTTTGTTCTGCACCTGCTGACATACATACAGTCGACATACACAGGTTAATAAGCAGCAGGTGCACTTTACTGTCTCCGTGGACCTCTCCCTGCTCTGTAAGCCTCTCCAGCAAAGCTCCTTCACTACCCTACACACACCTCCACATGCTGAACCTCTTTCTTACATCTGACCCTCCTGAACCTAAACTGTTGATGTTAAAGAAGCTGATCGAGGAGCTCATCTCAGGATATGAAGTTTTGATATAGCTGTACTAATAGTTCCTACAAAGAAGGAAAATATAACATGAGTCGAACAAAAAGACTCTCAATACAAGGTCCAACTTTTCACTACATGCTGTGTCCTTTCTCAGTTTAATGACAACTGAGTACCTCCATGCACTGAGAGTTTTTCTTTTTTCTTTTGTCTTGTTGTTCTTACGGACAAGACCTTGAACCCAAACTTCATCATCCACTCTTTCCTTGTTCTTAAGCATGGCGTTGAACTGAAGAAAACATGTTCTTTCAAACCTCGCATGATATGAGTCTGATGTTGACTCACAATCTTTCTTTCAGCATTATTTTTCAAGGGCACCACAGCTGCATCATGCGGCGCACAAACCCGCTGTGACTGGTTTAAGAAATACAAACAAGCCAGCATTCCTTTCCTGCTACGAAGGACCAGAATGATGATTGGTTCAGCCAGTTCAGCAGCCTGACAGAAGGTCTGCATCCCAACTCTTAAACAGTCCCTTCATGTACTATACATGTGGAGCCAGAGGCCACTGTAAATTGTAGACACAGCTCTGTAATTCTAGTGCTGTCATCTCTCCTGGCCAACTGGTCAATAAAGGTCTATAAGAAATATTAATGAAATGAAAGCCTGAACAGCAGGAGCACATACGTAGAACAAACAGCTGGAGTTGTTTAACGCGTTAACATGGTATCTGGATTTCAGTGCTATTGACGTCTTAGCAGGCGATGGCATGAAAGGGTAACACTTCCATCGACCCGGCTGGCCCCCTGAGCTTCATTGTGCCGCTTTGTGAATTATCAGAGCCAGGTTTTGAGACCATATCAGTGCTCTGCTGAGGGACCTTTCCTGGCCACTCAGCAGAGCACTGATACGACAATTTAAATGGAAGGACAAGGGACATCTCTCATTGTCCATTAGGATCCCTAGGGGGGCCTGGAGCATGGGTCATTAAAGGCTCCTTTACAACAATGGAGGGTCTCCTGCTGGCTAGGTAGGGGGAGAATTAGTCATGTGTCCAATATCAATCCTGCTGTAAATACAAGGGTGTATTTAAGCCATTAGCATGGTGGAGTATTACCGTTTATGTTCAGTCAAGCTAGGTTGTTTTTATGTACAATGTTGTACTTCATCAAGTTGAAGAATATTACTAATGCTATAGAGATGAATCCCTCTGACTTTAGTGCCTGTCTGAAGTTGGCATTTGTGGTCCTGTAAAATATATAATAGATGGATTGCCGTGAAATTTGATACAGGCATTTATGGTCCCCAGAGGATTGATTGGATAAAGTATAAAAACTTCAAAAACTGCATTTATGCAGTGAAATATTTCTACTTTTTTTCATATCTACTTTGGATGGATTTGCACAAGAGTTGGTGCAGGAATTCAGGATGAAGCCTGATGACTTTGGTGATTCTCCAAGAAACTGGCAGTTTTGCTTTTGAGTGAAATATGGTTGAAACATTCATGTTCAGGATGAAGTGTAGTTGAACTTTGGTGATTCTCTGACTTTTTAACTAGCACTACTGGTGGCCAGCATTAGCAGTAACTTAATACACATTTTTTTCAGGAATAAAAGTAGCTGGCTGGACTTATGCAGACTAATTCACCAGTCGCCAAAACAGGAACAGAAAACTTTTTTAACCAGCAATGACACAATGGTACACTTATAGTGATTGCTTTAAACGGTATTCACATCAGATGTGAATCACTCCAGAGTTCACTTGACATTGGTCCGAGTGTACTCCTTTGAGTTGGACCAGACTCTTTGATCTTCACCAGAGTTCGATTATGGCATTCGCACCAACCCAAACTAACTGCACCGAGGAGGTAAGCACTGGTTGGCAATGGTTCAGTTCAAACCCAACAGAACAAGAGCTGCTGTGAACCCAGGCAGTGTTTTTCCAAAGCCTGCCAGTGCTGGCCTGGTGTATCTGGAACCTTCGTCCTGATCACAGCAGGGAGAAAAGGCTGTTGGTTTTTTGATTCTTCTAGCCTTATTGCAGCGTCTGGTAAAGATGTTTTTTAGGCAGGTAGAGCACCACTTATTGTACGTTCAGCTGAATGAACACCCTCAATCTTGTTTGGTGGTATTTCTATATGTGATGTTCCCCAACAGGACACCCTCGATGATGCAGGAGTAGATTTATTTTTAGTATTTGAGGAGATACCCCGAAATTCCTGAAGGGTCTGAGGTGAAACAGCCACTGCCTTGCCTTCACAGTGAGTATGCAGTGCAACATTATAGTCCTCAAAGTCTAGGTCTAGGCTATTTCTTCAAGGTTAAGGAGGGGTATCCGTGAACACACATAAAAGCTCATTTTGAGCAGAAAAAGCTGTTTTTCCACATGCAGCAGGCTATATGTTGTTCACCTGTATCAATATCACCTGTATTAACATCATACGCCAACAGGAATTAGCAAATAAATTAGGTTTTAGTTGTTTTTGTTTGTTTTTAGCCTTAAATTGGTGCAATGTTGCAAGTTTTCCCAAACACACATGATAATCAGGTTAATCCACAAAAACTTCAGAATAATATCAGCTTGACTTCTGTTGCACAGATGTTCTTTTTCCCTCATGATCTGATACTGAAGCCTGGAGCTTCAAATCTAATGCAGCTTACGTATATGCTGGATTTAGGGACCATCTTAAAAGTTCACGAAGAATGACCAGTAAAGCTGTCCAATCTTTGTCACAGATCATTCCAACTTTATTTCATCTGGGCCTCTTATCATTGTGTGCTTGTATTTTCCTTTGGTATTTGTGAGTGTTTTCTATGCTGTCTATGGAAAGCACTTTGTGCTCCTAGCTGCATAAATACAATTATTATTATTACATTAGCCCATTGAGCTTTTTGTCAGTGACTCTTCAGATCAACTTTATTAATATCTGCTCTTTCTCCCATCACAAACTCCATGAAATGAGTCATGCAATTATTTCCATCATTCATATCCAACCAGACCATAAAGATAATACTAATTCATGCTTGGTACACACTTAAACGTTCTTTGTGCTGTGGACTCATAATGAAAACTGGGCTGAGGTACACTGAGACATTTTGTATATTGTTGCAGATCCGACTGTATGATGAAAATGTTGCTTCTCCTCAAACTGATGCCCACATCCATAATTCAGGAAATCAAGGGAGACCTGCTCTCCTGATGTGTTCACCGTGAAGCCCAGGGCACTTTTTATTGAACCCAGACGACCTTTTCACTGCATCATTTGCTTTCCTTTAAACTGCACTATTCTTTCTACTGTATACATTTATATTTCATTTCCCTTTATTGCAGCTGTAACAGGGAGGCGTCTCTGTGAAGTAGAAGGCTGTACCAATCCTCCTCATGGCACCGGGTGATGTATGGGGATGGAAGAGACTGTTTTGTGGAACACTTTTCACACACATTCTGCTGGCTTCAATGGAAGCTGTAAGCCACATAGTGTATGCCTCAAAAGAGGAGAAGATTAACAGCGAGAGATAAAAAGAAAGAGAGAGAAGGCGCTGAGAGAGTGTGTGGACCGTGGAAATGAGATGCTGATGCTCTGGTAGCTCGTTTGTCACTGTTCTCTTTTGCAGGGAAGCCTGTGTAAAGTATTCATGGGCTCCCTTTTACTTTACATTTTCCTTTCTGCATTAGATCACTATTTACTCTTATTGAGCCCTCCACTGCAAAGAATCTTTCAAAAAAAAAAAAAAACAGCGATGATGTGCCAAAGTGTGGTATCGCAGCTGAACGTCTGCTGAGGCATACCAAAATGACTATTCCCCTGCCAGTTTAACACCGGCTGTGTCATACAAGTGGAAAGCAAGGTGGGATAGATATAGATGTGATTAAAAATTAAGTCAGAAATCAATTCCACCATAAATAATTCAGTAGACCAGTGGAGGCTCAGATTAAAAGCATACAAAATGATTAAAGGAAGAATGAAATTGTGGATACAAGCGATGAAAATGAGTCTTCTCCATAGAGAGGATGGGCTCGCCCTTAGAGACAAGGTAAGGACAGACATCTCAGAGCAGAGCTGCTGCTTGTTCATGTCAAAAAAACCCAGACATCTCATCAGGATCCCTCCGGGTCCAGAGATGATGTATCTCATGTGTCTTGGGAATGTGTCAGGATGCTCCAGGAGGAGCTGAGAAGAGAGACGTTTGGACTTCATGACCAACTCAAATTGTCAGATCAGGACTTTCTTAGACTATTGGGTTGTTGCAGTCTGATAATGGCATACCTGTTTACAGTAGAAGAGTTAGGGCTCATAAATGATTAACTACGTCCAAATGGATAAAACCTAGCTGAACACAGCGACCCAAGTTATTTTTCACTAAAAATAAAAGAAAGGAAAGAAAACACAGTCATAAAGGAACCCAGAGACTTTATTGACTGGTCAGAATAGACCTGAGGATAATTAAACCCAAGCAACCATGCTGTCGATCCAAACACACCCAAAAAGAGAGAGCACCATCGGTGGCAGCAGAAGCATGATCTATCTATTAACAAGCAGCTGCGGTATCGGAGCAGGAAAACATGCTCACACATTTCTTTCCCCGACCTAATTAGAATGGATATAATTTGGACCAGGGTTAGTTGGACTTGTTTAATGCCATGCTTTGCTGGGGTTTGAGCACCACGGGTTTCTTAATCCTACCACTGACCCTTTTCTACTGTGAACCCCTGAAAGTCAAGCTGAAATTAAATTGCATATTTTTGTCTGCTACAGCAAAAATATCTGTTCAGTAAATCACTTAGCCTCTGTTCTTTGAGGGAAAGGAGGAATTTATGTATTTTGTTTCAGTTTCATGATGATGGACCCTTGTTCTGCATTTCAACATATTACCACGCCCACGCATCTCTGGCCCCACTTCAGAACCTCCTCTGAAATGATCGTCTTCCAGCCAGCGAACATGGTGGTATTACAACTCATCCCTTGACCCAACATGGCCAGTGTTAACCGTGGAGTATTCTCACATGATACAACTCCCACTGGTTTATAATGAACTAATCCATGTGGAATCTGGTCATCTGTCCTCAATCTTTTAGTTGGGTTTTAGGTGTGCACTACACCCTCACATGGAGGCTCCAGGGCTTTCCACTCCATGCATTTCAGAGGAGACCTGTAACAATATCAGTCTATACTGTAGTAGCAAAAATATGGTCTAGTGCACAGTGTCCCTGATTCACCCTGTTCATCTGCTGTAAATCACGTGTTTTTCAGTCATCGGAAATTTCAACAGGAAGCAAAAAAATCTTAAATCCTCAAAATAAAAACAATAAATCCTCATTATTCCATTATATCAAACTCCCATGATCCTAAAAGACAACACAGAAGTTCAGGCTTAATTCCTCAAAGCATTATTGCAAAACACGTTAATCTGATATCGTCTGGCCTTAATTGTGCATTAAACTCCTCTTTGCGATCACAAATCTGCTTCCCAACATCGTCCTCTCGATCACCTGCTCCTGTAATCAAATTTATTCTCTCATCACTCGAAGCTGAATAAAACATGAGGTCTATTTGCATCGCTGAGGAAGAAGTGCAGAAAGCACAGCGTCTGCAGCCTATCTCATAACAGACAAAAGAGCTTCGCGGTCAGAGGCCTCGATATCTTCATCTCCACAAAATCCGCTTTGGTTCAAGTCGAGGTTGCACACTTTGGCAGCGGTATAAAAAATGGCATCCAGCTGAACTACTTCCATCGGATCTTGGCATTCTTCTGTGCTCTACCCTTCTTGGCAATTCAGCCATAGTCTGTGCTTTGGAGATATGCAGACTTTGCGATATGCCTCTGCTTAGTGTCGAGGATAGAGAGATCTAAAGTTCTGCCACTTTGCACAAAGTAGAGTTATTTGTTTTGGTCTTGAAATGGAGGATCTTCTTAGTAACACAAAGGAGTGACAGACAGAACAACAGTGAAATATTTAGATGCAGACTTTAGGATTAGAGCTGTTTATGTCAGACAAATCAATTAAAAGACTAAATCACTGCTTCAGTGGGTTTCCTGACTATAATACAGAAGCTCCTGTATATTTAATCCCTCGTTTCCTTTAGCAAGGTGAAAACTTTTCTCTTCAATCCCATGAAGAAAAACACACAAAATCGCTTCCCTGCCTCCTCAAAGATATGACATTCAGTCAGTATCTTTTCATAAAGCGTCTGAGAGCAGATGGAAGGATATGCAAAGAAAGAAGCATGCACACTATCTGTTGAGCTTCTCCATCCTTTCTCGTCCACATTTAGTCCTCAGACTGACTGTTTGGCTGCCCTTAAGACGAAAAGAAGAAATCCTTTAACGTCTAAAATGAGGTCATCCATACAATGTCTGTCTCTGGCGCCCGGTGTTTTCACACTTTGCCTGTAGAGGAGCTTCTTGTCTAAGCTCTGATAAAACCCGGATATAAACCCTGACGATGAAGATGAATGTATCCCACAGCGACTCTCGCCTATCAGTCGTGAGCACAGACAAGGACAGGGGGGCCTGGGAAACATGTCGGGGAGCTATCACTGCTGCTGCCGCTCCCCTCCTTCACAGGCAGAATTAAAGTGGAAAAGGTTTGCGGCAAGGATAAAAGAGAAGGGTGATTGACAGAGATTGGAAAGAGGCTAATGCTAATTTATTTTTTCTTTTTGGAGGGACAGTTTTTATGGTGTAGCCTCAAGCGCTCTTATGGATTTTATAACAGGTGTGTTCAGAGACACACACACTGTCATGTAGGGACATTTGGATGGCTGACCACAATCAGCTGGCCAGTCAAAAATGACTAAACAAGGTCCAGTGTATCAGATTGGGGGGTTTTCTTTTCGGAATATGACAGAAATGGAATATATTCTAACTGTCTGTACAGTAGCCAGGAACGGACAAACTAAACACTGGCTGTAGATAGGGCCTTTTCCCACCATATTTTCTCCTTCACGCTAGGAAGGAGAGGGTGACACACGTGGGTTGCAATCAGCTACACTCCTACTATATGTGCAGACAACACAACAGTCATCGGCCTCACCCAGGACGGTGATGAGCCTGCATACAGACGGGAGGTCAAACGGCTGGTCTGCTGGTGCGGTCAGAACAATCTGGAGCTAAACACGCTCAAAACTGTGGAGATGACAGTGGACTTTACCCACTCTGCCACCCACCATCACCAACGACACTGTGACTGCTGTTGAAACCTTCAGGTTTCGGCTCCACAATCTCCCGGACCTGAAGTGGAGACCGACACAGTCACCATCATCAAAAGGCCCAGCAGAGGTTGTACTTCCTGCGCCAGCTCAGGAAGCTCAACCTGCCTAAGGAGCTGCTGACACAATTCTGCTCTGCCATCATTCAGTCTGTTCTCTGCTCTTCCATCACTGTTTGGTTTGGATCGGCCACCAAACAGGAAAAGAACAGACTGCAACGGACAATAACGTCTGCAGAGAAAATTATTGGTGTCAGCCTGCCCTCCATCCAGGACCTGTACCTGTCCAGAGTCAGGAAACGGGCAGGTAACATCTCTGCAGACCCAACACACCCTGGTCACAACCTGTTTAAACTTCTCCCCTCTGGGAGGCGCTACAGAGCTCTGTACGCCAAAACATCCAGACACAAGATCAGTTTTACCCTCAGGCTTTGTGTCTCTGTGATGAACAGCTAAAACCAGACTTAAAATGTCAGTAACATTGCCTGTTTTTTCTTTCTGTCTTCCTGTGAACGTCTTCCGGTTTGACAGGATGTGACGTGGGGCTCCGGTTTCCCAAAAGTTGAATCTGGCTCAACTTCTCTTCTTCTTTTGCGGCAACCCTGCAGGTGAGGAAATGCACGACCCCCAATGAAATGAATTGAAAGACCTCCGGTTTTGCCGGTTTCATGTTCCAGGTGAACATGTTCCAGGGCAACACAACTCAAACCTCAGAGCACATTGACGTCACTGCGAGTCAATGTTGTAAAAATGGTTTCACTCATCTAATCTTTAACGTTTAGTCACCCCTGACAGTCCAATTGATGAGGCGGCCGTTACCTGTTGCAGCTAGCAGCATACACCCTCACTGTGTGCAGAAGTTTGGTCTGTGATGTATCCCAGAATCCACTCTAGTTGTATTCCTAATGTTTCGTTTGAGAAATTTCCCATTTTTAACTTATACAGATGCTTTATATAAAATCATGCCGTCCCTAAAATGTGGTCTTCATACACCTTTGATCCAATCACTTGTTAACTAATAATAAGTGAAATATTAGACTAAAGGGCAAACACCTTGACACCCATCCCAGTGTTATGAAGCTTGAGAAATGCAGCAGTTTTATTAGCAACTCACATCACGTTACACTCCCGGGTTTGATGCATCCTGTCTACTTCTCTGTGCGTGGTGTCTGAGGCATCAAGTTCTCCACATGAAACAAAATATGTTTAACCAAAACAAAATCAGCTGATGTGACAAGAATGTGGTTAGGCTTTGGTAGGCACAAGATCATGGTTTGGGAATAAATAAGGTTTTAAGGTTAGGGGATCTTTGTCTCTGACCCAGAGCTAATATGAGTGTTTTTAGTATAAAAATGTTGATATCGACTGAGCTCTTGTCTTTGGAAACACGAAGACAAGTTTCATTTGATGTGTGTTGACACGTCTGTCCTCCCAGGAAGAATGACAACCATTAACGACGTCCATGGAACCTTTTTTGAACTCATCATAAAAGTATTAAAGGGCGATCGCCGTCGACTTTTATTTACCATGAATTCTTTCTGTTACTGAATCATAACTTCAGGTGATTTTTTCCCCCCTTTTCTATAAAATCTGAGTCTTTAATAGGAAGCCATAAACAGTCCAATGAGATAAACAGTCAAATGTAAGTGGCCTCGTCTTATGAGACTACTTAACATTCGGCTATACCGCCAGTGAACTCTGCTGTATGTGACAGGATTAAGCTATAGCTATATAACTTTAATTTAATGCTTGAATGAATTAAAAATGAAGCAGCACATTTCATATACATGCATGGCTTAGATTCTCTGAGAAAAAATATGCAACATGTCTGAAAATAACCTGCAGCCTAATTAAATCTGAAATCAAAGTGGAGATGAAAATGAATTAAAAATGAGGGGAAATTACATAATCACAATGCTCTGGGTTTGTCTTATGGATTTCTTTATTTGATAATGAAAAATGAAACATTTGCACAGCAGTGTAAAGTGTTCTGCAGCGTGAATGAAGTTATTGATCCAGTGTTTTTTTCACACAGCCTTTGTGTAATCGACATTGAAATACAGACATCTGTTTTAACATGACAGTCGCTCCGTGGTAAGACTTCAACAGCAAACACACAAAGAAAGCACTGCACTGGTAGTCCAGGAGAGAGTAAATGACATGTACACTACAGAGTGATGAGTGTGTGAGCAGGGAAAGAAAAAAAAGGGCTGAGGAGACTACCCCCCTCCTTGAGGATGAAAGGCCAGGAAGGCTCGGAGGGGAAGTGGATGGGAGTGCAGTGAAATCCTATTTCAGCAGCCTGAGGGAGCCGCGGCACCGAGGCTCCTCCAGCGGGCCCTCCGTTAAAGCCTGCTTGGCGAGAGGACGGGGGACATGTGAATTGTAGTAAGTGCAGAGGCAGACATGAGCAGAGATGAAAGAGTGAGGATGACTCTCAGCCTCTTTACTGGATTACACTGAGGAGAGGAGCAGCACTGTCTTTGGCATTTTAATAAGGCCGCTTAAACATAAAGGACAGTGTCGCAGAGATGTATGAAATGACTACTTGTATGTGTTGTAATGGTACACTGGGGTGTTTGGGGTGCCAGTTAATCATTTTAATAAGCATATTTCAACACACACAACAGAGAAAAGTCCAAAACCCCAAAGATCGGTCTGTATTTTCCCTTTCGGCAGATCAGCAGATTATAGAACAAGTAGTTCTGACCGAGCAACCTGACTGGTCAACTAGACATTCAGAATGTGCTCAAATTAGTGTAACAGCTCACCTGACTCATCACTGAAAATATTACTTAGCAATTTCCTCACGTCACAACCCGAAAGTATATAACAAGTAAACAAATATGAATAAGTACACTTTCAGTGAAGTAATATATCTGTATCTTATGGAGCTGTTAGACCGTGTTGTTAATACAGCAGGTCGGAGATCAAACAGGTCAGTGACCTGGCAGAGAAAAGACTAAAGGTCGACTTATATGGACTGAAGCTGAATATTTTATTAGATTAAATGGTCTGTACTAATATAAAACTTAAAACCACTCAAAGAGCTTGTTTACGTTCACACACATTCATACACTGATGGCATTAGCTGCCATGCCATACCATTCATACACTGATGAAGCAATTTGGGGTTCAGTATCTTGCCCAAGGACACTTTGACATGCAGACTGGAGGAGCCGGGGATCGAACTGCTGATCATCTGATTATCGGACGACCTGCTCCGCCTTAAACCACAGCCACGGCAATCAAATCATAAAAATCATGATAAAATGATGTTGTTAATTTTGGAATTGACTACATGGATCTTTTTTTCAATACATTTCGATTTTTGGACTTTACAACACCGTGGAGTTGTTGTAAATGTTTGGATCGCTTCCTCCACATCCACATCACGTCCACTGACACAGTTCTACTAGCTTAAAAATACACAAAGCTCATGGTAGCTAAATCTGTCCATGGAAAAATGATCTTTGTCAGCAGATATCTACAAGACTGTAGTTTTGTGTTTTTATGTGCAGCCTTTATCCAGTTTGGAAACTCGGTCTACTAAACTGGCATCAATTACATAATAGGAGTCTATGTGCTCCCTTACCGACTGCGCCATCCTTGTCTCTGCGCCTTTTTCATTTAAAACAAAGGGGATTGATTCATGGGATTGGTGAGGTGTGTGGCATAAAGAAAGTGAGTAAAGGAACTGGTTGTCAGGAAAGGAAAGCATTTTAGCACCTTTCAGCTCATTGTTTTAGTTTTACAGATCGCAGCTTTACTGTTTTGGTTCATCTCATCAGCATTGTTTCCAGCTAAAAATAATATATACTACTATATAATAATAACTACCACTTAAAGTGTTACGGGAATTTTAAAGAAAAACCCTTAAATAAGGAGGACTGGATTCAAAGTATCAAAGTTTAAGTTGAATTTATTGTTCTTGTACAAGCAGGAGCGTTCACAGTGCAACACACAAAAGGGGTTAGAGAAAAGGCTCCTGTGGAGCTCTACCAGTTGCTTCTTATACCATCGATAGTGGGCTGTCTTAAAACTCTGCAAATTGTTAACAGATAATTTGCATATATAGCATCTAAACCTTTTTCCTTAATCATTAGTCAGTATATCCCCAATCTAAATGTCACCTCTATGACCTGTCTCTGGCCCTTGTTCTGTTCTGGAATTCCTCTATCTATACATTAACCTGAACTTTACCTTACCCTGCCAGCCTCAGCAAAACATTAATAAGGGAAATGCCCTTCAGGACATGTAATAAATAGGAATAAACACACACATCGTATAATTTAAAACATCTGAATGGCAGTATAATCCTAATTTTTATAACTTAAAGCACTGTCCAGCACTTCATACTCATTAATCCCAGGGTAGAGGGGGAACTTCATTGCCCATTCAGCAACTATCAGGCCCAGACACGACATGTCAATAGCTCTGTTAAATGGCATACCCAGCATCACTTCTGGCGCCCTGTACCATATCAGGTTGAGCATTAGTGGACACTCCATGCCAAAGTCAATTAACATGACTTTCAGCGGGTGCTTATGGCTGCTCAGGATCACGACATTACCTGGCTTCAGATCTGCGTGGATAAGTCCCATTGAGCTCAGGCGGGAAAACTCTGTGGCCAGCTGATGAATTATTTGCGTTGCTCTATCGTGGGTTCCTTTGGCAATTTCCAGTCCAGTTCTTGTCGACTTTGATGCCTACCGCATTGTCGTTTTTAAGGTTGCAGCATTTGGTTACAAAGCCAAAGTTGCCCATCAAGGAGGGACTTCTGGAACTCTAAGCTCCTCTGTATAGCTGGAGGACGTCTGTGTGGAAGGAGAGCAGGGAGAAGATACTGTTTGTATCTTCAACATGAAGTTTTGTTTGTCCAACAACAGAGTCTAAAGTAAATAAGATAACATTCATACGACAAAGAAACGCAGTCAGGCTTTGTCACACTGACAATACAGATACATATATTTTTAACTGAAGGTTATGAATGATGGATAGGATTTTATAAGATCTATATATCTATTGACTGTCATCTTTAGGATATAAAAGTCTTTCTTTGTCAAATGCAGAACACTGTACATACAGGTCACGGACATTTCTTTTCAATAGAAATGTTTCATTCTTCTTATCCATGTCTATGAGAAGCTGTGTAGCTCCTCCAGTGACAGGCATGAGGTAAAAGGTCTTGATTCAAATACAGGGCTTTATTGCTGGTCAACCCGTGAGAACTGGGTTGAAGAAAGAAAATGTAAATTAACAAAAAAAAACAATGCTGTATGCATGTCTCATAAATCTTATGTCATAACATAGCATAGCTACAACTAATCACTTTTACAATTGGCTTAAATGAACTCAAAATTGCACAAATTACACTTTCACTGCACATAAACATCATGAATAGCAGCGAACATACCTCATTGCTGCTTATCACAAGGAGGTGCTAAACATCCTTTTACAATCTTTTGTCTCTTCTGTCTGTCTTCACGTCTCTATCTTATATTTTCATAACAACAACACTAAGATATTGTCATTCTCTTTCGCTGTGATTTTTAACGGTCCATCGCTCAGAGGTGCTCGGCTAAAACACGCTCAATAACCAACGAAGTGTTCAGACAAATACTGTATAGAAAATTATTATTGTATTATCATTTTGTGAATAAAATTTATATTAAAAACAAAAAAACAAAATGTTATTGATGAAATATGAATATATTTTTACAATAAAAAAGTAAACCTGACATAATCCATCCATCCTTCTCCTCTTATCCAGGGTTGGAACGTGGTGGCAGCAGGTTCAGCAGGGTGTTCCAGACGTCCTTCTCTCCAGCAACACATTCCAGCTCCGCCTGGGGGATCCTGAGGCGCTCCCAGACTAGATGGGCTACCTCCAGCGAGTTCTGGGTCTGCCCCGGGGTTTCCTCTCAGTTGGATGTCCCTGGAACACTTCCAGAGGAAGGCCCCAGTATATATAAGTGCTACTAAAACTGAAGTTCATATTCACAGCGGGTCCGTTACCTGTAGGGCTTTGTGCCTTACATCGACTTTAGTAACGCCAAAGTACGTATTAGTACAACAAATAAATGTTTGATATGTAATCAATGTTCAAAGAGCTTTCCATACGTGTCTGTTCAAATATCACAAGTGCATTTAAAGAATAGAGATTACACATGTTAATAGCCACTGTAAAGATGACATGTTGGATCACTCATGGTGGTTCCACAGAAATAAAGCAGCAGAATAATTCAACTGACGAGCTGTTTAGTTCATTTTCATGCGGAGGGATGTTTTGTCTTTTTGGGCGTGTCAAACAAACGCGAGAGAAGATATTTTCGTTGCACCTGTTGTCGTCAAAGTCCAGTTCAAGGTCTGATTTTTTTTTACTGAAACATTCTCTTTCTGCAAACTACCTGATGCATTTTATGTGTGTGTGTGCGCGTGTGTTCAAGAGCTTCCTACTCTGATCAGAAAACACCTTTTGACTGACATTCAAGCTCAAACTCTCTTCAGTCCATCTATCACTGACCTGAATTTTATAATAAAACATATTTTTAAAATGAAATACAGAATTTAAAAAAAAAAAAACCTTCACAAAGCTTCAGGTGTCTGGTTGGAGTTGTTTCATAAAGCTTCTGGTTCAGGTAGCAGAACTCCAGTCTGCATTACACACAGGACGTGTGCTGCGTTATCGTAACAGCTTTTTAATGACTATAATTCAGAGTGTCCCGACGATACATGAAATGCTGCCGAGCAAAATGTTTAACGCAGAGACTCTAAAACATTTTAAACGTCTAACCTCGATGTCTGGATGAATTCTGATCTGCATATCACTAAATCGTTGAAAAGAGTTCACACTGGAGCAGCTGAAAAATGGATCTCTAACCAAAGCTCAAACACTGTACAGTAAACAGAATGACTGTAGAGGCACTTGTTTTATTTATTTACTTCATTTATGTAGAAATGCACACCTATGATTGACAGTGCAGGATAACCAATGACAGCACAGGATATGAGGCTTCATATTGTGAGACTGTGCAGTTAAAGGTGCTCTGTGGAGCAAGGTGCCTCATAAAACATCTTTAATATTATAAATCTCGCATTCTTTACATCCGTGTTTACTTCCTAACAGGCTTCTTCTTCACTGACGTTGTTAGCACACTGCTGTATATTTGGTGTGTTACTGCCACCTGTGGAACCTTTAGGAAATGATCTTCTCGGCTCAGCACCAAGAAGGCAAAAATTTTTAGTGATATTCATAGCAATACAAACCTCAATAACTGTGTCATTTTTCACCACCCTTGTGTCAGGACGGTGGCAGATGTCTGGAACACCAATATCTATAAATGTCGACTATCTACATGTCTGGATACCCGGTGTGACACGTCAAGGAAGCTTTCGAAAAGGAGTAAAGAGAAGATGATGTCACACTTGGCAGAAAACAACAAGAGTTCATTAACTGGCACCAACAAAACATCAATATTCAGCCACATCATGTTACAGCATCCATGAAAACAATCAGCTTGGTTTCGCACTCTATCATAATCGTTTTCTTTGAAGGACGACAATGGAGACGGACACAGAGATTGAATTACGCTCTGTGGCTTTGGGTTTGATTTCTGGCTCAGTCCAATGCCGGCAGGCCAAAGAGCTGCGGCTCAAACTCCTCCATGCTCCTGAGTCGCAGTGTGGCCTCCTGGGTTAGGCTCGGGTCCAGGTTGTCATCGGGAATCATCACCACCTGCATCCCTGCAGCCAGTGCCGCCTTCACACCGTTGGGAGCGTCTTCAAACACCAGGCACTGAGCAAGGACAGAGGAGAGGAAAACAAAGAGATATTATCCTATAAGCCTATTAGGTCTACAGGATTTCACCCCTGCAGACGCCGCAGAGCTGAGACCAAAAACAAACACAGGAAAATGGGAAACAGGAACGCTGTTCTCATTTTCGACTTGATATTCCTCTGAGGAGTTCTGAAATATCCATTTAATCTATGATTTGAAGAAGCGTGACCCTGTAGCCCCACTTCATTGGCTTTGTTGATATTTTGATTCACTGAGGATGATCTGATCTGAGTCGCTCTGCATATCAATAAAAAGCCACACCTGCAGAGTGGAATATAATCCAGATTAATGTAAAAGCAGTGCTCAGTCTTTGTCACTGTGTCAGAGAGATGATGACCAGTGGAAGGTGGGCGTGCTCAGCGACTATCAGGCAACCCACCAGTGAATGTGATGAAATAAAACTTATGGTTTGGTTTATTTATTATTTGATATCAAAATATGTTTCCTGTATATGTGACAAGATGGTTGTTGATCTTCCAAAAGGTTGGGGTGTTGCTATCAGACTCGAACAGAATTCTAGAGGCGTTTCAGAGGAACTTTCAAGAGTTCACAAATCAGTTTCTACTACCACGATACCAGCCAAGAGTTTCCATAGAAAAGCCCGCTGAACTGAAGGTGGGGAAGATAACTTGACATATAAAACAGTTAGCCTTCATCCTTGAAATCTTTTCGCATGTAAAACCAAAAAATACAGTTTGAAGTTTGAAGTGAGAATAAATCTCACCTTTGTGTCGCTTGTCCAAGTTTTTGACTGCAGCATCTTCTTTGCATCAAGTCGTAGCGAGCCAAGCTGTAATGGGTTCATTACTGCCCCCCAGAGGCTGAAGGTCTTAATGTTTCTTAAAACTGGTTTCAAACTGTATGTTTTGGTTTTACAGTAGAAAAGACTCGTTTCTCTGATCCTTTCTAAAGGAACCATCTGTGACATCCTCCCACACTGTGGATGGAACTCCAGTAGGAGTCCAGAGTCTAGGTCATAGTAATCTCTATAAACAGATATCTGAACCTGAATGCAGAACCTGTGGGCAAAACACAAAGATTTTGGCACCAGGAGCATTCTGGTTTCTGTCTGAAGTCTGACTACAACTGACCAACCACGTTTGAGCGTTCTTTGGTTGCAACATTCCATGTGGAAAGCAAAAGAAAGGGAAGACATTGGTCTTCCTAATCTTTATTCATATGCAGATATCTGTTCACAGAGATCAGCAGACATGTGCCTTTCTCGTCATTCTCGCATATCAAGTTGCTGATCTGACTGCAGAGTAAGTCTTTCTGTTGTACTGTTCTGTAAAAAGGGTATACCACAGATCAGTGTTAAAGCCATTAACAAAAACACATTCCTTAAAAGGTTCTGAGCTGTTGTTGACTAAAACTACGAAGGATGACTAAAATGTGACTAGAACTTGTTGAAATACTAAGACTAAATCAACTAAATTTGCCGTATATATTAAACATGTAAACTAATATTTAAAAAATAATGTGCAGTATTTCATGACATACAAATATAACTTCCTCTCAGGTTTGATTTCCACTGTTCCCGTCTGAGTCTGTCATTCAGGTGGTGTTACATTTGATGTGTCATCAGACTCTTCTATAATCAAGTGTTATTTTCTTCAGTCTAGTGCGTGATCTTCCTCCATTTGCTTTTACGTCCTGACCCCGGGAACACTGCAACATGTGGAATTATCCAACACCAGTATTTGTTTCTAAGAAAAAGAAATCTTGTATGCTGGATTGGACGGTGTGTTTCGTTTCCACCAAAAGTCCAAAAACACATTTTAGGTCAAAATAAAATGAAAATAAAGTGAATTCCGATCTGCAAAGTTAATCTTGGAAACCTGCATTATTCAGTTACTGTTCAGTTCTGCAGCATGTTTGAGTAAAAACAGGAGAATTCTTCATGTGGACACTGACAGTCAGGACGTCCCTGACAGACTGTTGTCAGAGATTTTTCACAGCTGTCTGTCAGGGTGTCAAATCCACTCCTGAACTGTGCTTCAGTGGAACCGAACAAAGTGAACGTTCACATTAAAATACATTTGAGTGTCTCTTTACATCACTTATACTACTGCGTCATCTTTGATATTCTGTAGTTGTGGATTTAGAGCCTCACCAAACCCGACCTAAAGATCCAAGATGGCTTCTCCGTGCGTCGGCAGTAAGTGAAAGCTGAAGTAAAATACTGTTTGTTAGCACTTCTGTCAGTGCAAACAGTACTGTGCAACTTCTAACTGTGGACGAGCAAAACAGAGTGTTTCCTGCCTTGTTATACTGGAACACAGTCAACTCAGGTGTGATGTCATTCCCTGCAGCGACTTTCAAAGTAAATGGAACACACTTAGAAGCTTTACAACATGCTGTTACCCACAAATAAGAATATTTGTCAAAGTACTGCACACTCCTGAAAGACAGGGAGAAGAATGGGTAGACGTACAGTCATGTCTTTATTCGTGTATTCATGGGTTTGTCTTTAGAGGGTGTGCAGTGTTTTACAATGAGGATTAGTGCCTGAGATACAAATTATAGGACAGTATGACCAGAACTTTCACCACAGGAAGGTAAGATTCATCAGAAAACAGCCATTCTGTGTGAAGTTTCTGTTTAAATCCAGTCTAATAAAGTCTTTGGAAATGGATGTGGCGCAGAACTCACGCGACATGCCAAGCTGAGGTAAAAATCTGAAAAAAACATGGAGACTAATTGGCATTTGAAACACTTATCTGTGCACACGTTCAACAAGAACATTCCAACGGCTGCAGTAAATTAATACGACTGAACCTTCACCAGCAGGTTAATCAGTTTTCAGTATCCAATAATCACATTGAGGAGTGTGCAGGCAGGAAGAGGGAAGACGAGGCGGCTCAGAACTCTGAGGGTGGGAAGGAACAGTTAACACCAACAAGAGACAGAAGCCGGACATGAAGTGTACTCAAACAGCTAAATGTGGACATGTGAAACTCAAATCCACATGCACAGATTGGGTGCAGCAAAATGACGTACTGTTGACCGACAAGAAGAGTCTGGATTGCCCTGAGTGAATGGGTGGCAGAGCCAGGCGTCATTCATTGGAGGAATGCAGGAAACATGTGCCCGTATAAGGGTGTTCAAGTAGGTAGGTGCAGCACGTGAGACCACTTTGAAGTCAGCATTAGCGATTTTGAATTTAATGCGGGCTGCAACAGGTAGCCAGTGGGGCTCGATGAGCAGCGGGGTAACGTGACCTTTTGGGTTGGTTGTAGACCATCACTGTGCAGGCTGGGAGGCCTATCAGGGGGGCAATCTAGTCTTGAGATGACCACAGCTTGTGTCAGGAGTTGGGTAGCATGTTGAGTTAAAACTGAGTAACGAGAGTATGCAGCAACACGTCAGGTGGCATCTGTGAAGTGAAGCCTATTGCAAAGCCCCATAGAGATGGGGTACGCGTTTGTAGGTGATGTGATTCTAATCCGATGCACTGTTTTTTTTAATTCAGCTCATATCTACTCATAGCCTGCTAACACTCCAAAAACAACAATAACCTGTTTTGCTGGCAAGGATTTGTGTGTCGGGTGATGTTCAATGACTTTCCCACGGACGTGCAGGTTTGCCAGAGTATGCTGTTAATGTTGAGAGAGTTTCACTGTCTGGAGCAGGAGTGCTCGCTTTGTGCCCGTGAGTGGAGTGCATTTGGAGCAGGAAGGCAAGCAGGAGCTAACATATTTTTAGTTTTAAAACAGCAGTTTGAGAATGAATGAAATCGATGGATTGGACTTGGACCATAGAAGCAGCAAATTCTCACGTTTTGTGAAGCAGGAAATACGTCTCAGATGTGAGGGTTTGCCCATCTCATCGCAGTTTTCTAGAGGTTTGGCCTTTGAATTTCAGTCTGTCACTTAAAAAAAAACTAAACAGACAAACCAGCTGCTGACAGAAATCTGAGAAGCAATACTTGCACCATCAGCTGAAAAAAAATGTAAAATTTGTTAGTAATTTATGTAATATATTTCATGAAGACACCAGGAGAAGTGTTACATTATTCAGAAGAGCTACATTATGAATGTGAGCAATATACAAAATACTAAAAGGCTGTAAAAAAAAAAGTCACTCCAGGCCTTGTATAATATTCTTAATATATATTTCCAATCTAACATATGCCTGAGGACTTACTGTAGAACACAGATCTTTGGTTTTAGTTAAAGCAGTGAGCTGAACATATGTTACATTGTTATAGGAAGCTTCATATCTCTTATGCGTAAGATTAAAGGTGTCACATGTAAGATTCTGAGGCTTTGCCGAGGCTGAAAGAGCAGGAAGACCATTTCCTGAGCAAAAACACTGTTTGTTGCTAAGTACCTCAGTGAAGTGTCCTTGGCTCTGAATCGCACTGAGGAGGAGGAGTTCATTGTTTTAATCAAAGGGCCTTTGGGACCAAATAAAGGAGGGTTGTGTAAATAATCTCTCAAGAATACTATTACAAGTAGAGAAATAAGAAATAAGAAAGCCTTATTGATATTCATGCGTGTGCATGTTGAGTAAAAGACACAAGAACAGTGTGACAGAGGTTTGCTGACAGATAGGGTATCTATATGATTAAAGTAGGAAGTGTAAAGTAGGAATCACCGAAAGCTCTACATACTAATGCGACCCTGCATTAAGATCTCGTTAATGAATTGGCTGTGAGGAGATTCACTGTTGGGGAGGAAGTTTAGTTGATTTGCTCTGCTGCAATTATCCCTCTTCCTACAGAAACCACCGATCAAATGTCAAGTTGAATATGAGCCGAAGGGTGTGTGTGTACACAGGAACATATTCTCAGGATGTCTGCATGTGCGACAGCAGGTTGTGGGTCCACAACCTGGAACTGGATTTTCCAACTTAACACCACTGTGTACATATACTGTATGTCTATGGGCCAGTTAAGTTCTTCCAGCCCAAACTGGAAAACCCGTTTCTTATGGGTGTGTCTTTGTACACAGAGTCACTGTCATGTTGAACCAGAAAAGAATGTTGAAAAGATACTTTTGGTCGTAGTGTAAAACAAAGTGCCACAGCCCCTGAAACCACCTTCACTTTTTGAAACAGACAGTCAGCGGCGGTTTGAACTTCCCTTCTGAGAGACCTTTATTTTCCACACTACTACATCCATCTTTGTGTGTAGAGGTGGAATGCAACACCATCAATACCAGCGGGAGAGATTAGAGTCTTAGCCTTTTCCCATTGGTACAATTCTAGATCAAGACCTAAAAGAGTTCTTAAGGAGATGTTGGGAGGCAGTGGGAGGCTATGACAGCAGGTTTTTCAACCAACCTCCCAGTGTGGCCATTTGACTTCACTAGTCAGGCAACACATCATGCAAACTCGTTTGTTTGAAGCATGCTGAGGCCTTAGTTCTACATTATGGACAATTTGGTTTGAATACAATCTTTACTGAAAGAAGAAGCAGCCCTCACCATGCAGGAAACAATCCACACCACTTCTTTCCAATGTCATACAAAGAACACAATAAATCAGGAAATCAAAGGCTGTGGATAGATCCTATATTTTATTCAACTTGAGATACCAGTGCTAAATCTGTTTAATTAAAAATGAATTACTATACTATTAAAAATTGATCCTTTATTTTAAATTAGCATTAATGTATGCCACAAATTGCCCTTTAACCTGAACTTGAAATGCATACTTTTTTTATTAACCGCTCTGAATAGTGAATTCATTATTCGGCTTGAACTTTGGGGCTGGAAACAGCACTTCAGTGTGAATAAAGGAAACAGCCATACAATGAGTCTAAAGCTCTACAGAAGCTCTACCAAATGCTAAGTCTCAGAGAAAGTCCAAAGGACCTTTGTTCATCTCAGCTCTAATACCCAGGTTGAACAAAGAGGCTTCCTTGAGTGTCTTGAAACCCTAATTGACTTCTATGATGTCACTAAGCCTGAACTGGAGGATGTCGAACAATGACAGCGGAAACGCTGAGAGTACACAACGGAGGGCTCTTGCTAATTCCCTTGATTGGGAGCAATTAAAACTGGTAATTGCCCGATGAGCCTGCGAAATGACCCTTTAATCTGCTTCCAATGTGCTCGATTAAAATGAATGAAAACAGACACAGATGCATTGCAGCGCACAGTAGATTGATGGCTCGGCTGGATTCGAGATGAGCAACACGATGTGCCTTTACCGAGTATGTGCCTGAACCGAGAGACACATAGACGCAACAATTTGAACTGCGGTACCACTTTAACACCTCATGGGCCGTGCGCAGACGTGAAAAGCGTTAGTCTGAGTAGAACCGCAAAACAAAAGGTCAAGCACGGTCCAGGCAGACATGAAAAAAGGTGTAAATGCATCAGTTTCCCCAAGACACATATGCAATTGTACAGGTTGTTTGGAGAAAATGCTTTCTGCTGAAGTAGACACTAGACATGAAACCACTTTAAAGTGTTTGGTTTACTCTGGTGTGCACATTTGAATCCATGTAATCGTGTGTGATCTACTGAATGATTACTCGGTGTGTGTGTTTTAATCCCATTTCTGCTGGGACTTTCCATCCAAATGTATCACACATTTTAACCAAAGTAATTAAGCCAAAAAAAGTGTATGAATGTCCAATGTATGAATCCACCACCGTTATGAGAACGTTGGTTGGTTCACGAGACAAGCAACAAGACCATGTAATTAAAAGAGTGCTAGTCAAAGAGGATGAAAACAGCAAAAATGATGAAAATATGACAATTTGTTCTGTGTATTAATGTGAGGAAGGTTACATTAGATCTGTGTGGAGCCATCATGGCCTTTGAATAATCTGTATGGGTCAGAGAGTTCAGACAATTCGGTGTGACCCCATCTAAAGGCAAACATGTTTTTACCAAGCCAAGAGCCAAAAGCCTGCTATCATAGCCCCCATGCTGGCTCCACCCTGCTGCCTCCGCATCTCCCTCCAACAAGCTGACATCTTTCGGTTTGTAATTTCAATGCAATGGATTGCACAGTTGGGATACCAGCTTTCAGACAGTCTGTCCTCCGAAGGCATTCAGTGTTAAACTTCGCTGTACAAACAAAAGTCGACAAAAGCAGCTGTGTGAGTGGTGATTTCACACCCCGTCAATAAAGTAGGTGTGATTATTAGATTGGTGCATTCAAAAAGTCGGATCTCAAATTACATCTTTAGATGAGACCACACTGAAAATCTCTGTTTATATGTAAACTTGGAAATAATCAGAAAGTTTGAGGCTTCAGGACAAAGTGAAAGAAGTGAAATTGTTATTCTAAGCAAAGAGAGGCTTTCTTAGCATCAAGTCAAGACTAAAGGTTTTTAAGGGGGGTTGTGTCTGGAACTTGCTTTGCAGAAACTGGATCGGTTGTATCCAAAGCACGATCAGGATGACCAAAAGTGACCACACCATTGGGAGATCAATACATCAAGCTTAGTTCCCTTAGAGATAGAAAAGCAACTTCATTTCATCACAGACACAACATTTGCTAAATAAAGATTGAAAGTCCACAAACGTTCTGACAAAAGAAGGTGGTCTCAAAGGCCAGTAGGAGTTTCTAAAGCACTTCTCATGAGGGGAAACAAGGACAAACATTTGGGCTGGACTAAGAAATACCAGCATTTCACAGTGTAATTTGGTATTGTACTCTGGAGTTGGACCCCCTGCACTGAAATGACTACACCTTGACCAAGAAGAAGTAGACCTCCATTCCTCATGCTACACCCTTGTGGAGATGGACTCATACGGCAGCATTTGCAAGAGATACCTGAAGACTAAATGAAACCAAGGGGTCCTGACTGTCATGGTCTTTAGAACATTTATGGAGAGACTTGAAAATGGAGAAAGCAAAGCAATCATCCTGTATCAAGTCATGTCAAGGTTTTACACCAACTTGTGCAGCTCAAGTGAACGCTGCTTAATTTCAAAAACACGGTTTGAGGCATACTGAGCCCTAAAGTTTCACTCCTTGTCCGTCTATTCAAACTCTTTTCATTCTTATTTTGGCCTGTTACCCAACCAAACCAACCTACTAAACACAGTATTATCACCACCCTCTGGACTGCAGCAGGGCTTATCCTGATTTGCATCTATCATGGAAAAAACAAGATGGACTGTAATCTGATTTGTGATCTGGTGATCCGGCTTACAGAGATGCTTTTTTTGGGGGGGCTGAAATGTGCATCTGACTGTTATGTGGATATGAGAGACTGTAAACAATAATTGTAAATGAGGTCAAAAACACACCATGTCCATTGAGTAAACAGATTTATCCAACTGTTCTTGACAGTGTACAGTTAAGTGTAAACAGTTCTGCTTCCAGTGCATCAATAGCTCAGTTCTGCTGACTACGGCCCCAAAATCTTTTCCCAACAGTGGCTGACACAAAGAGGAGGTGTTCTGCTTGTTAAACAGCGAGCCACAGAGCAACAAAGCCTCATAAAAATGTAACAAGGTAAATCCACTGAAACTCACTTTAGCCACACTTTGGAGGAGGAAAAGAGTTTAAACACCTTTTCATGCCAACATAAATCCTCATAACTCAAATTCATAACACATCAGAGCCGGTTCACTCACTGATGTAAACAGAAAAATCACTATAGCTGTCAACCGAAGGTCAAACATTAGCAGTGCCGAGGAGCTTTTTATTTCACACGTATATTACCCTGACTGTTTTTGCTCACGTGACGCTGCATAAGGCTTACTGAAAAAAAGTAATGCAACATGATGTTAACCGAGTAAACAAGGAAACAGGTCACATATAAACTGCTGAAATGCTTACTGAAATAATGAATTAGCCGACTGACAGAAAATTTACAACAGTTTAGATATGTCATTAATTTTTAACGACATTTATCTTACATGCTGTGTTGTGCTTAGTGCGATGATTTATTAGTTTTCTGTATTCTGTATTACCATACGGAAGATCTGAGTTTAGTCAAACAAATGAAGACATTTCAAGATGTCAACTCTTGGACGTAGTCAAACATTTCAGAGGCTGATAACTGGATAATGACAATACTCGTTAGTTAGGTCACAAACATGCTGATTCACCAGGTTTTCTTCAAGGGAAATGACTTAATGCACAGGTCGACCATCTACCACTATCATTGAGTTTTACTCAGTTTTAGTGGAGATTACATTTTGACCGGCGACTCTTCTCTGACTGTTTCTACACCGCTGCTCAGTGAAAGCGACTTTTTGCCTTCGTAGGTTCGAGTTGGTTGGGTTAAGGCATGAGGAGGACTGAGATTGGTCAAGGTGAGGGCAAGAATGTCAGCCAATCACAGGCAGGGTAGGGCGGGCCTTCACTGAATAGTGACAGTGACGGAGAGAAAAATATAAAGGGGCACAAGCGCAACCATTTATATGACACCAAACTTCAGCAATAAAAGCAATACCTTCCGTGTAAAACATCTGATAAAATGACAGTTTGACACAAGATTTAAGCACCAAGAAACTGAAAATAAATCTACTATATGTACTGAAAATGAAATGGTTTGATTTATTTGAACTGGACTTGTTCGTGCACCCTCAAATCCTGAAACAAAAAGGTAGCAGGGACGACGATCTAAGATGGTGGACCTGCTGGTAAAAACACTCCTCTGTTCCCTGCATGACTAACTGACCTGGGTTATCTGGGAAATGGATGCCAAGTTCTTCCTCATGAATAAAGCTGAGGAAAGCAACTTTGGACTCAATGAGCAATAATTGAATTATTCCATGCACTCTGTCTATGTAGATACTTTTTCCTCAAAGGAGAAAACATGACATGTGACTCTGCAGATCTGGAAGCTCTTGCAGGGAATCATGAAATTTAATTTCAATGAGCTTTAAATAAAACTCTTTAATATACAACTCATCCGCTGGGATTGAAGGAATAAAGAAGCTTGTTTCAAATAAAAGAGGAAGAGATGTGCCGCTTGTTTCACACTCATTCACTGTCACTGTATTAAGGTGCACAGTATGTAAATGGAGCTGAACTAAGTTTCAGATGCTTGAAGCTTCTAGAGCTGCAAACCAGCGGTGCTGGCTGCTCTCCTGACTTTACTTCTCTGTGGGTGAACGTGTGAGGAGACCAACGCCCGCTGCCCTCGTCAAAAGGCGCCGGGGAAGATTCACAACCTGTCCTCAGGCCTCCACCCAAACACATGCACGGTTCATCAGAGCCAACAGAATCTGGATCCAGTGTACCTGAGTCAGTGCTGCTGAATGAGACAAGACAAAGGGGAGGTGGGGTGAGGCCAGAGCTCTAAACTGTGTGTGTGTTTGGTGCGCGCAGATACATACACACATCTTTACTATTGTCTCAAGCACAATTGGGTCCCTAACACACACACACACATACAGTGAACCTCTTTAGAGGGGTGTGTTGTGGCCAGATGACAGCAGCCGATGCCTGCGTGCTGTGATTTGGAGAAGATCCAGGCCTTGTTTGGCTGCAGACTGTGCTGCTGGCTGCGGACAGCATTTCAATAAGAACACCTCTACAATGAGGCGCTGGCGTGAGATAAACTCCCTTGCGCAAGTTTTGGATTAAGGCGAAACAATCGATGGTTTTCCACTGAAATTGGAAACCTCCTCAAAGAAAGAGATCTTGCCTGGGCCAGAGCACGAAAAACAAAAATTGAGGCTGATTGGATTATTTTTTTCATCAGCTCCGTAATAAATGTACCTCCTTAATTAAGAAGGCTAAATCTGAATTTTATTTATCTGAAACCACTAAAAATCTAAATCAGGGGTCTCCAAACTGTTCCACAAAGGGCGGTGTGGCTGCAAGTTTTGTTCCAACCAACCAAGAGCACACAGTTTGACCAATCAACTCTCCGAAGACTGAGATCAGTTGATTAAATGAGTCGAGTCTGGTGTGCTGCTGCTGCTGCTGCTGCTTGGTTGGTTGGAAAACCTGCAGCCACACTGGCCCTTTGTGGAACAGTTTGGAGACCCCTGATCTAAATGATCCCAGGAAATTTTGGAATGTTGTGAGATCTGCTTCTGGTGCTATGCCCTCTACTGAACTGCCAAACTTTTTGGTCAAAGGCTCTGTAAACCTGACCGATCAATGTGCCATGTTAAATTATTTTAATAAACATTTTATCACAGCAGGGCACTTGTCTGATTTTTCTAACAGTAATTTTAAAAGCACCGCTTTATCTGATGATCCTGTTGTAAGCCGTCTCCCTGTTGATTGTTCTTTTCATTTCGAACCTGTGTCTCACACTGAGGCCTGTAGTGTGCTCAAAAACTTGGACTCCAAAAAAATCAGCTGGTCCAGATAGCTTGGATCCATTTTTTCTAAAACTGGCTGCTGACTTAATTGCTGAGCCTCTAACTAGTATTTTTAATCTAAGACTCAGCACAAACAAACTTCCTAAAGTTTGGAAATCCGCTTTTGTCCTCCCACTGCTTAGAGGAGGCGAACCCTCAATCGTTAATAATTACAGGCCTATCTCTAAATTGTGTATTTTGTATCAATTGAAGGATTTTTTGGAATTGAGGAATATTCTAAATCCCCTTCAGTCTGGCTTTAGGAAGCAGCACAGCACTGTTACTGCTGCCCTGAAAGTTCTTAACGATGTGTTTGAGGCATTGGACTCGAAAAAGTTCTGTGTGGCTTCGTTCATTGTCCTGTCAAAGGCATTTGATACTGTGGACCACAATCTCCTGTTACAATTCTCTTCAAGAATGGCATCTCCAAACAGGCTGCCTCTTGGTTTGCTGATTATTTGGCAAGTAGGACACAATGTGTTCAGATGGCTGGAGTTAGCTCCACCTTTCTTGAGGTCACAAAAGGTGTACCTCAAGGCTCAGTCTTAGGACCCATTCTGTTTGCAATTTATATTAATGATCTGTGTGCAAACATATCAAATGCCTCATACCATCTCTATGCGGATGACACTGTAATTTACTGCTGCTCACATTCAATTGCTCAGGCATTTGAATTTTTGCAGTCCGCCTTTAATGCAGTGCAGATTCGTCTGGAGAAACTAAAACTGGTTTTAAATGCTGACAAATCCAAACTAATGATTTTCTTCAAATTCATCTGTTCCCTTGGAGAATATCCCCTCAATCAGAACTGTCACCAGCTATAAGTACCTGGGATTCATTATTGATGAGGAGCTTTCATTCAAATTACATGTTAAAAATTTGATCTCCAAATTAAGGGTGAAGCTCGGTTTCTTTTACAGAAACAAATCATGTTTTTCCCTCAGAGCTCGGAAGTTTCTGATGTCAACCACCTTCTTGTCTGTACTTGATTATGGCGATGTTGTATATATATCAGCCTCAACCAGCTGCCTTCAATCCTTAACTCCTGTTTATCACTGTGCTCTGAGGTTTATCACTGGTTGTAGTCGCCTCACCCACCACTGTGAACTATATGGAAAACTGGCATGCCTTCCTTCAATGTAAGGCGCTATACGCACTGGATGACTCTAGTTTATAAGGCTCTTCTTGGCTTGGTTCCCACATACTTATGCACTTTTCTTCAGAGAACTGGAAGCCGTTATGCCCTAAGATCAAATGACATTCTGCATTTTTCTGTTCCTTGTGTTCGGACTGAAACGAGTAAAAAAAACTTTCAGTTTCTCTGCCCCCTCTGCTTGGAATGCCCTCCAATCTGAACTAAAAATATCAGAACTTGTTTCATTGGAAGCTTTCCGCTCTACTTTAAGAAACCATCAATGGAAATCTTTTGAACAGTGCCTATGTTCTTAATTTGCTACTGTATCTATAACTTCTGCAGTTTATTTGCCTATTTACTCACACTTTAGTATTTTAATATTTGAATGTTTTTGTGTTTGGTTTTTCTGCTGCTTGGTTGTTGTTGTTGTTTGTCTGTCTTGATTGTTATGACGTATGCTGCTGCCATTCTTGGCCAGGTCACCCTTGTGAAAGAGGTCTTGATCTCAATGGGTTTTTATCTGGTTAAATAAAATACACCTGATTGAGTAGTGTCCTGGTACATTTCAGCTGGGTTCATAAAGATCATCTCTTTACAGGCGAGGATCAGACATGGGATTTTACCCTGAGAGGTCGCATGGTGCTGCACTATGTACATTCACTGATGAGCCAATGTTTAAGTACACTGGAGGTCAACTTTTAATAAGTAATACATTTGAATTTCATTTCAGAATGAATATTTTATTTAGATTTTTTTCATTTTAGTCCGGACTAGACAAGGCTTGGACTTCTTACTGGAGTAGTATACTGTGTTCCATTACATACAAGAGTCTACTGCCGAGTGTTTCTAGGTATTAGTTGGACCCGTGTATCTCCATGGAAGGAATCATATATTTTATTTAAGTTGGTTATTGTTGTATAATCGCAATATTATATTTGAGGGTGAGCTTTAACTCATTATTGACACTTCAGTGACGCTTAACGGACCAGGCCACATCACTGTTGTGCCAGTAACGACAGTACAGCACAGACTGTCATGTAATATTGCTTAATTTTTAAACATAATTTCAATGAGTTTTTCAGTGCTGTAGGACAGCATAGCTATCACCTGGGTGCACCACAGAATGCACTGTAAGTATCAGTGATCAGCTATAAAAGGTGTTAAGTGAAGAACAACAGTTACATGAGAAGCTGCAGAGATGGTGCAAAGATTTTATTACTATTCTTACTGTCACTTCTTGTTTTTCTTCTAGTGATCAGTAATCCTACTGAAATCAATTTAATCAATGCAGGAACCAGAAGAACTTTATGGCCATGTCTACACACACACCGTGTGGTTCTACTGTAGTTCTGCTGTCGTTCTCAGGTGATTTAATGAAGGCAAACAAGGTGGATGTCTGTGCATAAAGCACCGAGCGTGCTCTTTACAGGGGCTGATCCGGCTGCTGGGAGCAGCTGCAATCTGCCCTGAGCTGCCCTGCCCACACAAATGTGTTCTTTATTGTTGTATAGCAGAAAGTAACTCTTCATTAAAGACAAACACAAAGAGAAGGTGGACTACTGCACGCAATGTTTCTCTAAGTTATTGATAATCAACTCAGAACATGGTAGTTTATGTTAGTTATTATTTCTGTGCCCTCTCCTATTCTTCAGCTGTTTACATATCAATAATCCAGAGAGAGTGCAATGTGTGGCACCTGTATTAGCATTAATATACCACATGTGTGTGTAACACACACGTGGATAACATGAGAAGTTCCATTTTGTAAGCACCATTTCTGAATAAAGACAGGAAAGTTTGAGGGACTCTGGCGAAGAAGAAAACCTGCAGAGCTGTGGCAGTGAGATTCTGTCTTCAGACATCAGAGCAGCTGGATGATGTGAGGCCATGATGTGCCTCTGCTCTCGTATACCTTTTTCTATTTCCATCGCAGCGCCACGATTCACCACACAACCATTGCACACTCTGACAGCCTTATACCGTCATCTGATTTCAACCAGGCGTGTTTTTTTATCCACCTTGCAAAGTTGTGACACGCAATGAACTTAAAGCAGCGTTGTTGGTCTTGCAGATAAATGAAAAAAAGCTGGTGCAGCATGGGTAAAACCAGCCTGACACACAGGAGGCTGGTTCTCACACAACATTTCACGTTCAGGTTGAATCCAGAAGAAGAAAAAACTCACTCTGAATCCATCAGATCTTCTTTTAAAGCCCATTCAGATGGGATTAACATCACACAGGAGGTGGTGGATAAAATATTCACCATGCTCCCCTGGATCTTAACCCCAGACATCATAAAACTGAGAAATAACAAGATATAGTGTGTAATTCCTGTAACAAGTTATTTTACAAAAAAGAGCATCCTGAAATATGTCAAAGTGTGGGGTCTACGACTGGAGATACCAGCCTGTTCATGCTGCTGCCGTCTGCCAAGCAATACAGAAGTATCCAGCTTCTTTCCTCCTGAATTCCCCTGCACAAAGTGACTGCATGTATTGATTTATTTTGATTCTACATATAATATTTGTAGATATTTTCTACCTTTGTGCAGCATGAACTGGATAACCTAAATGAACCTTGATAGCTTGAAAGAGACGTGGGCATTCAGAAAGAAACGAAAAAGAAAGCCAGAAGTCGCTCCAGGGGATGTGAGAGACACAGATACTGTGTGAGGTGAACTTGAGTTATAAATTGTACTCATATGTAATTTGAGTCTTAACACACAGACATGACACACATTTTAATATCATTCAGTGTGGCTTACACTTCCTGAAGATATCATTATCATAAATGTCCAAAAATAGGAATGATAGAAACAATTGTCTGAGAATCATCACACATTTGAGTTGTCTTCAGTGTCAGACTCATCCAGTGACAGTTGTCGGTTCATCCATGGGCACACTGCAAAGAGGAACTGCTAATTGCTAGTTCAACAGACTTTTAATGGTGCCAATTTGAAAGAAATATTGATAAATACAGGCTAAGAAATGGGTCGACATCAGCTCATTTGAAGAGCTTTTTATGAGGTCTTACTCTCCTGATGCCTTTAGAGTTAATAAAAAAAAGTGAAACAAGGAAAATAAAGTAGAAGGACAAGAGGCTTTAATTTACGGGATCAGCAAATGCGCTGTAAAAACACATTGGGTACTGAAGCTTTAATTATTACTGGGGTGTGGGTGAAAATGTTCCCACATCCGCTCTCCAGACAGGATTAAAATTACTGTCCAGCGCAGGTGAAAGTCACTCCACCTCCCCCGGAGAAATAAATTCACTCCAATCAGAGCTCGGCACTTCAAATGCTGTGCCTGTGCTTCAAATTTTCTCTACACTTGATCAATAGTCAACATATATAACCCTCAACTCAACTGAATTTTATTCATGTCATTCATTCAAGAACTGGCATGCAGGTAGCTACAGGTAGTAATCACTGTCTCTGTGTTTGTTGGTGTAAACGCTGCTGTAGTCAGACGCGTGTGTTGCTTCGGTGTCAGGGTACAGAACAGAAGCTTTTCCTGTGAATTACATCAACAGACCGATCTGCCTCGTCTCACTTGTGGCTCGTTGACACCGAGGTGAAGGCGAGGTGTCAGCCAGCGTGCCTGACAGCCTGAACGTGGCTGTGGAATGAATCTGTCATGGTGAAAATGTTCACCACAAAACCATCGACTAGGACGCACAGTAAGCATCAATGATGTCTCAAATATGCCGAGTACAAATATGAATTCATGTGGCATTTTGACACTCATACCAATGATGGCATGGAAAGAAAGAAAGCTCTGGAGTAACTTTGGGCTTTTGGCAGAGGCTGGGTGTCTTCTTCTTTGTTAGTTTCCACATTTGGCTCCCAGCTTCAGGTCTGTTAGTCGGATTAGGTGGACAGGGATTCAGTTCAAGACGTGGTCGACTGTTTAATGCAGCCGCCATGTTTTTTTTTATCTTTTTGACACATGCACATAAGCACCCAGTGGAGATGACTTTGGAGTGGAATCGCAGCTTGCAGAACACATTGAACGTTTCAGAGCAGACACTGGTTCTATTACACTACAGCTCCATGTTAATGTAACAATTCAATCGGAGGTCAAATTCAAAATTCTGTGACACACCTATAGCTCTTCAATCAACATTTTGGCGGTCCAGCAGCACTGCAGTCCCTCTTACACATGGACAACGCTAAATCAATAAAGCAACATTATGTAAAAATTGGTATTCTTGCAATTTACTGCCCCCAGACTGTAATCACTGTGGTAAATATGTTCAGCTGTACTCGAGTATTTGTTCTGATTACATTACTTCTGATCAAAAGATAGCGAGTCAATAACTTTGCTAACAGGCAAAAATCAAGCAAGGTCAACAACACGAGACCCGTATCAGCTAAGAAACTGAGCTATCATTAGCTAGCAGCAGCTAAGAAACTGAGCTATCATTAGCTACCAGCAGCTAACAAACTGAGCTATCATTAGCTACCAACAGCTAACAAACTGAGCTATCATTAGCTAGCAGCAGCTAACAAACTGAGCTATCATTAGCTAGCAGCAGCTAACAAACTGAGCTATCATTAGCTAGCAGCAGCTAACAAACTGAGCTATCATTAGCTAGCAGCAGCTAACAAACTGAGCTATCATTAGCTACCAGCAGCTAACAAACTGAGCTATCATTAGCTAGCAGCAGCTAACAAACTGAGCTATCATTAGCTAGCAGCAGCTAACAAACTGAGCTATCATTAGCTACTAACAGCTAACAAACTGAGCTATCATTAGCTAGCAGCACCTTACAAAATGAGCTATCATTAGCTAGCAGCAGCTAACAAACTGAGCTATCATTAGCTACCAACAGCTAACAAACTGAGCTATCATTAGCTAGCAGCAGCTTACAAACTGAGCTATCATTAGCTAGCAGCAGCTACAGCACTGCAGCAGTTTACTTTACTGTCAATCAGGAAACTCTCCAGACGACATCAGGGAACCTGATCATAGATCAGTGTAGCATAAACCTGATTTAAAGGCTTACTGTAGAAAAGCTGCACAGTGCTGCTTTAAGTTCAGCTGTCTGGCTAAAGTTCATTTCTGTCACTGACACGTACAGTAGCCTGTGAATGAAAAATGAAGCCATGATTTTATGGTCGTCCTGGGCCGATTCAATAGATCAGGACTGCCTCTAATCCAGTGTGAATTCAGCCTTACACATGGCACTCACAACACAACGGTCAACTGTCTGACTATAGTGGCAGTTTCTGTCTTTTTCACACATGTAATGATTGTAGGGATGTCCGTAGATCACGAGTGACCATAAATGAACACACAAAATAAATGGTAAATGGACTGTACTTATATAGCGCCTTTCTAGTCTTCCGACCACTCAAAGTGCTTTACAGTACATATCTCATTCACCCATTCACACACATTCATACACTGATGGCATTAGCTGCCATGCAAGGTGTCAACTGCTCATCAGTTTGAGGAGCTAACCATTCATACACATTCATACACTGATGGCATTAGCTGCCATGCAAGGTGTCAACTGCTCATCAGTTTGAGGAGCTAACCATTCATACACATTCACACACCGATGGCACAGCCTTCAGGAGCAATTTGGGGTTCAGTGTCTTGCCCAAGGACACTTCGACATGCAGACTGGAGGGGATCGAACCGCTCTACCTCCAAGCCACAGCCCCCCCAAAGAGACAGGATTGAACTCCTGATGTTCTGATTACATCCACACCACCCCAATCACAATCTTTCAACACTGATTGCTTGTGTTTGAACCACTGTGTGACTTCTGATTAGTTTTGGGTTCATTTAATGAATCAGAATCATTTTTGAATTTCTGATCCTTAGTTTAGTCCGAAACATTTGCAAATAACTCAAATCAAATCATGTTTGAACAAAACTGAAAGATCCGTGACCATCTCTTGTTTGCTAAGAGAAACACTTCCTAGCTACAACCTGTTGCTTCAAACTGAATGAGGTGAACCTGACAGTGACAGATTTCACCAGAGCTTCTGATTCATGATGAAGCTTAAAATATTATAATAATATGAACGCATCTAACGTGACACAATAAGCTACATCATTTCTCCAGAAAAGAGTCTCTACTCTTGTCATGTTGAACTACAAAAACACACAAGCTCTGCAGAGAGCATTAACCAGACAGAACATTTATTTTATCTGTTATTAATATAAATTAGCTACAGCTGATATATTCTGCTGCCTGTGTCATTTTAACGAGCAAAAACAGTTACAACTGCCTGACAACTTCATATTTTCTAGAACCTTACATATGCATATAGATGTAAACAGGCAGAGGCAGTGATGCACACTGGCTTAGGTACTGTCACTTTAGTATTACTACAACAGAAATGTTCCTTTGACTTCCCTTCACTTAACCGTTAGTTAGTTTAAAGAATAAAAGTGTTCGTTGCAGCACCCATCAACAGTTATATATGTTTAAAATACAGAGAGGAATGATGCAGGGAGACGCTGCTAGGTTCATCTGCATCATAAATGCATTGCCACACTGACTAACAAGTATTGTTAGGACATATAACAGTTTTAGCTACTAAAAATATTTGAAACATTTGTAGTTTCTACACAGTTACATAAATACCGTACTATTTAAATTTAACAATAATTCATAAACATTATTTAAATATAATCAAAAGACAGGAGACGTGAGGCCTCATTAACTTTGTTAGCTTAATTACTAACTGCTAAACTCTTATCAAGCACCATTTTGTTTTTTTGATAAACTTTTACAGTGTATAAACTTTCAAAAATGTTCTCTCCTAGTTCATTGTCTCCGTCTGTTTCCATCCAAATAAAAGCTTAAAAAAGGGCTAAAATCTGCTTCACCTCACAGTGATTTGAAAAACACTGCAGAGGTGCCCTACTGTGGTAGATCAAACATGATAAAGTCACATTGGGACGGTATGTTGGCCCAATGCGCAAGAAAACGTGATGCAGTGCCCTTAAAACGGAGAAAAGCGACACGGTTTCCTCTTGGGTGCATAAAGTCTACCCTACATGCTAGAAAATGAGTAGGCCTCTACGTACCTGAGTCACATAATAAAACTATTTTTATCTTCAGTACCATAAATGCATCACGACCTTCCACACGCTGCTGCCTTTACTGTTTTTTTCAGCGCTGCTTAACAAGATGATCCATGTCGAGGAGAACAGGGAAGTTTGCTGTCGTCAAACTGAGAAGCATCCAATTCAGCTGAAACCTTTTTCAACTTAACGTATGTGTCGTCCAGTGAGAATTCTCTCATGTCACTGCCGCACAATACATTTCACAAACAGGTTGAGGTATATGCTTAATCTCCAGAGATACTGCATGCCTCGATGAAACGCATTTCACCTCCTGAATCTCTTGTGATTGACTCGCTGGCTGTGTAAAAGGATCGTGCGTGTAACTCAGAGACGGTGCCGCTCGTGTTCCCAGCAGAGCCGTAAAAGGACGACATATATAGACAACAGTCGCGATAAAATATGGCTGTTACTTACAGCACGTCTGACACATGATGTGAAACTTCAACAAGGTGACGCGCCCCTGTATGTGTCAACGCACTGCCTTAATGAGATTAAGGGAGACTGCATGTATGTGCATCATACGTGCATTTGTGTCCTGCGTGCAGCGCGAGTGGATAAGCGACAGTGACAGATTGCCCAACGCATCTTCTAAATGATCCCGGAGCCCGGGGCAACTTGAGCGAGGGTTGTGTAACAATTCATCATCTCTGTTGTGGAGAGCGGAAATAAAGCCAGTGTTGATGATAGACAGACCCACACAATGGAGGACAAGTGTGTGCGCGTTGACATCTTATCTCAAAAGGTCACACATACAGCCTAAACGGTTCAAGGTCGATTCAGCGTTCTAATGACTCACTGCGAACGACACAACCGATGTCAGATTGTCGAGGAGGAGGATCAAGATCCTGCCAGGGTAGGTACGGAGACAAAGATACGTCAAACAAACAAATCGAGTTAGCCCAAATGTTCACTGCTCCCAGCCTTCCCCTGACACCTGACACACAAATCCTCATGACAAACAACTCTGATGCGCGCACACAACCACGCCAACATCAGCGCGACACTCCACTTCTTCAGGAGTCATGGAGTCGGGATGCAGTCAGCTACGTGTGAGATTTCTGTTGTCGTGCTGCATGAGCTACCAGAGGTTCCTCACTGAGATACCGAGTGTGTCAAGAGTTAAAATGAGTTATAAATTGCATGAATCAGGTCGGAGGATTTAAGGTATTATAGGTGGATTGCCATGCATTGGATTTCATCCCTGTATACAACCATCAGTGTGTCCTCTCCAATGTATCATTCATCCACAGCAGGAGAGACTGAATCTGACTCTTTTAGTCAAAAATGATTTATTATTATCGTTTTATTTGATTGGCCTTTAAATTGAACTGAATATCATTTCGAGACTGTGATGTGAGAAGAAACCCTGCAGTGGAATTTGGAGTTGACGTGGTTCCTGTTGAAGACAGAGGGTCTAATGTGTTTGAACATGGATGGTATGAGGACACGTCTCCCTGAGAATGACTGCATTAATGATGTTTTTATTGTGAGGATTTATAGTTCATTCGTTTGTTTCAATTGAAGGAATCACGCGAAGTTAATTGTGTATCCTTGTTTGGAGTCGACGGTGTGACTTTACGTTTACAAAGCCGTGAAGCTGGTGAGAAAGAAACACGGCCTGACATGTTTACCGACTGACACAATGCATTCACGACAGAGGCAGCTATTACCGAGCACATTTTCACGAGATAACACGCTGTGCGAGTGTGAAGAGATTGCAGTTGGCTCGAAGAAAAGCTCACGGACGGCCCGAGGACTTCATCAGAATATCACCAATGAGCCAAAATGAGTGTCTGCAAAGCCCCTGCCCCCTTTGCTTAGCTTGTGATCTGAGGAGGAGCCTGCAGCAGGCTTAACCCACACATTTGAAGTCTGCGGTGATAAAGTATCCAGCAGAAAATACAAACAGGGAGGAGGGACGGAGCTGTGCATTCACATGCAAGTTGGGCAAGTCATGCGCTAGATAAGAGGCGGCAGAGTGAGTGTGAGCTAAGTGCTTTTAAATCAACTTTACCATCACAGCTCTTTGAGCGTTCACCCACCAAAATATTTTCTCAGTTTATTCCCAAAGCTTCTTTAATATTTTACAGAGTAGACAAACAGAGTGAGGCTGAGCCTGTTTGTGAGCGTCCAGTACAAACCTTTAAAGAACCCTGCATCAGTGTCACCACATGCTTCTGTTCTATGAGTGACCCTGGACACGTGGACCAATCACGGCAGAACAATGAAGAATGAGCGTCCACAGGCGGCAGCTTGAAATGGTGATTGTTATGTGAATCCTTGTAAAGCCCTGATGCTTTCTGGAAGATGGAAGCTAATAAAAGTATATCCTGAATCATAGCTGCCGTGTTGTTGCAGTATCATTATCTGCACATCCAAAGCCAGAGCGGCGAAAGGAATCCACAGACCATCCACCCAATGAAATCGTGCCACCAGAAACTGAATCTGAATCATTTATATCTGAATTTGAATTGCCTAACTTGAATAATTGCATTAAAAACTGAATTTGAATCACATAATTTAAATTTGTATCGTTCAGTGGGAATCACCGCATTGAAAAACTGAATCTGAATTGTAATTTGAAACTGAATTTATTAGTTTGGAACTGAACATTCAGTTCTCACAATTCAAATTCAGTTTTCTGTGACAAACACCGGGTAGCTGAGGCAGAGCAACCGAGCACAGACACACAGGGCGCCTCTCGGCCAATCATTTTTGTTTGTGTGAAGATACAAAATGTTGAACATGAGAGGGTTAAACTTATCTGAGAGGTGTTCTGACAGAAAATTAATGATTAAAATTTCATATAAGAAAATGTACAAGTGTTATCTAATTCACAAAATGTTAAGAGCTTGAATAATTGGACAGCATTTAACCAATGAGTGATATTTATTTTTAGTCTATTATAGACTGTGTGTTTATATAGGAATGTGTATTATTTTATAACAGAGCACAGCATAGGATAAATATTAATGATGATATTTTTAAATGGCATGCCCATCAAACAACGTGAATTAAACAGAGCAGTGAGAGCGTTACTGTGAATCACAGCCTTCATTACAACAGTAAATCATATTATCTGAGTATTATCTATATCACCCGTCACCCGCTGACAGGTAATAAATCTATGGAACACACGGAACTTCAAAATGTATGAGTGAGTGAGAGTGTACATTTGGTAAATTCAGCGCGTGCCGACTCGATCACACACGAAGGTGCGTGTCACGCCTGTAATGCGTCTAAATTGACAACTGAGGAGCGACAGCGTGCGCAGTGAGCCTGACCCACAAGATGGATCTGAAAAGTGTCCCTGTTTATCGGTGTGATTTATTTCAGCTTTATGGTTTGTTTAGTATAAAGAGAAGAAGATCTGGCTAGTTAAACTGAGCAGTGAATAAAGAACAAAGAAGCCAATAAAGTGCTGCTCAGACAGCTCTGTGCTTTTACTGTCTTGCTGCAGCAGCACTTTTTTTTTTTTTGCACTGATGATTTATTGGGGTTTGTGACATTAGTACAGCCGGGACGAGACTCTGAAACAAGGCGGGAGAAAACAGACACGAGATTTTTCCAAGGTAGGAAAAGCTGCAGGGCGACTTGGCGTGCTGTTGCAAACTTCACATGGTGATCAAGGCTCAAGTGCAATCCAGCAAGGACGCCTGACGCTGAGAGTTATCCTGATCAAATCACCACCCTGGAGGGACGAGTGCGGAGGACGCTTTGCTTCGCCCTGCTTGGATACTCTGTTGCTATCTGGGAAAAGAACTGCCAAAGCAGCGCAGAGGCACTCGTATCCACAGCACATCACCATGAAGGTGTAAAGGTGGAGGGCAGTTTGCTTCACCGTCTCGTGGCATGGCATCAGCCACGGTTGTCCATTGACGAACGGATACTCGACTGTTCTAAACAACACAGGTCACATAACAGGTCGCGTTTCACGTATGCTGAACACGAGCCAGAGAACAACTTTCAGTGGAGCTCTGCCGGTGCCTCGGTTTGCCCAAGCAGGACCACAGACACAAAAACCTGTATCCAAACCAGCAGCACCAGAATCCAGCAGCATGGGGGATCACCATCATGTCTGAGGTAAGGTTTGAGTGCGATAGTCTGGGAAGCGCGGTGTAGAAACAACCGCTGAGCACTTAACATTTAAAGTGACCTCAGCCACTTACCTACAGTACATTTAACATTTTCACATAAAAACTTAATTCAGAGATTTGCATTTGAAAATCTATGGGCTGCTGTGTATTTGATGAAGCTAGGCACGGGGTGAACGTGGTCAGCTTCGTCAGAGCAGTAATGGGCCAATTTAATGTTCAGATAGAAATGTTCGTGTCTTAATTGTACCTGATTTGAATATGTGGATTATAAAGCCTTCCCCAGGTGTAATGCCTCGTATGATTAATGACAGCACAAGAACTAGTTCTCCCGGCCCCTCTCCACCCCCCCATCATTGTGAGCATGAACTAGCTCACTTTCATGTTTCATTAATCTTATTCAGGCTGCTGGGCACACCTTTGGTAAAATCTCCTGTCTCATCAACAGTGTTACTTTGGAGATGTGAAAAATGCCTCCGCTCTCCGCGGAGAAAGAGAGCGCCGCTTTTTCTTGGCTTTGGTCAGTTCAGGCGGCGTCGACACCACATTACTCACCTGTGAGGCCCGCTGAACTGCAAGTGTTCACAGTGAGGACATGAGCTCCTCTCTGCTCTGCCTCTGGCATTCGGAATATCACATTAAATCACATCATGTAATATATTTGCTGTGCTCCAGGGGACATTTTAATGAAATCACTCTGAACAGGACTACGCTACAGTTTTCTAACTCTTCCTTTGTTGTGTCATGTGTTAAAAGCCCCCGATACTTCCCTGTCAAGGACGAGTCAATACAGAAAGATATGCTACAAATATTAACCACATAAAATCGTATATTACAATGCTGCTCTCAAAAAATGTCCCCATTTTGTATAAATTAGTATTGTTGCGAGTGCAGTCCCACTGTGGTAAATATGTCCAGCTGTACTCTGATTACATTACTTCTGATCCAAAACCAGTGACTCGACAACTTTGCTAACAGCCAAACATCAACAAGGTCAACGACACAAGGCATAGCAGCCAGCTAATATTACTGACTATTTCAACAGCAGTCAGCCCAGCTCGGCGTCTGTGTAGTGCCTAGACTACATACCATACACATTCTTTTGAAGAAATTATTTTCCAGGTATTTTCCAGTCCAATGCAGGAGAGCAGCGGCTCACAAGCGGTCATATAATACATGAGCAGGCCTAGTTACACTTAGTACAGTCTGCTCTGCCCTCTTTGAAGCATCACACTGCAGAGCTAGCCTACCAACAGTTGATCTTCAAGTGAAATACACACTGAGCTAATAGATTTCACACCACTGACCTGCATGTCACAAGTGCTGCAACGTGCATATTCCTCAAAGTACACACGCTGTACACGCCGGGAAAAGTTTCACACTTAAAACTCCAGTCACACAATCTGCATCGATCCTTATGTGTTTCTATTATGATTATGCGTTCACAGTACAATCATTTGTATTTGAGAGGAATATTGTCAGAGTAATTACATTTGTCTAATTTGTTTTTGCAAATCAGATTATATTTACTCGTGTTACTGTAGCAAAGTCGTGCTGTGTCTCTGCCTGTCTCAGCTCGGGATCTTTCAAGCGGTTCACCTTTTCCTCGGCTGCTGTGACTCATCACAAGATCTTCATCTAGGCCCGGCATATGAAACACACCATCATATTGTTTATATAGAGGATGTGAGCTGCGTATCAAATAAATTACATTTTCTACACAAATATTTGCAGCGGAGCGTCGTGACGTCAGTAGTTAAGATATGCACACCTGCGCAACCGACAGAAGCCGTCACTCCCGGTGTCTCCCTGCAGCAGTTGGCTAGCTGGAGTTTGTGTCTGTCAGCAGTAATACCTGATAGAAGCGGCGTGTAGGTGACGACAGTTGACCAAACAGTGTTGTTCACTCTGTTCCTGTCAGGCGGCTAACGCTGGCAGCTGCCTGTGTTCCAGGCTGGAGTCTACAAACAGCAGAAACAAACTAATTATTATGCAGACTTTTTAATGTGCTAACAACAACAAAAAAAAAATACTATGACATACAGAGTCTGTGAGTTGTACAGAAAATGATATTATTACTAGTGTAGGTGCATCTGTGTGGCAAACGTGTCTGTTCGTCAGGTCTCTCGGTGACTAAAAACAAGCTGTGTTTTCTCAGTTGAGTTGAGATTAAGGCACGAAGAGCTGACAATTGGATGCGTGTTATTAGCATACGGCTGCCGGTGTGTTTACCTCGTCCTCTCCACCCTCCTCCCTCCAGCTTTGCCTCTGTCTGCTCTCCTCTCTCCCTCTGTCTCGTGTCTCTGTCCACCCCTCCTCCTCTCCTCTGTCACGGAGTGGAGCCAGGGAGTGACGCATCATCATTCGTTATTCCACTGAACACTCTGTCGATTCCCCCTCTGAGCCTCAGTTTCATATCTCATCAAGAAAAATGCCAGCCCTAACGCGGCTGGCTCCACGATAAAAATCAGGTGCGCCGTGCCACAGGCAGACCTATTTGCAGCAAAAAGCCTTTTAAGTGAGAGGAGAGGAGTTAGTGAGAATATATCTATTGGATGCCTCAGATGTTAAATTAGGCTGTAAATATCCAAATGCGGTACGAGGAAAATGCAATCATTGCTCACTTTTTGAATGATTTCTTTCTGACTGTACCTTGGTTTTTATATTATCCAGAAGCCATTTGGAAATGCAGGCTTTTATGCTTAAAATGTGATATATGCTCCCCATCACTTTTTATTAAGGTTAAGGTTTATAACAGCAGTGATGGCGAACCTGCTGAATGATGAACATCTGATGTTATGTACGTCCCAAAAGCCGTCCCACATAAAACTGCTCTTACTTAAAGCTGACTACTGAAACTCAGCACCTAAGTAGCGGCTGGATTGCGTCTACAGCACTTACTGTCAGACTCTATCAAGTACTAACAGTTGTCAACACACGGTTGTCAGGCGCGTATTCATGTTTTGATCAGATATCCCCTAAAACATGTCAAACATTCATTAATATAACACCTTTTCTCAGAACATGTCCATACTCCAAGAGGTTACACAGTCATATATGAATTTCCTTGGTTTTCTTGTGATAATAGTTAATTATCAATTAATTAAATGGAGATTTTGCGTTATTTATGTCATTATTTCATTATCCTGTTGCTCATTATCATTAACGGGATCATTTCCTCGAGATTTCGAGATAATGAAACTTTCCCGCGATAACAACATAATTAATTTGAAATCTTGAAAAAACAAAAGGACAGTCGAGTATATTAAGTAATTTTAGATTTCAGATTAATTCTGAATGTTTCTTTATCTTGAGATTATCGCCTTATCTTGGGATAACAACATTTCGACATATTGACATAAATAACTCAAGATCTCGAGAAAAAAGGAAATTGACTCGCCATCGTGAAGAAACTGAAATCAAATGTATGAATGTATGACAGCTTAGGGCTTCTGTAGAAAAGTCAGATATTGTGAAAAATATCATTTTGGTATTGGGACTAAGGCACTGAAAACATTAGACAGCTCTACCTAAGCAAACATAACTTAGACTACCTGCTGTGAAGAGAATGAGGACGCCCTCAGTTAGTTATTTATATGGCACATTTCTTTTGGTACCCAATATATCCGTACACCCTTGATTATCCACTGCACTCTTGCATGATAATACAGATCGCTATACACTGACTGACACATCATCCATAGAAAGGGCCGAGTTGGAAGGCTCAGGGGAAGCAGAGGTCACTGTGGTAGTCACAAAACTCCACAGTGGTGAGGTGGTGATGGTTCCCTTTTTAAAAGGGGACCAGAGAGTTTATCCCAGCTACTGGGGGCCCGTCCTGTTCATGGAACAGTGAAGCAGCACTCTTGCAAAGATACTGGAGGAGTCATGGGGCTATGCCTCTCCAGTCTGCATGTGGTACTGTGAGAGAATAAGGCAGAATTAGACTGAGAGCTGTGTCAGAATTTTTAACAGGAAGTCAAGCGTGTTTCCAGTGGATGCTGGGATCAGGGTAGTGCCTCGCCATCAGTGCTGTTCAGTGTCCAGTGTGGTAGCTTCAGGTTTGCATCTCTGCTTTTGCAAATGATGCGGTTGAACTGGCTTCATCAGACCACGACCCCCCGTGTGCACTAGCACTGTCAAAACTGGCCAAAAATGACGCTTGATTAATCCTTCTAACAAACCAATATAACGAAAGTATGTAGAGTTATTTCAGCATAAACATACCTTTTAAAAGACTTATATACCTACACATTGCAAAAATAAATAAATAAATAAAATAATTAGGTTACGGTATGTAGAATGGAAATCTAATGCTTTAAGCCAGACGTGCACAATTATTTCCAAACAGATTCAAATTGCAAACCACTCTCTCTACAGCTGATGTTGAATTATTAGTTAATTTTTAATCATTGAAAGCTGCACTGGGATAGTTTGCAGCACAATGTGAAGTGGTGGGGATGAGGGTACAGCAACTTCAAGACTGAGGCCATGGGAAAACAGAAACCAGAGGTGTGCGCCCTTCAGTTTGGTGTCCAGTCACTGGCCCGAGTGAACGAATTTAAGTATCTTGGGTCTTGACACATGAACATGATGGATCTGCACCGCACTGCCATGGTGAAGAGCGAGCTGAGCCTGAAGGTGACACTTTTGATTTACAGGTCAATCTATGTCCCGACCCTTGTGAATTCTGACCACAATGGTGAGCTCACGGATAAAAGTAAAAATAGTAAGCAACAGACACGGAATCATGGATGGATGGATGGATAGATGGACGGACGGACGGACGGACGGACGGACCGACCGACCTTATTAAAACTATTGCAGTAAAATTCAACAGTCATGCTGTACATTTCTGAAGGTTTAACTATGGTCATTTTGAAGGCTGGAGTTGTTGATTGTACTGCTTGATGTAGATTTATGTGTGAATGCTTTATGTAATGCTAATATTTTGCCCACCCCATCTTAGTTAATGAAGGGTATGCCTTCATGAATATAGGATTTATTGCAAATCTGTTGTATTACACTTCTGTTCGCAAATAACTGTAACAACCGTGTATGCTTTATCAGATCAACATCCCGTGTTCTGAACAGACAAATTACAAACTAACATTACCGTGATTAGAGAATCAGAGCGGGTCGACCGACAACTCGACTCGGGCTAGTAGGAAATATCACAGGTTAGGACGGGCAGGTCAAGTGAACAAACAGTGGTGGTCAGTGGTGTCAAGTCTTACCCACTTCTTGCACATTCACACAATGGCGCAGCCTTCTGGAGGAACTTGAAGTTCAGTATCTTGCCCAAGGAAACTTCGACATACAGACTGGAGGAGATCAAACCACCGATCTTCTGATTAATGGACAACCTGTTCTACCTCCTGAGCCACGTCCTGTCTTCTTAGTTTTTAAATGTCCATCAAAATAAATGGCAGTAGCAGGGCATGTGGAGGATGTGACATGGTTAACAAGGTACTTGCTCTGTTGCAACTCCATGTTAGTTCAGCTAGCATGTCATTCCAGTCCCTCCACTGTGGTTACAGGTAACATCATTTCCATCCTAAGGACGTTCATAGTCTATTGTTGTGTGTTCACCTCACATTCACCACACTCATCAGACTGTATCAAGGTCATTTCTATGTTCACTACATATCTAGACCTCTTGTTCCTTCTGGCCAACATGTAAATAAAGAGAATGTCAAGAGCTCATAAACAAAGGGGAGAATCTTGCACTCAGTTCATTTGCTTGACATTCAGACTTGTTTGCGTTAACATTGAATTCAACACATAATGTGAGAGGGCAACTGTTAATAAGAGATACTTCATATAAAAGGTCTCCTTCGTGTTTTGAAAAATCCAGTTATTTCTCCTTTTCACAGGACTCATGTTCCAAGGGCATGTTGCCAATTCAATCTTTGTGCACGGCTCCCTGAACAAAAGTGAATACAGAGGGTGTGCTAGTCGAAGGTAATGCTTAGAAAAGGGCATGAAAAGAGTTAGGCCCATGGTCTAGTTTCCCTTCACACTGACAGACAGAGCAAATTCTAAATACACACATTATGGTTTAGGCTTGAGTCAATGGTGTATAATATACCTTAACAGCAGACTGGACAGAAGTGTTTCAAAGCTCTGTGGTTGCAGTTTTACCTCAGCCTACACCCAGGATCACTGGTGGGTGGCCCTCTGAGAGAGCCGTTGAGTGGGTTACTGTGTTGTTGCTTGGTTAGCGGCTCTACCAGTGTGTGTGTGTGTGTGTGCTGATGAACACTTAAATCAGTCATTTAGTACATGTACAAGTACATCGAGAGCAGCTTAAAAACCAGAGTCAAACACATACTTGGCCAATAAAGCTGATTCTAATTCTCATATTATATGTATAGTTAATGAAAATCTACTAAAGTACTATAACTATTTGAATTTGAACCATTTGTAATCGTAATAAAGTTTAAAGCCTCGTCTACATCCATCCACAAAAATCTGAGTGACACTAATCGTTCCTAACTTTTAGAAAAGCTGCTTCAAAAACAGCTCACTTTGCTGTTTAGGCCATTTCTCAACACCGCGTAGGTGTGGCAGATCAGGTTTTGATTGACAGCTCCCTCATGAGTAATGACCGAAGTTAAGCAATGCACTGCTGTGGACGGGGAAGCTGTATTTATAGCACCTAAAAACATCAGTTTAAGTGTACGCTGTATTTTAAAAGATATTCACCTCTTTGCTTTGACATCGCTGTTATATCATCAGAGCTGATGACAGAGACGGTTTATTTATTACACTAAACGTATTGAGGTCATGCATGAGTCAGTTTCTTTGGGTTTTTTTTGTTTGTTTTCTTTTGATTGAATTTTGATTGAATTAATTGTGTAATAAATGTCTGAGCATAACCACGACCAATTCAAACCTAATATCAGGGAAATTTCCAAAAACTCAAACAATAATAATTGAATCTGGATTGAAACTCATTTCTAGTTTGAACTTTTGGATGTTTTTCATTATATACATAGTAGATGACATAGTAAGAAGGCTGTTGGATTTCCAGTGGCTTGGGGCAGCTGTGGGGGTAAAGCGGTCTTCCACTAATCAGATAATCGACTCCTCCAGACTGCATGTTGAAGTGTCCTTGGGCAAGATACTGAACTCACCTGTGTGTGAATGGTAAGCTCCTAAAACTGATGAGCAGTCCATGCCATCAGTGTATGAGCGTGTGTGAATGGGTGAATGAGATATGTAGTGTAAAAGCACTTACAGTCCAGTCCACTTACCAACAATTTACTTGTTAGCGTGCGGAAAAACTACAGCTCCCATGAAAACTTATCAGCACAACCAGGCGGTACTATGGTAACTGTTGCCGTCTTATCTATGATATTCACCCATTTCAGCTTTAATCTCCATAGTCTTCATTCAGTCTCCGTGCTCTCCTACTACACATTTGTCAACAGATTTCTAAGTCCTGGAAAAGATCCCGGACGTTCAGTTTCACTTCAGCTCTCTATTCATTGTCAAAGAAATCAGGGATGATAATATTATGATCTATACGTGACAGTATATTCCTAAAAAGACACCAGAGGTTTCAAACGGAATAAAATCTTATTAAGACAAGCATGTCTTTGGAATAAATGTTTAATTAGCGTGCACTGAACAATGATCAACAGTAGATTGGATCAAAATGGCATATTGTTGCCGTTTTTTTTACACGTGTTTTACAGTGTGAGTGTTTTCAGGAAAGTGGGTCAGGCCTCACGCTGTTATTTGGTGTTTTTAAGTGAGATATTTGGCAGCTATTTTAGACTGACTCAACACTGCAAAAGGCTTCCAGAGTGTCTGAAAATATATCTTAACCAGCCCATGAACACTGAAAGCTCACCACTTTTGATCAAAGTGCCACAGCAGAAGTGTGTGTCAGTGCAGAGTGGCTGACACCAGGCCCTGTCCGCATTACTGCAAATGGAACATATTAGCTGCAAATAAAAAACTATCGGGTGACATACCTGCAGCTAAATACAACTTGATTGACACACATTGAAGACATACTGTCTGACATGCTGCTGGCACATAGTTCTGCCTACATCTCCTCTACATGCTGCAGAATTTATTGTGTTTTCACTGAAGGTACATCTCAGCTCTGAGACTTTATCCAGTCTGCCAAATACGCTCTGTGCTGTGTGCAGAACAGTTCAACACATCACACTTCAGTGCACTTCAAGTAGCTAACAACACACAATTATTCATCCTGTATGCTGTGAAAAAATGTTTCTAAATATATGAAAATGTAAACATTTCTGAATATGTATATAACTCTTAAATGGCTTTCAAAAATTAAGATAAATAAAATCATGTAATGCTCTTTCATTTTTTCCACATGCAGTCTGTTCCTTTTGGGAAGACGAGTTTAATACTTGGAAACATTATTTTAGATCTATTTATACAATATCAATCGATTCATATTCTAGAATTTTCCAAATTAAGATTTTCTACAGAATTACGGCTACAAATAAACAGCTTAACTTTTTTAACATGGACCACTCTCCATTTTACTGCCCACATGTAGTCAATCTGTGGTTAGATATTCAAAATTGCCTAAGACCCAGTACTTGATGCAAATTGCCCACAGATTGTAAATACAATTATTCTTTTGCGGAAAATATTTATATTTAAGGCTCAATCAAAAAGGAATTTGAATTTGTTTTTGTTTCTTTTAAATAAAGTGCGAAGCCAATTTCTTTTGGAAAAAATCATCGTGACAAATCAAGACAAAGTAGAAATACATAACAGAAAGTTTTGAGCAAATAAACATTTCTAAATATGTAACGTCAATGTTAAAAAAATGAACAGCACTTCAGACAAGAGTGCTAAACGGATCCAGTTTCCAAATCTATACCTGCACCACACCCAGAAAGCTCAGTTCCACAACTGATGTGTTACCCACAATTATCTCAAAATCAATTAAAGATCCACAACTCCACGAGAGCCTGGAATCAAACAGGCTCAGAGCTGCTGCAGGGCACGAAGGAAAAAGCTCAAGGTGCCAATAGTGGCCGCTTTATTAGGTACACCTGTAAAATGGAATGCAACTCAAGACACCAGCTCAGCTATAAATTCTGCCTTTACAACAATAATGTTCAGTTTTCATCAACACTGTTAAGGAGGTTTTAATATAAAGGTGGAATGAGCAGGACTATTCAAAGTTGGAGAGCAGTGGTGGTTAAGCGACCTCGAAGGTAAATGAACAAAGAGCTACGATAGCAAGCGCAACACTGTCAGTCAGAGAAATAAAATGTTATTTTCTATTATTTCACGCTTTGAACCCTACGGCCTATACAACGGTGCGGCTAATTTATTTTTACTGGCCAACGGCCACCAGGGCACTCTCTGGCAGTAAGCAAAAGTGAGACAGACATGTGGGGAAAGATTATGCGCGAAGAAGACACCAGTTTTGATTTTGAACTGGCATCATGCACACACCCTCATCATGGAAAACACGAAGAAATGCATATGATGCAGCTTTTAAGTTAGTAAGGCAATCGATCTGGCCGTCAAAGAAGGAAATAGAGCTACTGCGTAATCTCGGCAGAGTTTGAAAAAAGCGTGTCCTAAATTAAAACAAAAAAATCTTCAGTGTGCCGTCTTTCTGTGTAAATACCTCATGGTACAACATGAAAACCTGCGTCTTTGTATTCAAGTGCAGCCTATATATGTACAAAATGTATTTTCTTTTAAAATTTGGCTGGTGCAGCTTATATTCAGGTGCGCTCAATAGTTCGAAAATTACGGTAATAATTTCATCCGATTGCTCGATTAATCGATGGAATATTTGATAGAATACTCGATTACCAAAATATTCGATAGCTGCAGCCTAATTAGGTTCATCAACTTATTAAGTTTAAACTTTTAACTCAAGTGGAAAAAACCTTCACCTCGATTTGATCTTCCTCGACCAAATCAACGACGGTTACCTCCACCCACACCCACTGCTTTCCATTCCATTATGTTCTAAAAACACTAGCAAAGGCGGTTGACCAAGCTGAGCCTATGAACAAAGATGACTTCAAACTCGGTGATTGTGTACTGTGTAGTACTGACCTTCCCTGGAGGAGCAGGAGGGCTGAATCTACCAGCACAGACCAGGAAGGAGTCAGGTTGAGGTTTGCTGTTCTTCACCTCGGGGTCATCACCCAGAACAATGTGGTCAAACAGACTGAAGAAGTCTTTGTGTTGGCTCGTCTTCAACTTGAACGTCACACCAGCTGAGCTGGTCGCCACTGCAATGGGGATATTGTGCTTCTTCAGATGGTTCACCAGTTTCTCCACACCTAGAGGTAAACTTGAGGTTAGACTAACAACAGTCTGTCACCATGCAAGGCCAATATTTTCAATGACAACGCCTGTAGAGCTCATTCCCAGACTCTATACTGTATTAATATTATGATTTTATTCCTACATACATACAACCATATATATGTATACATGACAATATGGCCTGATCAAGTCTCATGCAGCTGTCTGTGTTGTGGTGGTGATATGAACAGGTGAGATCCTGAAGTCTGAAATATAAATCAAAACCTGAACTGTATGACAGTACCGCTGTAACCACCACAATAAATCATTCACTAAGGGAGGCAGCAGTAGCTCAGTCTGTGGGGACTTGGCTTGGGAACCGGAGGGTTGTCGATTCAAGCCCAACACAGACCGAGTATGGAGTGTGGACTAGTAGCACGGGAGGTGGTGCTTTGCCTCCTGGGAACAATCTCTTTGCCCTTGAGCAAAGCACCGAACCCCTTACTGCTCAGAGCACCATCCTTTCATCCTCACTCCTACTCTCTCCATACACATGTATAGGTCCTGTTTGTGTGTGTGTGTGTGTGTGTGTCGGAACATACAGTGTCAGTCAAAAGTTTGAACACACCCACAAAACTTTGAAATAACACACTGAAACAGCTTTGTACACTCTTGGCATTCTCTCAGTCAGGCTCACGAGGTCACCACCTCGAATGGTCGGAGATTATCATTGGCATACAGTAAATATTCAAACACTGTAGTAATCCATTACAGTTCATTACAGATGCTTCACAGAGTTCAGACTCTACATCAGCTGTTCAGAGGAGAAACCACGACTGAGGAAGACAAATAATAAGAAGAGAACTGCTTGGACCAACAAACACAAGGAATGGATAGACCAGTGGAAAACTTTGAACCGATGAGTCGAATTTGAGCTTTTAGTTCAAACCGCCTGTCTTTGTGAGACAGAGAAACCTTTTCACATACACACAAAAAGTGTATCGTATGCCCCAATAGTTGCATAGCTGCATACACACAAACAGAAGGAGCAGCACTCCTACACGTCGAATACAGAGGACAACAGCCCACACAAGAGCTAATGATAGGCTGCTCTTGAGCTGAGAACAAATCAGCTGCATTTAACTGTTTTATATTTCTGTGTTCTTTTGTGAACGGTCTAAAATATGCACTGAATTGTCACATGGCGTGGTAAATCAGGTGTACCTGGCATGAGTTTGGCAGAGGGAAAGATCCTTTCTTGTATTTGCCTGGTTTCAGCGAGGAGTTCCTCAGCTGTCATGGGAAGCTCCAGAGCGTCCCGAATAATCTGGCAAGCACTCAGAGCATTTTTACCCATCACTGACGACTTCACGTCCCATGTGTACCGCTTTCCAAAGCGGTCACATATTTCCTGGAAGGACACCGTGTACAGTCGCTCTGTGTCTGAAATGAGAAGATACAAAAAAGGACTGAACATGAATGGAACCTTTCCTACGCTGCCACAAACACATCTTTGTACAGAAATGAACAGATGGCTGTGACACAAACAGACTTTAAGTAAAAAGTGCAGCATCGTAACTACACAACTCACACACCTGACCAGATCAAACAGTATTAAGCTTAAATACACATTAAATGACATCCTTGACATGCTATTTTTTTTTACAGGTAACAGTCCCAAACGGAGCTTTAGAGTCAAGCCAAACATCATTAAAATATAAGGGCATTTGTAGTTACTGGAGGTAGCTGTACATATGTAATTGACATGAATGGCGTCATACGTGTGTAAGTTGGTCAGCAGATACATATCTTTAATTCGGCACACGTTTCATTAATAAATAAGTTCGAACTGTCAGTGAAAGTTGGACTTTCAGAAGTGGGTCACCGTCGTGACCGCTCCGTGTTGTAGACATCAGAGCGGGAACGTAACATGGACGTCAACCACGTGACGCAGATTAAACGTTGGATTTCTCAGGTTTGTAGCGCAGATTGCTGTTTGAGATGTATGCCGGATTCATCCGGACAATATACCATCATAACAACTCTATCAAGTCATGTTCGACGTCATACGACATTTTAAGTTATGTGCAAAGAAATCATAAACTTGTATATTTTTCAATGGAGTCCGGCGTGCATGAGTAGGACTCGAAGTGAATGAATGAGGTTCAGTATGAACGTAGCTGTAACGTAGGCGCAGGCTCATGTAGAACTACATATAACACACAGAGAAGTAGTAAAGACCTAACAGTAATCCGTCCATGTCGAAGAGGACATGGCTCACAGGCTGGAGGGAGCTGCTCAACACAGACATGTTCCACTCTTCACTTTAGTTCCGCGTCGAACATGACGGTAGGAGGACGACTAAAAAGTAACACGAGTCATAGCATAAAAACGCTGCTAACATCGACTAATGCTCCGATAATAAGCACAAATGATGCTGTTCACATCGTTCCCATGAGTGCTTCAGATGAAACCGCCCATAAATGAAAGGCTTTTGTATGAAATACTGATTCAGACTGTTCAGGGTTGCTTTTTAGTCGTCCCGGCGCAATGGCTACTGGGAAATGAAGTCCACACTGATTCTCTGTGGCGTTTACATTTCTAAACTTCAGTGTAAGAGCTTTGTTAGTTTCAGAAATTGGTACTCACCTATAGACAAAGCACTTCAAACACCACTGTGTAATATGGTGAACACGTACACACAACAGACAACAGGTTTATGTGTAATTTCACTTGTCAAGGTCCATTGGTTTAGTATTTTAATTTTTAATACGGATTTAACAGTTTATTAGCCATATGCCCATATACACAAAGTATTAAGTTTAACTGTGCTGAACTAATTAATTCAATAAGAGTAGTTCAGGTAACGTATATTTCTTAGTTGACTCAACTTGTAACACGAATGTGTGGCCCCTCCAAAAATATATAGGCAACCCCACACAGCCAACAAGGACTGCACACCTCCTGCAGCACCGTGGACCACAAGAAACTTAGTCTGCCACAAGAAACAACTCTTTTCCTGTCAGGTAAGAACAATGTTTTATCCTGTTTATTTATTAAAATGTTTGGTGAAATGAGTGTTGAACAAGTAAGTTAGCTAGTTAACATAGCTTTACTGTGGATTTATATTCGTGCTTCATTTCTGTGTGTGCGAACAAAAAGTTGTTTATTGTGAGTCGATGAATCCTGACAAATGACTAGACTGTCCAGTATCACTGCTAAATTTGATGACATGGTTGCATTTTCAGACAGAGTTTACTACTATAGGTAGCAGTGTAAAGATAGCACAGCAGAACACTCATCAACATTAGTTCATTAACTCGTTATTTAGCTGACTGTAATTGACCAAACAGCAGTTTGTTTTCATTTTATAGATGTGATGTGATGTCATCAATGATTGGAAAACTGACATGATTTGTGTGACTGTGTCTTGTGGACTGTGGACGTTGTGTGTTATGTGCTGTTTCCATAAAGTTGGTGCATAGATGAATGAAAACAATGGGGCAAGATGGAAAAATAATGTATTCCGTGATGGAGAGCACATTTGTGAAGGAAGGAGAGTGCCGATGATGAGCTTCCTCTGTGTGAAAGTGAACACAGACAGGCAGCAATGTTCTCAGAGCGACAGGAAATTGTTTGATGGGTAATCTTTTATTTTATTTCTAAATGCAGCTTTGCAAATATCAAGCGTCAGCATTGCATGTGTTTATTAGTTCTCAAATATGTTTTTCTTATTTCATTATTACTCAATTTTACCAACTGCAGAATTTTCCATTTTTATGTAAGAGCCAAACATATCCCAATGCAAACCTCTTTGTTCAGCCTGTTATACTAACCTACTGACCTGCTGCGCTGACCTTTTCTTCACAAACACCCTTTATACTTATTGTCAACAGAGAACAATCCAAGAAGTTCTGACCTGCACAGTCTGCTTCAGTCCACTGATGTCCAAATAAGGGTAGTCTGATTTCACCCAGTCCTTTGATCGCAGTCACTCAACCATCATGTAGAAACAGTCAGTCCTTGTCCAATCTGATGTGATGTGGTCTATAGTTAGTTATTGATTTACTGCTGCTGTGCATCTGTGTCTCTCTATCTCTATCACAGGCTCCACTGCTACTGTAATCATTTTATCACTCATTGTAATTCATTGTCATTTCATCATTCATTGTAATTGTACAATATGTTTGTGTTGATTTGTTCTGTACATGTGACATCTATTGCACGTCTGTCCGTCCTGGGAGAGGGATCCCTCCTCTGTGGCTCTTCCTGAGGTTTCTTCCACCTTTTTTCCCTGTTAAAAGGGTTTTTTGTGGGCAAGTTTAGTAAGGACAGAGGGTGTCACTCCCTGTACAGATTGTAAAGCCCTCCGAGGCAAATGTACTTTGTGACTTTGGGCTATACAAATAAAATTTGATTTGATTTGATCTACTAGGTCTGGGTCTCTGTTCCCTTAATGACAAAACATCTATACAGAGAACAAAACCGTGTTAGCTGCAAAATCAAAAAGCACTTTTGGACATTGCTCAGGTCACTCCATTCACCTGGCATGCAAGCACATACAGTTGTGTCATTTTGAGCAACTGGGTGAACGCATGGTTTTAAAGGTGGCCAAGTTTGCACTGTAGAGCTAGAGCTAAGTTACCGAACACTGGAGTGTGTGAGGTAAATGTTGTGGCACAGCGGTGCAGTGGTTAGAACTGTCACCTCACAGCAGGAAGGTTCGAACCTTGGATGGGGCCTTTCTGTGTGGAGTTTGCATGTTCTCCCTGTGTCTGCGTGGGTTCTCTCCAGGTACTCCGGCTTCCTCTCACAGTCCAAAGACATGAACTTAGTAGGTTAATTGGTGACCATAGGTGTGAGTGTGGATGTCTCTATGTGCCCTGTGATAAGCTGGTGACTTGTCCAGGGTGTACCCCACCTCTCGAGTCGTACATGGCGGCCTGTGTGGTGGTGATGTGTAACCCTGTAATGTCTGGTGCCAACAAAATCTGTGGTGGCTAGTCTCACAATTAGGCCGTGGTCACATTTGTTTTTTCTTCCTCTTCATCATCTTCTCCTTGTCAGTGTTTAAAGCGAGCTCCCAATAAGACAGAGCACACATTGTATTGAGTATTTTCTTTGATAAAGTCTGTTTGAACCTGAAATAAACTGTTCTTATCCAACAACATGATTCCAAATCAAAATGATCAGCTGAGGTTATGTAGCTGAAGTTCTTTGTTCTGCAGGATTAGGAGCTTCATCTCTCCCTCCGTTTGGCTTTTTCTGCTCTCTTTTTGCAGCTCATACTTTATCTGATATTGCAGAGCTGTGTGTTTCATCTTCCTCGCCGCCTCACTCTGGATGATCTCCGTTTATTTATATTTCAGCTTGGCTGACTTTTTTTCTGTGACATTTTCATGATCATATCATCTTTTTTCCAGGATGACCTGGTTCATCTTCTGGTCCATCCCCTCCTCTCTGAGAAACCACCAGTCAGCATTTAAGGCCATCAAAGTTTTGCCAGCTTTAACTTAGATTTCCTGAGCCTCCTTTGTCCAGTTTTCTGCCATCTGGTTCTTTTCTTTCCAGGATGCATTGACCTGTTTGACCCGCTTAGCCAAGGTTTGACATCCTCAATCAGGCTTTGCTGGTTATGCAGAGACACCACAAGGAGGTGGACATTTTCCTCACTCACTTTGTACTCCTGTAGGGCGTTTTTCAGGGAGTCCAGTTCTGCATGTGTTTAGCAGGGCTGTCCTGCTTTGGACCACGCTTTCCATTTCCGTTCAGTAGATTTGTGTTTCAGTCATTGCAACCATACTTACCAACCCCTCTGGTCTCTTTCAAAGTCAACGCTTTGCAGTTCAGATACTTGGCAAAACATCAGTTTGATTCGGGCGTCATGGTCGGGAAAACACACTCAGAACTATTGACTTCTGACTAAGTCCCTATGGGTCAAGTTGCAAAAACATTGGATCCTACATTTCCCATGATGCAACCCAATATCAAATGTTTGTTAGACTCCCCTCCTGGTCAAAGCCAGTCTTTTCAAACTCCATACCTATCTGTCAGGAATTTGTAGTCTACAAACAGATGAGATTAACCTGATGACACTGCATCATTATTATCATATTTTTCAGATTTGAACTCCTCCACAGCCACGGACAACATCGAGTCTCACGACGAGTCTCACTAACAAATAAATTGAGCTTTGTGTGTAAAATCTGTGGAAAGCCTCAACTTTCAACGTCCTCACTTACATAAGTTTTCAGAACAGCCTCATAGATGCAGCTCTCCAACGTGCTGAATAACAACAGCTTTTATGAAGTTAAAATTCTCCAGAGTGTGTCACAGAGATGGGCCGCAGCAAATTACTGACAAAAGGCTGTTCACTTCATTGCTACCAGCACTGCCACATTTTTCTGAATAATTGGAAGCTGCATGTTAACAGAGTTTGTCTTGTTAGTCTGAGAGCGATGTCAGGGGAATGAGACAACCCTGTAACCTGGACGATGTAATGAGCCTATGGATTTCAGGTCTAATTGGGGGACGGTGAGAGTGAAATGGCGGCTTTGAGTCCCGTGGAGTGCTGTAGTTTAGGGAATTGCTCAGGTTTGACTGAGAGAGGTAACACTAAGTAGGAGCATGGACCTCATGCCTTTCTGGAGGAGCACTATAAGGAAAAGTGAGATTTCCTGATGACACAGTTGTTTCGGGTAAACATCACGACTCTGACAAGATGAGAAAGTTGAGTGTTTTTGTTTAGTTCCAGCGGTATCATGAGCACAGAGGAAACAGGCAGCAGAAAAGAGTATGAGCCTGATGATGCTTCCAATCCCACAAATCAATGCAACAACAAAAAGATGACAGTCTGGAAGAAGCAGCGGAAGATTGCTATGAAGCTAGCCCGGAGCGACACTCTGCTGTCTGACTCCAACAGTGTGTCTGTGGATATAAATAGTGGAGTGGTGAAATCACAGCTAGAAACACAGTTAGTTAGTTTTCACATCTCCCTCTGGAGCGGGACTGCTGCAGAAACACTGCTCCATTAGACTGTATTCAAAGCTTTATGTCTGCTGTCTAATTATTACACCGAGATCCAAACACATCGTTCTGGCTTTTTATTACAATTCAGACATCAACAGTCAGTGCGGTGATATGATGGCGAAGACACAGTTTACTTGATTAAATGTAGAATTAATCAAGACACTGATTGCTTCAACTCATTACAACCTCTTAAAAGCAGTGGCGGCTGGTGGAAAATGTTCAAGGTTGGGCTGAGCCACAGCCAATCAATTAGAACAAACATCTCAGAGTGATTCAGTGTAAGAAGGGAAGGTTTTGAAAAGGCATTAATACATTGCAGTTTTATTGAAACATGAAATAAAGCAGTACATAACATGAGGACGTCTTACTTTGGATGCATTCAGTATACCATAAAACATGGGGTGACCCTATGGACATAAAGTTCAGGGTAAGTAAACATGAACTGCACTTAGTGGTGTGAAGTCCTTGCTATCCAGACACTGAAAAGACAGATGCATGGAAGTCAAGTGCTCGGAGGTGCAGAGGTGGTGAACGACACACACAAAGATTAATACTGAATTAAATTCATTTAAACTGACCAAACAAATCAGTCAAAGTACATCTGCTTTACACCTAATTTTATTCATTAAAGCAGCTCTGAGGAGTCTTCATTGTTGATGTACCAGTCTTCCTCTCCAGAAGCTCTGAGCTCTGGAGCGATGGTGTGGACGGATGCATTCTGGATGGTGATGGAAACCGAAGGGAAACTTGCATGTAGATCCCTATGCAGTTAGCTATGATGGCCGTTACTGCTGACACAGCTACTTTCAGTGTTTGCTTTCAGTCAGACTCATGTCCCCACTGTTATTTATATAGCTCCATATACTGTATATGTCCATTACTCTGAACTACTCTGAACTAAAGTTTGAGTCTAATCTTAAAAAAAAAAAAAATAGAGCCATTTATGGGAAATACTTCAAGTTGAAATAAACCAGAATATCCGTTATGGCCCATAATATTTCAGTTACTGTGCTTTACAATTAAATCAGTGCAAAGCAGTTGACACATACACATGTTGGCTCGCACGTCATTGTAGCAATATTGTGCAGAAATTTCCCAAACAATAATAGAGTTAGACTTTCAGCCTGGAAAAAGGAGCCAGTGTGGTTACAGAAGGAGCACCGGGATGGATTTTAATTACAGTTATGTGGAAATAAATGCAGCACCTAGAAAACTGGCACGATGTGATTATTTTGAATGTGTGTGTTTGGCTTTTTTCACCACACTGCTCACTGTATGCCAGGAGATGAAAATGGGTCACCAATTATTATTATTATTTTAAAATGATTTTGTTTTCGACAGTTTGGATGGAGCTTTTATTTCTAAGAAAGACTGCTAACTGGACCACGTTCAGAAGAGGTACCTAAGAGTCATGTTCTGAACTATATTCTGAGTAAGGAGTGGGAACGTATCAACACTGCACACTGAGTACAAACTGCCCAATTTGATACATCAATCTTACGTCACACAGACGTGCACGTCTTAGACTGTGTGGATTGTTATATTCGATCAAATGAAAGCACATCTCTTCCATGAGATGGATGACTGACAGACATCAGTGCTGATTGCTCCTAAGAGAGCCCACACGCCCAGTGAAGTAAACTCTTTTTTTTTTGCATACGCATTTTCATTTTTCATTCGCTTCCCGAAGCTCATGGCAGTAGGTGAAAGTTGCAAAGTAGATCTGTTTGTAAATCAAGAGCTTCGCCTGCAGCGTCTGCTCCCTCTTCACCATGATAGTGTGACAGTTCAACACACATCACAGCTCACGGCACACTAATCTGCCTGTCGATCTCACATTGCATCTTATCCTCACTCGTGAACAAGATCCCCAGATAGCTGAGCTCCTTCACCTGGGGCAAGCAACTTGCTCCCAACTCTCAGAGTTAGAAATCCACCTAATGCTGGTACCATTGGCTCAGAGTTGGAGATGCTGACTCTCATCCCAGTGCTTCATATTCAGCTAAAAAAACAACCCAGTATGTGCTGGAGGTCATGGACTGCAGTAAAATCACCCCTTTCTGAGAATTGCAAGCAGAAAAACTCAACACCGACTGACTTCTGTTTGACCTCTGGCCAAGAACTAACAACTCTTTTGTCCATATTCTTGTGTCCAACTCATAGAAATGGTTCTGGCAACCTCTATTCCCATGGCACCATAGACAAGACACCACGAGGGACAAGGTCATAAGTCCACAAAGTGCATGTAGACTGGAAGGGCAAACTCCCATAACTCTTCCAGTATTCTGTGGTCCACTGAGTACCTGACTGCAGCTGGACTGTTGGATTCAACAGTCTTATACAGGGAGTATTTGTGAAATCAAATTTTATGGATAATGAATGTCAGCACAAAATATTAGCTTTCAACAGCGTCTTTACAAAAGTATCACTATCAGTTTCCAAAACCTTTATTGTGGAAATGTTTTTAATTGTAGCCATTTATGAAGCTCCAGTTATTACCATTCCAGTAAGAATGTAGATATCATCGACCGGCACATCTGCTTGGTAAATTAATTCACTTTGATTTGGTAGAGAGGGATCGATAACTGCATTCTGTGTTATTACTGGACTGGGAGAGGCCCAGTTGATAAATCCAGTCTTCTTACAGTATGACAGAGAGCCACCGATGATCATCCTTCAAAGCCGACACTGTCACATCCACAGATGATACAGTCATTTGTAATTCCCCTCCAGTTTATCCTTTGATTACTAACCATGACACTTCCACAGGAGGGACGGGCCCTGAAGCCATCAACACACGCGCACGCACACACACCGCTATTTACATTGTGATGATAAGCTCGTTAACTCTCTGTGGCTGATCGGTATCGCCCTCAGCTCCAATTCCCCAGCCAACCATTTGTCCTGGGTGAGATATCAGCAATCACCATTTTAAATGAGGAAAGGTGATATGAAATGCTAATTCAGCAGCTAAGATCAATACTGTTCACCGAAGGGAATAAAGTAAAGCAGAGTACCCAGTACAGACTGCTGTCCTTGAGCACTCAATGAAAGACGTGACATTTCCCTGCAAACACAGAAACTAGCACTCCGTGTGACTGAACAGAGCTCTTCTGATCTGACACGTGTCCATCAAAACTCTTAAACATTGTTTCAGTGAACAGATGAATCAGTGTGTAGTATATACATGAACATTAACCAGCAAGTAAGTATAACATAACAAAGCACAGGTCTATAACTTAATGATGGCTCTGTTCCATTTAATTCAATTCAATTTTATTTATATAGCGCCATGTCCTAACAAAAGTTATCTCATAACACTTCTCATACAGAGCAGGTCTAGAACGTACTCTTTATAATATTATTTACAGAGACCCAACAGTTCCACCATGAGCAAGCACTTGGCGACGGTGGCGAGAAAAAACTTCTTAGGTGTTCCAGTATCAGGACTCTGCTGAAGATGCAATGGCTTTGCTGCAAAACTTAAATATCTGTCTGAAGGTTATACTTTCAGAATGTGATCAATGTTTCCTTGAATTTAACCCTTTGGCTACTCAACTCATAACCTATACAGACTGTTTGCCATGGTATATCTTCTACTGAGTCACAGGCAAAACAAGATGGTGATGGTGATGTTTTTCTCTCTTTCTGTCATCTCCATGCTAACATATCTGTCAGAATCACCAGGCCAGGGAGTTGGTGTTAGGTTAATAATCTCTGATCTAGATCCAGAGGTTTTTCTAGATCCAGAGGCTTTAGCCAACTACAGACCGATATCAAACCTTCCCTTTCTCTCTAAGATACTTGAGAAAGCTGTAGCTAATCAGCTGTGTGACTTTCTCCATAAGAACAGTTTATTTGAGGATTTTCAGTCAGGATTTAGAGTGCATCATAGCACAGAGACCGCATTAGTCAAAGTGACAAATGACCTCCTAATGGCATCAGACAAAGGACTCATCTCTGTACTTGTCCTGTTAGATCTTAATGCCGCATTTGACACCATTGACCATCAAATTGTTTTACAGAGACTGGAACATCAAATTGGCATCAAAGGAACCGCCCTAAGCTGGTTTAAGTCTATTTCTTAGATCGATCTCAGTTTGTTCACGTCAATGATGAATTCTCCATGCATAGCAAAGTTTGTCACGGAGTCCCACAAGGTTCTGTACTAGGACCACTTCTATTCAATTTATATATGCTTCCTCTGGGGAACATTATTAGGAATCACTCCATTAATTTTCATTGTTATGCTGACAACACCCAATTATATTTATCGATCAAGCCTGATGAAACCAATCAGTCAACTAAACTCCAAGCATGCGTTAAGGATATAAAAAGTTGGATGACCTACAATTTTCTGATGTTAAATTCAGACAAAACTGAAGTTCTTGTAACTGGACCCAAACACCTCAGAAACTCTCTTTCTAGAGACTTAGTTACTTTAGACAGGATCACCCTGGCCTCCAGCTCCACTGTAAAGAATCTTGGAGTTGTTTTTGATCAGGATTTGTCCTTTAACATCCACATAAACCAAATTTCGAGGACTGCATTCTTCCACTTACGTAACATCGCCAAATTCAGACGCATCGTATCTCAAGCGGATGCAGAAAAACTAGTCCATGCATTTGTTACTTCTAGGCTGGACTATTGTAACTCTTTGTTATCAGGCTGCTGCAATAAGTTTCTTAGGACTTTGCAGCTAATTCAGAATGCTCCTGCACATGTTCTGACAGGAACCAAGATCAGAGATCACATCTCTCCCATTTTGGCTTCCTTGCATTGGCTACCTGTTAAATCTAGAATAGAATTTAAAATTCTTCTCCTTGGGAAGAGGGTGAGCACGCAGATATACTCAAGCTTTTTCTTTTACACTTTGTGTAAGTTTTTTCAAAATTCTTGCATTCACTCAGCTGACCGACTTTTGGATATGGTAGGGAAACTGGTGGAGGGGGTCTTGGCAGCAACATTGCCTCCAGCAAGTTTAGCTCAGCCAGGGTCACTTCAGTGCCATCATTATTTTGAGAGTCCTATTTATTCGTTTGGTCAGATAGTGTTTGTGGATAGGCAGTGGTCATTTTGTGTTCCAGGTTCAATTTTTGCAGGTTTTGTTGAAGATGTTGGTGACAAACTGTGGGCCTTGGTCCAAGAGAATGTATTCTGGGATCGGGAATGGTAGTCTACAAATACCAATAAATACAGGTTGCTGACCCATCAAGTCTACACCAACCATCTCCCAAGGTTGTTGTTGTTTTGGCCAGTACAAGGATGTAATTCTTTTGTAAGTTTTGTACCGACCTGGGTGAGCAGCCAAAGGATCTTTGTCGAAACCATGAAGGAGCTGAAGATGGCAAGCCCCAGGTATCTACAACTGGTAGATAGTCTTATGGGGTGTTTTGACAACTCTGTACACCATGTCCTCCAGTATCATAAATTTGGTGTATGCATTCACCACGACTTCTCCCTTCCCCTGGTACAAATCCTGGATAAGAGGATCTTCCTGCTGGGCATTCTATATGACCTCATCTGAGATGGGAAGATCTTTCACGGGTCGGTTCATGGGTAGCCAGCATGGTTGCACAGATGGGTTGGAGAGTAGTCTCGCCTGGGGCTCTTGATAACACATCTGGAACTGTATTGTATTTTCCTTTCCCGTACTCCACAGCATAAATTTGAAAACCCAAGTGAGGAGTGGTCAGTTACCACGGTGAAGAATCTCCCTTCCAGATAATATCTCCACTTTTCCACGGCCCAAACAACTGCCAAACACTCCAGTTCAGTGGAACTGAATCAGCTGTCCAAATGTGGGGAATTGAAGGATAAGAGGTGCTATAATAGCAGATTAATATATTGATCTGCATTAAAGCAATACCCTTTTAAAATATAACTTCAATAGCAGATCAGATCTACCACAGGGATGGCAGATCTTAGCGCTATAGCATAAGCACTGCTCTCACACCAGTTTCATTGATTAGTGGAAGTGTACTGTTGCAGCAGGTAGGAGACACTGAACCCTGTGCCTCCATATCAAGACCAGATGAGAGTTGAGGCCTGGAGGTGTCAAGGAGTAAACTAATAGTTATCTTGCAAGTTGTGCTATTTGGGTTTTCACTGCACGTCAGTCCTCTGATGTTTGGTTAAAATTTATTGTATAGAGTGAAGCTTTATGTTTTCTATTTTAATAGTTGCAGATATCTGTGCTGGTGCTCAGCCCAGGAATGGGCAGGATGTCACCAGAGCCTTGAAATCAAGATTTATAACACCAAAAATTGGGTTTCTCGCTGACCTAAATTTGGGGTGTGGTGGATTTTGTAGAACTGCAACTGAAGGGCATGGTCTTTTCTTAGATGGCCAAAGATTCTGCATCTGCTCCGTACAACGGACCAGCTCTTGGTGCTTCAATGAGTTGGTCCCACCTAAACTCAACCAAGTCCATCTGCCTGCAGCCAGCTGCCAGTGTGAGAGATAGACCGGGAACATAGGGAGACGGAGAGTGGAATGACATACAACATAGGGTACTGGATAGAATCAAACAGGTACATTACAGTAACATGGTTCATGCCTGAACCACTAAGCTACTGGGCAGGCCAGAATCATGTCTTTCATCCAATATTTATTTTTTAATTCATGGTACTTCCACTTGTTCCAAAGATATGGGGGCATCTCAGAATTTACTTTGAGATAATATATAAAAATCTGAACGTTTCCACTTCTCAAGATCACAGTAAAACTCATTTGATAAGAAAAACACAGATTGTAGCAATGGCTGACTATGAATGTCATCTCAACTTCAGTTCTGTCTCTAATTTTACAAGCTGATTTTGATGCACACACATTTCACCTCCTGTAATCTTTGATGGAAGTAGGAATCTGGAATATTTGAAATAGCAGAAGTAAGCTGCCGGACCTGAGCAAATGTGTAAACAGTTCCATGATATAAGTGACAGGTCATCATGAGTAACCCCTCCACCACTACCCCCCCGCGCTGGACCAAATGACTCAGAGGAAAGCTGTAAGCACTTGAGACTGGAGTGTTTATGAAGTGGCTTCCCCTCACTGATGATAATGGTAATTATGGCACTCATTTGGAGGCATCTCCATTTTCAATTAGAAGGCTGATTACAGGAAGAGTGAGTTCATGTGAAGGAGTTTAGTATTTTGATCCTAATAAGTGTACAGGGCTGGAAATGGATTAGATTTTAATTCATAAATAAATAAAGAGGATAAATATAGAAGTTTGAGTTTCTCTTTCCAATTTCATATTTTTGAAACATTACTAGTCTGTTGAGTTAGAGAGGTTAGATAAGAAATGGTGTATGTGCACAGAATAAGCCAGCGGTGTGACTTCTTGTTGCCATCCCTCTCAGGTTAGCTGTAGTCATCTGGGAAACAGTTTTTTTTTTTTTCCAGACAACTGCTATTCATTTAAATCCACACCGGGATTCTCTTAAGAAACTACTTTATTAATCCTGCATTGGGGAAATTCATTTTTTTCTGCTGTTGTTATTCATTCCACACATGCAGTAGGCATGAAATCCACACACACACACACATATTTTTATTATATTCCTGTTGTTTTCTCCTCATCAGGCCTCCCCTCAGCAGAAAAAGGAGTTCATCTCTGTTCAAACGACCTGTTTACATTTTCCTGTCAAACGACCTCCGGCGACCTCGTGAATAATGACCGCTCTGTGACTCGAGTGTGACATTGTTATCACAAAGTGTGTGACTGTGACACCGGTGAGCGTTGTTTGCATGCTGTACCAACAGTCAACAGGTTTTGGTCTTTTGAACCGTGACCTTGGTGATTCAGCCCGCTCACAGTACAAACTCCATGTGAATGTGACTGATGGAATCACAGAGAATGGGATGTGAGGAACCCCGGCTGGTCATCATTATTCTCACGGCTGGTTTTAACTCCCACAGCACTCCGACTCCTCTTGACTTGCTGCAGCCACAGAATAATGAGCGAGATAGAGATGCTCTACAGTTTGTAAAATAAACATTTTACAAAATGCTCCTTCATAGTTCAGGACAGCTCTGTCCTCTGAAATAAAAGAATGGACACACAGTACTGTTTGGGTTGATTTTCATGAATCTTGGTGGAAGCGTGAGGCGTGGGCCAAGGAAGAAGAAGAATTCATAATAGAAATAGAAGGGTAGTCTCGGGCTAGCGTTATTCAAATTAACATATCCGAATATCCAAATTCACTTGTCACAGCAGCTCGTATACACAAGGTGGACAAGAAAAATGACTCACAAGTAAGAAATATATAGAAGAAAGTCATGCTAGTGTTAAAGAGTCTGTCAGCTGTTGGAATAAAGGACCTGTGGTAGAGCTCCTTCTTACATGGTGGGAGTGTCAGTCTGTTTCTGAAGGAGCTGCTTAAAGGCCTCCACAGTCTCATGCAGGAGGTGAACTGCCCACTGGACTGCCCACTTCCTCTATGGAGTCTAGGGGGCAGTCCAGGACAGAACTGGACCTTTTGACCAGTTCGTTGAGTCTTTTCCTGTCTCTCTCCATAACATAATAACATATCATAAAACATTACATTTACATTTAGCTGATGCTTTTATCCAAAGCAACTTTCAGGGAGCAATTTGGGGTTCAGTATCTTGCCCAAGGACACTTCGACATGCAGACTGGAGGAGCCAGGATCGAACCTCCAATCATCTGTGGACGACCCGCACTACCTCCTGAACCACAGCCGCCCCATGGTAAGATATAATAAAACATAATAAGATATAATAACAAACCATGATCTGACAGTTTAAACCTATCCAATCTAACCACTGAGTAGACTGCAGACAACCCATCTGTGCTGGGCCTATAAATATGGTCAGTCTTGGAACCCATCGGCTATCATCTGAAGGGACAACAGCCAATGTTTCGGACTTCCAGTATAGCCAGCCGATATCCGAAAATCTGACAGCAGATGCCCAAGCCAAGACCACCTCTGCAGCCATTTCTGTGCTCTATAAACAGATATCTACATATGACTGCAGATAACTATTAAAAAGCTCATTAAAAGCTCGTCATCATCGTCAGAAGATTGCTGATGGGTTTCAAGATTGTATTTCAGCTGATCCACTCCACTTCTTTTGCTCACCACATGGACTGTTGTAACCAAAGCTAACACACATACTGTTCAATACTTGGACTACATACAGAACTTTGTGTCTGTTTGTCATTGGTCATCTGGTTTGTATTTAGTGCCTCTCTGTTCCTTTAATCAGTTCCCTGTGATTGAAATGTTCCAGTTTGCCAGTGATGCATCAGGGCGATTTGTTAGAGCGAGTTCCGAGACAGAGAACACTGTGATCTGGTTTGCAGTGTCCAGTTGGAGTTTGAGTTGGGTTTTTATAAAATCTTTGATCAGTTCCTCGAGTCATTAGGTGTTTGGGAATACTGGAGAAAATCAGATTGTCACACATGCTTCTGGTTTCTTCATTGTTTCCTTTCCTTTTATGACAGAGTCCATTTTTTTGTTTTGACGGTGGCTTTGGGGGGAATTGTTTTGTTTGTCTGCTGTTGAACACAAGAATCGAGAGAAACTCCTTATTTCACTGTGAAGCTTCAACAGCAATCAAGTTTGTTATTGATGGAAGTGAGACTGATGCTGACCTCAATTTCTGTATCCTGTCTGTAGGTTTGTCTGTGGGTGACGTTCTGATTATTGTATTGAGTCATTTAACAAACAGAAAGTGTCTTGAAGAAGTACAAAAGTTCACTTCCATTTTGAAAGGTTTTGGATGAAAGTTTTCTACAGGAAATGTATCCAAAGCTGCAGTAATTGATTTTTTGGCCACTTGGGGGCAACAGAACAAGCTGTAAACACACCACTGATAAAACGTTGATAGTGTGAACGTGTTAGCAAACAGTGTCCTATTTCCATATCCAGCAGACACAAAGCAACATGATCATTCATTTGAGGTTGTCTTTGTGTCCTGCTGATGAATGTAAGTCCAATATTCACTCTCCTTTTATCCATTCCTGGGTGTCCTGCACCAACCCCTGAGATAAATGTCTGGCTCTTTAGCTGCTTAGCAGCATTCACCAGCTAATAAACTGCTGCTGAAAGTCAGGTTGATGAGAGTCGAGTTTGAAAACCAAAATAAAGAGTTAAAAGAAGCTGTGTGGACTAAAACCTATTTTTAAACCCAAAGTCATCAACCAGTCAGTGTCAGCGAAGTTCAGTTTTTGTTGATTCATTTTTAGGATAATTTTTAGAGGCTGCAGTTTGTGGTGTATTGTGGTGTGCATCGAGGACTGCATTCTTCCACTTACGTAACATCGCCAAAATCAGACGCATTGTATCTCAAGTGGATGCAGAAAAACTAGTCCACGCATTTGTTACTTCTAGGCTGGACTATTGTAACTCTTTGCTATCAGGTTGCTCCAATAAGTCTCTTAGGACTTTGCAGTTAATTCAGAATGCTGCTGCACGTGTTCTGACAGGAACCAAGATCAGAGATCACATCTCTCCCATTTTGGCTTCCTTGCATTGGCTACCTATCAAATCTAGAATAGAATTTAAAATTCTTCTCCTTACTTACAAAGCTCTTCATGGTCAGGCACCATCATATCTAAAAGAGCTCATAGTACCTTACTACCCCTCTAGAACACTGCGCTCTCAGGATGCTGGGTTCCTTGTGGTTCCTATAGTTTCAAAAGTAGACTGGGAGCCAGAGCTTTCAGCTATCAGGCTCCTCTTCTGTGGAACAAACTACCATTCCGGGTTCGGGAGGCAGACACGGTCAACACCTTTAAGAGTAGACTTAAGACTTTCCTTTTTGATAGAGCTTATAGTTAGTTAGGGCGTGGTGCATCAGCCCAGGAGAGAGGTGTGGAGACGGCTCAGGACAGCAGAGCCAGGGGAGGTGATTAGCACACCTGTATGTAGTTGTCTAATCACTCTCCCCTTTTTTAACACAGTAGCGTGCTGGACCTGGGCGCAGTCGGTGCAGAAGGAGACTGGAGTCAGACACACAGCAGACGGCAGCGAGACAAAGAAAAGGCCTGCGATTCGTGGCGTGTTGCCCTGACCAATAAAGTTCCCTGATAAACGGGCATCAGTCTGAGACTATTTGTGCTGAGAGAACCCCGGTGGCAGTAAGTCTGTCACAATGTTTCTCTTCAGAATTCTCTCGTTATGGCTGGTTGATTATCTGAAAGTTCACCTAGACTTCATATTTGACTGCTAGTCAAGTAGAACATTTATGGCAAACTTTGCACAGTAACCCCACACGATGAACCCTAACATGAACATTCAATCTTAAATCAACACTAAAAACTTGAGCCATGAGGAGGACGTTGGCGTGGTGGATGAAGAGCTGAAAAAACAGCTCTGAAGTTTCACGTAAAACAAACATGAAGGTGCACGTTTGTTAAATTGTGCTACACGTCTTAACCATGACTTTACGGCATGTGTAACCTGCACTGTTCATTCATAAACTTTGTGTTTTACACTGTTGTCAGTCTTCACCCTTTAATCTCATTTCAGAACCTGCCACTCCCTCCTTGTAGCATTCAGGGAGCAACACCATGGCAGCAAGAGTATGATGCCAAAGGGATAAACCGCTAAGTGGTGCCATATGAGAATCCTTAATGAAGGAAATAAATATACAGTTTTTAAATATAAATGTGTAAATAAAGAAATATTTATTCTAAAACATTTTCTTCAAACTCACACAGAGACAGCTACAGCTTCCTGTTCTTTCATTTCATTCTTTCATTATTGAGACTTGATTGAAACATTTCTGCCTCGGGAATCTGAAGTATGCAGGGAAAGATGTCAGACCCTCCTCCACCAAGCCCCATCACACACACACACACTCTGCATTCTATACCCCACCACACACACACACACCTGCACTGTTCACTCTATACCCCCTCACTTTGGTCTACTCTCCGTGCAGCATCCATAAATATCCTCAGGGAGCCACAAACTGCTTTTATTGCTGCTTCTGCACTACTTCACTTTACACTTTTTACACTCACTTATATTTATATTTTCTATTTTTATATTCTTGTATAGTTGTCCTGCATTGCATTACATGTTTGTGCCTCGTTCTTATCTTGTTTTTGTCTCTTGCTTTTGCATCTCATGAGTCTGAACGTTGCATCGTTCATTCTTTACGTTTACACTGGGGACCAGGACAAACACAATTTCCCACCTCTACGTGCTGAGCTACACCGTGTACAGGCGGACGGCAATAAAGACTCTCTTATCTCAAATATGCGGCGAAACTCAGAGACACTAAAGTGCACGTATGTATCTATTACTGCAGCAGATCTCAGTGTTCAGATCGTTCTTAGTCCTGAGCTTCATTGTCTTTGTTGTTCCCAACTTTGGAAGAGCATCGGCAGCAGCAGCAGCAGCGCTCTCACCTGTTGTTACTGGACTGTACATAATTAGACTTAGTGAATCCATGAGATCGAGTCGACTTGAGCTAAATCACGCTGTGATTCTCTCCAAGCGCCTAAACAAACAGACTGAGGAGTTTCCATCTTCAAGTCAAGCTGCAGAGATCCTTTTGGAGAAGTACAGTTGGTACAAAGGCTCTTCGTGTTTACTGAAGGCGCTTTGAAGCTGAGCCTTGACAGGTTTGTTGTTCCACCGTTGAGCAGTTAAAAGGAAAAAATATGAGTGCTTTTGCTTCTGCATCTCCCAACAACATGACTTCTCTTTTTTTTTTTTTTTTTGATGCCCTGCGTCAAAGCTGCAATATTCACGCTTTAAATTCGATTTTTTTCACATTAAAATACCAATAAACAAACTCAGTCTGCCTCTCCGTGACTCTGTGTTCAAATTTTAAATAGCAAATACGTTTCGAGGGAAAGACTGAATTATGTTTTGTATAATGTAAATATTGATACTGAACATATGAGTAAAATCTTCACTGACGTCTTTTCAGACAAAATTTTACAATTCACCATCCACTCATAGAGACTAAATCCCTCATTGAAGTTTTTAATGGTTCTGTTTGGGTTCTGGCAGCACTCAGATCCTGACAGGTCTGTTTTTAAGAAAAACTCAGCTTCAGCTTCGCAGCTTCAAGTATCTTGGTGTCCACATCACTGTGATGCAGAGGCGGTCCTGGCTAGATTTACGCCCTGGGCGAACCATCCCTTGCTAGTTCAGCAAAACTAAATACAGCCAAATACAGTCGTCTTCTGTGGCTAATAGCAACATATTAGCAAGAGGCTAATAAATAGCCTATAGCCTGCTGTCACTCACGTCACTCACAGAAATCTGCATACCTTTTATCTTTTGCCCGTTTCTCCTCTTCTTCTGTTCTTCTTTCTCTGAACTGGGCACCTGATGGCTTCTTTGGTCTTTTACTTTGGTCCATGATGAAGATGAAGACTCCACATCATTAACTTTTGCATTACCTTTTGCCAACATCGTCGGTTTGCCCGTCAATCAACCGGAGTCACGTGAGTCACGTAGACGACTGCACAGATTTATTTTTTTCATTTTTCACATAACCCAGTTAATTACATGTAGGTATATGGGTCTATGCTAATTCTAGGAATGAAATACAATTTATTTGGAAGCAGTTTGTGTTGTGTGGCCTGGGATCAGTCTATCCCTCGCCCCCCTCCCTCTTGCCTCTTCTGACACACACACAACCTGTATGACTCTCAGCAGCAAGTTGATGTGACAATGAGGGCGCCCACTCCACTAACTTGACATGTAAATGAGCGGTAGTCTAGAAAACTGGCGAGTTTTGTTTTGAGTTTTTTTTTTTTTTTTTTTTTTTTTTGCGCCTCACATAGATTGCGCCCTGGGCAGTCGCCCACATTGCCCATAGCAAAAACCGGCCCCGCTGTGATGAGAAAAGAAAGGCTGAGGCTGTTTCATCTCAGACACTTGAGGAAATTCCAGCTATCTTCTCAAATACTGCACCACTGAGAGCATCATGGCAGGGAACATCACTGTCTGGTGCAGAAACAGTACCAAACGAGACTGTAAAGAGTGCTCATTCAGCTGAACACTGAACGTGGTGCTCTACCTGGCCAAAAGAGGCCTGCATGTAAATGTAAAATTTGACAAGGCCACCTTGGGACTTCCACCCAAGGATCTACTACAAGATATCCTACTGAAAAATATGTCATAGAGGGTTCCCAAGGTTCAAGCAGACAAGGTAGCTATATAAGGGTGGCCAAACAAATCATGCAATCAATACAATATAAATAAATAATAACACCTTTCAGATCGTGTGTAGCTGTTCGTTCTTCAAAACAGTTTTAGTGCTGTTTGCTTTTTCTTTCTGATGATTTTTTAATCAAACTCAGTTTAAAATTTGACAAATGCCACATAGTTGGTATCAAATTAAAGAGGAAACTGTGTGCTTTTTTTTTTCAGATAGAGCTGTTTGTCTGAGCAGGAAAAATGTTTATTCGAGTGACGGTTCTCTTTCTACTGGAGACAAAAGACTGAAGGATCAAAGAGAGGCATTTTCTGTAAGCTTATTGTTGAGAGGCTACAAGGCATGCTACTGTCAAATCTTTAAACTTTTCACACGAATAAGGCGGTGAAATTTGTCAGTTAAAAGGAAAAGGGTGTTAACATATTTAAAAAAGATTGAAACGGATATAGCCTTTATCCAGGACACCCATCTTACCGCGCAAGAGCACAACAGATTAAAAAGAGGATGGATAGGCCAAGTCTTCTCTTCATCTTTCAGCTCTAAGGTGAGAGGAGTCGCTATTTTAATAAATAAAAACATTCCCATCACTGTTCAGGAAACAATTAGTGATCCATTAGGCCGCTACGTTTTATTAAATTGTCTAAATTTATTCTGAACAATGGGCTTTACTAAACCTTTATGCCCCTAACTATGAACACATTTCCACATTTCCACATTTTTCTTAAAGTATCAGGAGGTCGTGAACATATTCTCATGGGAGGAGACTTTAACTTCTGTTTAGACCCAATTTTGGACAAATCAACAACTTCCACTTCAAAGTCTAAGTCAGCCTTAACTACTCTATCATTCATGAAAGATTTAAATCTAACAGATGTTTGGAGGCAAATACATCCCCAGACCATAGATTATTCTTATTATTCAAACCGCCATAATTCACATACTAGAATAGATCTTTTCTTACTGTCAACGCATGTGACTTACAGAGCTTTAGAGTCTGATTATTTGCCAAGGATACCTTCTGATCATTCTCCACTCAATGTCTGAGAAAATGCCCAACATGTACAGGTGGCGTTTGAATCCGACTCTCCTTAAAAAAGAAATGGAAGAATTAGAGAAAGAAATTCTAGGCTGGAAAAAGACTTTTAACAGCATAGGGATAAGAAAATACACAGCGTATTAGTCAATAAAAAACTCAAGTATAATACATTATGCACTCACAGGGCTGAGAAAAAATATTTTGGGAACAAGACAAAGGTACTATGAACTGAGGGAGAAAGCTCATAAAGTCCTATCCTGGCAATTAAAGAAAGAGGAGAGTTCAAAAACAATTAACCAAACTGAAGATGAACGTGGCTGTATTACACAGAACCCAAAAGAAATAAATGAAACTTTCAAAAAGTTTTAGATTCATTTATAGAAGTCGGAATCACCAGAAGGTCTGTCCACGATAGATACATTCTTAAACAATATTGAGTTACCTAAACTGAATCAGGACGACCAGAGGGATCTAGATTCACCATTTACCTCAAAAGAAATCGAAAACGCTCTATCTACACTGCAATCTAATAAATCACCAGGGGAGGTGAATTCTACAAAGAGTTCAAGGATTTGCTTATACCTCTTCTTATGGATGTAATGATTCATTTTCAATGGCTATAATTCCAGTGACCCATAGAAAAAACCAAGACCCCTTAAAATGCTCCTCTTTTGGATTTCTAAAGCTTTAGCAAACAGGTTGAGTGAATTCTTCCCAAAACTGATAAACCTGGACCAGGTTGGTTTTATCCAGAAGAGATCCTCTGCCAGTAACATGAGTAGGTTACTTAATGTTATTCATATGGCAACCTCCAGTACTGAACCTAGTATAGCTGTTACCCTGGATGCTGAAAAGGCCTTTGATAGGCTTGAGTGGCCCTATTTATTCAAGGTTCTATCTAAATTTGGATTTGGCTCTTATTTTATTAATTGGGTCAGAACGCTTTATAAGGAACCACAAGCCAAAATAATTACTAATGGACAAATGTCCACTGCTCTCCCCCTGAGTAGATCGAGCAGACAAAGGGTGTCCCTTATCCCCTGGGCTCTTTGTTATAGTCGAACCTCTGGCCGAGACAATCAGACAAGACTCAGAGTTGAAGGGTGTGAGAGTGGGCCAGATGATACATAAAATGAATCTTATGGCAGATGTTATATTTTGTACTCAGTTACTTACCACTAGTTAGTTGAATAATAGAGGATTTACAGAAATGGATAAATTTACCTATTACTTTGATTGGCCGAATAAATTTCATTAAAATGAAAATATTGCCTAACCTTGAAAAGCATTATTTGGCTGCCCAAATGCGACTTGTTTCTTTTTCTTTTTGAAAGGGAAAATGTCCCACCTTGGGTTTCAATTGGAATGTACGCTCTCAAAGAAAATATTTTTTATTCCTGCAGACTTTATCTATAAATGGACAACTACAACTATCTCCAGAAGAACTCACAACCCTGTCTTGATTCATATCATCAAAACGTGGCACGGAAAAATATTGGACTAAAAAATATATTTTCACCCAAAACACCACTGAAACAGAATGAACTCATATCTATGTCAGGGGATAATAAGACCCTGGAAATGTGGCACCAGAAAGGGATTCATCATCTGGAGGATGGATCCTGATGTCTTTTGAGGACCTAAAGAGGACGTGTGATCCACCCAGCAGAAACTTTTTTATTATTTTTATTTCTTTATTACTATTTTTTTTATCCTTTTATTATTTATTTTTTTATTAAATTTTCTGCTCTTTCTCTCAGTCTGTTGGTGGGTGGGAGGGGTTTGGAGTTGTGTGTTTGAGCTTGTTGAATTGAAAGCTGAAAATAAAATATTCTGTCATAAAATTATCATTATTATTACCCTGTTATCATTATTTAGTTCACTAGAATTGTTCTTTTATGATTACGTGTCAAATACAGTGAATTGAATTAGCAATGACGCAATGTTCTAGTGACCTTGGTAACCATGGTAACGCAGACGTGCGTCCATGTAAGTGCAGTAAGACGTGTACTTTAACAAACACACAGTAACTCTCCTCTCTGACTGCATGACATGTTTCTTTTTCATCCTGTCTCCACCTGTCCATCATTATATCAGACATATGAGGCCCAGTTGCATTCTGGGCTAATACAAATCTTAATCAATTCATTTTCAGTGACAGAGAATATCAATAAACACTTCAGTTCCAATAAAAGGCTGCTGTCAATCATCAGAATGTCATAACGTTTATATGATTTTGGATGAAGTGACCCATAAAGTGCATCTTAGAGTTAGTCATTCTGTCAACAGAGAGAAAGCCCTTCTGAGCAGTAAGACACAAGTTAAGTCTGCTGCTCTTTACTTGTGCACTTGGCCTCTGGCGGTGCTGTCCATGTTGCACTTGAATGAGAATCAGGAGCTGCTCTGCAGGAAATACAGCATCAAAAGGAGCAAAAAGCAGCTGAGGTTTCCCTCCGTGGGACTCACAAATCAGCTCTGAAATGCTCTGAACTCTAATCAGCTGAACTGTTCTCTCAGTTCTACCAAATGAAGCCCGGTCTTCGGGTCAAGTCCAATCCTGGTGCTAAGAGCTCTCTGCTGAGGAGGTGGTGCTCTCAAACCGCACAACAGTATTCTCTACTATGGGACTGTTTGCCTTTGACCTTTGGCTGACGTTTAACACAAATAAAAGTTTGACTGTGTGTGTGTGTGTGTGTTTTACTCTGTTTAGTGTGGAGTAATGCTGCTGGAGAGTAACCACTTTTTTCCATGTAGCAATAATCAGTAGTCTGCCTGTCTTCTGTCCGTCTGTCCTCCAGTTTAGATAAAGTGTTTATGTGAACAAATGCAGTGTAGATTTCAAATAAAAAGACCAAAAATGTTCATTTAAAATATTATTTAAATGTAACAAAGATTAGTTGAATACTCGATTCTGATCAGTTACGACATTCTAAGGTCTGTCATTTCTGTATAGCAGCAGCTGTTATTAATAACAGACTGTTATGGTTCTCAAACCGATGGATGTATTAGGACTTGAATGAATCATGAATTAATATTTTATTTAATACATTAATTTGAAACCATTTAATGCCACAAAACCTCCAATGAATCAATCAGATTGGTGGAATTTAAAATAAGTTTAGCATTTCCTGTAACATTTTGTTGCCTGCCACATCACAGTCACATTTTAAACTCCGTTCTCCGCCGCGGTCCGGTTCAGAAGCGTCCCAGAAGCGGGCCTCCGCTCGTCTCCACATGAAATACGCGACTGTTCTATTTTGGATGGATGCCGCGAGCAGCCCGAGTCAATTTACACAGAGCACCTCGAGCTGACAGGAAGCCAGACACAGAAACAGCGTAGAGAATTCGGTGGATTTTCAAAATAAAATACCCTGTGCGAACTGCCGGTTGTAAAAACAGACGAAAGAGAAACAAATGAACTAGGTAGCATATTTACACATGTAGAAGCATATTTAGAACATACACCAGGAAAATGACCAAATCTGAGCAAGTAAACAAAGTCTGGCGGGCTAAACGCTTCTGAAACACTCCCGGTGGAGTTTGAAGTCGTGTGCAGGACGGACCAAAACAGTGTCGCCCACGACGTGACAGAGACATGTCCAGTGGGGTTTCAGGGTAAAAGTGCAGAGAAGAGAAGAAGACAAGATGTCCATCACATTAGCTGTGGTTCTTGAACAGGTTCTATTTGGGATTCTCCTGTGTGTTTACCTGAAGAGAGTTGGCGGCCTACGTTACTGTATTTTAACATCTGCCATCATGGTGGTACTTTGAGAGCCTGATATTTTCTGAGGTGATACATGTTGGAAAAAGTTTGAGAAACACTGATCTGGAGCATGTACAGTGGACGCAAGTGACCTAACTCTGAGGATTTTTCATTTCCACATGTTTTCATAAAGTACAGTAGATTACAACAAGCTGTTTTTAATGGTGCTGTAGGAAGATTCATTAGCTGAACCCAAAACACCCTTATTATAGGCTTTTAATGAGACTATTAGATATCCAAGTTATTATAAAAGCACACAGCAGAAGCAAACGTTCCTACTGAGGCCATAATTGGTTTCTTTTGTAAAATGTTTACCTTCATTTAAGCAACTTTAATTAATCATCTAGTCTCATTGAGACGAACATCTCTGACTTCTTCTGCTCTCTCTTTTATTGCTGAGAACAAGAAGCACACAACCAGTACACAACAACACGTTTCAACCAGACAAACACAAGCAACAAGAGAAACTACAAAAAGACAGACATGACTGATTTTTAATATATGATTTAGAAAACCTGCAGTTTGAATCTAGCTGTGTGGAGTGCAACCACCTCATGTCACCCACTCCCTCTCCGTGATGGCTCCTGTTGTTGCCATCACACGACGTCATTGTGTCCTCAGAGCTCTACCTTTACCTGCTGAGTGAACTCAGGCCTGGTGGAGATGATGATCACGGCTATGAAAACACGGGTTAGCTTGTAAAAACGCTTGGCGAGCACAAGGACAAACAGCATGCAATAGTTGAACGGTAAAGAATTCACCTGCTCCACATGGAGTCACACATCACGGCTCCCAGTTGGAGACGTGTTGTGTGTTTTAGTTCATGCATTTTATGCAGAAATAAACACACAAATGTGTTGATAAATGAGGCCCATTATCTCCATTCCTGTTGCGTGTTTGTTTGTCACCAGCAGAAAGGGTCACAGTGGCCCCGCATTAACAGTCTGCTGCACCTCAGGAACATCTTCCTGCTTGATATGGCTTTTGATTTATGTGGCTGTCATGGCTGACGTGCAGTGACCCCTGAGCAGCCCAATAAAATATTCATATCTATGCGGGACACGCCGCAGCCCTCCACGTCCTCCCTGCTATTTACAGAAAACACTGGCCTTCTCCACTGCTTCAAATTAAATATAAGCGGCATCCTGTAAAGTGGCGCAGAAATAGTGTGGTTGGAAATCACTACAGCCTCTGGGTTTTGGACAAACTATAATCATTTGTGTAAACTGAACCCTGTGGAAAGCTGGAAATAATGCGTGCCTAATTGGGTGTGACTAACAAGGCCTCAAGGCAGCGCTATGCATTGTGTTTACAGCAAGAAAATCAGAGGAACCCCTTTAAAAGTCAAAAGGGTCCACTAGGGAACTGAAGAAAATAGATGTTTTTTTAAAGGGATACTCCACCATAAATCAGAAATCAGATTATTACTTAAAGTAGTCAGCAACATTTTTGGTCAATATGTTGATTTTTGGTTTCTTAGAGTGACATAGAGGGATTCAATTCAATTTTATTTATATAGCGGCAAATCATAACAAAAGTTATCTCATGACAAATCCCAAATCCCTTCTTCCAAAGCTCCCATCTTGCAGCACTGACTATTAATCAGTTGATCAGTATTCTGGTGTATTTATTTCAAATATTAATAATATTTAATAATAAAGTATTTTTGTGATTTATGCTAAACTGCCTAAAAACCTCCTCTTCACGATGGTCCAAAACACCTGTGGTACAAACAGTAACGCCAGCATGCCCCCGGTGCTCAGAGCAGCCTGGCTAACAAACTGAGCTAACATTAGTGCTAGAGTTGGCAGCAGTTCAGTTTACTTCACTGTCCATCATAAACTCGTAGAGAGTTAAGGTGGAGATACATTCTCTGGGAACCATGAATTTTCCAAATGCAAAGCAGTGACATTTCTTGCCTCAAATTAAGGGCTCGTCCGGGATTTGAACCCGGGACCTCTCGCACCCGAAGCGAGAATCATACCCCTAGACCAACGAGCCACTCATATGATAGCATGGCTGACAAACTGTGCTAACATTAGCTGACAGCAGCTACCGTTGGCAGCAGTTTACTGTCCAAAGGACAGGACACTCTGTAAATCTGTTAATTGGACATTTAAATTGGGATTTTGGTATCCAGCCTTTAAGTTTGAACTTTCAAGGACTTGAGTCTAAACTTGACATTACATGACCTTTCATACTGGAACTATTTCTTGACAGACAACAGCTGGGCACAGTGACTGTATGCTGGAGTCCACGGTACCTGTAAAGATGACTCAGAGACGCTGCTGAACAGATGGATGCTCTGTTGCTCATCAAGAAATTGTTCCAACTCCTCAGAAAAACTGCGATTGTCATTTTCATATTTCTGTGTGCGAATGGATTAAACAAATGAGATATAACATGTTAATTAGAGAGCTTGGTGTGATATTGATAGCCATCTAACATCGAATGAAATGGTGAACCATTCTCTTAATCCGTGTTGCTACCCTGTCTGGAGCCGATCCATTGAAACAAATGGGGGACTTATTCTGTAAACAGTGAGTATTTGTCTGAGTTATCAAATGAGCTTCATTTCATTGTAGTTTGTAGTTGTGAAGTAGAAAATGTGCACAGATCCCAGAAAATCACCTTGGATACAGCGAGTGCCAGCTCATTCATTGGCAGTGGAACAGCTCCAGAAAGTGTTGCTTGGTGGCAGAGCTCAGTCTTGGCTCTCTTAATTTTTTGCCTTGGAGGAGACTTGTTGATGTTCGCAAATTACATTTTGTTGCATGTGAATTTCATTTGAGTGATAACAGAGTGTTATGTAAAGCATATCTTTTCACACATTTCCAGACAAAGAGAACATTTTGGGCTGACTATTCTCTAGTTGCCAGTTTCCTGATCAGAAAAAGATACTGTTTATCTGCAGGCATGTCTATGAGGGGCTCGTTGTCTTTGATTCCCACAGCTTACCAGGGTACTGAAGAGTGATTAACAGTCAGATTCAGCCTGATGTACATCAGCCTCATTAGGCTTCCCAGAGAGAAATGGATCAGTCTTGTAACATAACTTCACATATTTACACTCCAGTAATTAGAAATTACAAAGTCAGATCCTCATCACTGCATCTTTTATCAGTGAGATTAATTGTCTTGTCACAAGTGCATCATTTTTTTTGGCTAAGTGGTTAGGGCCATGAGGATGGAAAATAAAAGAGGTGAAAAAGAGGCAATTCACTTACATCATTGTAGTCATTTGGCTCACACAGAGCATTTCAATAATTGCAATCGTTCCATGACAAAAAAAAAGTAAAACCTTGGAGAGTCACTAGAATCACTGAGGCCAAACTAAAGAGCCTAAATCTGATTTAGAAGGAAGAAGTACCCCTACGCCTCTTAGAGGACCTTTAGGTGGACAAAGGTGGACATTGGCAGACACCAAGCACCTGCAGCCTGGGACCAGGATGATTATGAATCTATAATCATAGATTCAGACTTATAATGTGCTGCCACTGTCAACCAGTGGCAGCACATTATAAGTCTGTTATGTTAATGCTGTGGGTGTGAGCAAGGGAGACACAGATGCACAGCAGCAGTAACATTTAAAGCTTTAATGGAGCTATGACTATAACATGCTAATATGTATTTATTTACACATAAGTTCAGCATGCATATCCAGAAGTATGACCAGGCCAGCCACAGGTAACAGACTGAAGCCTACCCGCATGGTTCTAACCATGAAACGGTGAGTGGACTGTACTTCTGAGCACTCAAGGCGCTCTTGTACTACAGCTCACACGCTGATGGCATTGGCCATTCAGTTGTATAAATTGTAAATTGTGTGAATTTCTCTGTGGAGTGAGCATTTTGATACTCTCACGGTATTTTTATAGAACATAGCCTTATGTAAAAAATATGTATAAATCTCACTTTCTACAATGAAACTGGACTGCAGGACTTTTATGCAATACTAGTATGTAACTACTACAATGTATACTACTATACACTGTAATTAGCAACAAAGAAACCAAAGGTTAAAACACCTTCTATATTGAAACTTTTGAGGGTGCCAATATTACCAAGCTATAGAACCTTTAAAGGTTGTGTAGAACCACCTATTTCTTTGTGTGTCAGATATTTACACTCAGCAACAGTGCAGTATATGTGTTACTTTTGGAGGCTTCAAGGTTGACGAGTTGAATTCACTTTTCTTTTCATCACCTGTCTTTGACACATATCACACAGTTTGGATTCATAGAGAGCATGTGCTTTCAATTTAACAGAATTTATGACCAAAAAACATATTGAATACGTTGATTCCATACATATTCTACTATTTCTCTTTCCATGAAGATAATATGCTGCAGGAGAAACTGTACAGACTTTAAACTGGCTCCTTGTTCCTTTGCAACACCCTCATATACAATATAAAATGATTATACAATGAATCCTTGACGCTTTGTTCTATATGTGACCCCGGACAGCCAGATGGAATCTTAGGTCGTTAAATGTAAAGCATTAGTGTTGCCTTAGTTATCCACTGTTGACTGTACAGTAATCACAAAGTGCTCTGTGGAGGATGTGTTGATGATTAACACGCAGATATAATATTAGATTATTAGCTCAGCTGCCATCCTCACAAAGGTATTCAATATTGAAATGTATGTGTTTATCTTCTGTGTGCATTATAGAACCTAACTGTTCTATGATCAGTCACGTCTGGTAAGACTGTGTGTTTGTGTGCATAGAAAAAAAATGATCATACCATTAAATCTGCTGAATTAAACAAAGCGGTTATCACCGGTGCCTCACAGCATTTCAGGCATAACCTGGCCCCAGCTTGGCCTTCATGTGTGGAGTCTGCGTGATCTCCCTGAGTCTGTGTGGGTTTCTTCACATCGTCTAAAGACATACAGTTCAGATGATATGGAACCCCGTAGGCAATGTGTGATAGCTGCCCGTGTAGACAGCTGGATTGTATAAATTAGAAGTGTATCTTTTCCATCAGACGTGTGAGATGGACAATTGAAAAACACAGCTGAAACGCCTCCTCTGTTGACATGACACAACCACGTTAGCAGCTCTGCGAGGGAGAGTGGAGTATACTTTAACATTTTGTCTCATCTAAAGCACAGATGGTATTGCACTTAGTTGTTCACATGAAAGGAAATCAAGCACTTGTGAAAATTATGATAAACGGCAGCAATTTTCAGCCGTAGAACCCCCAGATCCAACATTTAGAATGAAGGGGAAGCTTTGAGATACTCCACAGTGGTGGCACTAACGTGGCAACAGTATCACAATGACAATGTTTTGAATGAATATGGTTTTGAATGATTTGATGAGTGAATGAACCATACTCTTTATAATATTATCAACAGAGACCCAACAAAAGAGCAAGCACTTGCAACAGTGGCAAGGAAAACCTTTTATTCATCAGTCAAAAAGGATTTGCCTGCCACAGATCATACATGCCAGAGATGATGAATATTACGTAACATGAACCTGTTGCCTGCAGCATTTTCAAAAGGTAAAGGAAGTCACCTTTGAGTTTCTCAGACTTTTGTGATTGTATGTCATTTAAAGCCATGTGTGCAACGGAGACGGAGGGGAGATCTGGAATACAGTATCAGTATAGACCTGTACTCTTTGGGTGTCTCCCGGGAAGAGGTTTTTCTCTAGGAAGCGATACAAGATGAACAATGGATGATCCACTCCGACCACCAGAATGGACTCTTTTTGCACTTTTTGCTTGGAATTCACTCGGGCACAAATATGACATTACTTAACATTACTGTCTGGTTGTCATTAGATAAAGTGCGTAAGACTGTACTTAGAGAAACATTGTCCTTAACTGTTGCACTATTTGCTCATGCAGTTTTTCACAAAATGGTCAACCTTTTGTAAGTTTGTCAACCACTACATGTGGTTGAAAGCTTTGGAACCATAAAGTAGGTGTGTGTGTGTGTGTGTGTGTTGAATTTCTTTTCAAAGTCCTTTTTCTAAGACATAATTATCTTTTGGTTTCTCCATTTTAATATCATTAATCATCAATCATTTTACCACTGCCTGTGCCCAGATGTCTACTGTGACGCAGTTACTGACTTTGAAATCGCTGAGTGTTTTAGGGCTCTCTGGTTGGTCCTGTCACACCACCTTAACATAGCTACGTCTGTTCCAACTCTCCACAGCCATGTTATGCTGAATGAAGCATGTAAGATGGGGCTTAAACTGTGGTATGACTTCCTCTCATCCGGAAATGGCATCTCCTTCTTCTATGACGACTACGTCACTAAGCCAGAAAACATACAGTTGCTCACAGATGCAGCCCCTTCTGTTGACTTTGACAGCTACAATGGCAGCAGGTGGTTCCCAGCTGAATGGCCACCTAAATTCTTATTTCTCTCTCCTTCCTCCACCATGTACGTAATGTACCCTATCACCATAGCAGCTATTATTTGGGGTCACAGATTATCTAAGATAACCATTGGCATTTGCTCTGACAAAAGTGCTACCGTGGACATCATCAACTGTAAGACTGTCCCATTGCCTAAATATAGTTCATGCTCACCCTGGTTTCTTATAATCGCTCCTACATAACAATGTAGACAGATTGTATCATATCTAATGTCATAGAGTTTGGCCTTGTATTTGAGCGTTTACTGCGAAGACCTGAACATATGTATCCCAGGGAGCCTTCATATTGTTGTCACTATTTATTCGTATTCCTGTATTTGGTGCCTTCATTCATTCATTTTCCATGATTGCGTTTCCTTATGAGGGGTACAGGTCACCAGTTCATCGCAGGGCTGATGAGACATACACACTCACAATACACTCACATTCACACCGGTTAATCTGCATGTCTTTGCACTTTGGTCTTTGGACTAGTGATTTAGGTTCAGAGATTTCTCTGGACTCTCTTAATCTTGAATGGCATTATGAATTGTAGATGGTGACGTCCATAAATGTATTAGAGTTCTACTTAGAGAAACATTGTCCTTAACTGTTGCACTATTTGCCCATGCAGTTTTTCACAAAATGGTCAACCTTTTGTAAGATTGTCAACCACTGCATGTGGTTAAAAGCTTTGGAACCAAAAAGTAGGTGTGTGTGTGTGTGTGTGTGTGTTGAATTTCTTTTCAAAGTACTTTTTCTATTACATGATTATCTTTTGGTTTCTCCATTTTAATATCATTAATCATCAATCATGTTACCACTGCCTGTGCCCAGACCTTTACCGTGACACAGTTACTGACTCTGAAATCGACGAGTGTTTTAGGGCTCTCTGGCTTTGGGAGCCCTTCATGCATGTTTTCTGTATGCGTGCATAGCACTGTGATATCAGAACAAAGACAATAAAGTGCTAGCTGGTGCTGTTGCAGTTTGTTTACATCTGGATGAGATGATCAGGGATTAAGAAAGAGTAAATGCAGTGTGCGGCCAATGGCAACATTTGCAGTATTGAGGTTCTGCGGTGCCATCTGCTGCTGCACAACATATTGTTCTCTGGTGATTCAGTTACTTAATGAGACAAATGTCCCTTCATTTATCACCTGCCTCACCTTAGCTCTGAAAGGGTAGACAGAAACAATGGTGAGATAAGGGATGTAACTGTCTCTAACCTCAACACTAGCCCTGCTCAGTTGTTTACTTTCTTAGTATCTTGCTTTCCCGACCTCAGCTCAACTTTAAATCAGTGTATCTGCAAAGTCGTAAAACTGCACTGACAACATATTTAATCTGTTTTTCTACCAACTATGAGGCATGATTTTTTTTTTAATGCTAATGTTTGGCCACACAGCACTTAATAAGGGGTTGGAAGATTATTGTCATTGTTAAATATTGACAAAATCACCAGTGAAAACAGATAAAGGTGTGTTGAAGTGAACTAAAAGGATGTCTCAGGTGCCTGCACTTTGTACACCCACAATTCACTCTGACTACCTTCCTACATCCATTGTTGTATAAAAAAAAAAGTCGCACCAGACTGGATTCATCTCCCTGAAAAGCTCATCCATGCTTTCCAGAGCTCGAAATATTCCAACTTGTACCTTAGAATGTGGACAGAAGGAAATATCCCGTGTAGTTCTGACTCTGTTTGTAGAATTCGCACAGAAGAGATCAGCAGAGTAGATTTTATACCTGGGGCAAAAAGGCAAAATTGAAAAGCTGAAGCATAAATGTATCTTCTGAGGAAAGCAGAAAGAAAGTCCACAGGTGAAAAATGTTTTTTTTTTTTTTTGTAAAAGACGTCAGTGGAAAAGCTTGAATGTACACTGTGGGCTTTTTGCATGTCTCCCCTTTATTTGTTCGTCATCAAGTTCTGATCTTTATTTTAGAAAATTGCCTCTTGTAATTAGTGGAATTTGTTTTGTAATTATTAATTTGATCTACATACCTCTCATGTCCTACCACTATGCCCAGACCATGAATTCAATTTCTTGCTTTTCACTAACACATTAATCAAATTTCAAATGCTGAACAGAGTCAGAGAGAAGTCTACAGTATATTTCACACTCTCTGTAAAATTAGTGTGCATTTACTCACTTAAAGACTCTGTCTTTAAAGACTCTGTCTTCAAGTTATCCTTTAGTACTTATGATATTAAACAAGAGAAGCATACAGTAGCATTTAAAGCTGTTAAAGTGCAGCTCGTAGCCTTGAAGCAGTGTATAGTTTGTCCCGCCCTCCTCCCCCTCAGTTGGTCTGGCTCCAGCCCCAGCAGCTGTCAGTCATGCTGATGAGCTGTCTAACAGCCTGTGGCTAAGGTAAAAGCCACTGCAGGCCCTGAGGAGGCAGCTGATTGCAGCGAGTCAGCTATAAATAAAGCTGTGCGCATTGTGTTCCTGTTAGGGCCATTACAGAGACTTTATTCCTCAATTTCTTACAGCTTTCTGTCACTGTTACTGTCTGACATCTATAAATTCAAGAAGTACAAACCTGCTCACTTACAAAATGAAGTTTTATAACTAGGTTTGGAAACAAAGACCAAACCTGGAACGTATTCCATATCTGCACCTAAAGTACGTAAGCACAACTTGTCTGTTCATTTCCTCTTTGTTTCAGAATTCAATCGTCTACCATCCCTTCGAGTCAGCTGTAGTCGCTTGCTATCAACCATCCCTCATCTGTATCTCAGGTCAGGAAGCCAGGTATACACCAGCACCTTCAAAGTCCTTCCTATCCACCCTAACTGCTGACGTTTGTTTTAGCATCTGCCTGACCTTCGGCTGCAAGAGCAGCCCAAAAAATGTTTGATTCCTTATCTGAAGTACTCTGTTGAATCCTGATCAACAACTACAAAGTCTTCCATCTTCTCGATCACTTTCTCACCATCATGCCACCTTGTTTCCCCCATTATACGGTCTTAACACTATGACTTAACACTATGAACTCTGAGTTCCTTTGTCCCCAGAGAAAATGGAGGGATGAGCATATCCAGAATTTCTTGGCATCATCCTTGACTCTGGTTCCCAGCTGAATGGCCACCTAAATTCTTATTTCTCTCTCCTTCCTCCACCATCTCCATAATGTACCCTATCACCATAGCAGCTATTATTTGGGGTCACAAATTATCCAAGAAAACCATTGGCATTTGCTCTGACCAAAGTGCAACAAAGGACCGTCCCATTGCTAAATATAGTTCATGCAGAGGCTCATCCTGGTTTCAGCCAGCATCAAGCATCCAGTATCCCAGGTCACAAAAACTCAATGGCTGACTCACTTTCTCGCAACTGACACCAGCTTCCAACTCTCTTCCAGCCCTGATCCCACCATTTTTAGCCACCATCTTTAACTGACTCTGCAGCTGGAATATTATGTGACCAGTTTACACCATCCTCAACAGCACCAGTCCCCAAAGACTCTCATCATATCTGACTGTTTAATCCCAGAATACAATGAAGAGATGGCTCACCCACTCAGTCCTTACTCATTTCCAGTTCTTTCCGTCTTCACCAGCCGACACAGGTCCATTTTGAACTCCAAGCGTCCACTGATTTCTCCCCTCATCCTTTACCCCTTCATCCCTTGACCATCATACCTTACCTTACCCTCCAGCCACCTACCCTTCATTCCTCAAACCTCATCTGATCGTCCCTTGACCATCATACCAGTTGCCAGGACTGATTCTGATATTGTTGAAATAGAACAATTTTTAGGCAAGACAAAATTTTAGAAAAAGCCCTTATGTGGGATGAGTATTTTTCTTATCCACTTTGTATAATGTGAGTCGCTGAAACAAGTTAATTTCCCCGGTGTGGGGAAAACCCACAGTGAGGAGGATACATAGAGGGAGGTGCAGCAGGTCTGAGGGGCACTCTGGGTCAGGAGGTACATAGCAGTGACTCAATACATGCACACAGCATTTGAAAAGGTGTAGTATACACTTACACATTTTTATTTTGACAGCAGGAAGAACCTCACTTGAGTTAAGACACTGAGAGCTAATGTTAGTGTTTAAACTTTCTGAAATTACTCTGAAGTTACTCTGAAGATACTCATTACGCATTAGAGCTAATCTGCATAATGTCTGCCATGAAATCAGAAGCGCGAACGCTGTCACAGATGACAGCCATCACAACCCACAAGAGCTGTTATGCACGTAGCATCAGCTGGGTTATCTTATGATTAGTCTACCACTTACCTGACTGCTATACAGTGTGCTGGAAGACACTAAAGGATGCGTCATCATTGGAAAAATGCCAAACATTAAATGAATGAAAGAACAGTTGTGACTGAGCAGGGATATCAGAAATAGTTAAATATGCAACTTGAATCATATTTAATCATCCGGTTTTTTCAGTTAAAAGCAATGTCAACATTTTTAATGTTTTATTATTATCAAAAGGAAGAAATGAGGGTGTGTTAGTGTTTTGTTTGATTGATAGGAGCTGGCAGGCTCCCAGAATGTTGGCGTTACACGGTAGGTTAACGAAAGACAAAGTACAATCAAACACAATTATTGGCATCCAAGTGGACAAATGTGGCCAAATAATATGACATAAATTTCTTTCTTTTGGTTTCTAATTTTTTCTCAAAGGAGAACACGGGACAGGAAGTGATTTACAGAGATATAAATCTGATTTGCAGATTTAAGCAGGCAAAAAAATAGGACCGTCTTTGGTGCCCATCCACATCCACTACTGTGTTAAAGAACAATGAACATGTCGCCTCTGAAATCTTTAACCTGGTGTTAGCAAGGCAATAAAAGACAAAGTACGCGTATAACAGCTCTCAGTGCAGCTGCACGTGGACAGTTCTTCCCAGGAAAACATCTCTGATTAGCTCTGTCAGGGTCTGATTCTGCTGCCGGATGATCAAAGAAGTACTGGAGGGAGCAGTCATAATCTGTGAATCATAGATTTGAAGAGTAAAGTCAGAATAGCCTCCATGGCAGGGAGGACTGCAGGCAAACATGGCCTCATCACATCCCATCTTCAGCTCTTCCCATTAACGTTTAATCTGGACTGCTGTGAAAATTCATCGCACTGTAATACTGCATGTTCCATGCTCTGCTTCTCCTGTGATCTCCTCATAAAAATGTACAATTTCCACTGTCACCATGGGGGAACTAGAGGACAATATTAATGTATTCTGGAGAAATTGGAATGCATGAAGTGCTAGGAGCATTGCCCACTAGAGCAACTACCACAAGCACTATGATTACAGTGCTTATCCCTTCAGGAATAATTCAGCACAATACAAGCTTTCTGTGCTGCGTTTACTTCTGATAAATCATATTTCCGATGAGCTGCACAGCCCTTTGTACACAATCCGTCAATGCATATAAAACTGAGGCAGTCTACCGGGAACAGTGCTTACAGAACAGTCTTCTGGGTAAAAAATGGTTTATCTAAATCAGCACTGACATGAGAAACCGAAAACACAACCTATGATTGTGGCAGTTTGGAAAGGCTTTGCTAGCTTTAATGACATGTGACATGAGGTTTGAGACTGTAACACTTTCTATGAATACCACTTCTATAGTACGTTATGGAGACATTCATAGTGAATCATAATGCATTCATAATGCTTCATGGCTAAACTCAACATAAAATATTATAGATGTGACTTATAATAAGTTATTGTAACTCCAGGTGTTATTGATGCTCTTTACTAGTTATAAAATAGAGGTTGACTGATGGGGCTTATAACACATTATGACTATCTATACTCATATACACACACCTCATCAATCAACTGTAGTAAGACCTCATAGTGTGCTATAACAGTTCATGCAGTGTCATAAGTTATGTGCTCAGTAAAGTGAAGTGCATATATTCATTGTTGGTGTTCAGTAAAGTGTGATGCATGTTCATGTCTGTATTCATAAAGTATTATGAATGCATTATAATTCACTACCAATGCACTAGATGTACTTTTCATAGCAAGTGTTACTTTTGTTTACCAGCTCACACGTGGGTCCATTTTCTTCTTCCTCAGTATTTAAAACCGTTCTGCTGTCAAAAAAAAAGTACCTGAAATTATACCGGTAGTTTACTGGTGTGCTGAAAAACATAAAACTATACATATACATATTCAAAGTTTCATTACAGATAGAAAGGAAACGAGGGATTTGTTTATTTGCAGTGTAAACTTAGATACAAATGGAATAATTAGAATCCAAATCAGCACTGAGAGATATATATATCTCAGTGTATCTCAGTATATATATATATATATATATATATATATATATATATATATATATGAATGTAGTGAATGTAGATTACTCACATCCACTCAGGCACTCAGACAGCTCCATTCTGGTTTTGTTTTGGAGATGTTCACATGGCTGTTGTGTTGTTGTGGGCTCTGAAATTCCTAAATCACTTCCATTGTTGTTGTGTTTTGGTTATATCACAGAGGATACTACATGCAGAGAAGATGGATATCTGTTAAAAAATCTGTTTGCGTCTTGTAAAAAAAGACTTCTCTAAGGAGGTTTGAAGTTGAAACACCAACAGAAGTGACAGATATACTGTTTGTAAGATGGAACTGTTGACTCACAGGATAAGAACTCAGGAGAAGTGGAAAATAAATGAAGTGTTAAAAAAAATACCTAAATGTTCACTCTGAGATCTAGACCACTTTTTTTGTTTTTTTTCTTCAAGAAATAATCGCTCATTAGCCTCTGAGCACTTCCTGCAGCTGCACCTTGCAGAGTTCCACCAGTGGCTGACTTTTATAATGATGCAGCTGAATTTGCATCCACAGCAAATAAAATAAACGCTTCATTACAACTTCAATAGCATGAAAAAGAGAGAGACAGAGAGAGAGAGGAGCAGAGCCACAGGCAGGAGTTTAAAATAATAATGTCATGAATCCTCCATCCTCCCCAGAAGATTTGAACAAGACACCAAAAATAAAGCGTAAATATTTTGAATTATTTATTCACTCAGTTAACTGTTGAATTATATTTCTGACAAGTGTATTTCCCACAGAGATCTAAAGAATTTTATTTCATTTTCAAAGCCTACCCACTCTCACCAAATCATTTCTTTTTTTTATTTGTGGCCTAAAAATTTAAAATTTTAAAAGAGTCTAAAATAGCCTATGTAATATCCAGCTAGCTACTAATCTCAAAAACATTGTTAAGTCCCCCAAATGAGGATTCAGGGGTTTTATAGTGGTCTGGGAATAAATTCTAATTGTGACTTGTTCACTAGAGTTAATAAATTGCGTGTACGTATTTTAATGCTCTTCAAATAATTTATTCCTTCCTTTGAAATAATCATTTGTGCCCATGAAATAATAACTCATATTCACAAATTAATCATTGCCCTTGAATTAATTGCGTGTGCGCAAATGAGTAATTCCTTCTCTTGAATTACTTAATTTCTTCCCTCGACTGTAACATTTTATCTGTTTGACTCTGTGAGCGGGATCTAATCAACTGATAAACATGGACAAAACAACTGTTCTGGAGCTTTTGATTCTATCACATTTTCTCATTATTATATACTGAAAAATGTCCCTATATCTGCGTATAGCTGTAACGTGTGCTGTAATCAGGTTCATTTTTGACCTTAGGAACAGTAGTTTACACAGACATGGTTCAAATAAAGTGTTACCCTTCAACATTCTGTCTGGTGAAAGTGTCAAAATAATGAATTGTCAATAATAGTTATCCATTACACAGCTTGTTTCATAAAACCCTTTTCTTTAAAGAACAATCAAAGAAACAATAGCGTAAGATGAATTCACGTCTACATGTCCGAGCACACGTCTGCCATCTGACGTCAATAAACTGCAGCTAAATTCAGCCTGATTCAGTATGCACTTTCAGTTCTTCTTGTGTGTGTAGTCCTCTGTTTCTTGGAAAGTGGGAGCGGCTGTTGAATTGTATCGAATACATTCACATGCACTAGAGAAACAGTATGGCACCAAACACATACACAGGAGGAGGGTGGACTGGTGAAGGGAGCAAACAGTGTGCCTCATATGTGTTTGTGTGTCCTCGGGTCTGTTTGATGACATGAAATTGCTCAAAATGCCTCTGGACTCTTTATATCTATCAAGCATTCTGTCATCCTGATTGTCTATGTACTGTATATACGACAGTGGAGTCGCTGCTCCTCTTGAGGTTTCTTCCATTTTTTCCTTTTAAAGGCTTTTCTTTATCTGGATCGAGAGTGTAGGATAGATGGTGACATATGCTGTACAGATTATTAAGCCCCTTGAGGCAACTTTGACTTGATGTTATACACTTGTATAAATATGACTGGACGTTCCCAGTCAGCAGATTGTGAAGCGTAAATGAAGCAGCTGATGCTAATCAGCTTATAAAAGCCCATGTTCAATGTTCTGCCTGAACTAATGCTATTTTCCATCTACTGTGAAATCCATGTACTATATGTGAAAGTGCATTTCGTGACTCATTTCAATGTTGGTTTCTTTCATTCATTCTAAGTTGTTTTTGTGCTTAAAGCAAACCGTCATCCTGGTGATAGGTTAGGTGTGTCTGTTTGTGTTGAACGTAACCGCTGTGAAACAATCAGGAAATAAGTTTTAACAAAGCCAGAACACAACAGGTGGAGTACTGCTGACGCCCAAAATCTGATCACATTTCTGGCTTGAAGACAATTTGTATGTAACCTAATAACCTAGTAATTCTTCCACATAGCACATACAAAGTCCACTGTTGACTGCTGATTGTTGGTTGTCAGCAGCCAAACAGAAGCTTTTACAAACGTCACGATACATCTAGAAAAGCTTGTCAGGTTTGTGGAAAGTTATGTTTGACTCCATCGTCACACGGAGAGTTGAGAAATAAGGTGAATAAAATATAAGGAGCAATGAGACCAACATAATAACATACAGGTATAACAGGTCTTTAATTATGTTTATTACGTCAGTGAAGCACTTTACTTCAGCTTCATTTTGATTCGAGCCAGGCAGCTACACTCACACTGAGACAGAGTAAAGTGTTTACTTGAACTGGGACATCTGTGACCTGCCCAGGAAGAATGACAAACCCATTTCATTTCATTTTGTGCATCTTTCAATTGTCCCATATCTGCGGACATATTGTCTTCTAGTAGCATCTAATTGGCCCTCATTAAGTTTTTGGTGACAGGTTTGTGTGCATGCTCTTCTTTTTTCTGTTGTACCGAAACAGTTTAAAGGACAGTGGCTGAATTTAACCATGCTGTCACTCCAAAATAAGAACTGAGCATTGGGACTGTCTCACTCGTTGTTCTTTAATCAATCACTATCATTAATGTAAAGCATCAACATGTCGTGTCATCTATTGACTGTCTGAAAGTGGTGTCTCCAAGAAAGGTTGGAATATTCAGAAGAGCGTAAAATGATGTGGAGTGGGAAGTGGAGACACCAACTGCAAACAAACATTCAACTGTATTCAAAAAAATGTCACAGTGCCACAGTTCGTCAAAAAATACACACTCAGAAATGTACATGTTACTCAGTACTGATTCAGTCTCTACTCATACAACACAGCAGAGCGTACCTACATTAACCAGGTCATCCAGAGAGCTAGGCAGGTCGGGATCACTCTTCTCTTCTTGTGGTATCATATCGTTGGCAGTTGTGTATTCGTCTGGTGTCTGAAGGAACACGATATGTATGAGAACAACTTTAAAAGAGTTCAAATGATTTGATCAACTCAAACAAAGAACACGGCTACTCTACCATCAGCCTCCATGCTGGACCATCAGCAGATTCCTCCTCACTGAAGAAGTGCTCGGTGTATTTCCCAGCACAGAGCAGGTGGTCCACAACCTCAACCATACGCTTCAGACAAAAAATAATCACATCGGTTGACAATCTGCATAAAGTTGCCATTTGCCTGTGGGCATTTGTCTGAGGTAGCTGACCTACCATCTGATATTCACAGACGAAGGGGAAGAGGTGATCAACGAGGAAGAGGAAGGCCAGGACACAGCCAACTCCCCACACATCAATAGACTCAGTGAAAGGCAGGCCGAGACCAACCTCTGGAGCCCTGAAGAGGGAAGACAAGAGAGAACATTGTGATATTTAGAAAATTGACTCAAACTCTGCTAGATTAACAGATGAAGATACCTGTATCTAGCTGGACATCGGAGACTGAAATGGCTTCACCAAAGTTTGATTAGTTTTAGGGCCGGTCCTGCTGGTTGACTAAAATGACATCATGCAGGACACCAAGACCTTTGAGGGCATCCAAAGCCACCAACAGCTGCAAGGACAAAACAAGAAAGGTCTGGGATTTAGTGTTGTTGAGTAAGGGTTAGGGTTAGAGTAGGGGTTTTCTTCATTTATGAGTATAAGAACAATAGACAAGTGGTTCCATTTTTAATGATGCATACCTGCTGTGCAACTGGTCACACCTCTTTCACAGACAGTGGATTCCAACTTTGTTCTTGTAGCAGATCATGGAGACTCCCATCCAGCAACTCAAATTCTAGACAGGTCTGTCCCATATGATCAAACCGCTCAAAGAACTTCACGATGTTGGTCTGGTCTGGATTCAGGCCACTGATGTGTTCTAACATGGACACCTGGAGAGAAGAGAGGAGACATGAGACAGTGTAACATACATGCTATGATGGAGGTTACCTATTTCTCTGTGCCCTTGATGTCATCCATGTACTTGAGGATCTTAACAGCAACTGTCTCTTTTGTCTCCAGCTTTTGGCATCTGGCTGCTTTACCAAAGCAGCCTTCACAAATGAACTCCAGAATAGAGTAACTTGAAATTCTGCTGAACAGAACTTGACCTGCCTCAATCTCAATCTCAAGGTGTTGTCAGTGTGATTGTGAGGAAAACAATGGACAGTGAACATGGAGAGAAAATATGTGAAGTTAGGTGTTCTGTCTGTGAGGGTCATTCAGTCCACACAACATGAACAAACACACTCCACCAGACCATGTGTTAAAGAATGTATCAGATACTAAAGATTTTCTCACCTTTTCAATGAATGAATTTAAAACCGAACAAATTTGAAAAGAGATTTAAGATGGGTGAGATAAAACCTTGTACAGCATGTGAGAGCTGCTCTGTGTTATATTTAAGGAGCAGCTTTAGGCTTGTTGGTTAAGAGCAAACGTGTGTGCTCTGTGTTTTCAAAGCAGATACATTCAGCACCATGTTCAATTTTGGGCGTTAAGTCTTCTTACCTGATGTATCAGAAGCATCTGGTGTCTGGGCCACAGTGACATTTTTTTTGTCAGATCTTCACAGTTTAGGAAGGTTAAGAAGGACCTTCAAACTCGGCCGTTGTCAAATTCAGAATGTAAGACTGTCTCCAAACAACTCTTGTCTCAAAAGTGTGTGTGTGTTTCTCTCAGTACTCAAGGTGGAATGACCACAATCCAATTTGAGCTAACTGTTTCCACCTACTTCCAGCCTTTTTGCCAAGCTTAGCTACGCTAACCATGTCCTGTCCATCATTTGAAAGTGTAAAAAGTAAGACAAGGTTTGCTGAAAGAAACTACCACTTTCATTTCATAGATTGCATAGATTGATAAAATTGCATTGAAAAGACAAAAAAAGAAAAAAGAAAAGTGTGAATAGAACAGCTGTTCAGATCGTCCTCCTGGCTGCATTAGAGAACATGGTCATGTGTGGAGTGGTGCATTGTGTTATTTCTTTAGCAGGAGTCAAGTGATGTAACCAGTGACATGTTCCATAATTTGTGATGGGGAATATGACTTGGCTGCAGCTTGAAAACATTTTTTTTTTCTTGAATTAATGTGTATGATCAGTCAGTATTGGTAAAATGACTGAGAGCAGATATAAAGAAACGCCTGATAAAGAAAGTTCAACATTTAAAACAGCTGTAAGCGTCTATAAAGTGACTGATTGACCTTTCATTGAGATAAAAGCTGTCAAACCCAACAAGAGCTAAAATGTGACTGAATATTAGACTCCAGTTCAACAGGTGGCTGAAACATGCTGACACATGCTGCTCTGCTGAATGTGACTGTGACAACTTCAGAGGCAAAATACTCTTTCTGTGTTTGTTAGTTTGTTTGTTTTGGCCTTTTATTTAAATATCAAGTATTTTTATTTAATCGTTTTTTATATGACACTGAAGTGAAACTCACAAACAAACGAAAGCATACATTTCTTTAACCAAACACAGATGGCAAATGTAAGTCATATCTGTGCCTAAATAGGCAACGACGAGACTGAAGTATAACTAAAGACCGTTTTTCTGTTCATATCTTGGTGATACTGGGAATTTGTCATTTTAGTTGTTGGGACAAATTTGAAAGAAGTACGTTTGAGGATGAGATTCAGAGCTAAGCTAAAATATTTGATCTCAGCAGAAGATAAGAATTGTATTATTTTTATTAAATTGATTAACTATTTAATTGTTATGACGATCTCATAGAGATCCTCAGTCCAGTGTGTAAGATTTCTTTGCAGGAACTGAATATATGAATTGCTGTTTTTATTGTCTCCAAATTACAACTGCTTAAATTGCTGCCTGTGTGGCTAAGATGGTAAATGGTAAATGGACTGTACTCATATAGCGCCTTTCTAGTTTTCCGACCACTCAAAGCGCTTTACAGTACATGTCTCATTCACCCATTCACACACATTCATACACTGATGGCATTGGCTGCCATGCAAGGTGCCAAGTGCTCATCAGTTTAAGGAACTAACATTCACACACATTCACACACCGATGGCGCTGCCTTCGGGAGCAATTTGGTTATACTTATGCAACACCAACAGCTGTCATCTACGTACTCTGATGATCCAGCCATCATTAGACGTGTATCAGGAGGAAATGAGCAGGAGTAAAGGTGCAAACACCTTCACATCAACGCCAGCAAAATGAAGGAGATGGTGATCGACTTCCGGAGGAAGGCGCCTCAGACCACAGTTGGTGAACATCCAGGGACTGGATATTGACATGGTGGGAACATACCTGGGTGTTCTGTACTGGAAGGCTCAAAGTCCTCTCCACTTACTGAGGAGACTGAGGACCATAACCCTAACCCACATCCTAACCCTAGACCATAGAGGAAGTGGGGAGAGGAGGATGTTAGTGTGGCGAGGATAAGGTGCAAAGGAAATTAAACCAAATTAAGAAAGAAAACCGACAATGCCACCCGGGAATTTCACCGAGAAATAATTTGGGAGAGCACAAGGCACACAGGTAAGTATACTCTTTGAGGCAGGAGACGCAGTTCACCAAGGTTTAGAAAAATACACAATTTATTTTAAATAGTTTAAAATAATCTCGACATCATTCGTCCAAAAGAAAATCAAAAATAAGGGAGATCAATTAAGGAGCTGGAGCTGAGTGGATGGACAAGGCTAGGTGTGGGGGACCCACCCACCACCAACTTAAATACAAACTTAAAACCACCCGACATACGTGACCCACACACACTCAGTGAAGTGAAGAACCCGCTCCCCAGGACACAGCAGACAAGGGGGATACCACCACCCAGTCACCGACACCAGCAACTAAAAAGAAAGAAACAAATTAGTGAGCAAATTACAACTAAAAAAAACACAAGATAATCCAAAGTTAACAGAATAATCAATACACTAATCAAACCAAAATGAACCAAAGAAAAAGAATTATAATACAAAATTATAATAAACTAAAACACCATTCAACTACACACAGGGGCCAAGCCCTGGTTAAAACACATGCGTGATAAACGTTTGCTGAAGCAGATCTGGTACACAATATCACGCCAAGCACCAAACAGACAGCACGCAGCCGTACACAGTGCAGCGTGCAGAGACAACGTTACAGAAGGTGAAGCCTCAGCAGAGACAACGCCGGAGGCGGAGCTTCAGCAGCGACGAACAGCGTGGAGACAAAACTTGGCGGAAACAAAACAGCAGCGACCCCCAAGCAGCTGATCACAGCGACTCCTGATTACAGGAAAAATGCCGTTAATGTGACTTTAAAATACAGCGGTTGCTTGCGTATACTAGAAACACACATACCTGTTTTAGGACACACGCTCGCACAGGAGGAGGGAGGGAGAGAGAGGACACTGGCTGTCGCTGGCATTTACCTGTGACCACACTAGTGTTAGCCATCAGACAGTATCAACAACGCCAGTTAGAGAGGGACACTTACCAAATAAAACACACCGCTACACCTGAGGGAACACGGAGCAGCACGCATATAATCGCCCTACAAATCACACAAATACCATGAGCACGCAGAAAAGTTTAGCGACCAATGTGCTGAAGCAGTGGGCAGCCATACCTGGCGGACCAAGAGACCTTTGGCCCGGAAATGACGCACCGAGGAGGACAGAGGCGCAAGAGGAAGAGCTGGTGGAGGAGTGCCACTTTATACTGGCCCACCTCATAACAGCCACCTGGTGTTAAATACAAGCAGGGTCACCCAATAACCTAGCACCTCTATACTGCTACATTAGCAAAGCTGACATCCATCATGAACAGCTCCTTCAGCAACAGACAACTGCTACTCCCACCATGTAAGAAGGAGAACTACCACAGGGCCTTCATTCCAACAGCTGTCAGACTCTTCAACACCAACATGACTTCATCACTTTCTTTAGCATGGCTTAATGACTTTTTCTATATTTTATTACTTATCTTATTTTATATCAGCCTTGCTGGAAGATATTGGAGCCCGACACAAGACTGACATAACATGTTTGAAGAGAGTGACAAATGGCCTCTCAAGAAAAGTCTTGGAAACACAAGAGAAAATTGTACCTTCCACCTTGGACACAACCTGTTTAGGGGCCATGCTTCACCCATACAACACCATCACTGCTTCCAGTGTGACACACCTCTATGGAAAGGTATTCCCTTATATAGTGAAATGAGGGTACATGTCTACGCACATATTAATAAATGTGAGTTTTTTGTACTGCTTCACTTGCTCAGACAGATCTGAGACAGATCTGTGTGTGTGTGCCATAATATTAATAATAATATTATCAATAATAATGAATTATAATATTATTAATAACAATGAATTGTCACCCAGCTAAAATGTTCAGCCTTCAACATTTACTTTGACAACAGCCTGAGATAGATGAATGCAGTCTGCCCTCCCTTGAGAATCTTCCACTTTCTCCTGAATCTCTTATCTTTCACAGTTTATGCTCAAAATGAAACTTTGCTGAATCAGACTGGGACAAGTTGTAAAACCTTTGAACGCTGTTGATTTCAGAAGATGTTGTTTTCTTGTACCTGTGTGCTTCAGAACATGCAGAGGGTAATTCATGGCTACATGTCAGCACCTCTGTTAAAAGGGCTTATAGCTGACCTCGCCCACCGTCCAATCACAATATTTACTATCCGCTAAGTTCTGGACATATCACTGACATACAAATGTCTGTCTCTGCGGTTTGTTCCAGTCAGATGGGAGGCCAGCTGAAATCAATACAATCTTCTCTCCCAGGAGTCCTTCATGACTGTCTTGGCTCTTTCTCTCTGCGGCTGTCCAGGCATTCAATCTATCTTCCCCTTCAGTGAAAGAGCTCTCGTGTGCTGCTGGCCTTGGATGTGCTGAATGTCACGACCCTTTATTACCTGGACTGAGGAGATCTTCTAGCAGCTTCTCCTCCTGCTAACTTGTAAGTGACATAGCAGTGTGTGCTGTCTGCGGAGAGAGGAGGTAATTTTGCAATGTGCTGCATCGACCTTAACTTTAAACTGGCCCACTTAAACTTGACACAGGGTTCTCGTTTCATTTGAGCGGCCTGGGTCTTTTCTAAAATGCCTCTCCCTCCACTGAACCAATTTGAGTGATAGAGCACTGCAGATGGAATGACCTGTCTCTACCGCAGCAATTTCTGCTGTAGCTCTGGAAATTAGCTGCTGCAGCTTTGTGATGTTTAACATGCACCAAACTCTTTCAAGGGCAGCAGTATTCCCGTATGACTGACATGCTAAAAGAACACTGTGCTTTATACATCGGAACATTCGCAAACAAGTTGTTGTATTGTTTTCATGTCTAGCTGTACACATTGTACATTATGATTCTTTCAAAATGTACAATGTAGTTGTTTGGGTTGTTATATGGTGGCTTTGTAGTCGCTGTACAAGGCAGCGTTCAGGTATACACACCAAGGAACAAGTATCACATTTGCTTTGCTTCTCCCATTTGTAGTCTTTAGAAAATTGTATCAACAGACTTATAATACATCAAACGGCAGAGAAAAGAAGACATAAAGCCAGTATAAGACAGGAAATGAACCCATCCTAATCTCCACATCCTCAAGGTCACAGTAACATTTGTAATTTTGTGGTGTAATCATAAATGGATTTTCCACATCGTGAGATACGCTCGCATAGTTAAGCAATTCCCTGAGTCTGAACTATAGTTGTTCGGACACGACCGCAGAGGAACTCCGGGCATGGGTTTGTGTGATGATGTGTGAACAATCACGCTTAAAGACAACAATGGCTGCTGACCTAAAGGTTAGCACACATGATGTCAACATCAGTTCTATGAGAACTGGAGAATACTTCTCCATCGAAAGAAGAACAAAGAAATGAAGGCTTTTTCTGGATGGAAGAGATGTTTTCATCCTGACTGTCTTCAGTAAGACTTTGACTACGTTATGTGATTGATCTGACTGGCTGAAGTTTGCCAATGACAGATGGTGATAGACAAATGGTTCATCCAAAAGTGCCTGCCCTTTTTTCCTAGAGTCTGCAGACAACAGGCTGGGTGCTTCTATTTAACATCATTACGTTTTTGCTGTGATTATTTTAGTTCTTTCGATGCCTTCTGGGATTCAAATGGATTCAGTGATGTGATTCCTCACTTTTGTCTTCCTTCTCAAAACCTCCACATTCCCCACAATGCAACTTGACCACCAACAGCTAATTTGAGTGTAGCAGTGGATAATGTAGCCTGGAGCTTGTAGCCTGCAGCATGCTTTGAGAGGCAGCTACAGAGGTCTGGTAAAATTGCTTCTTTCTAACTCCACACCTCCGGATTTCTTTCATTTTCAAAGTGTCTTCAGCCCCAACTGATGCTGACTCAAGCATGACACATTCATCGGACTTCACACACTTTTTCACATATGAAGTGACACCTGGAAGCACGGTTGGTTCTCCTTTAAGTTACTTTGGTTATGTGATATTTGCACTCTAAAAATGTGTTGTGGCATGACTGTGGAACATTTTTTGATAAAGACTTCTCTTTGCGGTGAGAACGATGTGATGTGATAATTCACCTGCTTCATATTCAGTCATTACAGCTGTAACCTGGCTCAGCTTATAATGGTTATGAGGCCTCCCCCACAATGTTCTCAAAGTTATTATATTATGGCCGTGTGGCGGCCGGGTTTGATTTGGAGAATCTAGGACAAAGCCTCCTTGAACGCTGCAGCTCTGCAGTGAAAGAAGCCGGGCAAAGTCATTACACATATTGTAATTAACAGCTGGAGCTGAATTATGGAGTCCATATCACCAAAATTCTCATTTTCAGGGAGAGTCTAGATACAGAATGTAGGAGGAATATTCCGTATTAGCTGTGCCTGGAACACAGGAAGTCTATTTGTTAATGAATTAGGAGACACAGTGCCTTACAGTAAATTATGAGCTCTTTAATATAACATTTCTAAATGAATTTAGCCATCATATTGATGTTAGTTGAAAAAAAATACTTACTCGAGACGTTTTACAGAAGGTCCAAACAGATATGACATTTATTACAGTAATTCATCACTTCAACACGTTTCTGCTGCACAGCCTACAATTTACATATATTGCATAAAAGAAAGTGGATTCCTGATTAGACACAGTGGAGAGAGCAGTGAACACTTCTCTGTAGAGCCTGCAGAAATCTTCAGCGAGAGCTCGTGATAAGGGCCGACTGCCTTCTATAGCCAGAGTTTGCATAGGAACAGCATTTTCCATTTCCCAACATTTAACCCTGAGCTGCCAGCTGCCAGTCTGTCTAACTCAGGATGAGACAGCCGTCATCATCGAAGCCAGCACAGCGCTCGCCTTCACTGCTGTTATCTGAAGGAGCAGCGGGCTCACACTGATGAGCTGCAATAATGTGCACGTTGTTTACTGGATATATCTCATTTATCACACACTGACTCACTAAGTGTCTCTGCAGTACAACAATGGGTCAAGACCTCCACCCTCAGTGGGTGTTCATTCTGCATTTACCGGTACAGGCTGACGTACAGTACATGGCCTACTTGTCGTCCTGCTGCTCATTCCCCAGATGATCCCCTCAAAGTGTTATTGGACAAGGATACTCAACCACAAAAGTGACCTGCTGCTGCAGCATGAACATTAACAACAATTGGTCATTATGTTGGCACCACACAGATTACATCTTGTTCAGTTCATGTGTGACTATACAGCGTTCTCACTTTGTGGTTTAAGAGCTTTGTGGAAATACCTCTGAAGCTTCAATGCACGTTCTGAAGGTGACTGCTGAGCTATTAAACAGATAAACAGTGATTATGTCGAGTGAGTTTTTCACTTCAGACAACTCACTACATGACTAATGACAGAATTACATCATTTTGAAGTCACTTCCTGTTTGTACTGATGTGCTTTTTGTTCTTAGTCCTGTATAAAATGTCCTTGTTAGTTTCTAGTCAAGTTTCAGTTGACCAAAGGTCTGGCCTTTTTTGTTTTATCTTAGTCAGCCGGCATGGTGTAACAACACCAACTTACTTATCGGCTTGATACACCTTATAACCAATGACAGTATAAAAAATGGACTGAGCTTGAGTGAGGTCACCCGTAGGTGAAGCGCTGTTTTGAAACCGAAATTATGTGCCACTGGCCGCCGCCATGTTGGATTTACTGCTTCTTCCGCCGGTTAATCTAAATATCAGCAAAGACGTGCATCATCAGAAAAACTGAGGTGGGCCAAATAAGCCATCTGTAATGACATTTACCTGTCAATCAAGCGGTCACGCTGTTAATTATGCGCAACTTTGAGCCTTAATATCATTCGACGGGTGAGTTAAAAAAAATTCACCCTCCTCACGGTTGTCATGGATGGAGAAATTGGCCATAGAGACCAAAACTGTTGCCTGAACCAGGGTGTAAACATGTTTAATTCTGCTGTGAAACTGGGCATTTTAATATGGCCACTTATGGAGGTTCTTCTGCAACCAGCCTCAAGCGGCCACTTCGTTTCCCAGCACCGGAGGTTGCCTCTTGCTTATAAGCTAAACCTCCTCGTTCTACCTCGATCTCTTTGCGGTGAACGTTACCGTGTCTCTTCAAGGTCTGTGGTGTTCTTAGGAGCTATTTTATGTCCACATTGCTTCCCTTCTGATCAGGGTAAAAAGTTGGCTGCTTTATTCCAATGTGGTCACTGGAGCTTTTCACAGCCGTTTTAGACAACGGTTATGATCGCACCTGTAGCGCAGCAGCCACTGACAGTATGAAGAATGGATGGGATGTGCGTGAAGTCACACACAGGTTTCTAAAGAGACGTTTTGAAGATCAAAATCTGTCCTGGCTAATCCAAAAATGGGGATCATCAGTGGACCTGAGGTGGGCTGGATGATGCCTGGTTGCTCAAACAAGCCATCTGTAACGGGACGGTAATTCTGCAAAACTTTAAGTCTTAATATAATTTAAACAGATGAGTTCTATAAAAATTCACCATCAGTACAGTTGTCATGAGCGACATTTTAATATGGGGGCTTCAAGGATTGGCTAGTTTCTGTAGTCAGTCCTAACTGGCCGTGCATGGAACTGCAGTTTTTGGCACTTCCGCATTGGCTTCACTTCACAGCCACGGGGTTGCCAAATCATTTCAGAAGCATCCCAGATCGTCTCCGATCTATTCCATGGAGAATATGCGGCTGATCTATTTGTAACAGATTCCAAGACCAGCCAGCATCACGTACCACAGAGCAGACAGACAGTCAGACACAGTAACAGAGAAACTACATAGTTAGTCCTGATGTGCTCAGCCTGTGCTGCCGCTGTGGTTGTGGTAGTCTTGTCTTAGTCTTGTCTTTTTGATAATCAAAATTTGTATTTAATGATGTCTGTGCCATCTCGTTGCATCTTGTCTTAGTCCTGGATAGAAAGGTAGATGATGAACATAGTCATAGTTAATGTTCAATTAACACAACAAAGAAGAAAACTCCATCCAGACTTCAGGTTCAGTCTTGACCTTGAGAATTGCAGTTTGACAAAAGAATTAGCTTCAAGCTCCACATATGTTAATCAACAAAATGATTTGTAATTTCCAATATACCCCAAAAGTGATGATCATATTTTTAGGAGTTACTATGGTGAAATGGTGACCATGGTGCATAGAAAACCCACTGTGAGGCACCAAACCTAAACTTCATTGAAATCAATCTGCTTTTTTTTTATGCTGGCAGTTTGCAGCAAACATCAGTGATCATACAAAGAGCAATGACCTCAATCAACAGGAATGAATGACTTCTGACTCGTGTGCCAGAGTCATCCTGAAAAACAACAGAAGAGGGAGCAGCTTGAGAGAAAGCATCACATCACAAAGCCTTGAACATCATACATGGCTGTTATGTAACAGAGAGCAGTACCTGAAGGTGGATTTTCCTTTAAAATCTGCTCATGTTCTGAGGCTGTTCACTGTGTCTGACATGTTCTTTTATGCCGTGTTCCAGCACAGCCTTTAAAAATGTTTTCTTTGAGATCAGTGCCATGAAAGAGCATGTTTAATTATGAAAATAAATAAATTGGACTCAGGTTGAATTGTTTGATTAACACATCATTTAGTTTAATGAGAAATTTAAATTCACTACAATAACAATTAAGTGTGTGAAGTTCAGTTGTTGTGTGTGGATGCATGCGCTGAGGTTCGGGGATGCTCTCACCGCTGCAGACAAAGCATTAATACCTTTGTGACGGCTCTCTGGAAACTAGTATAAAAAAATTATTCATACATTTGCTAAACCAACACTCAGCAGCTATAATTATTAAAAGCTTTTAAATGTCAATGCTGACCAGTACTATTAGCTTTGGTAAAATGTTTGAGCTGGAAATATAGACACCAATGTAGAACATATTCTTGCTATTTAAAATTTAAAAGACAAAAGATCAAATGAGAAGACATGCACTGATCCCGGTAATTACAGGTTCATGTTGCATTGGCAGAGTTGGACCACACTCATACAAAACATTCCCCATGACTCATTTTCATAAACTCTGAGAGTCCTCAGTGACTGACATTTGTGACTAATACAACCTGTGTTCATCTCTGACAAGGACCTCTAAAGGGCGGTGGTGAACAGCAGCAGACCCGAAATGCAAACACAAGCCACAGACCTGATTCAGTTCAACAGTTTATTGAAAATCCAAATAAATTTCGAGCTCTGACAGCACAGGGCTGGGCATGGCAGACAGGATTCCAGAAGCACAGTGAGATCAGAGTTACACAGGTATCACAGAAACAAGTTTCCAATAAAGTTTCACTTGGTTTGCCGTAGCATTGGTAACACAAAGGAGACTGAATGATCTGGCGGCGTCTGGGAGGTCGAGCTGTCTTATGATATGAAGAATCAGGTGTTTAGGCAGATGAGAGGGAAAACCAGAGGCCATACCTGACAACACACACACACACACAAAGAGGAACAAATAGCCTCCATCATAACAAAACCCTTGTAAGGAGGAGGTCGACAAAATGTGTGACTTGACCGACAGTCCAACTAATCTGCTGCTTTGGTTTGGAGGACTTCTGGATGCTGCACTAATTTGGAAGATTTGTGCTGCGCCTTTGGAATACTGCCAACAGTTCTTAGGTTTGAAGGAATATTTTGTTGATTTAAGGAATCAGGTCAGTGTTTAGTCAAAGATTTATTACTTATTGATTCAGAGGGAGCTTCACTGACACTGATGCTGTCTTTTCCAGTATTGCCCTGATCACGTTCACACCTGGAAGCCGTCCAGAACAACCACAGTGTGATCTGCTGCCACTGAGCAGCTCCACTGGAGCAGCTGGGATTTAAGGGCCTTGCTCAAAGGCACCTCAGTGGTGGTAATGATGGAGGGGAAAGTGCAAATGTTTCAGGTATTATGTTATACATAGAAGACAGCATTAGGCAGCTCACTGCATTTTTGTATCTGCCACTACTCATTATCCTCACTGCTGTCGGGGGATTTGCTGCCTTATTGTGACATTCACATATGTTCTAATCAGAATATCAGACATGTCCATCAATATTATTACTCATACTAGCAGTAAAAGTACAGAAATGCTCCAAACTGAACTAAAAAACAGAACTTATGTTTTTTTTGTTGCTTCCCTCCTCTGTATCCAGGAAAAGGATAAGCCTCGCATTTATTGAAATTTTATTGAAATGTATTAAAACATTTTTTGGTAGAGAATATAAATCTTTCACACCAGACTCTAAAGCACAACAACCATGCAGCATTATGCTGCATCTATTCCGAGAAAGAAAAAGAACTGAAAGCTCCATTGCAAAGTTTTTCAACCATAAGATAACTTTAAGAGTTTAACTCCTGTTGATGCTACACTGACCTGTAATCAGGTGAACGGTGTCTCTGTCATCTGTACGTCTGTTCTCACACTATGTAACTTTGGGCTCCGGGTCGGGAGAAGTACGTAACGCTTTACGGCACTAAGTCACACACCACCAACTATTTCACTGATTTTGGATCATTTTTTTATGGAGGAAATGTTTTTTGATGGACAGTGAAGTAACCTGCTGCCAACTGTAGCTAATGTTAGCTCAGTTTGTTAGCCGGGCAGCCTGGACTGCACAGAGAGAGCGTTAGTGTTTGTACCACAGGCGTTCGGGAAGAAGAAGAGTTTTTCAGGCCCGAGATGTGGGTGAATGCTGACAGGGAGCGGAGCCGGTGTCATGCCAGAACCAGAGCTGGGAAAGTGTGCAATGTAACCTTAATGGCCACATAATGGCAGAGAAGAAGAAACCAGAGAAGTTGACTGAGGATGCTAAGGAGAGAGTGAGCGAGCAAGAAGCCGCCGGACCAGAGTAAATGTGGGACTGACTTTTAGTGGTTGGTGAGAGCTTGGTGAAATAAAAGGCTGAAAGACAGACGCCGAGCTGGGCTGACTGCTGTTGGACTAGTCAGTAATATTAGCTGCTGCTATGTCTGCTGTTGGTGACCTTGTTGTTGTTTGGCTGTTAGCAAAGTTGTCAACTCGCTAGTTTTTAATCATAAGTAATGTAATCAGAACAAATACTCGAGTACAGCTGAACATATTTACCACACTGTTAACCTGGGAGACACCAATTTCTGCACAATGTTGCTTGAAGGAGCCCGCACTCTTAAATCATACATATAATTCCAAAATTGGATGACTCCTTTTCAGACCTGGAATTATTTTAGCAGATCTTCTCTGAACCTTCTGAATTTCTTCTACATATTTTATTTTTATAAAGACGCCATTAAAATATTTCCCTGGATGAAATATGAAAAGTTCTTCTAATTATTCCCAGTACAGAGTTTTAAATTTCTCTCTTAAAAGTTTGGAATTCACGTTTCACTCCATCTATCTCTTTCCTCAGAAAGAAAAAGTCAACTTAATCAAGCAGATTAAGTTCACATAGTACTGATACACAATGCTCTGTCGGCACAGAAGTGACGCAGTCAGCAGTGTGTTGAACAAAATGGGCCCTATGTCTGTGGGACGGTTTGCTGCCAAGCACAGTGGCATCGGATCCCTGTGACAAGTTCACTGTGGCTGTTTCTGCAGAAACAAACATAAAAAGCATTCTGTCTGCCAAGCCCAGAGACTGATGCCATCATATTTACACAAACAACCTCTGTCTTTCTGTTTCAGCTCAGCACGTCATGTGTCAGGTCTAGCTCTCAGTGTCAACGGGGCAACATGGAGGGGAACGAGTGCCAGCGGTTATAGAATTTCCAATTGAGGCTGAGACAGCAAGTGTTCTGGGTGGGACAGATTCACCCAGTCCAAAGCCATTCTGTGTATAACAGGTGATGCTGTGATTTATGTATTTATCTCTGTAAAACATAAAGGAGCTGGCACATGAAGGCAAATACTGTTGTTGTAGCCGACTGTTGAGGAAAACTACTGTAACATTGTTCACTTCAGTGGGACTGAGGCGGTAACAATGGATCTGTCTCAGTCTGCCTGTCACACATAAAATCACCAATTTCTAACCTTTTCCTCAAAACACATATATCCACTATCTATAACCACTTATGTGTTGCAGGGGACCAACTGACAGACAACCACTGGACTACAGGCTGCTCTCGCTGCCCCAGCTGACCCCAGCAATGGTCTCTAAGCCCTGAACCCAGCACCAGCTCCAGCCTCAGCCTTGAAGGCTGCTAGCTCCCTGTGCAGGAAAAGAAATGACTAGGTGCAAATAAAGAAATTAGATCACAATCACAGCTCATTAGTTAAAGCATAAAGCATTACATGTGTTACTGAACACTTTCAGCAACAATAAAATAGAACTGATGTGTTTTTATACATGCAGTTATGTAATATGACATCAGTTAACCTGTGAGATTTAACGAGTTTTAAACCAGATGAAAAGCAGAATTCTTATGAAATGATAATGTGAGCAAACCCACCATTACTGCATAGCTCTGTCCATAAATATGTACGTCTGTTCTCACACTATGTAACTTTGGGGCTCCGAGTACGATCACCCACAAGAAGTATGTAACACTTTTCAGCACTCAGTCACACCTCGGGTGATAAACTGCAAAAATACCAATTTCTCCATAATGATGCTTTAAGATGAGATAAGATAAAGCTTTATTGATCCCCAGCAGAGAAATTGAGTTGTTGCAGCAGCACAAGAACTGCAGTCAGTACAGATGAATCTAGAAAGTAAAAGAGAGACATTATAAAAGATATATAAAACTAAACTCTCAGGTACACTATCAGGAAAAGTCACAGTGATGAGGTTAAAGTGACAACAGTGTGATTAACAGTGCACATCAGGCTAATATATAACATGATGAAGTCATGGTACCTGGAGTGTTTGTCTGCATATTAACACAATAATATGATTAATTATAGCGGGGAATATGAGATATATAGAACATATAGCATGATAATATAATAGTGTATAGTATAGCACATGCATATAGTATGACTGCTTCAGGTTTTCTGCCTGTATTTAGCTGCATTCATTCATCTGCTGATGAGAACCATCTCCACAGCATGATGCTGCCACTACAGCACTTCACTGAATGGGGATGTTTGTAGATGTAGATTGTGATTTCATCAGGTCAGAATACCTTCTTTCAGATGTCTCCCATGTTCCTCTTGGTAAACTCTTTTATGTGAGATGTTTCTAACACTGGCTTTCTCCTTGTCACACTCCCATCACTGATCTGAAAGAGGCTGGTTCTGTGCTGGGAACTACCTTGGAGCGGTTAGAGGTGGTGGTGGAGAAGATGTATGATCAGTGAAGTAAACTGCTGCGCACTGTAGCTGCCGATGTTAGCTCAGTTTGATAGCCAGGCTATTCGGTTTAGGAAATTTTGTGTTTGTACCACAGGTGTTTTGAACCATTCAATTCAATTCGGTTTTATTTATATAGCACCAAATCATAAGAAAGGTTATCTCATGACACTTTCCATACAGAGCAGGTCTAGTCCGTACTCTTTATAATAATATTATTTACAGCGGGAAGCCATGAAGATGAGGTTTTCAGGCCGGGAGCCGTGGTGTGATAGAAACAGAACTGGCCAATCAGGCATTGTAACCAGGCTGCTGAGCATTACATCATTCCTTACATTCCATCTTAGTGAGCAACAGTTACAGTTACATGCATTTCTTTTCAAATTTCAACCCCATCAGCTGGAGCTGTTCTGAATAGTCATTGGTCTTTTGGTAGCTTCCATCTGAGCATCCTTCTTGCATGGTCACTCGCTTCCTGTGTTAGGCACATTGATAACTGTGCCAAAAGATTTCTACTTCTTGATAATCAATTTCACTCCAGGGATATTCTGGGACTTGTCACAAATGTTCCATTTGTGTGGCTTTTAAAAGCACTTGGTTGCACCAGTGATTATTTAGGACCTAATAGGTTAATTGTGACTAACTTGTCCAGGCTGTACTCCGCCTCTCGCCCTGAATTGAAATCAAAGTACATTTTTGTGTTGATCTGTGTTAAAAAGACCTTTCAGTTCCATCACAGAGTCGGCCCTCGTTACCAGCTTATTACATTTCACCTCACTAGCCTCGATGCCAGCTGAGCACACCACTGCAAACAACAGAGCACTAAGACTGGTGGAAGGTCTTCAGGATCCTGTTGCACACACTGAAGGATCCGAGTCTCCTCGGGGAGAGGGATCGGTGTTAACCAGTTCAGATTTTTGTTCTTTTGTACCCCAACATACCTGTAGTCAAAGTGTTTGTTTGATTTACAAATCACACAATGTGGGGCTTTAAAGGAGTGTGTAGGATTCCGTGTCCTCATCCTCGCCTTCCTAGCATGAAGGAGAAACTGAAAAAATGAAAAAGGCCCTCTCTAGAGCCAGTGTTTAGGAGAGGAGAAACATCGTGGTTCACATAAAACACAACAATTCTTATTTCCAGGTGATTATACTCTAATGAAAACAACATTATGAATACCATATTGCATTTTTGCTATATTCTGTAAACAGAACTCTCTAAATCTGACACACTGGACCTTTAAAGGAGCAGAGTCCTTTTTTTTTCACCACCTAACAGACACCTTCTGTTTCATTCTGTATCATAATAGAAACCATGAATGCAGTAAAGTTAAATGTACCATATAAAATTCGAATATACGCCTGTAATATTAGAGATAGAGATTATCATCACAATTGTGTTTTATGGAATGCATTAATGTTAATAAAGTTTTGGTTAGATGGAAAGAGTGTTCCCTTTTTTAACACTAAAAAAAACATCTGAACACAACCTGACAGAGCTGCGTGTGCGGCTGTTAGACCTGTTACTTTGTGAGTCCTGAAAGCGTTCAGCGAGGTAACACATTCAGACTCAGGTGAAAGAAGTGGATCACAGTGTGTACATGCTCACACATTGGATTGCTCGTATCCAGACAGACTGTCACCAAATTTCCTTCATACTTCTGTCTAGTTATTTAGTTAAGTTTGACATTGTGCAGCTAAATCAGGACGTGCCCCCTCGAAGTTCTGAAGTCATTTCCATATCATAAGTCATGACATATCATGTGTTTGTCCGGTGTATGTCATCATATGCTGGAAGAATAATCCTTTCACATCAGCAGAGAAGAGTTCAGCTCACGTGCACTTAACCGCCCTCGGTGATCCTGAACATACCATGAAAATCTTTGGCCTATACGTTTTTCATTTAATCAGTCTGTGTACTGTGTCAGCTTCTGTCAAATGCCAGGAGGGGAGAGAAACACAGTGGATTGTAAACTCTGGCATCCCACATGAGACCCGAGGCTTTGTGCGAGGCCTGCTGAGGGCACCGGCATCCACCCTCTGAATGAATCCCCCCGAGATGGAGCCCGAACATGTGAGAGCCTCAGCTCATCCCTCATTATTGATATGTAGAAGCCCTGCAGGCCTTCTATTCACACCGCCCTGCGATTCCTCACTGTCAGTTTTTCTTTATGTCTGCTATTTACATGATGCGCCGGGGATACGAGGCCTGAAGGGGAAAACACGAGCGTCGCTCTTGTTTTTTTTTCTTCTGCTTGAATCTCACACTCTGCCTCGCTTTGTACAGACTTGTTAGCGTACCAACGAGCAAAACTGATAACGCGGCAAACAGAAGTCCGCTGACTGTTGAAACTGTGGTAATTAAGCCATTCCCGTAGTTTGCATAAATTAACACTTCGATCATCGCTCACCGGGATTTGTTCGCGTTCAATGGGAGGGAAGAAAAAACTTCCTGTGCAGCGTTTTTTTTGACAAGGCCCAAAATCAAAGCACAGCAACGATTACTAAAACATCAATAATAGTTTAAAGAGCACAGTGCACTCACTAATTAGCATGCCGGTGTCACCTTTTCTCCAACTCAATAATGTGACTGTGTGCATACAGATCATGTGTGGGCGTGAAGCTCTCTCTGCTAATGACAGCATTAGGCAGCGCAATTAAAAAACTCTGGATCTGTTCACGAGCTCAGTCCGTACATAATTGTACATCTTCATAGCCTGCGGCTGATCAAAGCTGTGACCGTGATAGTTAATGTGTCATTACAGAGCACACAGATGAACCATATGCCGCCGACTGCGGCCTTGTTGACCAGGCAGGCAGCTTATAAAGTTAGTGTGACGTTAATTGAATGAGGTTAATGACTAAATATGTGTATTTAGGCACTTGACCAAAGTTCTTTATGTGTGAAGACTGCCACAGAAATGATTTCATGCTCACAAAAAGATAATTATTACACCAAACTGTCATCAAACATTAAATATAATGTCAGCAGTGTGCCAGTTAATACTCCAATACTACACTAATTCATGATCTGATCAGAGTTTGATTTTTATATGGGCAAAAACACAGCATGCACCAATGTAACATACAGCCTGAGCAAGTTGGCAACACCCGCTCCTCAACTTCCCCGAGGCCTTTGCAAAGTACACACAGTTAAACAGGCAGCTCTGACTCATAGAAATGATGTTTGTATACTTCTCATTTGTTTTGCAAATGATGTTTGGAGAGGAAACATGTCTGCTGTCTGGATTTTCAGAATCAGAAACGACAGAAAGAAGAAAAAAGAAGACCATGACCGTGATCCTTTCTGCTCGTCTCGGGTTCCTGGAGGTGTAGGGTGGAGGGTGATAGGGCTGGGTGGAGCTGTGATCTCTTGAGGGTGGTGTCATCTTCTTCCTTTCCTCATCACCCTCAGAAACCTGGAGGATTGAAGACTTGGCGTGCAGCTGTGTACACAGACAACAGTTGAGGGGAAAGAAGTGCAGCTTTGAGGAAAACTAGTGCTAAACGTCTGGGCCTCCTCCACAGACAAGAAGTCTGTGATCCAGCCAGGCACATCCAGCTGAGAGAGCCTCTGTCTCTACATAGCTTCATACATGTGAGAGGGTGGAGAGTGAAGGTAACATTTTTATATTAAATCTTCAGTGTTTTGCTCCACATTGGGGGAAGTCCACTTCACTGTTAATCTGAGCTGCTGCAGGCGGTCTTGATCAACGCTGTCTGCAGAGATGATCTAACTCTGAAATTATCGGAGACTACCCTCACCATAATCAGACACATACACCTCTTACAACAGCCTGAGGCTTTATTTTGCATCTGAGCGCAGCAGCTCAACACTCCTCTAAGAGATAGGAATCTAAAATGCTCCTCTGCTGTCTGTTTTATCTGCAGCCGCTGTTAATGTGTCTCATTACTCCCATAGACTGGCTTTTAGCCAGAGGTAGAAAGATGGAGGCCACCTTCAGATCCTTCCCACCTCACACCAGCCAACAGAGCACGCACGTCTCGGCTTCTCGGAGAACGTCAGCAGAGGTGTGTGTTTTCAGAGCTGTGTTTATCCAGAGAGAGCTGCTGAGCTCGCTGCTGTTTTCCTGCTCTCACACACTTCTGTGCACCAACACCTGGGAGCTGTCTTTAAGTGCATCACTCAAGAGCTTGAGGATGGAGCTGCTGACAGAAGCAGAAGTGTTACTCATCACCTTCTCCACCCACGCTTCTCCACTTCTTCTGCCGTGATGTACAACATCTCCTTTCTAATCGCTGCTCTGGTTGGCCAGCAGATGAAATAACACACACGTTAATGTAGGTTTACAATTAACACATTTGTCATGAATAATGCAAGTCAATGAATATCAGAGAATATTAGAACAACATGATGTCAGGCTTGTGAACTTCTTTCTGTAAAACCCTCAGGCCTACATTACCCACAATGCAACTCGACTGCCAACAGTTTAGTTCAGAGATTATGGTGTGCTACGTCAACGCTAATGTAACCTTGAGCTTCTAGCCTGAAGCAGAGATGATGAGTGGGCTACAGAGGTCTGACATGACTTGAGGGCATTTATCAGACTTAACACAGCTCTCTCTGGAGGGGCTTTATGAAACAGATACGCCCCAACACTGGAAAACGCTCTTTGATGTGTAAATCAGTGCAGTTCTGCTCTAACGGAGAGTTGATTTATTGATTGGTTTTTAGATTTATATTGTCATCATGGCAGAAGTAGAAAAAATATCGGTGTAGGTGTAGAAGCTTCACTGACTTTCCGCCACCTCTCCACTCATTCTCCACAGTGTCACTCACTCAACAGCATGTTCGAGACTCAGGACAAACAACAACAGCAACAGTTCAAGTCTGGTGATAGTCTATCAGACTTGTTAAAATGTTTGAATGTGGGTAACCATGTAAGCATCAGTTTTAACCCTAGCAACTGTTGTTTTGTAGCCTAACCCTATCCAAACTTTAGCCCAAAGTATGTATGTTTTTTTCTTACATAATATTCTGCTTCAGTCCACATTGGTTAGCATTCTAGCTGTTAAAGAATTCTCCCTACCACTTCGCCTCACTCCCAAGAGGGTCAGGACTCTCACCCCATCCACATCAAACTGCCCCAGAGCATGCTGGTCTGATGAAACCGACAGAACCACATCATCTGCAAAAAGCAGACGTCCAATTTTGACACTCTCCTCCCCGAGTCCAACACCCACTGAAAACAGACACATCTCTGACTGTGCTTATAAAAAGAGCAAACGGCTTATAGCAACAGCCCCAGAACCACATACTCCCTCTGCTCGTCTCACAGGATTCCCCAGTGGACAGTCGTAAGCTTTCTCCAATTCCACAAAATACATGTTAGACTGGATGAACCTCCCAGTAACCCTCTGAGTTAAAGAGCTGGTCCACTATTCCACGGCCAGGATGGAATCCGCATTGCTCCTCCTGAATCAGAGTTCAACAGTGGAGGCTGTGCAGTATGATACCCTGATCATTTGAACACACTCTCCATGCCCCCTTTTGAAAATGGAAACCATCACCCCAGTCTGCCACTCAGGTACTGTTACACTACAGGCACTGACGCCAACACAGCCCAACAGTGTCTAAAGCCAAAGCATCTCTGGGTAAATCTCATCTACACCTGGCATCTGGCCACAGAGGATCAAGCTTCTTGACTACCTCAGCGATCACTGCCAGAGATACAGGCGAGGCTTCCTCAGAGTCCTCATCCACAGAGACCGATTTGTTGATCGGGTTAATGGCCAAGTACACAGTACTAATTGGTTTCAAGGTCTCTATGCCACATATTATAAAGCTGTTATAGGGCTGTATGAACTGTACTTGACGGAGACTTGGGAACCCCATCAGTAATTGTTTTTCATAGCATATTTATTCATATTCGTGGATCAGTTCTGGGTAACGCAGCTGTTTATACTTTGGCAAAGCTGGCAGACTCAAAAAGACATACTGGTCAAATTATTGCAGCCGACTTTAGTAGACCCTCGTGCACACGTTTTTCAAACTGTACACATTCGGTTCATAACACAGGCTTTCTGTTTGTAGTCTCCCAGCCCAAGCTGGTATTAGATTACTATGACATCAGCAGTAGCAGGTAGTAGTAGTAGTAATATTATATTCAATACATCTGCAGGCAAACACACTGCAGTAGCCTGACAGTCTAATCAGATTAGAAACATTTTGAGGGTCAAACTTTCCCTCCTTATTGTCCTGACAGTCCTCCTGTCTCCAATAAAATTCCAGGGGGACATTTAAAATGAAGAAGGGTATCACTCCTGAAGGTGTAAAAGCTTGTTTCACACCACAGTGCACAACAAATAGGCACTCTGGCAGCGGTGAGTTGTGCGCCTGAACTGATTGCTAACCAGAACGCTCACCACTCACCAGACCAGCAGCAAGCGGCTGGAATTCACGCTTTATCATAGCATGCAGCTTCCCACCTTTACATTTTACAGTACATTATGGTTCATAACTCATAATGGAGTCCGCTGGGAATATAAACACCCTAAAAAGAGGAATTGCTTGCTTTGCCCTAGGAGGAAGTGTTATTACTTTTGCTGAGTCATGAATAATGGATCAAGTTGCTGTATAATCCCAGGGTGATAACTACCTCGATCAGCGTGGAGGAAAAGGCTGAAAATAGAGGCAGAAAACAAAAAAAGACAGATGACCTCTTTTACAGGATCATGAGCACGACGCAACGGCAGCCTTTTCCTCCTGATAACCCCAAACCTCCCCTCCGCCGGCTGTGACATAACCGCCCTTTTACATCCACGTCATTTATTTTGTTGTTTGCAAATCCATCCACCTTGACAAAGTGGGCTCTGGCAGCATGCAGGGGTCCAGCTCGACATGTGGAGGATCACTATAGCAACAGCGACTATGGGATGTTTTATGTCGGCTGCAAAATCAGCCCCCTATCCACTGCATAGATGGATATCGGTAACATCTCTTAGGTAAGTGATTGTATTACAGCGGTTGACGGGACTAAAGCACATCTATTTCAGAGCAAGGTTCTTTGGATTGTGTTAGAGAGCAGAATAACAAGCAGATCCAGGAGCAGCTGCTGCAGAGCAACTGCTCCCCCAAATGACAACAGGTGGTACTACACGTCTCCTGCCTCCAAGCTCCCCCCACGAAGAAGCGCTCGCTGTCACAGAGGACACACCAACGCATCAGATGTAATTCAGCATGCTCGCACACATTCTGCACCGCATGCCCCCCACAGACACACACCCAGCACAAACACTCCCCAACACACACAAATGTATGCATGGTATTCATGTCCATGGCAATCCTAAAAGAAGACGTCACCTTTCTCCCTCTGATTTCGAATCACTGATGTCTAACCCTCTGTGAAGGATGAAGTTCCAGCTATTCTCAGCTGACGTGGCAGCCTGGATAGATGTTGATACCACGGCCTGCAGCTGTGTTCGAAAAGCTTACCACGCCAAAGTGAATGTTGAGACAACATCCATGCAGCTGCTGCACTGAAAAATCTCAAATGCAATTTGATTTTCTCCAAATCTGCCAGTGGAGAGAATTTTATAGGATCTAGTCATTTTCTGCACCAGTAATTTCATTTTATGCCATAAAATCTCTGTAAATATTGAAAAAATTGTGTAACAAGTAACATAAATAGATTATACCAGTTATATTGATATTTCTTCTTTCTTCAGCCACCAAATGTATCATTTATATTTGAGGAAGAAGAATTCAATGATTCGATCAGTGTTGCATGACGGGAGAATACTGTTGGAATACTCTCGTTACCTCTGCAGTCCGCTCAGTGTTTAGTTTGAACAGGTAAACTGTGTCTGTTGATAGTCTGTGAGTCAGTTCAGAAAATCTCAAAAGCAGCACGTCTGTTAATTCTGCTTGTTACATTCATTAGCGTGAACGTCACACTGAACGAGGAACCTGTTTCTATTTCGATTCGCAGGTTTCGATGCTCAGCTTCCCGTTTTCTTGACCAATGACTGCAGACTTCTTTCTATTCTTTTTTTTTTTAACTGTTTAGAGCTTCTTTGTCTCTCTGTACCCTTTCAGTTTTCCGTCTGATTGAACTGCTGTGCAGCGTTTTGTTCTTCATGTACAAAATATTACTCCTTTTGCAAAACTTCACATTTCTAAAGAGGTCTTTCTACAACCAAAAACTATGAAAGACCATTCCAAAGTACCGAGTAGTCCTGTGAGCCACCTGACTGTGCTCAATCAAGCTTTTGTGGCAGGCAATTCCAACCGTTTGAATGGTAATAAAAGTCAACCTTTAGATGGAAGAAACACATTCTAACACATTCAGAGAGTTTGGGTTTTATTTGTCCACGTTTTCAGATATGTGTCTCTGAAACATCTGCTGCCACCAAACAGCAGACATTTTGACAAGTAACGGTATGAAAAGCATAGGTGTAAATACAGCTGCTTCAGGCTCCTAGTAACTGTTACACTGTCATGACTTACTGAACAACTTGAACACAAGAGCCATTGTTTGTGTTGTTAGTAACACCTGTACTTTTCCGGCCATCATAAGTCCAAATGAAAAATGGTCTGTGGTGCTAACAGTGCTGAAAATGTCAAACTAAATGGCAAAATAGCTTCCAATTACATTCAGTGGGCCATCTTTTCTGATCTGGCTCCCTTTCATCAGGATACAGTAATTGTCAGTACCTTTGAAAATGATCAACATGACCTAGAAAAAAATAACATTTGTATATTTGTGTGTTTCCTTTGGCAAGATTTGGAAAAGAAAGATGGTGGTGCTGGTTAGAACAAACCAATGTTGACTGCTGGTCAGACATGGGATGTCTTCTGTGTCCAAATCATTACTTTGTCGTCTAGAAATGTGATCAAACTAAAGATGTCCAAACTGATCCTAGGGGCACATTTTAATGGATCAATACTGGCTAAAATAAAGCGATCATATGACGACCCGGTCTTACTGAACTCCACCTCAGCCTGCTGGAGATGCAGCGCTGTTCTCCGTTACCACAGCTCGGTTGGGCACTGAGCATTTCATCCAGCAGCAGTATGTTGTGTAGAGTGTGCTGTGAGTGAAAGACCTTCATTCTGTCCAACTGTGAGTGGGCTGTGTTTCTACAGTATGGCCCACACAACGCCAACAGAGTGATACATCTCCTCTCTAGTTCACTGCGACAGGAGTCACATTCTCTCAGTTAAACATTCATTCATACGATATCAGTGATTTAAACTTCAGTATGTGCATGACGCAGCGTGTGTGTGCAGAGTGTGTTTGATGTGACTGACTGAACTCATCAGAAACTCCAGCTCTTGGTATTTTCCTCAGGTCTCTCTCTCTCTCTTGTCCACTCATCTCCGTACAATTATGAAGCGGAGTCATGAAGTGTCAGCATAAAAAAAAAAAACTCTTGGACTCAGTGTGCGGTCTAAATTTGCATCTATTTGCATCCACTTGTTTATAAGTACATTTACAATTTGTGTTTTATTTTACAAGATTGGGCCATCCCTCGTCTGAGCATTTACTCTGGTGAGAACCGTGTTGGCAAAATTGATGTTTGGAGCTTAAAACAAGTTTTAGTAAACTCGGATTTACAGGCAAGTGAAGATCCCAGCCACTTCTTAAAAGTCCTGGCCAGGGTCCTGACACAAATAAAGCGGTCTTTAATAAAATAAACTACTCCACTATGCTCGGTCCAAATGCAGCAGGATGTTGCAGTATTTTCACCTCTAGTAAAAAGGCAACAGTAAAATCAATTATCCTCATTTTAATCTCTTTTGATCGCCACACCACCTTACAACACTGAGTAGTTGTTGATGTTTTTATTACTCAGATTAAACACAATGATGTGACAGCTAATTAGAGAGCGAACTGGCCTCTGCAGACAGACGAAATGTCACGAATCGCTCTGTTCAAAACAAGGTTTCAGGGCAGAGAGGAAAAAAACTCTGTTTTACATTACCATGAACCCCACTGACACACACACACACACACACACACAGACTGTGTGGAAAAGCAAGTATATAAACTACTTGAAAAAAAAATCATGTCAAGCCAAATGTCATTTTTTAAAGAAAACTACAACACTGAGCGGCGGCTTGACTTTTACGGAACAGTGGCCTAACCTTTTCAGGTCAGATCCACGGGGGAATAGAAATAAGTGAGAGAAAGGGCATCTGCATTCTGCTCAGTGTGCCAGAGAGAGGCTGTTCTGCTCTGACAGAGCAATGTCAAAACTCTGCGATGACTCTTGAACCTCGTCTAAAAATATGCTCATTAGATAAGACTTTGGCTGAGGAATAAAAACAAGAGACCTCTCTGCCAGAACTCGACTCCGCTACAAACATTTTGCCTCTTTGTGACACAACTGAGGGTGCTGCAGCATCGTGCAGGCTGTCTGCTGAAGTTACAATCATAAGGAATGGATAACCGAGGTGTTGTACTGTGTATACATTTGTGGTCGTCCTTTTTTTGTTGGTCAGTATCGTGGAAATCACATTCATGGATTCTGCACGTCCAATGTCGGATTTGGCCCCAGCAAATGTTTAGCTTTGAAGATGTAGGAGTGCTGTGGGTTGACTCACTTTTGTGTTACATGAACTGGTGATAGAGAAAAACAAACGTATATTTCAACTGTACAATTCAGTGTTTCCCCCTCAGAGGAAAATCTGCGCTGAGATGCCGCAGCTCTCCACTGTAAACCCGCCTAATGAAAGTCTGTTAGGGTGCTCTGTACTGAAGGTTTTTAGACTGACAACTCTGGAGCTGTGGAGAGAATAGTCGGCCTCAGTGAGGGTCCCTCACATGCAGGCGGGAGGCATTTATTGGTCTACATCCTGTTTTCTATTAAAGGCCAATATGAGGCAGCAATCTGGTACAGTCTAACCACTACTTATTTCCCAGTAGAGACACCAATGTAAAACTGTCCCCAAAGCACTGTGGGCCAGTACACCACCAAAAGGCTGTAATAATAACAATATATCTCATTTTATCATATGTCCACAGGGTTTATGTAACTCAGGCACCGTAACCTTTGAAATTCTAAATTTGTGTTTCAGGTGTCACAATGCAAAAACAATGAGATGAAACTGAGGAGGAGAATTCCTCTTCCTGCTCCTCGGCTTCTTCTTGAATGAGACATATAAACATGATCAACTTGAGCAGCTCAGTGTGAACGCTTGTATGTGGGTAAATAATAACAGACAGACTGAGGGAGGGTTTGAAAGCAGCCTGTGCCCGGGGGAACGCTGTCAGGGATCTCCATAAATTAGAGCCACAGGATGAGTTTGAAGCAGCTGCAGTTTAAAAAGAGACACACTCATTGAATTCAATCATGTGTTACTGTAACGGGAGATGCTACAGACATGTAACATCACTGACTTCCTAATGCTGTGAAGCTGAGACTAACAATTCATTCTTACTCGCTCACATCCTGTATTTCATTTTGTTGCTGATTATTCGTAATTAAAAATGTATGAAAGCTTCTCTGATTATTACTTTGGCTGTATGAGAGGAAACAGTGTCATCCACTGTAACTGTAGCAACCTACAACTCTTACAGAGTTCTGTGATTTATTAAAATGATGAAATGTGATTAAAAGTTGAGATTGTTTTGTCAACTACTTTTTACATGTCATTAACATTTAGTCATTCAGCTGACTCTTTCTTCCAAAGTGACAAACAATCAAGGTACAGGGACAAGGACATGTCAGTGCAGCATGTACTACTCTCATAGAATAAAGTGACAGTACAAGAGAGATAGATGTATCATGTCCAGTTGTTGGTAGTGTTGGAGAGGAGGTCCTCTGTGGAGAGCTGGAGGTCTTCAGGAGGTTTTTGAAGGTAGAGAGCCAGGTGCCATTCATTGGAGGAGCACAACAGTCTGGAGGTCACTTTTAATCCAACATAGACAAGAGGACCTAAAAGTTCTCAGGATCCTGGGATACAGTTTAATCACAACAAAGCAAAGTTGACCTGCCAATGAAGACCATGTTCAAAAGCTCCAGGTGAGTTCAGTTGACTGGTTGAGTTAATGATAATGAAGTGATGTTTTTATTACAGTGCTTTTAAGAAGGCAGACCAATGCATGCTTTCAGTCTGGCACATCGATGTGATGACAGTCAGTACATAAATGTATACTGGAGGAGATAGACAGACCAATGCATTTTATAAAACGTGAACGTTTCATAATAATCTACATACACCAAGGTTTCATTACAGATGTGGAGTTAAACTGTGCCTGACCTCTGGTGGCCTTGCAACGTCATTGACCTCAGCACTGCATTTATTCAGAAGAGTTAGAAACAGTTAGAAATACTCCCTCAAGCAACACTGAGCAAACACTACATTTCCTAATGTCTAATAAGAGAGTCAAACATAATTCATGTACACAGCCTTTATGAGAACGGGTTGCTAGTTCCAGAGGTCAAATCAGAAAAGTCTCCATCTGAAAATAAACTTCATGGTTTATAGAAACTTTGGAGAGAGCTTCATGCTTTAATCATAAAATGCACAATACCTTCATGTACAAGCTTATCTGCTCCACTGTGGAAAGGTCAGTCCACCTCATGTCTGATTAGGCTCCTTAGATTCCTTTATGCTTCTCAGTATACACCAGGACATCCTGCGGCTGTGAAAGTCACTGCCCCTCATCCCTCGAGTCTGTGTTGGGAGTTCATTTAAAGTGTTTAATTGAGCTACTTTTTAATGCACTGTGGATCCCCTACAGGGTTGTGATGATTGACTGCAGTGTGGCCACGTCTTTCCTTGAACATTTCCTAGTCTGCCACGATACCTGATACACTGCACAACTGCTGAAGAGACTTCAGAGATATTGTCCAGAGAATACTGGAGCACATAGCCTTAAGGCAACTAACTTTATTAAATGACTGGCATTATTCTCATTTCATCTGTCTTCATCAGAGTTTGCCATTGAAACATTTGTCATTTAATAAAGTTTTTTGTCTTAAGTCCTCGTGCTCCAGGATACTTTGAACAGTATATCTGAAGTCTCTCCTCTGAGAGCACTGGATTGGCCTTATTCTTTTTGAGTTGTCTGAAGCACGCTGAACCTTTTCCTTCATGCTTTTCAGTGTGTTCCCGTCCTGAGTGAGTGGTGATTGAAGTTACTGTGGAGATAAAACATGTAAGGTCATTCTCCATCACCCATTTAGTGCCTCTTGTGAGTGTGTAATTGTTGCTTGTGTTGCTTTCTTGCAGTGCAGACAGGTTTTTGACAGTGCCGGGTTCTAAGAGGCTTCTTGCGGGCTGTTTTTTAAAGTTAGTTAAAGTGTGTGTACACTTACTGCCAACCTTAATGAGTGTCTCCTGTCTTTGTCCAGTACCAGAGCTCGGTGCAGAAGGTTGAGTGTCTGCTGTGTTTGCACCTTTATGTTTAGTTTTCTGTGTGAGTGTCATATCAGATTTTCTGCATTGCCTGAGAGTGGGTCTTTCATTAGTTTCCCCTGGCTTGGTGGACTGACCCTCACCTTGGTCAGAATCTCCTGGTGGACAGCAGTACATGTTGTCTCTGTAAACTCCACCAGCTGTTTATTGTTTCATAAATGTGTTCTAATCATTTGATCAGTAGATTTGTTTACGTGTCAGAAACTTCTCCGTGATTTTGAAGAGACTCAACAAAGTGCACAAAAGCCGTCCCATCAGCTCTTAGTTTTCCGGCAACAGGCAGCGAGACACTGGAGACAGGTGGGGGATATCTCAGCCAACTATGAGCCAAGTGATGGCACATATTTCACAGGTACCCTTTTCATTTCACTCACTGGACAGTATATCACCTTTCCAAATGCTGCAGCAGAAAATGTAGTTGTAATGAGGGTGTCCATGCCATCGCAGGCTAACATGACTGGAGCCAGAGAGCAATAAAATCACCAAGTTTTCAGGGTTTTGCACGAGTAATACTGCTCTGTAAATGAACAGGTAATCTGTGATGCACATTTCAACTTGCTGATTGTTGTGGCCAGCTGGCTGAGCAGGACGTATCACTCCTGCATCGTGCAGAATAGCACTGCTTCTTAGCATTTCTTCCTCAGTAATGTGAACGTTAAATAGAGATCACCAAACAATGAAGTAAAAATAGTTCATCTGCAGTAAGAAATGTTCTGACGCCTGTACTGCTCCCCAGCTCATGGACTGGAAATCACTTTAAGTGACTACAATAACCCTATGTATGTGACAAATGTGACCAGGTGGTGACTAATGCATACAGTAAGACCCGGAACAAAGTGGAACCAGAGACTGCTGTACAAAAGTATACATTTAGACTCGAATAATCTGCACAGTCAGAGGGGGCTGAATAGAGTTATGCATAAAAAAGGAGATAACAGGTAGGTAAATTATGACTAAAGTACCACTACACACAAACCAACTGGAGTCAAGTGAAAAGGGATGCACTACCACTTAGTCCACACTTTAATATGACAGAAAACTGTCCCCAAAAAATGACTGATGATTAATCTAGAGCACAATCCCTTAACCTAGTTGGAGACTTGAGTTAATAATGGAGTTAATATTGTTTAAAGGACTAAAACTATTTTGAAATATCTCAGTGCTGCTTGAGCAGACCTGTTTCTTGGCTTACGTGTCTAAGCAATCCCTCCAAGATTTCGTCCCTCACCAAACATGAAGAGTCTACAAATAAAACGTTTTATGCAACAAATGCTATGAGCTGAAGAAATGCCTCATGGTCCTATAGTTTTAATAAATAATTTAATAGCACCTTTGTAGTGTTTCAACCACTCAGTGCGCTTTTACACTCCTACACTGATGGCATTAGCTGCCATGCAAGATTGCAAGCTTCCAACTGCTCATCAGTTTTAAGAGCTAACCGTTCACACACATTCACACACCGATAATGCAGCCTTCAGAAGCAATTTGGGGTTCAGTATCTTGCCCGACGACACTTCGACATGCAGACTGGAGGAGCCGGGGATCAAACCGCAGATGATCTGATTAGTGGACGACCCGCTCTACCTCCGAGCCTATCAAAAGGCTGGCCTCAGCTGTGTGCAGGAAGAAATGCATGCATCATGCATCTAAAACTGATCTAATGAAATCAACCTGAACCATCAGCACTTAAATGAACAGATTAACGTGGAGGTTATCATAGAGATGAGGCATACAGTATATCTAATCTGTTGCAGGAAACAGTGGGGTGCTGATCTTGAACTGCTCAGTGTATGCATTTCAATGAGCTCTACAAGTACTCAGGTCTGTGGTGTGCTAAGGCCACTTCTAATGACTGTTGTAGTAGCTAATTATGCAGGCTTCCCTGCTCAGCTTTTCCAGGCCGATCGTGATCAATGAAATTATCAGGAGAACATCCCACTTTGACCAGAGGCCTAAACAAAACACTGGAATGGCTAACGTCAGTCTGCAGATGTCTTTCTCGGTATTGATCATTCCATCCACACTGCGCTCTGAGGGGACTCGCTACGTGCACGCCTGCTGCGATCGAGCATTGAAATTGAAAACAGAGAATGCCTCGCGGCCTCTTGTTTATAATCAGTTTGTATGTTGTTCAGATTAGTCAGGACACGGCATCTGTCTCCTTAGAGACTTGGCTGACCTGCAGCATACAAGCATGAAATGTTGTTATGTGTATTATGGGTAATGCAGGGGAAAAAGGATCCCCAGTGAAAATTATACGCACCAGAGGAATGTGACAGCAGCATATTGGAGACAAAACATGTCTGACTCCGCTGGTTTATTTTAAATAAGATTCAACTCGCTCAGACAGCGGCTCCATGCTGACAGAAAGCAAATAATTCCACTGCGCGATTGTTAAAAAATCTCACCTGTAGCGAGGCAATCTCCAAAATGACAAGGCTGTGAGATTTTTAGAGATAAACCTCTCATCCCTGTAATGACTATTGGATTTCAGGGATCAACATGTTTGTTTGAATCAGTGTGGGAGCATATTTTAAGGCAAATCCTACATCATGTAAACATAATATCTGAATACAAATACAATATTGAACACGATCATATGGTGGTCTCCAAGGACCCTGAAAGATTGCATGCGGTTAAAGAAACAGTTAAAAAAACAACATGGCATTATCCACTCTAGCTTGATAATCCCACGAAATTTTAATTTTGTTTCACTTCATTAATCAGTTTGACGATTTCTGTACAGGAAAGGTTTTTTTGTTTTACCCGAGCAACCAATGCTGTGACCACTTATTATCATTCAGAGATAGTGTTTGCTAGAAGCAGTTCACTTTTTTTCCCAATGATAAGAGGGAATGTGGCGATGAGTTATTATTTCTGTGAATCAACCAAAGCTCCAATTATACTTGTAGCTGAAAGCATTTGCGGGACATAAATTTCATCCTCAAGGACGCACGATAAATGCAGCATAAAAAAGAATTGGGTGTACACCGAAAAAGCGCTTATTAGCTCATCAACACCAGACCTTGAATCACTGAACAAATCAAAGATGTAGACGGTGATATGGAGGTCTGGGACCAGACTACTAGAACCAGTTCAGCCACTTTGTCAGTCAGTTGAGTTGTTCTGGAAAATTGCATGACATCCTCAAATATATTCATGTTTTAGTGATCTATTTCTATTTCAAGGACAATATGACTAGCCCCCAGGTCCTCCCAGGGTTGTGTTCTTTCTTCTCTACTCTTCTCCCTGTACACCAACAGCTGCACCTTTCAATCACCACTCCGTCAAGCTCCTGAAGTTTCCGGATGACACCACCATTTTATCTCCAAAGGGGATGAGTCTGCCTACAGGTGGGGACCATCTGGTGACCTGATGCAGTCAGAATAACTTGGAGCTCAATGTTCTAAAGACAGTGGAGATGGTTGTGGCCTTCAGAAGGAGTGGAGTTGTTGTACAGTGGAGTTTCCTGGACACCATCATCTCCCAAAACGTCAGTGGAATAAAGACCAGCAGAGGATGAACTTTCTGTGGCTGCTGAAGAAGTTCAAGCTGCCAAAGACAAGGATGGTGCACTTCTACACCTCCATTATTGAGTCCATCCTCACCTCCTCCATCACCACCTGTTATGCTGCTGCCACCACCAAGGACAAGGGCAGGCTGCAGTGTATTATCCGCTCTGCTGAGACGGTGACTGACTGCAGTCTTCCATCTTTTCCTGGACTACTTCAGGACCCTGAAGCATACAGGAAAGATCGTGGCTAAGATCTGACCCAGTCACAAACCTTATCAGATCCTCTTTTCTGGCAGGAGGCTGCAGCTGGTCTCATCAACAAGGCCCACCCCCACCCCAGACCCAACATGTTAGCAACACAAATGTTTGCACGTTAACTACAGTGAAACTTTGGACATTCTGATCTGATTCCTTGATCTGATCAGATTTCATGCTGCCAAATCCACAGAACACACTGCTGAGGTCTGCACGTCATCAGTGAAGCGGGCTAAGTTTCAAAAACATGGTTAGTTACCATGAAGAGTGTCTTTCACACACGTCTGTACAGTATGACCCAGCTGATGGAGCTAAAAGTGACAGTAATTACAGGTTGAAATTTTAATGTACTAATCTGTCATTCAAACAGTGTTTATATTGAAAGTGAGCACAGTTAGACGCCTACTCTTATTACTTATTTATTTATTAGTCTCTGTCCATGTTCTGCATGTTAATTGCCTAATATGTCTATGCTTCAACCATGGCCAGACCTACGACCAGTGTCCACCCAGGGGTCCAGCATGGCAGCTCTTACCAACAGAAAATAAAGCTTCACCAACCAAATTTTAAAGATCAGTCATCAGGGTTATCTTAGGTGGAGCTTAGAGACTACAAATTCAGAAGCCTGCATTAGAAACTTAAGGTATGGGGTTTGAAAGCTGTGGGCATTTACCAGGCAGTGAGAGTAGAATGTAAAGATGCTATTATTTGCATTATGGGAAATGTAGGACCTAGTGTTTCTGGAGCTTGACTGAAGTGTTACAATATCACTCTGCTTCTTTGACTCCGACCATTCTGTTTTCTCTTGTAAGTGCAATGCTAACATGCCGGGCTGTCCCCTCAGATGACAGCTGGCGTGGGCTCCACATATCAATCCAGCTGCACAGAGGTTAATCCAAATTTTTAAAAAGCTTTCTCCAAGAAAGTAAGATCCTGGACTGGTCGATAAGGACACAAGAGTGTATTTTACACGGATTCAAGGTCAGTGCCAGAGTTATCCATGCTTTTCAGAAGCCAAACAGCTCTTCAGGACCAGGTGTGGAGTGAAAAACAGAAGCAGCTCTTACAGCATGAGGCCCACATCCAGCTTGAGTTTAGTTATTGATAAAATGTGTAAGGAGAGCCTGGAGGCTGTGTTGTAGTGGAATGTAACATCATATGGACATGGAACAAAGGCAAGATGAGAATGTGCTTCAGGGCTAATAATGATACAAAAGCCCTGGTGTCTGTTCCTCCCAATTCAAAGATGGATTCTCAGCTTTATTTTTGGAACAAAAGATAAATATTTAATCAGTCTGAAAAAAAAAAAAAGCCCACAGTGTGAGGACACAGTGTTGTAACTGGCTTCAAGGTTTGGAAAGTTGCAATAATTCATGACCGTTTCTATTTGATGTTTGTAATTCTATCAGCAAAAGAAGGGACATTCTGTCTGTTGTACAGCCAATATTAAAATTAAGTATATAAGTATATCCTCGATGATAGGACAGCCAACACGTCTGGACTCTTAAAGAAGCAGTGATTTACAACTAGTGGCCTCAGTTGTTTCCTTTTCCCGTCCACAGAAGGTACTAACATGGTAAATGGACGGCTTTTTAGTCTTTTGAGCGCTCAGGGCACTTTACACTACAGGTCACATTTACCCACTGATGGAGGAGGATGTCACGCAAGGTGCCAACTGCTCATTAGAAATTAGCCATCAGGAGCAATCTGCCCAAGGACACTTTTACATGTCACCGTAACATGTGACTGTGACTCAGGGGGAAGAGCTGGTGGTTTTTATTAGATGTATTTCAATATCTTACATGTTAATGCAGCTTATGCAATGAGGACGTTGGATTGACCAGGCCGCACATGGAGGCGGAACCTACAGGAGCATACAGCAGCGCGGCTTCAGGAGATGTCGAGATGCTTTGAAACAGACCACATGCTGCTGTGTATTGGTCATTTGTGGTGACGTCCAAACAGAAGCTAAGATTTGGGATGCCGCAGTCTTGCAGCTGGATGTGAAGTTGACCAATTACACCGAGACCCAAAAACTTTTAGTCCTTTTCTTTCAAGTAAACTTGTCCCATCGCAGAAAGCGATTGAGTTTCGCCTGCGCCTAAATGTGATACAGAACACTGTTTTTCTTTTTTTTTTCTACCTCCCCCGCCTGTGCATCCGCTCTAAGAATCACAATTACTGTTTCTCCTCCTTCCTCCTCCTGAAGGATATCCAATTTTCCCTTCCTTACATAGTTTGTCCTCCACTTTCCCGAGGAGACATAGTAAGATTTCAGAAATTGCCCGAGACGACGGACTGCTGCTCATTTCTGTGATCGATGCAATTGTGCAAAAAAAAAAAAAAAAAGCACATCTGCTGCCTCTGAATGTTAACATCCTCACACAGGCCTGAGACTGTGCTGTCACTTCAGCCCGAGCTCAATCTGCGCTCAGAGGTAATTAAATCAAGGCTGCTCGTTGTGTATTTGTGCAGGAAAGCAACTCTCTTTGTTGTGTATCAGTAAGTAATCTTTAATTAGTCTCAAAGGATCTGGGCTTTGCGATGAAATGCCTCTAATACTGAGCCGACATTATGATGAATCATGTTCCAATGAGGTGAGTAATCCTCGTCTCCTCGCACTCTGCAGAGATGTGCGGAGATATGACAGGTACATGTTTACACTGTGGTGATGTGATTGTCCTAATGGCCTTTCAGCGAGCCGTCACCTCTCCCCTCTCATCTGTCACATCCAGTCTGTTTCTGATTTCTCCTCACACCCACGTGCTATCCTTCCATCGCACCCTCAGCCTCTCCGCTCCGCTTTCAATTTCACTTTGATTCCTCCCCTCTATTGCCTCGGCTCCGCATTTCATTTTTTTTTTCGATCTACAGGAACCATTTGATCTTTTAACAGATTTATTTTATCTGTATGACCTTGCGATGTCTTTTCCAGCAGGACTTGTGTGGGGGTATAGAGGAGTGCGGGTGGAGGTTTGCTTTCTCCTCAATCTGCCCATAAAAAAGCCTTTAGGACTTTATCAGCTGGCCTGAGCCCTGAGAAGTATAATTACTCGCACTGTTTCCAGGCAAACACAGAAACACACAGCCCACTCCTCACCGTGGATGTGACTCAGATAATGTTCCCTGCAGCATTTTTCTGAAAGTGCCTCTTAATTATAACTTTGCTCTGGATAATGAGACTGATATCTGAAATTGGACTTCTTCATTTCTTTTATGAATTTCATGGACTGTGCTGAGAGTGTAAGCTTCATCGCCACAGGCTTTCCACCAACTAACTACCAGCTCCTTTATCTGAGGGAATAATTCAATCACAGCTCAATACTACAGCATCATGAGTTTGACCGCTGCTGCACTTGAACAATGTTGGAGGGGGTCAGGTTAACGTTGCTCAGGTACATGTGTCCCTCTCCTTGGACTGCTGACTGAAACAAGGCTCTTGAATGAAGGTCGAGGCCGCAGTAGTTTGTTCGTTTGTGAAAACTTGTTCTCTTCTTGTATTTGTTTCATTGAACTCAAACATCGAGTAAGGGTTGCTCAAACAAGGCTTTTGGGTGAGATTGGATTTGAAGGGTAGTTCAGGGACACATTCACCAAAGGAAAAAAATATGACTTGGCAGACCTCACCTCAGAACTGCTACAAGAAATACTTAGAATTATCAGAAATCTCCTAATAATGAATGAAGAGCAGAAGAGAGGATTTGACCATGATGTTTTATATTTTATTTTTTGTGTTTTCTTCTTCTTTTGGGGAATTTGAGGACATCTTGGATCATTACTATTAAAGGACTATGTGACATGTGAGCGGGGTCCATCAGGCACTCGTACGTGTGGGCCTTGAGGTCCTCGGCAGTATTAATTGTTTGGCTTTGACTGGGAACAGTAGGTGCCAGTCTATCTCAACACTGTGGTGACCGGGGTCGAAGCCTTCCTTGACATAACAGATAGCTTGCCATTGACGTTCCAATCTGCGTAAACAGACATCTGTGTCACCAGACTAGAATGTGCTGACATTAACACCTGCATTCTCTTTGACTAATTCTGGGTGTATAGTAATTGTGGTGTTATCTTGGGGTTTAAAGTCTGACCACCAGCATGAGTTCAGCAGAATGTGAGACCGACTTCTGATGTACTTTGAGAGTGTCTCTAATTCTCCTTGGCCAAGCGTCAATAAATAATACAGCATAAGACATCAGAGGCTCCTGAACACTTTCTTCCCTCCTGACCTCACCATTGACCTTTTATTCCAGCAATTGCTCCACAACAGCTTCCTCCCACAGTCTCTGAATCACCTGTATATGTGGATAGAATGGTTGTCTTCCTATTTGTGTCAACCCTGTTGACCCAGGCGTACCCTGCCTCTCAGGTCTCGCTCCCCCATGACCAAGCAAAGGAAAGAGCATACAGATGATGAACGATATGTGATTCTGTGGTATCAATAAAAGCAGCAGAAGACAGCTTTATAATTGAGGTTATGATCATTTGAGAGGCAGATTTGTGTCACACAGCCACCACCATATGATCTACAAATGAGACTTTCTCCTTGCACCCTCAGTGTGTGTTGTTTCTACAGGCCTAGACATACTGTATATGGAAATGACACTTTGGTGCTTCACGCTATGAAAGGACGAGCCTTGTTATATTCTACATGCTTATTATAGTCAATAAATTCCATATGGGGTGCGAAACCATGTATCTGCTAACAAGTATGTGTGTATCAAAGTGCCATAGAGCTCCACTGTTCAGTGTGTCCTGGGTAACATGTTCCTTCGTTACCATGAACACACACACAGTTATTTTGACTCAGTCGACATCTTGTTGCCAGAAATAAACACTAGACTGGATTAATCTGCTGCTGAAAATAATCCCTGACAAATGTACTACATTATTCTGAAAAACCTCTTTCACTGTAATGCAACACGCTTCATGACAATCAATAAATGATAATATATCCTGTGATGAAACCAATCTGCCGCTTTGCTTCGTTTCATGTGTTTTGCTGTCATACTGTAAACTGAATAAAAACAAATAAAGGCTGGTTTTATGTATACTGTTTATCTTTGTTAATGCTCAACGAACTGAAATAAGACAGCTTCCCATCATTATGTGATAACAGGCTTTGTCTGGTATATACTGTATATATAATATTTGCTAACAGCCAAACATCAACCAGGTCACCAACAGCAGACATAGCAGCCAGCTAATATTACTGACTAGTCCAACAGCAGTCAGCCCAGCTCGGCGTCTGTCTTTCAGCCTTTTATTTCACCAAGCTCTCACCAACCACTAAAAGTCAGTCCCAGATGTAAATGGACTGTACTTATATCAGACTCAGACTCAGATTCAGACAGTTTTATTGTCATTCAAACCACAGCATGGTAGAACGAAATACACTTTCCCAGGTCTCGGTTGTTTCAGGGTTGCTAAAATAAAAATATATATAAAATGTAAATAACATAAATATATATCTCCTTTCTAGTCTTCCGACCACTCGAAGCTCTTTTACACTACATATCTCATTCACCCATTCACACACTGATGGCATTAGTTGCCATGCAAGGTGCCAACTGCTCATCAGTTTTAGGAGCTAACCATTCATACACATTCACACACTGATGGCACAGCCATGATAAGTCACATGAAAGTATCTTGCCCAAGGACACTTGCATGCAGATTAGAAGAGCCAGGTATTGAACCGCCCATCACCTGATTAGCGGACAACCCGCTGTACCTCCAAGCCACAGCCGCTGAACAAGAGCACAAGGCTTCTTGCTCACTCACCTCCTTTTCTCTTCTTAGCTTCCTCAGTCAACTTCTTTGGTCTTTTCTTCTTTGTCATTATGTCCATAGAGGCTGCTGAGCCTGGTTACATTGCACACTTGCCCAGCTCCGGTTCTGGCATGACACCGTCAACATTCACCCACATCTCCGGCCTGTAAACTTCCTCTTCTTCTTCCCGGTGGTCCAAAATGCCTGTGGTACAATCATCAGCACCCCCCGTGCTCTGAGCTCACAGTCCGGGCAGCCTGGCTAACTAACTGAGCTAACATTAGCTAACAGCAGCAAATGACAGAGACACCACATCACATTCACCTGATTACAAGTCAGTGTAGCATCAACATGATTTAAAATCTGTTATTTTATGGGTTTCATTTGTATGGCTCTCAGCTGCTCATAATTAGTGTTTTACATGAATATTCAACATTTTTTTTGTGTGGATATGTTCGTGCCTACAGATCTATGAGGTATGTAGTGTACACTCTTTACTTCAGGATCTTGAGGGGGGCTTTGAAACAGCATTTAGACCATGATGGGGAAACTCTCCTCCCAAATTCAGACTAATGAAACAGTTTTAGGCGAGTCAGCATCTCCTGGAGGCAGAGTAAGGCAGCTTTTACAAACTGTTAAAATAATCTCTTAAACCATACTGCTGGCTTCCTCTGCTCAAATGATATATCATAAAAGTAATAACACACTGACCAGTTGAGAACTGGCAGGAGCCACCATCACACCGAGGACTTATACTGTAGAAATGCAGCTGTAGACCCCGACTGAAGCACTTTTTGAAGTACTTTACTTTAGGTTTTCCATTTTATGTGACTGCAGACGTCTACTCCACCACATTTCAGAGGGAAATGCATCACACAGCTTGTTATTTATTTATTTCTACTTCTTATTTCTCAGATTAAGATTTTACTGCTCAAAACGGTGATTGAAATGACCTACAACATTAAAATGGTGCTTACACGGTATTACATCAGAACTAATATTAATCCAGTAACATAAAATATGAAAAAATGTGTGTGATGTGGGCTATACTGTCATGTGTGTATTTTAAGTACAGTTTTTACTGCATTTCCTCTAAGCTCAGGTCTTTTATTTGAAGTATTGCTACCTTGAATGACGTATAAAATGTCAATAATTTTGTTGTTACTAGTAAGCTGCTGAAGCTGAGCCTTTAAAAAAAAATCTGAACAGGATTTCTTCTTTCGGAAAATTTCGGAATTCTTCTTGACACTCTTTGTGACCCGACTAAAAATGATCAAAGATCAGTCTGAGAACAAATATAGAACACATGCAGTTTTTATTTCTGTCAGACAATCATCATAAAGTCAACATAATGGGAGCTTACCATGTTGTGACTCATTCTAGACACTGAAACATTTCTGCTGCCTCCAAACAATCACTGCATCTCTTCACCAAACAAAATGCATTATCCTCCCTCCATTATTTCAGCAGCCCACTAACACCCTTTCCTCCTCTGACGGAGTTCAGCTCTGCCTTTTCTCCAGTGTGTAACCCACCTAATCCACTTTTGGCTATACATAATCATAAGCAACACTAAAGGAGCGGGAAATTTGTGCTGACGTGCCAGGAAAGCGGCGAGGAGCAAAACGCAGAGAATCCATGGGAAATAAATGCTGACTGAAGTGGTAGCAGAGGAAGGAGTGCACTCCAGAGACATCGCTTTAGCTGGGAAACGATAAAGTAGGGCTAATAATAAAAGTGCACTCTGCTTTATTATTTGTGTTATTATATGACAGACATCCTGTGGGAGGAGTTTCATTAGAACTTTTTGTGTTGAAAATGCAGCTGCTTTGTTCAAAAACTGTATTTAAGACGTTCAGGATGTTCATCCTGCACAATGTGTTTAATTCCACACATACAGATGATGTGACTCTCTGTGGATGTGAGGTATGTGTTTTATTTCAAACAGACCTTGAGTCTTACCTTGTACAAAAGTTGCCACGGCTTTAGACTTTTAGCTGGGCTCTGTGTTTCTGTGTCAGGCAGCTGAAGCTCGTGGACAAAACAACTTGTAATGTCCACAGGGCTCAAAAATGAAACCTCATGGGTTTGATCATCAGAGGAGACAGGAGTCATTCCACACGTGTACATAATGATGCGTCCTCACGTCTCTACTGTGGCTGAATGAGCCAGTAGAATCTCTTTGGTGACGTGCCTGTAAAATCTGACATTCATCCCAATAACTATAAGTTGAAACTGAATTTCGAGGAAAATAGTGCTAAGTACATTACACAAGTTCCCATTTGAAACTTTAACTATAACTGTGGTGGGTCAGATGAACGTAGGATATGCCCAAATTACCTATATGACATCTATCTGGCCTGTCAGACATGCAGTGTCATTGGTTAGGGGTCCTCTGGGTCTCAGCATTTTGATAGAGGGCCAGATTTGACAATGTGAAGATGCCCAGGGAAAATACTAACATTTTAAAATGAAAAAATAAAAGTTACATACAAATGCGCTGTTTTGATTTGATTTGATTTTCATTGTAACATTTTTTTTTTTTTTTACCAAATCTAAGCCAATCAAGCGTGAACAAATCTAAAAACCAATTCTGCCTTCCTTTCATACGGAAGCGTATTGCATTCACTTGAAAAAAAACTCCAGGTTTTTCTGAGTAATTTATTTTTTGGTTTGTTTTTCTGAGTAATTATTTTTCCTGTTTTTCGTGCTAATTTTTTTCTTAATTCTCGAGATACTTCGAAATCCCGCGAGAACATCCGACCTGCAAGTGACTCCCGTGGATCTATAGCGACTCCTGCCCCGCACGTACATGCCCTACTGTCAACTTTCTACCGTACCGGGTCAATAAAGGTAAGGCATGTAATTAGTTACACACAGGGTAAGACACTCTTGTTATGTTTTAGACTTTATCCTTCTATTGTAAGCCTATTGCTCAATGTAGCAGGTAAGGGATAGACGAACATGTCTATGGGCATGATTTCAGTTGTCAGGTAAGCTGACAGTTTTGTTTCCATCATGCTGGACATTGTTGCTCATTAAAAATGAATCGTCTTTCAACAACAAACAACTTCTATCTAAGTGTTCTCATGTTATGTCTCTGTAGTGTTAGCGTATACTATTAGCATATAACCTAACGTTATGACAAATGGCTCCTTCTACTTGTGCCAAGCCAATATAATGAAAGAAAGGCGATTCATTTTTGAGCAATAGGCTTAAAATAGAAGGACAGGGAGTACAAGAGTATCATACCTTGTGTGTAACTGTAACTGATTACATGCCTTACCTTTATTGACCCGGTACGGTAGAAAGTGCGGGGCAAAAATGTCTGAAATAAACTGTACACATTTATAGAAGAACTTAACCTATCCTAAACACCTTGTATTTAATTAGTATGGATTTACTTGTTTATATGATTTCACTTCTGTTGATTTTAACTATTATTTATTTGATGTTCCTCTCTTTCCTCTTTATGTGTTTTCTGTTATATGTTTGATATGTGATGTACACCACAGCAATAATTTTTTGTTTGATTTCTCATGGACGTGTGACTTTACTTTAAAATGTATGATTATTATGTTTTTGTCTGAGTTTGTCATTGTTCATGTAATATTATTTGTTTAAATAAACTTTTTTTTTAAAGAAAAAAGTCACTTGCAAGTTGGATGTTCTCTTGGCATTTCGAAGTATCTCGATAATTCAGAAAAAAATTAGCACGAAAAACAGAAAAATAATTACTCAGAAAAACAGGAAAAAATTAGTCAGAAAAACAGAAATAATTACCCCGAAAAACAAACCAAAAAATAAATTACTCAGAAAAACCGGAGTTTTTTTTGTTTTTTCAAATGAATGCAATACGCTTCCGTACTTTCACATCGGGATTTAGACAACACAGAATAAATTGTATGGAATATGTTAAACTTGAATGAAGTTGATACAATGGAGTTGTTTAGTGCATTAAAATGCTTTATTATGTCAACAAGAAAAGCCAAATCTGCCAGCCATATATTGTATATAGATGTGTGTGTATATATATATTATTATTATTATATAAAAATGAAGCTTTAGACATGCCTGATTTTGGTAAATACAAAGGCTCAGCTGGTTGATGTTTTATTTTGAAAATCCATAGCGGAAATAGTCTTGTTTATTGTCTCCGACTACTTGACTCCATTTCTCAATGAATGATACTGTGATGTAGCCGGAGTGGAGTTTTGTAACCAAACCTGCGTTACATATTTACTTTTATCGACTAGTAACGAGTTGTTTTTAGCTCTTTAGCTAGCGTTAGCCGTAAATAAAACCCGGCTATATGAGCTAACGCTAAAGAAACGCTAACTCTTCTATGTGAGACTGTACACACGGTATGTCCGCTTATGTCACCAACATTAGCTCACGTTAGCCCCGCATTAATATGTATGTTTACATGTTGTATGCGACATTTATTCACTCACACACAGTGTGTCAGCCATTGTTGTTCATGTGAACTTTGAGCACGAAGCTAACAAGTTATCTGTCTCTGCTGACGTCACCCAGAAATACATGACGGTGTAGATGTTCGAGTTATGCTCAATATGAATGTTAGGTCAACATTAAGCTGCACAAACTCACATTAAAACACATGTACAAGACCTGAACATTCTTTGATGAAGTCATACTTCAATATCCTATCATTACTATCATGTTATTATCATTATTACTACTACTATTACTCTCATTACTGACAGTGATTTATCAGTCAGTGTGTGTGTTACGTGCTGTACCTGTACGTCAACGTTGTTGAATGTTTTATAAACGTTTCTCGTGAACATGTTTTCAACCTGTTCAAATATTAAATTATTGTTCACAGTACATACGCATGCAGGCTTTGTTGGCTCAAATATAAGATGTAAAATAGAAGTCCTGATATGTGCCTGATGGTTTGTGTTGTGTCCGTGCAGGTGTCGAGGATGACCGTCCTGAACCTGTCCTTCGCTGCGTGCGGTTTCTTGGGGATCTATCACCTGGGCGCCGTGGAGGCCTTTCTCCGCCACGGAGGCAGGCTGCTGGGCTCCCTCGGGGCCTGTGCTGGGGCCTCGTCCGGAGCGCTGGTGGCCGCTGTAATGATAACAGCTCCTGACAAGTTAGAGGTAGAGTTCACCTCTTCATTCAGGACACACAGAGAGGGAGAGTTTGGACAGGAGAGAGAGAGGCTGGGGGAACCCTCGGGGGGCTCCGAACAAAATACACATTTTAACATTGCACCGAGATGTGAATGTTTTAGAGGAACAGTTCTACTGTCACCATTATTACCCCCTCCTTTGTGCAGCTGACAGTTTTACAAATTGAGAGTGTAGAATTAAAGACTTGCCCGGCTGAAGTGCTGTTCTCTGATATTCAGCATGAAAGATGTGACGCCCAGCTGCATGACTGTCTATCCACTGAAGTGTTAGTACCGAGCAGCTCAAAGAATGTTTGAACTAACATCCAACGATTAGAATATTTGGAGAATACATGGATAACTTCATTAGCAGCAATAATTTGGTGGAGTGATGTGGACATGACATGCTGACAGATGTTACATGGACAGGTCAGTCGTCTTTTACATGTAAATCTGTGCAACATGTCAGCCAATGAACCTGGTCCTGAACAGATTATCATCCAGAGGTGTGAGATGTGAGTGTGCCATCATAAACCAGGTGTGAGTGACTGAGCTGCGACGTCCTCTCAGTGTTTCTCTCCGTGTCTCGCAGCGCTGTAAAGAGTTCACGTACGGGTTTGCAGACGGCGTGAGACGACAGCAGTTCGGAGCCGTCACGCCAGGATACAACTTCATGCTCACGCTACGGTAATGACTCAGCAGATATCAGTAAAACACTGATGTGGACTGAGCGGTCATCCATGTTATATCATAACTGATTTGTATTCAAAATGTTAACATTGCTCACACTGGGGATGTGTGCGACAGGACATACCTCATCATACTGGGGGGGTCTGAAAAACCAAACTCTGGATGCTGAGTGTTGAGTGTGAAATGAAAACTGAGCAGGCAGCATTCATTTGGTTGCCGTGTTTGTAGCGAGTGTCAGTCGACGCCTATAGCAACGTCCGACATGTCTGACAGACAGAAGAAGTAGTAGTCCAGGAACAGGAGCCAGAATGTGCCAATCCTCAGAGCACACGTGATCAGAATTTCGTCATCAGTTGTGAAGACGTCACCAGTGTGCAGGTTTACCTCACAGATGCAGAGTTTTTGTACTTTGACTGCCAGAGATCTGCCAGTGTCCACTGAAGTCACGCTCAGAGTGGGAAGCTCAAACATGGACTTGCAACCCGTGTTCCAGTTTGGACATAAAGTCACATGACCTCACTGACATTTCTGAGGTTTTACTGCAGGCTTAAATAGATGTGTCCAACATGCACTTTGATATTTCAGAAGTCTAAAAGAAACAATATTACCTGAGTTACAATGTACTGACAGATTTGTGAATATTAGCTACACATCAGCTACCTAATTAGGCTATATACTGTCTGATCTTGGTCCTGGCTTGATTTTGCTCTTGACTTGGTCGACCTGTCAAAGTCTTGGTCTTGTTACACTCTGGTCTTGGTCTAAGTTTAGGTGATCATGGCTACAACACTGTTGGACGCCAACATTAGCTGTTGTCAGCTGTTATCAAATATGTATTTTACCTTGAAATATGTATGATGTCTTTAGATTTTCACTGTCCATTGTCTTCCCAGCTGCTGATCGATCAGTGAAAACAGTCGGAATGTCTACGTTTCTACAACCTGCAACCTGGAACGCAGCAGTACATTTGAACCTCCCACTGTGAGCATGGCGTACCATGTATTAGCATACTGTTAGCAGGAGGGAGACAGAGAGAAGGTTCTCCTGCTGTTAATATTCAGGAAATTCTGATGACAGCCCGCAGGAAGAGAGCCGGGCTTTGAAGCCAGTGTGACACAGTGGCTAAAGCGTGTAAAGACAAGAGTCACAAGGTCCCTTTTTCCATAAGCTCACATTGTAAAATGTAAACTGGTGGACAGCAAACTGAATCAGAATTTGATCCATTCAAGCTGATAACATTTGGAAGGTCTACAAGCGGAGGGAGAGCAGTTAGAGGCTCGGCTGGCTGTAGTGTGCTTGTTCCGGCCACACACTTCTCTGGCTTCATGTGTGATTGAGCTGCTTTCATGAAAAACAGATGAAAGGAGCCCCACCTCCAACACTGTGTCCAGCTCTCTGTAAGATGTGTGGCCGTACGGCAACTAAACAAATAAAAGAGCCGTCACAAGGTATCTGGTACCACAGCTAGCTTATTGCTGCAGCCTGTGGACATCCAGGGTTACATATGAAAACATGCATAAACACGTTTTCTTTGACTTCATGAAGACATTCTGAAGTATACTTTGTATAATTCAGGTGAATTTAATGGAGATTTCGCACCAAAATCCATAAAAACACATTCGAACATAATTAAGAACAAGAAAGTCTGTGAAGTGCTCCGTGTAAATAAGAGCAAACAGTGAGCTGACTATCTTGTTACATTGTTAGCTTCATTAGCATGCGCTGGTGGTTGGTGTGTCTTTAACAGAGTGAGTAATAATGTAAAGAGCGCTGTGTTTATGATGCCCTGTGGGGATATTATTATTAAAAAGCTGACAAACGAGCATCTGTGTATGGATCCTCTCCAGGGAGGGGATAGAAGACATTCTGCCCAGCGAGGCTCACACTCTGGCCACTGACCGCCTCCACGTCTCAATAACACACTCCAGGAGCGGCAAGAACCACATTGTCTCCAGGTTTACCTCCAGGGAGGAGCTCATAAAGGTACACACCCCGCCTCCACCCTCCACACACAGCGCTTGATGCCTTCGCTTAAAACAGCACCATAAATGTTTATGATGATTTTACATCCTTGTTTTCTTCATTCTACAGCGCAGAGTTTGTTTTTATCGCTTTGACCAGAGAATAACACTAACAAAGTCATTACCTGTGTAATACATACACATACTGTACATATCAGTGTGACACAGCATGGTTTTAACCCTTTTTAATGTGGCATTTACAGAACGCTGTGCTCACGTTGGATGTGTATGAGGACAAAATGTTGGACTACCTAGTGTTTACTGATAAACTGTCTTGTGACCTCTCCAGGCTCTACTGGCCAGCAGCTACGTGCCCGTCTATGCTGGACTGAAAGCAGTGGAGTTCAGAGGACAGGTACTGGGAATATTCACTGTGTCTCCAGTGCTCTGTCCACAGTGATAAATCAACTGTTTGAATTGTGTGACTTTGGAATAATTCCATCATGTGTTTGTAATTTGGAATGGCCTGCTATACACAAAACACACATTCCTGACAATGTCTAACAAAGTGGTACTGAGAGAAAGTCAGACAACACACATACACACACACACAAGCACAATATAAACCATTTTTAATGTGCCAGTCTGGAGAAATTCCAAAATAAAAGTCCCAGGTTTGGAATTTTTTTCTAAAATTGTATGTTTTAAATATAAAGTAGTGTCTATATGTGACAATTACATCTAAATATAATCAGATTTCTGTCCAAACATCTTCTCTTTAAGTGTCAGGATACATTTAAGGCTGGTGCGTCTTTTCCACACATGACACGTAGACATGTAATAATCCAGTGGATGGTGGCTGAATTCTTGAGTTCATGCTGGCTCACTGTCATACTTCCATACTGCTTACTGTGACACAGTGTTAATGTTATGAGTAATGCCTGTGACTGTCATACTATGACAAGTTCAAATGTTTGAGTTCACATCGTCACACTGACCTTCACACGTTTAATGACAAGAACACACTGCTCTCTCACACTTCTGTCTGGAGTTCTCCCGACAACGCAAACAGCAAACCTTCTGTGAAACCCGACATGAACAAATCAGCTTGCTTTAGTGTTTACTTCTGGACATTCTCTGACCTGGACGACTTCACAGGCTTGCTTTTGTTTTATTAGAAATGGATGGATGGAGGGTTCACTGACAGCCTGCCCATTCCGCCCGTGGGACGAACCGTCACCGTGTCTCCCTTTGCTGGAATGCAGGACGTGTGTCCTGTCCACAGGGGGCGCTTCAACACTCAACTCAGACTGCCCAACATGAGTGTAATGGTGAGTACTGGGTCATTTCCGAGTTAGATCTCTCACTTGTTCTTAGGATGGCAGATCATTAATTAACAAAATAAATCTACAAACAACAACCAGCGATGGACTCATCCAGTCAAAAATCAGAAAGTTTCTACTAACTACTTGTGTGCGTCTTCTTCTTCTGTGTCACAGCGCTCCATCGTTGTCCAAAAGCTATTAAAAACTCATCGATGAATCACACTGTTTATTGCCATGAACACACAGTTTGTTTTGACACACGCACTGTTCTGCTGCCACAAATACTGTCAGTCCAGAACACACAAACAGTTCCAACACAAACTGTTGACTGTGTTCTATAGAGAGACTGAATGAAACTCTCTATAGAACGCACTGTCAACACTGTCACTGTCCGTGCACCTCTGTTGTGTTGGAGTGGAGTGAAATGCCACGCACAGGTAAACTATGACGGCTAGATGAGATGACAAAATATATAGATTTAGTTTTTATTCATTTGGATGATCTGAACTTAAACATGGCGTGTCCTGGTGATTTATGACGTGAACACACACAGTCACGTTTGCATGTCAGCTCTTCATCATCTTCAATAATAAACTCTGTCTGCGACTTCAGGGTCTTGCAGTTCTACTTCATTTGCTTGAAGAATTGGTTAAGATGTAATATTTTCTCGGGGTTTCCTCAGCTGTCCATGGAGAACATCAAACGTCTGAACCAGGCTCTGTTCCCTCCGTCCTCCAGCAGCATGCGGTCTTTGTGTGAAGAAGGTTTCAGTGATGCTGTGAGGTTCCTGAAGAGAGAGGCCTGGATGAGCTGACAGTCAGAGAACAAGAGTGAAGAGGCATTGACAGAAGAGCGAGAGTTTCACGCGACTTTGATGGATTTGAGTTTATTTCAGGTGTGATTTTAGTTTTTCTTCACAAAATAATAAAAAAAAAAAAGATGAAGACGAGTGTTTCCATGCAGTGATGCAGAGGAACTTCAAACACAGGGACGGACCGATCTGTGGACATCACCTGCGTTGGTTTGTTGGGCAAAATCCTTGAGATGCTTTTTTTTTTTTCCAGGATCAAGGCCTCGGTGTATTTTTATAAAGCATTGGATGAAAGAGTGTGTTTCTGTGAGCTTCAATCAGATCTGTGTTATCACACACACACACACATTCTGGACCTTTTCCTCTGCTCCACGTGACAGCAGCTGAACATGATGAAAAGCCCTCATGTGAACATGGACTCTTCATCAATTTTCCAAGGAGGCATTTAATTTCCCCCAGCTTGAAGCAGTGAGAGAAAAAATATTGGATATCGCAGCACTTCAGAGGAGGTCCATGCTGCCGTCATGGACGTTGGGAGCTCCCTCAGGACACGAGGATCGAGCGCCGTCTTTGAAGTGCCGGACGTTTCCGCTGGGTTTTCTCTGATGCCCGGTTACTGTTTGATTTCCTCCAGCGTCAGGAGATGTGAGCAGGTTCTCCATCAGCTGCAACTGTGTGAGAGCTGCTCCTCCTTCAGGACAGACCAACAGCCTGCTGCTTCACCGAGGAACGAGGCAAATTGATTATGTTGTACTATCTACACACATTCAGGCTGGTAACACTCAGAAGGCGCCATTTGGAACATTAAATAAGACCATTGTTTAGTTTACTACAACGCATCAGTACAGCAGGATGAATTTAGGACTGCATGTTGGACATCAGTCTTTTTCTGCAGTTTGTGAAATGACAGTGTGAGGATTCCCTAAACCTCTAAAACACACCAGGGCCTCGAGCAGCCATTTTGAAGCGACTGAAACGTGTCAGATGAGTTCAGAAAATGACATGACTAACTTTGAAACACACCAGCAGCACAGTGCACCTGCAGTGGCGTCCCTTGGTCCATGTGTGCTGTTACCGACACAGAATAATACCTAGTGTAGAACCGCAGATGCTAACGCGCAGAAGGCTTTTATACCGTTACAGTGCTAGGGGTGCAGGGGTATGCTCAGGGTGGCCTCAGCGTGTCATCGAGCCACCCTTTAAGGACCGCCCACAAAATCCTGGACTGAAAACTGGTGAAAAACTGTTTGAACCTCTAACTCCACATTTCACTAATATATCATTCAAAGTCTTTTCACGTGTTTTCAGCAACTATTTTACAACATATTTAATCATTTTTGAAAGATATCTCAGGATTGCCTTTAAAGATCTTTAAAGGTTCAGAAGCTGCAGGAAGATCCAAAAACTGTATATTTTATTAAAGTTTTTATTGTTTTTGTTCATTTTAAATTCTTTTACCATGAACACTGCTGGACTTTAATTGACAGTGTTGTAAAACGAGTGATAATATAATATATGAAATTAAACTGACACATAAATGAATTGATCTGACAGTCTCTGTCTTCATTGTGTCTCTTCCTGTCTGATAGATTTATCTGTCCTGGTTGAACTGACACTTTTCTGATGGAGTGTTTTCAGGTTCCTGATCTTCAGTTTATTGATGGCGTGTAGTGTATTTTGTTTGACACACAGCAGAAATGAGGACAGAATGACATTCACAACCGATGATGTGTATGTTCATGAAAATGATAAGAAGCGTCACCGCTTCATTTGAGGTTAAAAATGTGCATAGGAGTATCGTCTGCCTCAGCAGCAGAAAAATCAATCAACTTTGACTTTCTCAGACTGGCTTCCACCCAAGAACATAAATTATGAAGCTGTGCACACATTAAGCTTTGTTTTCTTGTTAGATTTGTATTCTTATATCATTAATATACACTTTTGTATGTTATGTATTTACCCCTGTGTGTGTTTAATGTGCAAACCACATGTTTCACGTGTTTTTTTAAGGGTACTCATAATAGTGCAACATTAGCATTAGTGTACATTTCCTGTTATAAAAAGTAAAGAGAAAAAACTTAGTGAACAATTCCAAGTATAAAACATTTCATTGTGTCGTTTCATTGTCATTTACCATTTACCATAATTAAACATAGAAGATTTTAACAAGATGCACTCCCTCTAAAAGGTGCAGTGTGTAAGATTTGGGGCCTTTATTGTCAGAATAAGGCAGACATGGAATATAATATTCATAACTATGTTTTCGTGCATGTATAATCACCTGAAAATAAGAATCTTTTTGTTTTTGTTAGTTAAAAATGATCCTTTTATATCTACGGTGAGAGCGGGTCCTCGTTCATGGAGGCCGCCATGTTGAAACACCATGTTTCTACAGTAGCCCAGAACAGACAAACTAAATAGTGACTCTAGACAAGGCCTTAAAGTGTTATTTCTCCATTACACTAGGAAGGTGAAGGTGATGTGAGGAGATTGCAAAGCAGCGATTAGACAACCAAATGCAACTAAATCCTACACTACACTACACTGGACCTTTAAAGCTCCATGTTCACTTTTTGTCCACCATACAGTCGTGTCACTGCTTTCACACTATTCCACTGAACTGCCAAGATGTACACCAAAGTACCAGCAAAGGCAGGAAAGAAGACTGCTAACAGTCAACATGGGAAACAATACTTGGTTATAACTTAACTTAATAAATCAGCCCTTCTGCAACTTTCCCAGTCGCCTACAACAGCCTGTGGCTTCACTACAGTGTCAACACTGCAACACTAGCTAACGTTAGCTTAGAAATAGAGTCTACTAACATCAACAAACGACCGTCACCACTACAACAGAGTCCAAAGCAAATATGTTGTAATGCTGTGGTTTTGGTTGGCTAATGTTAGCTTGTTTGCTAACGTGCACAAATTGCTCACATTGCAAAATACTGTCCGTAACGTCAGTGTTCAGTCTCGTGAGCGTCACCGGCCGATGCCCAGCACGAGCAACATGGTGCCGACTGCAGTTCACTTCATGCCCAAAGGTGTCACTATTACCCCAAGCATTTTCTGAACGTTAACAGAGAACATTTAAAAAACATTTGTCAGGTCAGAAACACAACAGTGTGTGTTTACAGTACAGAAGAAATCTTCAGTCATGACTGCATTGTATTTGATTTTAAAAGTAAAAAAAAAAAAGTAAAGTTGTTGTATAGCTGCCTGTTTTAATATTTAACAGTTAACAGCTTTGCCTCAGGCATGTTTCCAGCACTAATATCAAAACATTTCAAATGATAGCCACTCACCACAACTGCTCTTATGAAACATCATAAAAAAAATACATCATTAACATATAAAAAGAAATACAAACATACCAAAATAAAATTGCTTTTGTACACAAACCAAGAAGAACACAGACACACACAGATGTAGTAGTGTTTCCCCACTGGTATTATATAAGCCCACCTGCTGGCTCTGGTAATGATGCTCAATTAAGGCATCCCTTAAATTATAGTTTTTCCACCCGGGGCCAAAGTTTCCCCAGCTTGTGATTTTTATACGTTTTGTTTCAGCTCGTCTTGTTGGAAAAATTCAGCCTCCGTAATGAAACACTGAAGGGGCAAACTGTCTGGAAACAGGCCAGCTAAAAGATCCCATTTATTAGTGTAATTATTCAGCTGCTGACTTCACTGTGCAGCGCTGCAAAACTGCACGCACCTGCAATGTGTTGCTCCTCTGATAAGCATGTTGGAATCCACTGAAAAACAGAGTGTCAGCTCACAGAGGTGAACATTTGTCAAGTGTGAGCTGCACTGAGTCGCTGCAGGACAAGACAGTCTGAAGTGTCCCCATGTACAACACTGTATTCATGGTTTTAACATGGGTGCACAAAGGAAAAATAAACCCTCTCAGGTCTGAGAATCACAGACGTGCATGTGTTGTGCTTCTGCTCATGTCCAAACTCATTTAGTGTGATTTTGGCCTGTGACCACATTACTAGAGTAGATGTTCCTCCAGCAGGTATAAAAGCCGCCTTTGCTGAAGCTAATACACAAATAGCCCAACAGCTCCCACACTACAAAAACAAGTCTTGGCTTTCTGAGGGCACAGCAAGAAAAACCTGTCTAACTCAATATCATAGTAGCTACTTAATGATTATTTTCTCCACAGTATTCTGTATGTACTGTGCAGAGGGATGCTGGTTGTTTACCTGTGTGGAAGAGATCCAGCTGAAGCTTACAGACATCCAGGAAAACTCTTTCAACTGTGTCAGAGGGAATACCTCGGAACGCAAAACCAGATCTTCATCTAGACTCAACTCAAGAATATATCCTGTATTCCAGCTCATTGTGTAACTTCTCATGGAAACCTAAGATGCCATGTTCAGGCCTGTTCACCAAAGACACCTCACACATACAGTACAGTCAAAAGTTGGACTCACTTCTCAATGTTTTTTTTCTTTATTTTGTATATTTTCTACATTGCAGAAAGTAACCGAACACTATGAAATCATACATATGGAATTATGTGGTAAACAAAAGAAAGTGTCAATAAATCCAAATGTGTTTTACATGTTAGATTCTTCAAAGGAGCCATCTTTTGTTTTGATTCACACTCTTTCATTCTCTCAGTCAGCTTCACCAGGTCGTCACCTGGAAAGCAATTAACAGGCATGGCTTGTCTAAAGTTAATTAGTGGAATGTCTTGTCTTCTTAATGTGTATGAGACCATTAGTTTCATTGTTCAGAGGGAGTGTTGGCACACAGTAAATATTCAACTACTGTAGTAATTCATATTATGACAAGAACCACTCAACTGAGTAAAAAAGAAACAACAGTCCATCATTACTTTAAGACATGAAGGTCAGACAGTCCAGAACATTTCAACAACTTTGAATGTGTCTTAAGTTCAGTCACAAAAACCATCAAACACTGTGATGAAACTGGCGCTGATGAGGACCGCCCCAAGAAAGCAAGACCAAGAGTTAGCTCTGCTGCAGAGAAGTTCATCACAGTTAGCAGCCTCACAAATCACGAATTAACAGCAGCTCAGATTAGAGCCACATAAATGCTTCACAGAGTTCAGACACATCTCTACATCAGCTGTTCAGATGAGACTGTGTGAATCAGACCTCCATGGTCAATTTGCTGCAAAGAAACCACGACTGAAGAAGACGAACGAGAAGAAGAGAACTGCTTTGGCCAAACAAACACAAAGAATGGACATTAGACTAGTGGAAAGCTGGACTTTGAACTGATCTGAGATTTTTGGTTCATGTCCACCATGTCTTTGTGAGACACAGAGGAGGTGAACAGATTGTATCTGCATGTGTGGTTCCCACCATGAAGCATGGAGTAGGAGGTGTGATGGTGTAGGGGGGCCTGTTTTTTTTTAAATAGCATCCATCAATAAAGATATTCACTTCACAATATACAGTATATAAAAAAATCTTCACATTCGGCACAAGTTTGACATTCTTGCATCCTACGCCAACAGGTCCATTGTGATTGGTTTAAAGAAATACAAACAAGCCAGTGTTCTTTCACCTGTTCCAGGCTGATAATGGGTTCAGCCGGACCTTCCTACAGTGCTGGCAATTACAAAGAGTGACCTCTCCAAATGGCAGCTAGAAGTAGCAGATTGAAATTTACAGCAGCGTTGAGTGAGAGGCTAAAGGCCAAGTGTGTTTTCACAATTAAAGAAGAAAAAATGGTGCAGCATGTCTGCAAGATGTTCGTATAGTGTAGCAGGGCTGTGATTTACACAGCTCTGGTTTGAGGTCAGTGTACACTGTCAATGTCTGAGCACTGAGGTCAGTCAGGAACATACCTGCTGAGATATTATTAGTGTTGCTGCTATTCTATGCATTGGCATTGTTATAGGGTCAGCTGCACAAGTCAGTAAATGGTAAATGGACTGTACTTCAATAGTGTCTTTCTAGTCTTCTGACTACCCATTAACATCCATTCACCCACATTCATACGGTGATGTACTGAAAATACTAAAAACACAGAAGTGTTCAGAGCTACTGTAATCATGATTCAGAGCAGTGTTTCTCTAACTTTTTACACCTTGCACCACCTCAGAAAATATTCGTCTCTCCAAGTCACACCATCCTGACAGCGAGGCTGGCCCTGTTCAGATACAGACAGTCCATAAGAGGCTTCCTGATCAGAACCAGAGCTACTTGGGTTCAAGCCACGATTGCAGTTTTTAAACAGAGTTTTGTCTTTTTACCTCCTCTTACTAGCATCACATTTACATATGCTCCTATCAAATGTTTCTACATTCATTTATTTCATCAATACAATATATCTTTCACCCAGGGGAGCTTGTTGCATATCACCAGTGAAACTTGTCCCACAGTTTGAGGAGCAGAAGTGGACTTGAAACGTGTGAAAAACATGAAACATTCTATCGAGATTTAGAACCAGTGTGTAATTTGTCTGTTCTGGGCTACAGGAGGCACATGGCAGTTCAACATGGTGGACCCACAGCACCTGTAAATATAAAAGTCTCATTCTAAGGTGATAATTCTCTGTGGGTTTATGACTATGAGCAACACATTTCACATAACCTAAAGTTCATTATTCCACTGTTAATATAAAAACTATTGATCAGTGCAGCTTTAAGTAAAAAAAGAACTGTGATGTAGCAGGCTGCCGCTCGTCAGTGACCCCTCAGACATGGAACTGGAGTGTGACGAGTAACTGGGTCTGATATCAGGCAAAGCAGAAACACGCTGAGGCCACAGAGAGGAAACACAAGCCTGCTTCTCTTAATGACAGCAGATCAAAGATTCATTCACAGCACAGACACACTTTTATTTTTTTATTTAACCAGATAAAAAAAAAAAACCCATTGAGATCAAGACCGCTTTCACTTACACAAGTGACAGTGTTTGACAGTTGTCACTTGACGCTTCCAACAGGAGAGACGCTGAGTCATACTGTAGATATCAAGCTGTTCAACACAACAAAAAGACAGCAGTGCAAAGACTCCTCATTCAGCATGAACTGCAGAGCCTCTGGTGTCAAACAGTTTTTTGTAGAGCTGTATAAACAGTCTATGGATTTATAACTGTACATTTCACTTGCTTTTATATTTCTGTGGTTGTGTACAGATTATAAAACCAGATACAAAGTGCAGGTGAAGTAGGTGTTGCTCTGGACAGATCCAGGCTAAGCTAGGCTAAGCTAGGCTAACCATATCCAGCTCTGCTGTACTGAGCACAGCTGAGTTTGTCGTTTGTTGTTGCAAAGCTGATGGGTTAGGGTGAGCACTGGACTCCCAACTTTAGATCTTTATATCCACATTCCTTGATGTATTGCATAACCAACAGACCTTTGACATGTAATAGTAAACACAGGTGTTACCAATGATAATGAAGGTTCCATTCGGCTCCGGGTCAAATCTGTTGTGCATGTTGGCTCACTGGGAAGAACCTTAATTAGCATCGATGGAAACAGCTGCGTTGACCCTACGATATCAGGTCAAAATGGCTGCTGTGAGAAAGGTCTGTTGTTGATGAGGGGAATAATGTGAAGTTGGATTCATAGACAACATTGGAGGCCATGCTTCACCTCTGATGCCAGCCAGCCTTCAGCCACCACCAACTTGTTGTGTTAATTCTCATCATAGACTCCTTAAGACTGTCCCAGCCACAACAGCTACTTCCACATATTGGCCAATTTATTTGTTTTCTCAATCAATGTTTAATTCTTTTAAAGGGGAAAGTGTACCTTTTAGGGTGATCTATTGGAATGTAGAATATAATATGCATAACTATATTTTCAGTAATATAAAATCACCTTAAAATTAGCCTTTTACATCTACATATGGAGCTCTTTTATACTTGTAGCCCCTCCTACTGGGCCTAAGAAAATCACTGAAACATTAACTGTTCATCTGACCCCAATAAATGTTAAACAAAATGATATACGGCCTGTTTTTTCACCTTAATGCCGGAAGCAGACAGGGTAACTCTGTGGCAGGCGAATCTCCAAACACACCAGGTAAGTTCTAATAATACGTATGAATGTGTGCATACGTGAAAATAGAGCTACCAAGTGTGCACCCTTGGTCAGAGGAAGAGGGATGTGTGTGCGAATTTTATTAACCATTTTGCAAGGAACAGAACTACATTCACAGACATTCATACACTGATGGCAAAGTGTTAACCTCAGGTTTCTTTCTGCTAATGACTCAATGATGGCAACCAGGTGACTGAAAGTCTCCCTCCAGCGTTTTCACGATGCTTCTATAAGAGACATGTCTACCTGGTCAGCTGTCTGTCCTGTCCTGAGTTGAAGCTCCAGGTCTTTAACCTCTCTTTAACCAGCTTTTATGTCTTTGTGGAGAACCGTGTGCTACAGAAGCAGTGAATGGCATTGTTTTTCTTGGAGTAGACAAACCAGCTTAGATTTTTTGCTCATGTCCTGTGTAGTGGTGATGAAAATGTCTACCGCTGGGTACCTTCTGGGATTGATGAATGCTGGGTCATCCTGGGTATGTGACCTGTCTGCATCTGACAGGGTTAGAATGGCCGGTCAAATGGATCCTATGGATGTGTCGCAACTCGACATTGGGAGGTGGAAGATGGAATATCAGAGGAGGAAGCAAAAGGCTGTGATGCCTCAGTTATGACCTCTGCAGAGACAGTCATGGCCGAGAAGGAGTCCCTGAAAAGTTATTCATTTAACAAACAGGAGCCTCAGTAGCAGCTGAAAGAACCATACACAGTCACAACAGCTGATAGCACTAGGGCTCACCTCAAAGAATGCCGCAACTCGGTGTGAAGTTTGAAGCTGTCCTATCACATGGGCCCAGAAAACACAAAGGAGCAGGAAGAACATGACGGAGGACCAGGCGGCGAAGGCAGAACTCATTATGTGGGCCAGCGGCTGGAGCAAGGAGCAGGACTGTTAGGCTGGAGGCCAGCAGCAGGGCTGTAGAAAGGTGAATTGGTGGAGGGAAACATAAGGCCACTGAAGTTCAGCCGATGGAGACTGGTTCAGCACCAGAATCGATGGCTACCATGGTGCAGGGACTGGGGATTGAAGGCTGCCGGACCACTGACAGGACAACAGGAACTTCTGTTGGCTGGGCCCCAATTTGGCACATAACCTGATTTAAATCCTCTTTGAAAAAAACTGCTGCTGGGCCCATGACTGGTCAGGTCATTCTGTGTTTGGTTTAGGAGGTGGACCCAAATGTAGACATTAAAGTAAGTAAACAAAAAGTAACTTTATTAAGTTACAAAACTCACAAAACAAGTCCAGACAAAAGCTAATTCTAACAATCCAAACCAAATCCAAACAAAAATCCAGAACAGGGACACAAAGAGCAATAACAACAGGACGGAGGAACAGAACACAGACGACCCAACAAACCAACAAACAGAGACAAGATGACAAGACAGGTGAGAACGAGTCAGACTGGAACAGACGATCAAAAGAATCACTAAATAAAACAGGAAACACTAAAAAACATGACAGTTGAATTCATTCAAAAACGTGACTTTAATGATTTGAAAGTTTTTGACCAGCAGACTCACGATGACCAAACATTACACAGCGAATCAAAGTGTGAGGAGCAAACACTTATTTTAAAGTAATTTATACATTTTTCTGTAATTTAAATGTAATGTTTTTCTCGAAGTGAATGTTTGAATTAAATAACTCCGTGTTGTTTTGGTGTTGGTCATATAATGCAGACCAGGTCAGAGTATAATATCTTCTTTCTCCTCCTTCACCTGGCCCTCACTGTTGCCTGTTGCCATGTTGCCTGCTAATGCAACAATCTCACTATTAGACTAAAGCCAACTACAGGTTAGCTTTTTAGCCTTACGTTGCTAATCTTAGCACTAACACAATCCAGAACAACTAACAATGACATTCACCAGGACGTTTAGTTTTAGAGAATATCTCGCTGAATACAATGTCTGTGTATCTAAAGGAACCTCCTTAGCCTCCACAGGCTACTTGTGCAGTTGTGACCATTGTTGTGACAAAGACCTCTTTAGGCACGTGAAGGCCCCTGTAACTTCTCCTACACTTTTGGAACAGGAGGGCTAAGCCTGGGAATATCTTCCACACTGAACCTTTGAAGTAGAAAAAGACATTTTGTGGAACTAACCAGGCTAACTTGCTAGCAAGAACAGAACAAACAAGTATAAATTAAGTCGGGACAAAGCGGGAAAGCCCTTCAGCCTTCTTTTTCATCAATGAAAATCAATGTAAAGCAATAATTACTCAAAGTGCCAGGACAATTTACATTGTGGCCTAGGCCCGGCCTCAGGGCCATCAATTAAATAGCTTTAACTTACATTATAAAGACACTTAGACATGTTTGGACATTCTGAAGGGGAGGAAAAGCCCCTCTGAGGAGGTCATCGACAATGAGACTGTCACTCACACTTTGATTCCCTTCATCTCCACTGGATTTTCTGCCTGGTCTCTCATGATTGAATGACTGCTTAATGATTGGCCCCCATCTACGATGACCAGCATTGACAAACCTATACCTATACTTCTGAAGATCCAACCTCAGGATTTGTATGTCCTTATTATTGCAGCCCGACGACAGCCTACTCATCCTGCTGGACCTGACAGAGCTGAAAGAGCGTGGAGCGGCAGGGCTGCAGCCAGGGCTTCCACATAGACTTCTCTGCAGTTAGCTGGCTCTCCACAGGCTTCACCGACCTCTGATGAGTCTCAACGGCCTCCTGCATCACAGCGAGGATGGAGTGAAAGGCCGGCTCGGTGTCAGGAGTCAGCGGCGTGGTCTCCGATGGGTCCCTCGAGAGATCGTAGAGCAGCGGAGGAGTGTGGTAGGTCACATATCCTGGCATGCAGAAGCAGAGCTGTGTGTTGATACAGACGGTCTCGTTCTCTGGGTTGAAGTTTGGTGTGAAGTAAAAGGCTTTCCACACTGAGCTACCTGAAGAAAAGGAAAGAAAACCACAAAATGAAACGTCTTTCCTCGAGGCACTGTTTGTTTGGCCAGTTTGCCATGTAGACACGCCATCAATTTCAGCTGTCACCTCTACAGCAACCACAGCTGGAAGAGGCACACAGTCAATGAAGTTTGTTTCTATGATTTAAAAAGATAACTGAGTAGTGAATACAATTTTTCGTGTGAGCAGATTACATACAAAGTCAATGTAAAGACGGGAACTTGAGTCCACTTGGGCCTGATTCTGCTCTGATCCGTTTACCGGCAGAGAGAGCTCAGAGTTTAAAATGTGGATTTATGTTCACTATGATCAAGTCAGCTTTATTGTCAATGCTGCCATATGCACAGGACATACAGAGAATTTAAATAGCGTTTCCCTCATATACCTGGTGCAAACAGCAAGTTTAAAGACATAAGATATAAACAGTATAAATATGGCAAATGTAGAAATATATAAACAGAATGAACAGTATAGACAGTATGATGTATCAAAAAGATGTATAGAGTGTAAACAGTGGAACTGTGCATAGTACAGCAACGGATGTGCCGACCTCCGCTTGTAGTCATCTTTGGACCATAGAACTCGTGACACAACTTCATATTCATACAGAGATCGGACAAAACTATGTATGGACTATGTGTAAGTGCTGTAAATATGTGGCTCCAGCTATCAGCTTACTACAGCCATGATCAATCCAAGGTAATGTAAGGTGAAAATTCGCTTGGTGTTTGGCTGGAACACACCAGAAGAGTTCAAATTTAATGGACCATGAAGCTCTCTATCAACGATGGACACCTTACTTCTAAAACAGAAACTAATGGTAATATATATAATATAAGACCTACTTCTTACTGCGGTTGATGAGTTATATATCCTGTTTGCAGTCATTTGGCTAAAACATACTAAAGTGATGGTGGATCTTCATATCACAGACGTGTTTGGACTTACTGTTTCGGGGTTGCCATCTGACTGCATTCAAGTAGGCGTTGCAGTAATGGAACAGAAACTCGTGGTTTGACCTTTCAACTCTCCCCTGAAGCAGGTCCATGAGGTCATGACCATCGATCTCCCTGCAGACCAGAGAACACGAGTCAACAGTAAAAAACATGTTCAGCTGCTCATTACTGTGAATCACAATGGCTGGTGAAAGCTCTGATCAAAGCCTCTGGATTACCTTCATACCCCCCCTCTTCATTAGCAAACATGCAGAGGATCTCAGTCAGTCTGTGTGAGCCCAGAGAATCACACAGAGTGCCTCAGAAAGCCTCTCTTTTTTAAAACGTGACCTAGATTTCAGGCTCCACTTGGCTTTGACTGACATGTGGAAGCAGTGCTGTGTCACTGATGTGCAGCCCACCTGTCCTGTGGGACTGAAGCCCCGCTAAGCTGCACCACTGTAGGAAACAGGTCCATGTTGCTGGTGGGCCCGTCTACCTGTCTGCCACTAGGGATGCTCCCCGGCCAACGCAGAATTCCCGGGACCCGGATCCCTCCCTCCCAATTTGTAGACTTCCCTGCTGCACAGAGGAAAGAACAGAACACAGAGTCATGAAAGCTACAACATCTCAGCACGTCTACTCTCCAAACAGAGCTGGGCTGGGGACTAGAGGAACTGCTTGCTCTTGTGTAGACATGAAAGAGCATAGCAGACAGTGGCTGCCTCGTGAAACTCTCACTGCTCTTTGAATCACGTCCGCTGACTGCCTGGATGAAGCAGCTCACCACTGGACTGACACATCAACAAAATGAATTTATTTAAAATAAAATGTTTCATCCAGGATTCATCACACAGAAAGTTTAAGAACATTTTTATTTTCATGTCCTCATAAATTCCTGGAAAGTTTCCTGGAGGGAGCCGTGCAATTTGGTGCCAATTACAGATAAAACGGAGACAAAGCTCTGAGACGGTGATTTGTGCTGAGTTCATCAGCACTTGTTGAGTAATGTCCTTGAAAGAAAGGCTCAATTAAACATTCATCCATTTTCAGGTTATTATTGGAATCTTTATTCTCTACAAATGTTTGCCTGTAAATAATTTTCATATTTTTCCATATTTCATGTCCTGCTGTGCTCTCACTGAAGGCCTTATATTTGAATTTCTTAATTGGAAGAGTACCAATTAAAGACTTTTCACATACAGATACTAACAGACCATTCAGAGTCTTTACCTGCACTGTGGGATTGAAGTTACTGTGTGCATGAAACTGGATCACTTGGTAAATACCCACACAGGCAGCGGGTCAGTCCACACAGACAGGACCCACAGGTTCTGACCTTCAGTGCTAACCACTGTGACATGGGACTGTGAGATTCCCTGACATCATAAGTGAAGTTATTAGATTTTGTCCTGAGGGGGACATGAACGTGTCTGCACAAAATTTCAGTCCAGCCACCTGCAGACCTTAAAACTGTCTTTGGTATTACTTTATTTTAGATATATGAAAGAATAAGCAGACTCTGAATGAACTTTGAGGATGGGTAGTGCTGTTGTTTTGTTGAAGCTGACAGATTGTGATTTTTAGTATTGTTTGAGAATCAATAAAACAGCTCAGTTATATTCATAGTTATTGAATGCTGAGCACCATTTTATTTTTTTTAGTCCATGAGTTAAAGGATGTGTGAGGATTTAGTCACATCTAGGAGTGTAGTTGTTGACTGCAGCCCCCTCACTTCACCCTATCTTTACCCTAGCATGAAGGATAACCACCAAATGAAGCCAACAAAGGAAGTGCCAAAAACTGCAGTTCCTCAAACGTCCACTTGGGGCTGGCTCCAGAAGTGAGTCAGTCTCCATAAGTCCCCATGTTCAAATGTGCAACTTCACAGCAGAAATAAACATGTTTACAGCCTGGTACAAAAAACAGTTTTGGTCTCTATAGCTAATTTCCCCGTTCATGACAACTGTACTGAGGGTGAATTTATATACAACTCACCTGTTCAGATTATATTAAGACTTAAAGTTATGCAGGATTAAGAGCGTGGACGCTTTGATTGACAGGTGGGTGTTGTCACAGATGGCTTGTTTGAGCAACCAGGCTTCATTCAGGTTGCTTTTTCATCCATTTTTACATTTTAATAATTGTGATATGGTGCACAGAGGATGATAGAGAAGCAAGTACAAAGTGAAAGTGTTCCTTGCATGTCCAGTTAACATGGCTATGCATGTGTTGTGCAGTTCCACTCGCAGCAGGAGTCTCTAAAGGTTCAGATTTTCAGGACACAGGAGAACCCTCTATATGTCGTATATGTTTTACTCTTCCTCTGACCCTTAACTACTTTTTAATAATCTATCATATATTAGCATTTAGTAGTATGCGAATTTCATTAAATATGGTGAATGTGCATCGCTTCAGTGTGTCCGTACCTTTATATATTCCATTCCAGCCTCTGTGGACCTCCCCTCCAGCACTGATTTCCTCCAGGTGAGCTCCCTGGTCTGAAGTCAGATACACCAGGGTGTTTTCGCTGAGTTTGAGTCTGTCCAGAGTCTGCATGATCTGACCTGAGAACAGACACAGGACACGTGTATGTGTTCGGACATGTTTGGTTGTAACTGTTAATACTGCCTGTGGAGTGAGCATTTTCTAATTTAAATCTGCAGACTTTGTTTTGTGTAAAAATGCGTTGTACAGTTCAGCATATACAATTATCATTTAAAAACATCCAGCAAATAATTCCTTATGATTGATATTATTATGGTTCCATAATGGTGGTACTAGAAGAAGCTATGTAAACCCAATAATCACCGATAATTACTCTGATAGATATATGACACTGAATCAACACGGCTGTGATTGGACCATATCACAGTGTGCTGATATTCAGTATAACAGCACTAACTCCAGTGTGATATTCATTTTATACAACAGTTCTACTCGCACGGTTTATAAATGACAACTCTTTGTGTATCTATTCATTTATTTTGCTTCGCTAACTGAACTGGGACTGCACTGTTGCCAAGCAACACATAAACATTTCCTGAACATTAGCTCTTTAGCTAGCTCATTAGCACAGGCCAGCTGCTTTGTATCATGTATGAAGCAGTGAAATAAGAGTCTGCTGATAGTCTCTTCGGTCTTCTTCTCGTCTTGAAATGAAATCAAACATGGAGGTGTGCTCTCTTCAGTACCAAACAGGAAGCAGGAAACTGGATAGTTACCCTGGACACACAAATAACTGTGTGTGTCTGATCCAATCAGATCTTCATGTTTGAAACGGTTCACCTCATTGCTACGGTCATCTAACACTAAAATAACACTGGCAGCGAGCTCTTGAGTTGTTGAGGTGACAAAATAGTTTCTCTTTATGGATTATGTTGACTCCAAAATAACAAGAAGACTCTCGACATATGACGTCCTTTGTCTTGTCTTGTGTGAGAGTTAAAATGTCAAATTCATTTTGTTAATGTAATGGTCATTAGAACGCCTGTGAAGGTGAGATACATGTAGTCACAACTGTTTCCCATAATTATATTAATAAATCATTTTGTCTAAAACATATTTGACAATAAGTTCTAAATGCTATTTCCAATGTCAGCAGTTAGTGAACTTTAAACTGCTGTATCTCACTGACTCCTGCTGTAATTGCTGTGAGCACAAGTTAATAACAGAAGGAGACTCAGACGAGCATATTAATATTTTGATCATCTCAGAACTTCTCCCAGGTGGACTCTGGCAGCCGGACAGTAAGAGGACACTCATTAGGATTCAGCAGTAATAAAATAGTTTTAGTGAAGTTAGACTTCAGTCCTGTAAAGTCTAAACTTTTTTTAAACTTGAATAAACCGTCAAACAGTTTGATGCTGCTGTCTGACATTTAAAACAGAACAGACAGTTTATGTGTCATGCCTGTGTCGTCTTTGTCTCTGCTTTGGTCTCTACCAACTCCTGAATGCTTAACTATGTTCACCTGCTAGTCTCTGGCTGTGTCCGTCTTTAGTTTGCTGCTGGGACGGTAAAGTACAGCTGCATGTTGTGGACTGTAACATACTAAAACACTGGAGCAGCCAGAACAGATGATTATCTCTCTGTGTCTGTGTGCCTGATGTGATGCTCTCTCCTTTTCTCTCCACCCTGCACACGTCAGACGTCAGACACAACACTGACATCCGCCACCTCCACAAGTTCTCTGATGACACAGACGTCGCTGTACGTATTAACAATAAACCGGACTGGTCGGACAACACAGACGTCCTGCGCAAAAAGAGTCAAAGTCGTCTCCACTCTTTGGAGAGCGCAGCACTCTGGTAAAAACTTTCTATGACACTGTGGTGGCATCTGCGACATCTGCGAGGTGAAAACACAGAGAGGGACAGAAATAGACTAAACTGGTTGAGAGGGCCAGCTCTGTCCTCTAGACTCCAAAGAGGAAGTGGGGATGACAGGAACTACTCACTATTGACTGTGGGGGCCTTAAGCAGCTCCAACAGACTGCTACACCTACTGCCCTTCATTCCAACAGCTGTCAGACTCTTTGACAATACATATATTGTTATATCAATTAATGCAGCTTTAAGGAACTTCACACTGAGTTTGGTATCACTGTACCGACCAGTGTTTAAGCTTCAGAGTGCACAGAAAGCAAGATTTTCATACGCATGTGACGTTGGCTGTTGTCAGTGCAGACGTGACCTTTTCTTCCCCGCAGCAGTCGGTGAAACACTATCATATATTACACTCTTAAGTATTGTTGCAGCTTGCTCTGGACAAAGGCTCCACATTGAAAAAAAACAAAACAAAAAAAAAAAGAGCCAAGAAGAAAAGGAAGCAACAATTCTTCTCCCATTCAGCGAGCAAAACACAAAGCAATTATTGCCCACCCCCTTTGTGCTGACACAATCCTCCTCAAGCTAAAATAATTGGGGTAATTACACATTCATTAGGAAAACAGCCTCCCATATTCAGTCCATTGTGGGTTCCTGTCGTGTGGAGGCTGTCCTTGAGACTGAAAAGCAATTAGAGCAGAGAGAAAGTGGCCTGTTCCAAACCATTTCAACAAAAGCTTCTAATAATGAAGGAGCAGCTGGTGTTACTTCACCAGTTTACAGAAGAAACACACTCCAGGCACCAGGTTTTCTCGTGCACTGGACAACGTTGAGACTTGTGGGGTATTTCACTTCCATAACTTCGTTCAGATGGGAAAGAAAACACCCACACACACATTCAGGTGTTTATCTTACGACACATTGTCCATGTGAGTCTGGAGAATTCACCAAAAGTTAAATCATTTTTGAAACATTTCAGAGAATCGACAAAAGACACATCCGTGGGCTTGTGTTAAAAAAAAAAAAAGACTCGAAATAATTCATCATTTTCATGTTCTTTGTCATAAACAGCTGTGAAGACGTTCAGAGGCCACAGTCAGGATCAGCTGCCACCAACAGAACTCCGCCTGAAGGCATGATAGCTTCCTCATATTGACGTCTTTACAAAAGTGAATCCAGGACACAGAATAAAACCTGGATATATTTTTAGGTTTGACTATTTTAATGTCAAACACAGCTGACTAACAGCCCAAACACAAATGTAGAAAACACTTCACCTGTAAATCTAATCAGTTAGCTAAAAACTTGAATGAAATTTTCTGCTGTTAAACTGAAGTTCTTGTAATTGGACCCAAACACCTCAGAAACTCTCTTTTAAAGACTAAGTTACTCTAGACGGGATCACCCTGGCCTCCAGCTCCACCGTAAAGAATCTTGGAGTTGTTTTTGATCAGGATTTGTCCTTTAATGTCCACATAAAACAAATTTCGAGGACTGCATTCTTCCACTTACGTAACATCGCCAAAATCAGACGCATTGTATCTCAAGTGGATGCAGAAAAACTAGTCCACGCATTTGTTACTTCTAGGCTGGACTATTGTAACTCTTTGTTATCAGGCTGCTCCAATAAGTCTCTTAGGACTTTGCAGTTAATTCAGAATGCTGCTGCACGTGTTCTGACAGGAACCAAGATCAGAGATCACATCTCTCCCATTTTGGCTTCCTTGCATTGGCTACCTATCAAATCTAGAATAGAATTTAAAATTCTTCTCTTACTTACAAAGCTCTTCATGGTCAGGCACCATCATATCTAAAAGAGCTCATAGTACCTTACTACCCCTCTAGAACACTGCGCTCTCAGGATGCTGGGTTCCTTGTGGTTCCTATAGTTTCCAAAAGTAGATTGGGAGCCAGAGCTTTCAGCTATCAGGCTCCTCTTCTGTGGAACAAACTACCATTCCGGGTTCGGGAGGCAGACACGGTCAACACTTTTAAGAGTAGACTTAAGACTTTCCTTTTTGATAGAGCTTATAGTTAGGGCTGGCTCAGCTCATCCCTTAGTTATGCTGCCATAGGACTAGACTGCCGGGGGACTTCCCATGATGCACTGAGGGTAAACATTCATGTCACATGTTACTAACTTAAAGTGCCTTCTAATCTTGCAGGTTCTCGTGGATCATGACTACACAGAGATGGATGTAAATGGAAGTAAATGAAAAAGCTAAGCACCACTAATCTTCCCCAAATCTCCTTAAACCTAAAATAAACCAGATTAAATCTTGGGATACAAAGTCATGAAGAAGGTCTCAGTATGTCACTTCTTCTTCTGATGTGTCTCTGCAGCAGTGTTGACCATAATTACTCCGTTCCAAAGATTGTACAGCTTGAATGGAACAGTGTTTCCGTGCACAGGTCACATCATCATCACACCGTCCAGCTTTAGGAGCCTCTGAGTGAAGTCACCGATGCTGTCTTACACACTTTGTGTCGACTTTATGTGAGCATGTACGTAAAATGTAAAGCTTCTTCTGAAAAGAGCGTGGTTATAAATAACCTGTGAACACCGCCATCTGCTGCAGTCCACGCTGAGACCACGTCCTCCCTGCAGATTCGCTTCCTCCCAATTACAAATGATGCATTGTCTCACCTCCCTCTTGTGGTATCTCGCCTTACAGAGACTTTAAGCTCTATGTGCTGAGGTCAGCCTGACACATCCGCTGACGCAATATAACGAAGCTTTTTTATTGGAACAACTTCCCATCACACTATAGCCCGTATAGACTGTTGACTGTGAGACGTGGATCATCCAGACATCGTTTCTGCAAACACGAGCTGCTGTTCGGTGTCGGCCGCTCAAACCTCCTGTACCGTGATGGAGGCAGATACCTCAAAAGCTGGACAACTGAATTACTTTGTGATTTGTGTGTGTGTATGAGCACAAACACCAAGGTAACGAGCTGCATGCAGAGTCACGAGTAACGTGTGTGCACTTTCTAAACTAAAAAAAAAGCTCCATTGTTTCCAAAAACTATTAAAAACACATGAATGAGTCACACTGTTCACCGGGTGACATGTTCCTTCATTACCATGAACACACGCATAGTTTATATTGACTCAATCCCACACACACCATGCTGCTGCCCTAGATACTCAATATAGCACCACATGTGGATTAATCCACTGTTAAAAATAGTCCCCCTGTTCCTCTCATTTGGGTACCATTTGATAAAAACTACTGGCGTCATATTTAATGGACAAACAGGAGAGAGATGTCAAATGTCAAACTAATCGTTCAAACACTCTGTTTCATTCAGTTATGTGCAAAGTGGTGTAAGACAAGTCAAACTTTCCAGCGTTTGATTGGTGGCCGGCCTTCTTTCCCGCGTGCAGAGTGTCTTTGCCATGACCGCCAACAAAGAAATGTTTTGGAATATTTGTATCTACTGCAACAAAGAAATAACATGTGGTATAGTGTACGAGGAGAAAAAAAGTTCATAATAAAAGAAGTTATAAGATTCCAGCCACCCGTATGGAGAAGCAGAACCACGTGATAAGAAGACTATCTAGAGTTCTGTTGACTAGTGGCCAGCTGTTTGAGGAAAAGAATGCGTCTTAGACAGAATAACACCAGACGTGTCTTTTAAACGAAGCACACTCTGCTGACCTACCTACACTCCAGTCCACTTCATGGACAGCGTCTCCATAGATGCCGTGACGGCTCGTTCCTCTGAACGCCGCTGAAGCGAACATGGCTGTGTGCACTTGTAGGAAGGAGAAAAACAGCAGGAAAGGCCTCGCAGAGTTCCTGCACAAACAGGAAAAACTGCTTAATTACCAGCATTAAAATAAATACGGTGGAATAAACAATGTGACATTTCACTGCGGCGTTCACTGCTTTCTGTTATCTGAACAAACAGATTTTCTCTTGTCTCGAGAAGTGTTTTTCCAGTGCTGTGTGTGTCATAACAAGTACCATGAAACAAGACTGACAGTCTTCTGATCCATGTGGATCAGGCAGGCTGACATGTACCTCTCGATGAAGTCCACTGCCTCGTGAGTCATCCTCTGTGTCAGGTTGTCAGATGTGAATGGCTGCTCCACGATTCTGTGGTCCCTCATCAGAACACAGTTGAAGTACGGGATAGCCATGATGAATCCTACTATCAGACCTGTGACCACGGCCAGCAGGCACAGCAGGCCCACAATCAGCCGTCTGCGGATGGTGATGAAGCCGCTGTAGTGGAGGAAGGATGCAGTGACCAGGACAACCCCAGTGTCCTATATGGTAAGTGTTTATGGATCTGGAACACAGTGCCGTGTCCAGGCTGGCAGTCCCTTATGTTGGTCATGGGCGTACCGAAGAAATAGTTAAAGCCGTGGACTCTGGGGTGGTGACAGTGATCGTCACTGGTCTCACAGTTCAGTCCAAGGTGCCATTTCCTGGGAACAACAGGAAATGACAGAGGAAAGACAGAACAACACTGAATGTCACGAGAACGTCAGCTTCTTAAGTCCTGCTGGGCGAGCTACAACAAATGAGCTTCACGTGTCTACACAAGGGTTGCAAAGTTTCCAGTAAATTTATGGAAACTTTCTGGAAAATTTTCGTGGGAAGTTAAGCTGGGGAATTTTAGAAATATTCTAAATCCAAAACTCCATGGGAATTATGGAAATTAATGGGAATTAACTGTAAATTGTGGGTAATTTAAACAAACTGTATCATATCCAAACATAAATCTAAATCTTTTGTCATAAGCAGACATGCAAAATAAAACAATTAAAAAACATTTAACAGATTTGTCTATAAGTAGAACTTTATCAAGTTTGAATTATTTTATTGAACAATATTATGTAGTCCACGAGCTCAAATGTGTGCCTTCAATAGTCTCTGTGTCCTCTGGGCTCTAAAGTGTGGTCCAGGTACAGAAATCACCTGTGCAGGTAGGGGGCGTGGCCTCAATAGCCCTGCAGTAAGCAGTGCGTGTGGTTGAGGAATAGCAGATATTCAAGTGTCAAAGTCAAAATATATTTTCTCCCACTATATTTAAGTTTCCTGTTAAGGGCCAACCTTCAGTTTAGTAAATTCCCATCTTATTCACATTTATTCCCATTAATTCCCATGGAAAGTTTCCAACTTTGAAAATTCCCATAATTTTGCATCCCTAGTCTGCACCGCGTACATATTCAGATGAATGACCATCACACCTGTTAGTGACTGTAGCACCAATGTCATTCCTGACTGATTATTTTATCTATAAACATATATTGATATCACAGTATAAGATACAGTTCCATAAACAGTGACAGAAATCTTTAACTCAAGGCTGAGGGATTTTTACAACCTCCATGTGATTTTAAAGGCCTCTAATTTCCTGGAAACACACATTCACTGTATGAACACAGCTGAAAACCTTTAGCACAGAACAAATAAGAAACGTGTAAAATGTGAAGCGAGCACTCTAAAAGAGTCACACTTAACGTGTGAAATTAAAGATAATTGCAGCGTACCGATAAGAGCCGTCTCGTAGCCTTGTTGTTTGACAATCTTAGCGAACGTGACCTCGCGGCTGGGGAGACCTCCGGATGCTGCATTAAACAGAAATACACCATTTCTGCTGGTACCAGCTATACCTGTTTGAGAGAAAAAACATCTGTTAAAGCACATAACACTGCTCATTTTATAGTTTAGTTTGTGTGTACTGTGTGTCTGTGGACTGACCTCATCTAAATACATCGTGTTAAATCATTCATTCACTAAATAAATGCGCTTTCCACAGGAAGTGGAGTAAAAATCTGTTTCCTGTGACAGTGCTGAAGAGCTCTGTTGTCCGTGGACGTCGCCTGCAGGCCGACATTACGCGCCGTGTCAGTCAGTAAAGATCTGTTTCGTGTCTTTGAACTGGCCTGATCGTATCGGGTATCGTCCAGTAAGAAATGCCGCCCTGCTGGGAGTGCACAGGCTCGCTGCAGCGATGTGGTGGGTCAGCTTCACCCCTTCCTCCGCCAGCTGGTCAATATTGGGGGTCCTGCAAATCACAATTCATCAGCACAGGGAAAGCAGAGTTAGCATAGTGTGGATGAACTGACGTCTCAGCGAGTTCATGACAGCACTGAAAACTATTGATCATGTCAATGAGGAAATGACTCTGCATGAAAAGAGTCACTCAGATGTGCATGGACTCAGCTCCGGGTCACTGTGAGTCAGCACAACAAGCTGCAAACACAACTCTGACACAAGATCACACAGTGAAGATGCTAACATGAACCATGTCCACAGCAGCGGTTCCCTTTTCTAGCATCGAGCAAACTGACTTAAGTGGCATATTTGATGGATATTATATTAAATGATATATTATGTTCCATGCATAACAATAACAGAACAGAACAGCTGATGAACAGCAGGAAGTTTGTGTTGTGATCGATTGAGATGAATGTTGCGCGGATTATTTCCTGTGAACGTTTCACCAGAGATGAGTTTTCCTGATCAACTGTAATTTATTTCAAACAATCAACTTTAATTCAGTCATTTCTTCTCATTGTACTTTCTATCTTTTTGTTTTAACATTGTACTTTTGTCATGCAGGAGAAGGCTCTAAATGTAGTTCAAATTTGAAATAAAAATAAAATAAATCTAGAATTTACAGAATAACAGTTCTGTTTAGTTTTCTTCACAGAAATGAATGAAATGCTCAATATGCAGATCTGTATATTTTTTCTTAGACCCAGAGCCGTTTCTTGCCATATGTGGACTATGCCGATGCACAGGGCCCCGCAGCCACCAGGGGGCCCCCAAGCTGCAAGTTCAGCCTCAATATATTTTGGGGGGATTAAAAGTGAGCAGAATAACGATAGGTACCATTAACAATAGCATCATGGCATCTAAATAATAAGAGATAACAGCTTTTGCTGATTTCTGTTGATCTCGTGCAGTGGCCTCAAATGCCAGACTTGTGCTTATACATACCACAGTGAAGCCTTGCGACCCCTGCTAGAGGTGAGGACCTGAGACCCTGTGACAGTGAAGTAAACTGCTGCCAACTGTAGCTGCTGTCAGCTAATGTTAGCTCAGTTTGTTAGCCCGAACTTTGAGGTGTTTTGGACCACCGGGAACAGGAGGTTATACAAAAATCATCATCAATCATTGTCCAAAATGATATTTGTCATTACATTATTCTCAGAACATTTAATATCAGCAAAGATGATGTTTTGTGCCAATTCTTCTTCTTCTGAACGGAAAACAAAAAGAGCTGCAGCACTTTTTGCACTGACACTGTACCACATCACTTCATTTGACCAGCTCACACTCCATGTGAATCGTCATCATACCACACACAGCAGTCAAACTACACTCGAGCAGTCCGGCCTCACAAAGACAACAGCAATTTGTTTTACCTCAGTGTTGTGTTGCCGTAGCAGCCCAGGTCTCCAATTCCTAAGTCATCCACCATCAGGAGGACAAAATTAGGCCTGCTGCTTTCCTGAAGATACACACAGCTCACCTCCAGCAGCAGCAGCAGCAGCAGAGATGTGAGCTTCATGGTGTCACAGCACAAACACTGGAGGACAAATCACACCAAATGTTCACATTCACACACTGATGGCAGCCTTCAGCAATTTGGGGTTCAGTATCTTGCCCAAGGACACTTCGACATGCAGACTGGAGCAGCCGGGGATCGAACCGCCGATCGTCTGATTAGTGGACGCCCTGCTCCACAGCACCACACTAACCCACTCTCCAGTGCTAGGAGTTACTGTACTGAATTGTTATTACTCTGAACTTTTTGTGTTACTTGAATGTTTGTAAAACATTTCATATTTCTTACTGTGCTCCTGAATGCAGCTTTTATGATGACTCATCAATAATCCATCAGTATAAACACATCAGCTGTGAGAGGTGGCAGGCTGCATCACAAACCCATTCACTTACTGTGAATGGAACATCCTGAGCCCATCACAGTATTACACAGTGTACAGTACTGCAGCTCATACACAGACTGAGACTGATTAAAGGCAGGTTATATGGCAGCTTAATCATTCCACAGACAGACACACAGACAGTAACAGTGAGTGTGTTCTGCTGAAAGAAGTCACAGACTGTGTAAACAGTGTTTCTTACCTTCACAGAGAGCGTTCAGAACAGAGATGGCGCGCTGAGGAGTCACTTCCTGTATTTGTGTCACGTGGGTTTAGACACTGCTGCTTCCCATGAGAGCTACAGAACCAGGACCAGGACCAGGACCAGGACCAGGAGGACCTGTCACTGGTCTGGAGAAGTGAACATGAGCACACACACACACAGATTCTGTCAGCTCAGAGTCAATAAACAGTGACTCAACACATTTTCATCACAGACAATAAAATAAACAAAGAAGAGTGTCTCACCTGACACAGACTAAGACTCAAAGACGAGTCTGAGCGTCTCTGAGACTGTCTGCTCTCAGGTCAACACTTTCCAACGAGGTTAGGAGACCACGCCCACTCAGCAGACAGGAAGTTGAAGTATCGTCTAATAACAACAACAATAATAACAATGATAATAATAACTACGTGTTCTCTTCTGTTCTAAAATGTTTCCGTCACTTCTTCTCATGATAAAAATAAGTCCAAAAAACTTGTTAAAGTCGCAAATCTCGCGAGTCATTTTCGCCGAAATACGGAACAGTACTTCCGGTCGTGAATTTCAAAATAAGACGTTATGGACGTGTTAGATGGATAAAAGATAAATCATATAAATGATCAGTACATTTGATTGAATAACAGGAACCATGATTCATTAAAACAAAATGTCTGCTGACAGCTGGACCTGAAACGTGAAGTTCTGAACATGTAGGAATATTTTAGTGGAGTGGTTTGATCGAATCTAATAAAAAACATGATGAATCATAAAAAGTGATGAAAAAATGTATTTATCTTGACCTCCTCTGTCATCGTTACATCATTACAAGTTGTGTGTTAATCCCTGAAGAAAAACTGCAGACGTGTACATAAGGCAGAGGTGGACTTGAGCTGACTCGAGTCAGAGTTTTGATGACTTGACAGAAAATATTAGATGATAATAGTTGAAATGACTTGAGACACGATGACTGAATATCCTCAGTTTGGTTTAAATATGAAATATGACGCATTAATAATGCTGACATTACAAGTGTCTCTAGCCAATATGTGAGGCACACTGCGAGTGTCATCCAGTGACTGCACTCAAGCTTCTCTAAATGCTGCCTGATGGTCTCTGGGTCAGATCAGATCATCATCATGTGTGTGTGAGTCTAAATGAAGAAATAAATGATTCAACATCAGTGATTCAATGTATTCATATAAAACAGGACAGTGCAGGTAAGATTATCTGACTTTCCTTCAATATGGACCTGATGTGACTTGCCTAAAAAAATGACCGACTTGAGTCACATGTCTGACATGAGGTCTTAAAAGATCCACAGTGAAGGACACTTATGCCCTTTTGGGATTATATGACAGTTTATGAATCTGTATAGATTGTTGTTTTTGCTGAGCCTGGAGGACTAAGAGCCCCGCTCTTTATTTACTGGAAGTTCAGCTGCTCTGCACTGTTACATCAGCAGTGTGTTTAGGATGTACAAAATCAATGGCCAAAGTTCACCAATCTTTAACTGTGCAACAGGTCAGAGAAACAGAGACACAGCCGGTCCTGTTGGCACTGGAATGTAGGCAATACAAGAACAATCCCACTTTGACACAGTGACGCTCTTTTAAAGTGTTAACACTGCTGCTCGGGGTGTGCTTTAGCCTTTGTGATCTGTTATTTCAGCACGTTACTGGCCTGACCCTCCAGAGTTTGATTTCTGGAAGCAACAAGCTCAGAACAAAGTTACATGAAGCAGTTCAGTATATCCATGATTTAATGAAGCGCACAAATATGGTCAGCCACAGTTTATATAAAGCTTGAGATAGGAAAGAAACAAAGATCGTGAGGAGAGTGTAAAGGTTCAGGGTGTGATGAGAGAGCTGCAACCTGCCATTCACAGGCCTGTTTTTCCTGTGTGTTTGCTTCTTTGACTATCTGTTAATAAGGCAGCACAGTGGTGCAGTGGTTAGAACTGTCACTCACAGCAAGAAGCCACCAGCCAGCTGCGTTCTTCCTGTGCAAAGTTAGCATCAGATTAGATTACTGTAACTCTCTTACTGACTCAGTTTCCAACTTGCTAATCCCACACGAGCCTAAGTGCAGCCCCCAGCCTGACATCCTCAGGTCGAGGTTAAAAAATCAGATGAAACCTGACCAAAACATAAAGTTGAGTAGTTTGTGGTAATTGCAAAAAACATTGAAATCATTTCTATAATCTGTGTTCTCTGTCGTTACATGTGTGATATTTTCCTCCGCCCTTCATGTCACACAGCAATCAGAAACTTGTAAACTGCCGCAGCTTTTCAAACTCATTCCCTAATTCATGGTCAAACAGCCTCCACACGTTTTCACTCCACACAAATGTCAGATGTCCTTGCTTTTCAAATCTCCTTTTTTAAATCCATCTGATGCCTTTTTTTAATGCACCTGATGTGTTCTGATGAATCGAATGTAGAGAAATGCTGGCATCTGTTGTTTGGGTCCAACATTGCAGAATCTACGTCTGAGCAGAGAATCAATCAGCCTTCAAGGAAAATGAAGAAAACAAGATTTGAGTTCAGGTCGCAAAATGTTTCTTCTCTCTCTTCAATGAGTGGGCTGTGACGAGGCTGACCGCTTCATAGCTTGCATAATAGAACGTCACAGCTATCCATCTGCCACGAATCCAACCATTAGGCATTGTCATGAGCAGTCGAGTCACATCCCCTGCAGCTCCCACTGGGCATGGCTCTTAAAAACACTGCTCCTTGTGTCTGTACTATCTGATGCATTAAAGTCTTTTTTTGGCTTTCAAGGCCTCTTCAAAGACCGCTTCATTGTCAGCCTTCTCTAACACAAAGGCTGGAGAACACAGCCTCCTGCAGGTTGGGTTACTTGAACACCGGAGGGACCTAAGAGAAGACTCAGGCACCGATAAGAGCCATTTGTTGCGAAGTGCTTTGAATTAAAGCAGCACTGCGGGCAACAGGGCATGTTGGTGGACTCAAACAACAATAAAATGTGACAAAGTTTATGAAGAGACGCCAGTAAACTGCACTCACTGGACAGGAATCATGACAACATCACTACAACAGACAGTCAGATTAGGCAACAGTTATCTAACGTGTTATCTAATCTGTCTACCAAATGATCTAAACCACTTGAACCTGAACCTTTGCTAATTTAAAAAAGCAGGAGAAAAACTGTGATGGATGTTTGCAGCAGACAGTTGGAGCTCGTCTTCTTTCCAACCCATCTGACGGCTCATGTCTCCTTCACCTGGTTGACTTCTTTTTTTATTGATGTGTCTTTGTGTCCTCAGCAATTATTACAGTGCACTTTTATTACTTCTGATAGAAATGATGGAAACATTTACAAAATCAAGACCCGGCTTGTAAGTCAATGCAACAAAAATCTTTGCACTTTCAAGCCACGTTGTGTAAAAATTGGTATTTTTGTGATTTAGCATCTCCAGTTTCAGCGAGTCGACAACTTTGCTAACAGCCAAACATCAGCAAGGTCACCAACAGCAGTCAGCCCAGCTCGGCGTCTGTCTTTCAGCCTTTTATTTCACCAAGCTCTCACCAACCACTAAAAGTCAGTCCCACATTTACTCTCGTCCGGCGGCTTCTTGCTCGCTCACTCTCTCTTTGTAGGAAATAAGCTGCCATCCATTTTTATTGGTTATGTTGAATATCATCTGCATGTCATTGATATACAATGTGAGCAGAGGTAGAGAGAGGTCAGGACCTCTGCATCCTGTAAATGTTGTGTTTGGAGGTCAGAGTTACGTTCTACCTGCGGGATGTGCACATCTGTGTACACAGCTGTAGTAGCAGGTCAAGCGGAGCAGACCTGGATTCACCTTGAGGTCTCCCCCCAGAGTGTTGTTCTCTCTGTACACCATCAAACAGAGGCACCTGGGAGCCCGAGGGGTGGCATTCTTAACAGGTGTCCAAATCCTGGCTAATACTGTCAGCACAGAGGAGCAGAAGCTCAACACTGAGCTCCACAGATTCTCCTTGTCTGTGCTCAGTGAGCGTGACCAACAGCTCCAGGTGAGGCTTGGAACAAAAATCAACCGCTAAATGGAGAGCTTTGCCTTGTAGCTCTTTTTTTCAACAGCACAGAGCATCAAAAACTCTCATGCTATATAGGCCCAGGGAAATCTCTGTATAGTAGGCATATATGTGCCTGTAGTGACGTGACTATAAAGATCTGTAAGTCATCCCTCTTTGGTTTCCTTTAATTTGTGCAAATAAACTTGTGGACACTCTTCTCAGTTGCATACAAGTGTGCAGCAAAGTGGAGAAACATGGAGCAGAGCGGCAATTAACCAATCATTATCCACGGCAAAGAGGCTGCTGGGAGGTTTCCTCATGGCCATAAAGTGAGCCAAGGGGTACGGTCGAAAAGTCAACCACTACAGCAACCACTACAGTAACCACTTTTCCTTGACCTCGATGGAAAACATCTCGAGGTCAAGGAAAGATGTGAAGGAGAGGTCATAAGGTGTTAGGAGAAGACAACCATGGTATTCAGAGAATTCGACTGCTCTTACACTTAGACTACGTCATCATGCGACAGTGAATGATATTGATGTGGTCTGTGGTAAAACTACAAAGTTCAGTAAATGGACTACAAAACGCTTCATCTGAGATACTTCCTAGATACTCCCCATGCGCTCTTACTGTGTTGTTTCATGCAGGTAAAATATAAATGCGGTGAAAATATGACTTCATTATCTATATCAGAATTCAAATAATAAATGAATATTGTCCACCTGTCACAGAAGTCAAATGAAGTGTTTGTTACGCTGGTATGGTCGCTCACCCTCCTGTCCACTCATACAGAAACATATTAGCAAGTTATGACAAAGATATATGATCGGTTACAAACAGTTACAAACAGTTATTACTCTGTGTGTGTGAACGCAGCTCCACAGTCAACAACAGAACACACTTCATGATCAAAGCTGATTTTTCGGTGATTTTTTGTTGCTGCTGCAAGGAATTGTGGGACGGCATTACCTCCTATCCTATGCTAAAGGAGATAATAAAGGAAGCATTGAAGCTCCTTTCCTTAACAGTTAGAGAATTGGAACAGCTCTTATCATGGCAGCTATGTTAATACACTGAAATGTGAGGTTAAAAATACTTCAGTGTTCTTCTCAAACCGTTCAGAGTATTAGTTACTTTGTAACTGATGATGATTGTATCATTAACAGCAGAGCGCCTCGTGTGTCACTCACTGAAGACTGCAGACTCCTGCTGCTGTGGTCAGCGTGGTCACCTGTCCAAACCTGCTGTGTGTGTGTCTGCAGTGTTTTTTCTTCATGGTTTTTATTGGACCGCAGAGGGTTGTGTTTCCAGATTACCTCACAGTGCGGAGACACTGACACCATCTTTACACTTAACCACAGCCACAGAGCTCCACGCCACACACACTCTGTTTGAATAACCAAATTGGTTAAACGGGCTGAAAGAATGTGGGCAGCGCTTCAGGCCTCCTGTGCAGATGAGAGCTTTGGATATGAGTCAAACTGTAGGCTGTGGCAGTAGTAACATTAAGACTTGCTTCCCTTTATTCACTTTACATGAACAACACTCCAAACGCTTCGAAGTAACTGCTTTAGCAGTGGATTGTGTTCCACAGCTCCCAGTGAGCCCAGATAAACTTTTAGTGGTGGAGATAATTAGGGTTTAATTAACAGGGTAATGATATTAAACTCCATCTTCTGCTCTGCTTTCATCAGCAAATCTAACATGCTAACGGTACAAAGTCTGTGTGAGCACACTGCACAACTTTTTAATGAAGGAAGCTGCTGAAACAAACGACTTAAGCACTCTACTGTAGAGATCCTTATTTTACACTTGTCTGCATATATAACATGTTCCACTTTACACAGTAAATGTTTGAGTGTGCAAAGGAAAATGCTGCGGTTTTATTGAACAGCCTAATATTCATTTTTCTTCATGTTCTGATTTGGAATAGAATGTGCAGTGTTGTCAGTGCATGATGTATGGAGATAACACACTGCTGTTATTTTAAACACAACTGTATACGTGCATATTATATGCAGTAGTAAGGGTAAGGGTGCACAGAGTCACGGTTCGGTTCATTTGCATTACATTAGGAATGTCTGATTCTACATTTGTTCTGTCTGATCTCCACAGGTCAGAAACACCATTAGTTAGTAACTCATGCCACATTATTGAAGCTGTTTATAATCCACCTCTTTTATTTATTCAAAGTTTTCCAGATACTCTGAGCATGCACTGAAGTGTGATTATCCAGACCGCTGTCATTGACCTCTTTTTCTTTGTTTTACTGACAGCACTGTGGACGGGAACGAAGCTCTGGAGGTAAATGTGAGGGTGCTGCTGTGTCACCAGCAGGGAGCAGTGTTGTTAAGCAATCCCAAAGGGCATTTAGAGCATCAGTCAGGAGGTCAGGATGCAGCCTGTGTAATGTCCCCCCCCACCTGAAACAGAGGCCTCTCCTGAGTGTGCGGTCTGTACGCCGCTTTCATTAAAAAGTCAAATGTGGCTCCGAGCGGTTTGGAGGTTTTCAGCCTTCAGTGAACAAACTCACCTTTAATCAGTCTTCTCTTTTCTTGGATTTTGTTTCAAAGGCTCGGATGGATGATTCCAATTTGTTAAACGGACAGCCGCTGTTTGTTTGCTCTCTCATCGGCTTCTCGTACATCGGCAGAGTTGTCATGTCAAATGTTCTGACATGTGGAAGAAAAGGAAGAAACACAGCGGTTGCTATGGGGATCGGTGCATGATCGGGACCATGCAGCAGCAGAAGTCACATTAATGTTAAGAAGTGTTTTATTCATTATTGGTTAGCTTCAGTATTAAAAAGAATAAATTCAGAGACTTATTATACTCTAAAATTGTTGGTCTTACCTAAAAATGCATTTATTTGTATTCAGTGTTAAAAAATATTTTATGGCTCTCACAGAAATACATTTTAAAATATGTGGCTTTCATGGCTCTCTCAGCCTAAAAGGTAAGCTAATAAAATAACAATTTTATTACATTTATGAAACAGAATTATTTATCACAGGTCTTTCTGGTCATTTCTCATCAGTTGATTAGTTTTAAAGGAGCAGTGTGGAAAATTTTGTGTCATCCAGTGGTTACAACCCCCTCACTTCACCCTCTTCTTCCTAGCATGAAGGAGAAACTACTAGGAGAAACATGAAAGTCCAGTTTGTCTGTTCATTCTAAAGGTTCATTCTAAGGTAACACAAAACAACAACACCTTATTTCCAGGTTTATACACAGAGTTATGCATTATTTTCTGTTAAAAGAGCCTTCTAAATTTGAAACACTGGACATCTAAATGTTGCAGGGAGTGATGGAGCGTCAGTATAACAGCAAAAACTGTCCAGAGATAGCCGAGTGTGTTAATATGTTCATAAACTCACCCTCAGGCTCGAGCTAGTGAGAGTGAAGAGAGAGGAGTCCATATGTGTGAACAGCTGATGCAGGCGACTTGCTACACCTCCAACTCCTCCGACTTGTCCTACTGATCGTGACCTCTTTATTAAAACAGTGTGAGTTTGGCTGCACGGTAAAAAAAAAAAAAAGACACACCAGCTGCACGGTTGTTTTCTGTCAAAGAAGGTGCCACTAAATCTGAAGGATTATCACTTCAGAGAATGTCCGATGGCATCGCAGTCATATCTTACAGAGCAGTCGGCCAGACTTTGTGGGAGTAATTAAATTAAATTGGTGTGTATGTTGTTATTACTGATGGAAATGATGGACTGAACTATTCAAAAGTCGTGAAACTAAAATGTAATGAAAATGTTCTTTCAGGTTCCAACACCTGCTGGCTGAGAAAACAACCCTGTCATAGCAGTAATGGTACAGATTTACACATTATGATGCTAATATGAGTCCAATAACATCTACTGTGTGTGCGCTGTGTTTTACTGATGGCCAAACACATCTGGATCAGGACAACCAACAGGTTCTGAACATTTTCCTCGGACCCCATCGAGGATTCGGAACCTTCTTAGATTTCCCTGACACTCTCATGGAAAACAAACAGAGAGCTGAAAGAATAAGAACAGAGCAGACGTACATAATAGCTGAAATGAAAGTTATTCTCTTCGTCTGATACATTAGACGGAGCAAAAGCTACAAACGTGATGGATGAATTTGTTGTTTTTTTTGCTTTGTGGAGGGGTCTGAACCACAGCAGATGGCTGATGGCTTTGATTTCCCTCACAGCTATATCAAACACTCCATAAAACCCAACTGGAATTATGAGACAGCATTCCTGCAGAGATTGTGGTATGAGTCGTACGTCGCTGTGAAGTTAGACTGATATATATTTCATGAGAAACTCTTATTTTCAGGGTGACATCCGAGGCCATACTGTGTTTTTTTTTTTTTTTTTGCTGAACTGAGAGCACCCCACACTCGCTGTCTCTCTCTCACACACACACACACACTCCAGGTCAGAGCCATGAAAGGCATCTGCAGCCCGCGGCAGTTTGGGAGAGCTCGCCTGCATGTGACTGACTCTGACGGCAGAATTAGGGCAGAGCGTGCATGTGACAGCGGGGGGATGCAGATGTATGCGCATGTGAGTCAATACTTCACTGCAGTAACACACAAACAAAACAAAACAAAATAAAAGAGACTTAATCAAAACTCCTGGCCCTCTGGGTTTTCAGTCATGCAGAGAGAAACAGTTTGAGCTCTGTCTTACAAAGAAACTTCAGTGCAAAGCAAAGATCTAATAAGACTGAAACTATTTCTTTGACTTAGGAATAAAGTCAATCTTCAAAACAGTTTGTTCTCTCCTGTCGCGCTCATCGTGCTTATTTGCATTGAATTCAGTTTTGTATCAGCGCGTATTTGTTGATCGCAGAGATCACAGGAGACAGCCAGAATCACACTAATTAGATGGATGTTCAGCGCTGGCGTTCCCACTGGTTCCACATGTTGATTTCATTTGGCTGTGGGAAGGACGTGCAAAGGTTAGGAGCTTTCATTTAGAGGCTCGGCTCTCCAGCCAACACTGATGGAGCTCGGCGTCTGCACTCAATTTTCACCATCTAACCAGCTTTACAGTGAAAGTGGTAATCCTGCAACACATCACTTCCTGTGCAGCCAGGGGCCATCTTAAACCGCTCCACATCAGCTGGCAGAGTGAAGTTTACGAGTGGCATCACAGATGTGTTTTGTTGAGGAAAGAAGTGACGCCATCAAAGCTTTCCATTTCATCCATTCAAGAACCGATTTACAATAAATATTGTGTCCGTGCAGTAACAGTAAAACTTCCTTGTTGGTTTGTTGGTTGAGATCAGGGAAAGATGACTGACTCCAGTTCCTCAAACATGATGTCAGATTGTTTTCTGTTAGAGGGTGAGTGACCCGGGGAACATCTCTGATCTTCACAAACGATGTGACCAGGATCATTCATTTATTTTTAAAAAGTGCATTTAATGTTAAGCTTCTCTTTAAAGGTCTGATGTGTAGAATTGTGTAGCATATAGCGGTGTCATCGCTGCTTTACAATCTCCTCACATCACCCTCACCTTCCTAATGTAAAGGAGGAACAACACTTTGAGGACCCTGTCTGGAGTCACTATTTAGTTTGTCTGTTCAGGGCTACTGTAGAAACAGTGTTTCAACATGGCAGCCTCCATGAAGGAGGACCTGGATACATGCATGAAATATAGTTATGAATATTACATTCCAGGACTGACTTATTCTGAAAATAAAGGCCCCAAACCTTACACACCTTTCCATACATCTGTTAGCTATACCAGCTCCTTCTAAGCAGCAACCTCTGTGGCTGTGAAGTGAAGCCAATGCAAAAACTGCAGTTCCTCAAACGTCCACTTGAGGCTGGTTCCAGAAGTGAGTCAGTCTCCATAAGTCCCCATGTTAAAATGTCCAACTTCACAGCAGAAATAAACATGTTTACAGCCTGGTACAAAAAACAGTTTTGGTCTCTATAGCTAATTTCCCCGTTCATGACAACTGTACTGAGGGTGAATTTATATACAACTCACCTGTTCAGATGATATTAAGGCTTAAAGTTATGCAGGATTAATAGTGTGGCCGCTTTGATTGACAGGTAGGCCCCATTACAGATGTTTTGTTTGAGCACCCAGGCGTCATTCAGCCTGCTTCAAGTCCGCTGATGACCATGCCCATTTTTAGATTTGCCGGGAGGGGCAAGACACAGGACTACCAACATATCAGCAGCCAGGGCCTCATATTTTGAGCTTCAAAACACTCCCTCAGAAACCTGTGGGTGACTTCATGCATACAGCAAGCATGTCTTTGAACAGTAGGAGGGAGCTGGAGAACCTGGAGAGAACCCATGCAGCCCTTCCTTTGAAACACTGCAGTACACTGAACACAAAAATGAAGCTGTCTGCCCTCGGTGGTTGCACCTGTAACCACACCCAACAGTGATGTCACCGTGTACTGACTGTAGCCTGGACTACACTGCTGGAGGTCGGCAGGAACAGGTGGTGTAAATTGTAGCTCTTCACTGTCTGGAGCAGCGCTGACAGGTTGGATTGGTGTCAGCTAACACAGGTGACAGTTCCAGACATCATTTCAAACATCGTTGAAAACTTTGATTAATGGCTTGCAAGCTTTTCAAAATAGATGCTACGATCAGATTCAAGTGACAAACTCATGGATTCATGCTGTGCATGGACGGAGAGATGGAACAAAGACTTTTTGTGTTTGTTGTTGGCAGGTTGTGATTGTGCAGCACCCCATCAGCCGCACGGCAGAATGTCAGCAAGTTTAAATATCTGAGATGAACAAATACATTTTGTATGTATGAAATTAAACCGCAAAAGTGAATTTATTTTGTGTTGTGTGGAGCTGCCCCAGTCATGCAATACACACAGTAATTGTATCTTTTTATTAAAGCAGCAGAGATTTTTAGTCACTCTGTTCTTTTAATGTTCAGTTCAGTATATCAGTACGAGACACTGCATATAGCAAGATGGCTAATCTGTAGGCCCCTTCTCATACGCACTGCTGCATTTCTGTAACTGTCACAGAGCCAGTAGGTGTTTCATTCATGAAAAACAGGAATAAATGGGCATTCAGCATTCACGTCGAACTGAATTTAACACCATGTATGTATTTCTGCAAACATAACAAGCAACACTGCGAGAAGGTTCCTGGTCTGAACCTCGGCTGGGTGTGTGGAGTTTGCATGTTCTCCTCGTGTCTGCGTGGGTTCTCTCCGGGTACTCTGGCTTCCTCCCACAGTCCAAAGACATGCACTTAATACATTAATTGGTTAATTGGTGGCCATAGGTGTGAATGTGAGTGTGAATGGCTGTTTGTCTCTATGCACCCTGTGGTAAGCTGGTGACTTGTCCAGGGTGTACCCCGCTTCTCTCGCCCAAAATCAGCTGCTACAGGCTCCGCACCATGACCCTGATGAGGACAAGCAGTTACATTTGACAAGCTCAAACACAATTGTACTTTAGTAAAAGCCCGCGTCCATCACGTCATAGCAGTCTCTGCTACATTTCAGAAATGTTCTATATTAAACAGAGAACTGTTTCATCTCCACGCGCTGTGTGGGCTGTCCCTTCTTTACTGGATGTAAAATGAATCTCACACCTCAGCGATGTGTTATTTTTTTTTTGAATTAGCCTGAAGCTCTCTTGAAGACAGAGAAAAAGAGTCTGTTGATTTCAGTGTTCACTTGCCCACCGGCATCTGTGTGCTCGGACGTGTAAATGGATGCTAAGAGCTCTGAGAAAAAAAAATTCCTTCAGCTCTGATTCAGCTGAACTCTGTGAAACATGTTGACTATGTTCCTCAGAGGGGAGAGAGGGTGTATATCTGTGTGAGGGAGGGAGAGTAAAACACAGCCTGAGGACAGGATCAGAACACATTAACACCTAATGGCGGAAAAAACAACTTCATCGTTTCACTGAGGGTGTGAATTGATGGCTTTGCAGCTGCCACGGTGCAGCTTCAATTTGCTGCATGTAAACTGTAAATAATTCATGTTGCACCTCAACACGAGCATGAAACTAACTATTCCATCTCACAACAACACTTTCTTGACATGGATGCCGTGTGTGCCAAATGTAATGATCCAGGTGTCTGTCAAAACACCGACTGTGTGCTGTGTGGATGTTAAGTAAACAGCCCTGAGTGTGAGGATTTAAGCTCAGTACCACAAAAAGGAAAATGCCCTTTAAACCTGAGTAAAGGCTCGTAGACACCATCAGTACAAACAGGTAGACTGCAGAGAAAAGGGTGGAGGTGTTTTTTTAGTGTGCCAGAAAGACAACAAACATAGCAAAGTTCATTTGTGACTAACGGGAAGTTTAAAGGGTTTATATTATATATATTTACATTCAACTTTGTCAAATCATACACTGTATATCCTTCCCACAGACTTTTACCATTATAAATACAGTAAAAGGATATTAATACTGTTGATTTCGCGTATAACATTGGTATTCTAGTCCATATTTTAAAATATCTGGAGATTTTACAGCGAAAAACTGCCAAACCATGACAAGACCATAAAATATGGCATTAAACATCACAGTGTTTTACTGTATACTTAACAGTCTCTAATATAAAATGCTACTTTATTCTGTATAAATTCCTTTAAAATGCTGTATGAATAAAGCTTTTGAAATATGACAGGAAAACAGTCATACTTCATGGCATAATTTACAGTCTTTCAGTGTCATGGTTTGGCAGTTTTTCACCATAAAATCTACAGAGACTTTTTACAGTGTAGGTGGGAAAGTGTTAGAAGTGAAATGGGATTAGGAGGAAGACGTCGAGTGTAATTCTGACGAAGTGGAATGGAAAGTTCTAGTAGTCAGAATAACAATCTCATTCATAGAATATACTAGAAGCCTGACAGGCTGCACACAATAAAAGCCCAGCTTTGCCCCACATGTAAGATTTCCATTCACTTTTATTTATATGCCAAGTCAAAACATGACGCTTTCCAGACAGAGCAGGTCTCGACTGTACTCTTTATAATATTATTTACAGAGACCAACAATTCTGTGGAAAGTGGAACAGGAATGTTGATACGTACAGTATGTTCTGGGCCTGTATACACTGAACCTTTATACTCAAAACCATCCCCACAGAACCAACAGTAACCCTACTGAACGACACATTTGTGATAAAATCCAATGAAAACTAAGTCAGATTTATTAGAACCGCCTCATCACAGCCAACAAATCACCATGCAATGTAAAGACGGACCAGTATATAACCTGAAGCATGAACCTGGAGGATTTAATATGATTGAAGATGGTTTTAGAACTACAACATAGTAGTATTCAGGGTGTGATCAGGCATCTATGTGCTAATATTTTACATTATTCATACCATGGTATATAAAACAATACAGACAATGTTGGGGGAAAAGATTGTTAGTGAACCTTTTCAGTTTAAAGTTCTAATCCTTGAGTTGTTACTCCATCACCTGTGTGTTTGGATGATGCTGGCGCTTAAGGGAAGTTTATGCAGTCAACAAGAACATTAAGAATCTTCCTATTGGTTCCATGAATATCAACAAAACATTGGGCATATTATTCCTGAGTTGCGCTGGATAAAAGAATTAAATTAAGAATTTTTCTTTCATATCTGAAATGCAAATATCTCAATCTTTTTACAGTATTTGACAGAGATGTTTTATGAGGATGAACCATACTGACCTTATGGAGTTGACATTTTTGGTTTCAAGTAAAAATATCTCACAACTAATAAATGGACGGTTGTGAAATTTGGTGCAGCTGTTCATAGACTGTAGAGGATCTATGCTAATTATGTAATATCACACAGCAAGTCAGAGATTTCACTCATCCAGAGAAATCTACTGGACGGATTGGCATGAAATCTGGTACAGAGGTGACTCGTGCAGGATGTGATCCATGAGTCAGGTTTAAGATTTAAATTTGTCCACATACCTGCAAAACTAATCACACTCCCATCGGCCACAGCTCTAATTTGTGTTGAGTGCTAATTAGCAAATATTAGCATGCTAAACTAAGAATGTTAACATGACAAACATCAGCCGCTAAACACCGACATGGTATCATTTGTGACAGAGTTTAGCTCAAAGATCTCAGCCTCACAGCTGCTAGCATAGACAGCTCTGACAGTGAAATCATGGTAACATTTGATGATTTAAACACTGGATAGATCTCTGTTGATCAGTGAATGCTGTTTAATTGAGTCCATCTGTCTAAATGCTGGAAGCGAATTAAGGTTTTGCCAATAATGTCTACAGCTGATCATTAAGCACTGAGGACACGTCATATATCAATACACAGTCCACGTGCGAGCACAGCTGATGTACGGTGTTAGCAGTGTGTCAGAAATATCAATAACTCCTAATCATCCTCCATCAGCTGCATGTGGAGGAGCCGGTGTGCTTTTAATCAGTGACTAAGAGACAACAATAACATGGCTTGGCACGTTTGGCTTTTTAGATTTGATGGAAATTATATCAGTCATGATGCGCGCTGATGAAACCCGTACCACCAGTGATGTGAGCCAGCTCAGACGCTCTAATCCCCAAATACGGCGTGAGTAAGGCTAAATGAAGCAGACAGTTTGTAATTCACAGACCTACAGGAGAACACAGGAGAACCTGGGAAACGAGGGCAGCTGTCTCTTCCCCCCTGACACTTCTGATGCATTCACAACAGCGCAGGGCTGTCTGTGTTTTATCAGCGACGAGGCCTGTGTGCAAACACATGGAGGCGCAGGATTGAGCTCAGTGTGACAGCATGGCAGGTTACTGCTTTTTCTGCATGAAAGGATTTGATTTCCACACAAGGCTGGCTTGATTATTCATTATCTTTCAGAAACACGATGTTATTTTCATCCATTTTGCTCATCACGTTACGGGCACACATAATTGATTCAAAGCATTTCAGGACTCCAGTCAGGACTCAGCGCTCCACTGAAGACACAACACAGAAACACAAGGAGAGATTTATGAAATGACACGTGGACTCTGGTGTCATATTTTTTTTTGTAGTCAGTGATTCATCCATCCGTCCATTTTCTGCACCCACCTATCCCGGCATGCACTGGGCCAAATGTAACCCTAACCCTAACCCTATTATGTAGGGGACTCATTCTATTTTCATCCATGTGAACAGAAGATTAATATGAAGAGTAAAATAACATCCAATCTAGCATTATGTTGGAATAAAGGAGCAGTGAGGGGACAGACTCATGATAATTGTATGATATTAATATGAATGAATGAATGAATGAAGTAAACACTAATAACCTGCTGCTAACACTCTGACAGCTCCTCTCTAACAGACCAAGAAACTTTCACATTGATTAGACTGGACAGGTTTGATTTTGGACTGATTTGCCCTTCTGCACACATATGAGTTTTTTTTTTGCTCTGTGACAGCTGCCAAGCTTTACAGAAAAGTCTTTAAGGATTATGAAAATACATTCAAAAAATACCTACAAACACGGAATTCAAATTGAATCACCAGAAGTTTATCTAACAGAAAACGAGAGACCGACGTCAACAAATGTTAACACATGAGGAGCCCGAAATGTGTGAGGGCCTGTGAAGACAAGTTTTGGGCACAAACTTGCCCATGTGAGGAGGAAGACGGTGGGCCAAAAATAACTGTGGTAATTGGCAGCGTTCATCTGTCATCATCCACATCACCTTCATGGCTGAAGGGCGCACTTTTTCCGCTGGATTCGTGTTGGTTGGTCAGTGTTTCATGAAAAAGAACAAACAGTGCTACTCTTCCTGTAACACTGTAGCTCTTTGGAGCTTTTTCAAAGGGCAGTGACTGCAGTCGAAATCAGCCTGAGAAGGATCGATTTCAGCGTGAGCCTCCTTTATGAGGCCTCTTCCCTCTTTCTTACCGCTGGTTAGTAATTCTGTGGATCCCAGTGGACCTGAAGCCGTGTTGGATCAGCCACGGAACACAAATCAGCATTAGGAAAAACTGCCAGACAGCACTTCTTCAAAGACCCCATCATTTGGATCTTGGGGGGATTACTGCACGCAACCGTGGTGTGTTTTTTACGTGTGTGTGTGTGTGTGTACACACATGTGATTGCACTCCTCTTTGTATGTGATCCGCACACTCCTAGCTATTTTTCACAGTCCATCTGCTTAACACTTCAGCCAGTGTGCAGGAAGCAGCTGGTGAGGAGGATGGGAAATGAAGAATTGAGTGTCACCATTTATTTAAGTTAGCATCTCTTCAGAGCTTCTCTTTATGTACAGTGAGGGCGAGTTTGAGAGCCAACAAGGGCGTGAAACAGCAAGCCAACTTTGAATAAAATGACACAAGATTTTTAATTTATGAAAAACACCTCAGATTGGATCATTTGATATCATTTCTATCATTTCAAAGGTGACAAAATGTGACTCTGCAATATGCTGTCTCCTAGGAGACCAGGTAATGCAGGGGAATCAATAGCCATCGTCTAATGAATAGGCTACAACAACACTGGCCTGCGTTTATGTGAGGTGAAATGCACAGATCAATGAATCCAAGGTTGTAATCAGTGCTGTGGCTCACTCTGCTGACCAAGGCCTCACACAATGACCGGAGGCTGCTCAGGTCGGGGCGTGCTCAGCTCTTTGTTCCAGCTCTAAACAAAAGCTGTTCCTGCTCTGCGTCACCTGGAGGACGTGACGATGATGAGGAGCAGTTTGTCTCTGCAGCCACTCAGCCCTCCGAGTTTTCCACAGCAGTGGTGTATTGATGAAAGGTGAATGCAGGCTGACAGAGGTCGACATTCATTCACAGTGTGTTACCTTGAGCCCAAACACTGCACTGCCAATGCCTCTGGTTTCTATTATATATCAGTGTGGGCCTTATTATTAAGCCGGTGTATGCACTGTAATGGGTGAGTCATTTCTGCATCTAACTTCTGATCTCAGTCTCTTTTTACCGCTGACAGCTGAGTTAATCATCTCAGACAGTGCCGGCTTTTCCACAACAACAGGAGAACGACTGGAAGTTGTCATTTTATTCTTTATTTCTGATATCTGACTGGACATATCAGCTCCCTCTGGTCTGGAACAGCCTGAAAGTAAAACATTTACCAAAATACATGTAGAGCTGCACTAATAAACTACGAATCCACCGACTATGACCAATGAGAAAGCTATCATTAGCTCTGCAGTTCACTTCAGCTGTTTTTTAGCCTCTTTTAGCACACCGCTTTACCTGTTTTCTGCACAGCAGCATGCAGTGAGTTCTGACAAACCCGTAATAAAGTAAAAAGTAATCTATCTATATCTATCTATCTAAGTGCTCTTACCTCAGTGTGTTGGGATGTCTGCACAAAGGAACATATAACCAACATGGGAAAGGACTTCACAGGTTAGGACACATTCCATCAAATTAAATTGGAAATTCCATTCACATCTCAAGGTCTTCTTGCTCATTAGGAGAGAATTCAAGAATTCATTCTGGAATATGTTTGTCCTGCTTTTGTCCTTGTGAACTGCTCACACCGCTTCTAAATAAGTAAAGACAGACACAGGACATTAGCACCAAGGCATATAATCAATAAACGCATGATATGTGGAGCACTAAAATATTCCTCCCAGCCTTACGAGCTGGAGCACCATTTTGTATATTGTTATCATTAATTATGGTTGTCCACATGATCACAAAGCACTAAATGAATGCTTTGAAGAGAAAGGAGGGATGTGTGAGTGTCTCCAACAGATGCGTGCGATCAGAGTCATAATCAAAAGAATGCATTTCTAACAAACATATAGACATAAAACATTTCCCGCTCCCTCATGCCGGCCCCAGCTCAGCGTGTCGCAGTTACATTCCAGTTCCTTTAAATGCACGTTTCACACGGTCCATTTCAGGGAAAAAAAAAACACGCCACCTTTGATGTTTAGCACATCAAAAATCAATTTTTTTTTTCTTCAACAACGATTCCTCTCGACCAGGGCCAACTTCTGTGAGTGTTCGGAGAGGAGGAGCACGTCCGAACACTGAGCTCACACCATGCATGAGATGTTGTGCAATGTTTGAAAACACCCTATGGGATCTGCGCCCTCTCTGGTGTACAATCATTTAAGGATGCAGAAAATGAAATACACATTTTCTAAGTAGGTGACCCGAAAAGTTACCGCAAACAATGTGAAACACCCACAAGTCTGGTACTGTTTGTTCATTCATATCTGGCGGCCACATACTGAAGTGAGTAAACTGCCATTATTCTTCATGCAGAACTTTGGAGAGCCTTTATATGCTTGTGTTTAAGTTGTGGTGACTAGGGAGAGTATGTTCTCATAAACATTATCACAAATGTATGTTTTTCAAGAAAACATCGCCCTGAACATTGCTGATCAAACGGTTCCACCAAAATAGTTCCTCACCCGGACTGCCTTTGTGTGCACCATGGGTCATAAAAGTGTGTTATGCACATGACTACAATCCTGTACAACTTTTACATGATAGGATCAATATGTTAGTTTGATGAAACACAGTACATGCAGGATACTTAGCATCACGTTACCAACATGTTCTACCACTCCGAGAACCAAATGATGTTGAATGTGAACATTATGATTAGTTCATTAGGACAAGCTAAGCATATATTTTATTGTCAGGTCGTCCATGGTTTCCAAAGGGAAGAAGCGAAAAGTCACCTCAGACAGACACCTGCTGGCTTTCTCTGTGGTTTCAGTGATGGAGTGACTCCTCTCTTTGCTGCTGTCCACTTCTGAAACTGCCCTGAGAACCTGGTTATGGTGCAAGTGGTAGCAGCCATGGGGCAAGGCTTTAACTAATGAGACTGAAGGGACCCTCTCTCATCATACAAGGAGTGTGCTAATGTGGTGGAGGTCAACCAGCAAGAGATCCGGAGAAGTGATCTTCTGTCAATCCCCACCGGGCGCGTGACGGCAGCGTAACGGCAGTGTAGCAAGCCAGCCGTATTCACGCAAGATCACGAGATCACATGAGAATCCTGAAGTACATGAGACCCCGCGATAAACTGTGTATAAATGAAACAACAACAAACAGCTTACTTTGCTTCTCTGACGTGGAAGAGATTATAAAAAGGATCTGTTGTGTCATAAATTATTGTGCGTTGTTCCACTTCAACAATTAGTCTCTCGTCGTTCATGTTGAGACCCTTTGATCGATTGCCTGCTGACCTGGTGCCACCGGTCATGACGTAATGTTGATGTGAAGTTGTGATGGGCTACATGAACTGCGTATTGTGTTTTATTTTGTTTTGATTCTGTCAGATTTCCTGTCTGGTGCAATCTGTTCTGTTGAGATTCACGCGGTTCAGCAACGGCTCGCGTCAAAAATAGAAGTGCTACAGAATGGTAGCGCTGCAGCGTGGAGAGTCACTGCTGGGACGCTTCTGAGACGTTCCGCAGCACACCCGGTGGGAATGGTTTCATTGGTGGCAGCGATCAGCTCCGGTGACCGCGGCGCAGCCGTTCCACAGCGCTTACCATTGCCGCCATCTCAATAAGAGCCTTCTGCATTAACTGTGCCTCTGCCACCTACAATGCTCAGGCAGCCACTCCATTTCGTGCCTGTGAATACCTCGATGTATGCTGATGCTACTGCATGGCTTCTTTTGTTTGTGTAAACACAAATTCTTCCAAGAGGCTACTGAAGGGGACCTGTACAGTGTTGGTGGACCTGTACAGGGAAGGACTGCTTAAAGTCCTTGGCAGTCGCTTCCCTTCCCTTCCCTTCTCAACCCTCTGCCCCTCTCATGATGTAGACCCAGAACTCTCATCTGGAAGTTGTGTAATAATCCAGATTGAGGTCATTGATGTTGCTGGGAATATGGTGTCTTCAAAGAGCTTCTTCAACCAGCTTGTGCAGAATGAACCCATAGGCATTGGCAAGGTCTTAACACAAGATCTTGCTTTGCCTTAATGACTTCCTGGAAATCCTTCCCTGGAAATCTTTCCAGCTCAGTTTCTTCATCTCAGTTGTCTTCACGTTTCTTCATCTCAGTTGTTGAGGGTGATGATCTTATAAGGGTTTTCTTTTGGCCAAGGTCCTGTTCTCTTGCTGGATCACTTAGGGTGTTGCAAAGAAAGATGTCCTTCCCTTGTCTTCTTTGCCACTCTGCAGAACCTTGTCTGCATCTGCTGTGTATTTTGTATACTGCCAAGTGTCCTTGGGAAAGATACTGAAGTAGCTGAATGTGTTCTACTGTAGATTCGACACATTCACACCCCAGACATTAAAGACCCATCTACACCCCCTGCCATTCTACCACCTCTCCCCTCTGACCCCCCACCAGCACTCAAGATCTGTAAAGAAGATGTCTGTCAGCTTTTCCACAGAGAGAAGATCAGGAAGGCACCCGGACCAGACGGTGTGTCACCCTCCTGCCTGAAGGTCTGTGCTGACCAGCTGGCCCCCATCTTCACCCAGATCTTCAACAGATCCCTGGAGCTGTGCGAAGTCTCCTCATGCTTCAAACGCTCCACAGTAATCCCGGTGCTCAAGAAATCCACCATCACAGGACTGAATGACTACAGGCCCGTCGCCCTCACATCTGTAGTCATGAAGTCCTTTGAGAGACTGGTGTTGTCGCACCTGAAGGACATCACAGACCCCCTGCGGGACCCCTGCAGTTTGCCTACTGGGCAAACAGGTCACCGGATGATCAACATGAGTCTGCACTACATCCTCCAACACCTTGACACTGCAGGGACCTACGCCAGGATCCTGTTTGTGGACTTCAGTTCAGCATTTAACACCATCGTCCCAGACATCTTCCACACCAAGCTCACCCAGCTAACTGTGCCCTCCTCCACCTGTCAGTGGATTACAAACTTCCTGACTGATGGGAAGCAGGAGGTGAGGCTGAGAAGCATCACATCCAGCACCCGGACTATCAGCACTGGCACACTCCAGGGGTGTGTGCTGTCCCCCTGCTCTTCTCCCTTTACACCAACGACTCCACCTCAAGAGATTCGTCTGTTAAACTCCTGAAGTTTGCAGACGACACAACAGTATTTGACCTCACCCAGGACAGTGACGAGTCTGCATACAGACGGGAGGTCAAACGGCTGGTCTGCTGGTGCAGTCAGAACAAGCTGGAGCTAAACATGCTCAAAACTGTGGAGATGACAGTGGACTTTAGGAGGAGCCCCCCCACTCTGCCGCCCATCAACCAACGACACTGTGACTGCTGTTGAAACCTCCAGGTTTCTCGGCTCCACAATCTCCCGGGACCTGAAGTGGGAGACCAACACAGTCACCATCATCAAAAAGGCACAGCAGAGGTTGTACTTCCTGCGCCAGCTCAGGAAGCTCAACCTGCCTAAGGAGCTGCTGACACAATTCTACTCTGCCATCATTCAGTCTGTTCTCTGCTCTTCCATCACTGTTTGGTTTGGATCGGCCACCAAACAGGAAAAGAACAGACTGCAACGGACAATAACGTCTGCAGAGAAAATTATTGGTGTCAGCCTGCCCTCCATCCAGGACCTGTACCTGTCCAGAGTCAGGAAACGGGCAGGTAACATCTCTGCAGACCCAACACACCCTGGTCACAACCTGTTTAAACTTCTCCCCTCTGGGAGGCGCTACAGAGCTCTGTACGCCAAAACAACCAGACACAAGAACAGTTTTTACCCTCAGGCTGTCTCTGTGATGAACAGCTAAAAACCAGACTCAAAATGTCAGTAACATTGCCTGTAAAATATCTGTACACTCATACCGTCATACTGTGCACACTGTATATTTATATTTATTATCTCATCCTTGCACTATGCACCATTGCACCAAAGAAAAAAATCCTTGTCTATACACACAGATATTTATGTATATATATATTTACCTATTCACCTCCTTGTGTGTGTTCACAAACATGGCGAACAAAAGTGATTCTGATTCTGATTCTGATCCCTGTGCCATCGGTGTGTGAATGTGTGTAGAAATGGTGTAAAAGCACCTTGAGCGGTCGGGAGATTGGAAAGGAGCTATACAGGTTCTGGAAATTGAAGTTTGTTCTGTACATGACATCACTATGACATCATCTGGGTTACCTGTCAGACTTGACAAAGCTCTTCCCAACACAGAAGACATCACACAGCTGTTTTACAGTTGTTTTACTGTTTTTTTATGAGTTGTGCTCGGCATGTCTAGTTGAACTGATCTTCCATGTGTAAACTCAGTGAAGGTTTCCATTAAGAAAAAATACATTGTCATTTCAGGTATTTTGTACATTTCACCTGTTCTCTCCCATCACAGCGACTTCACTGTTATAAATAATATCTATTCTAGTCTGCTCTATTCTGCTGTTCTCCTCCCTCCACTGTGGTAAACATATTTAGGCTGTTTGGGGAAAAAAACCTTGAAATGGTCATAAATCCTTGGTAAAGATGTTTTTCTACGCTCCAGGCTGAGCTATTCCTTATCTAAATGGACTCCCTGCACTGTGTGTCTGTATGCAGCCTCCTCCGGCAGAATCTCCATCCTCTGTCATGTTGCAGGCAAGTGTTTTCAGAGGATACTTCATCATGCAGAGACACTACATCTGAGCTTCATTATCATATGCAGAGCATTAAGGAGACTAAACATAGCTGCTCCTGACACTCTGATATGTGGACCCGAGTGCAACAGCAACTACGGACTCTATTCTTTATGTCGATGGAAAGCACGGAAAATGTTTTTTTGTGTGTGAAAGTGTGTGAGGAGTATTAACATGTCTACCTGTACCTTTGACACACACATACACAATGAAAAAGATAATAGGTGTGTGAATGTGAGGAATGAATCATGATGCAATCAATGCTGAGCTTTGAAAGTTGTGTGTGTTTGTGTGTGTGTGTGTGTGTGTGTGTAGAAGGGCAGCCATCCGTATTACCACACACTGTATCCCTGGGGGCTCCTTTAAACCTTTTGTTTGCGCACCAACTCAAGAATAATGGAGGTAGAATTAGAGTGCAGATCTATGTTTTCTTATGGCTTTGCTTCTCCCCACAGGAATACTGCCTCGGTTAGACCATCATTATAAATTCTCTCAGCGGACAAAGGTCACCGTCGGATACTGAGGAAAAAATGCTGATGAGGGAGCAGAGAAAAAAAAAAAGATCAAATAATAGAAGATTAAAAACGGCACTGTACACATATTGACATGAAATGTATCTTTAGTTAAAAAAACATCTTTGTACAGGGTCTCTAGAGGTTTACAAAAGGCTGAGCACACAAACAGTACAGATATATTATGTTTACAGTAGACACTCATCCAGACACAAATATAACACAACTAATAAATACAGACAAACATTTTATACAGCATTTACAGAGTACAGGGGAGCTACGTGTCTTTATGAAACAACTCTCATCCGGAAAATCGCTTTTCAGGTTGTAACATATATCAAAGTACCACTCAATGACACTGACACATTTTGGGTGTTTTCATGCAATTCCATCAAAAGGACTTTTAATTGTACAGCAGGGAATTAGGGCTGGGTATCAAGCCTAAATACTTGGAGTGGAGAGTAAATCCTGTCAGCAGAACAGAGAATTAAAAAACACTAAACTGGCACAAGATGCAGAAGCAGAGCAGCAGCTTTGCTTAATTATTCTTTCATCAGATTGAAATTGTAATTTTCTTCATTTATACTGTACTTTATTAACCCTCCTGTTGTGTTGATGCTGCATTTGCTTCCTCGTTGTTTGCGAGGCCACAGACCTCAGTGCTGCATTTGTAGAATATTATCTTCTATTTCAATTAGCTGCAGTTCCATCACTGATTGATAAAGGTGTTACAAAACTATTATGAATCATGGCAGCTATACCTTTGCTGTCATTGTAGGCTAACTATAGTTTTTGAGGAGAAGCCTGGTTCTCGAGGTCTTCACACACATTGCTCTTCAGGTCAGTCCATTATCACAAAGTGTCAATCAAGTTCAGGGCTCCAAACTTCAGGTCATGTATTTAAACAATGTTCTAACCATACCCAGCCCTACAGGTAATGAAAATGCTATCACTAACTGTATCTGCATGCTATCACGACGTACACCCACACACCACGACAAGTGCTGAGGTTTATCTCAGCTGGGAGTCCGAAGGAAGTACAACTTTACAAGTTGCATCAAACCTCAGTGCTGTGTCAGAGTAATGCAGTAAAGGAACAGGCGTAAGTCTTAGAAACACGCTCGATCTTCTGTGTTGCTGATTTATTACATTTCATATTAACTGTGAGACCTCTGTATTGCTAGTGTAAATCAATGAAACCAGGGTCAATTACTGGCAGCCTGTCAAAGTATTGGTATTATTTCTGTGATACTGTATACTAATTCTGACCTTATTTAAGTCTGTAGTTTGGTTTCTTGGTTTTGTTGTGTAACTGAAGAGGCCAGTAAAGACTGCTAGTCTGATCAGTGGTGGTTTCATTGATGGAAAAGCAGCAGTATGTGTAACAGCTTCAACGATAACAGCTCCGTCTGCCTTCAGAGGTTGCAGGGAGAACTTGAAATGTTTCTAGATGTCGTGGAGAATTCATCATGAAGCTGCTGAGGCTGCACCTGTTAGTTATTATTATTATTATTATTATTATTATCACTGTTCTGTGGATTCTTGCTCATCCTGAGTTTGGGAGACTTGGTTCATGCAGGCTGATTGGCTGTCTGGGCTCAGTGCATCTCAGTCATTGGTTGTTTGTGGTGATGCTTCCTCAGCCTGGGTCCTGAATGAGGAGAGACATTTAAAATTCATATTTAGGTATCAGTTTATCTTCTGAAATCAATGCACTTCATAAAACTCCTGAACTTTAAATGTAGATCGAAACTATGAACTATAAAACTATACTATAAAACAAAACTATAAACAATGACATTTAAATCCTCCTCTCTCGCCTTACACACCCACACATTCTGACTGATCAGACCTCTGCGAGAGCTCTTTTCTTTCCACAACTTTTCCTCCGCATTGACTCTCTTATCTGGTTTGTAAAGGTGACAGCCATATTCTTGTTTCAGTGATCTATACCTGCTTATCATTTGAAGGGAAGCCTGTCCCACTGGACACAGGGCTGACAGACAATCATTCACCCCTACAGACAATTTAGAGCTAAAATCTACGTTTTCAGGTGCCTGTACACACGTGGTATGGAATGGCTGAGTTTCTGCTCTGTGCAGACTTTTGTTTTTGATCTTTTGATCTTTCTTTTCTCTCATTCATTACTTACTGTGCTTCAAGGTGCTTTGGTGCCCAGGAGTCTGGAAGGTTCGGGTGGTTGCAGGACCTTCACCCTCTGCTGTGATGACCTGGACCTCCAGCCTGTAGAGGCTGGCAGGGTGCAGGCCTGACACCACCAGAACATTAGCATCCTGGGGGAAGAGAAAGGACAAACCGTGAGAGAAGTGGAGGAGAAGGCAGAAGAAAAGTTTCAAATGCTCAAGGTGTGTGAAATTGTGGGGAAGCTGCAGACTGAAAGTTTTGAAAGTGTTTGTCAGCCCAGTGGACCCTGAGATTTGCCTGCAGGGTAAATATAAATCTGACTCAGATATGCATTAAAATTCACAGATATGATGCACAGAGGGCAACTTCACCATGCAGACAATAAACAAGAAAAGGGTATATTTTACTCCACTGCTAGTCCTGAAGAAATGCTAAAAAAGAAACAAAGTGATGGAAGGACATCTGAGCTGAAAACATGGAACATTAAATGGAAAAGAAGAAAATGAAAAAGGTAAGAAGGGAAATTAAAAAACACATTTTCACTTTCATTATAGCTGCTTCATTTAAGCTTTTCCATTTCATGTCTTCCTCACATAGAATGTTAGCCTGTTTATCTGTAGTGCTGGGGTCATTTAAATAATCATATTTTCTAACATATTTTTCCATTTTCAAGTATCTTGCATAACAGTGTTTGCTATTAAAGAACAGAGAAGTACATTCAAATGAAAATCAAACAGCCTCACACTGACAAGGCACTAAACAAAGTCTCTAAAAAATAATAAATAATATATTTGGGTTGTTGATCATTTAATAAATAAACTGTTTAGGTGTAGTTTTGGCACTGTTGCCCATAAAGTTGGAACAAAATATTTTCACGTCTTCTCATGAAACGATTGTGACAGTGTGATTTGTATCTTCTCAAAACTTTATTGATCAATCTCCTCCAAACATATCACAGTGACAATTAAACCGCAATTATCCTGAAAGAGAGGAAATGTGTCTGAAACAGTGTATTTCCCAACGTCAAGTCATTGTCATTTAAATTTCTCTTCTTTATGAAGCCAGGAGTGAGATTATGGGGAAACTGTAATTCTTTGTTTCTTAATTTTTTTGTTGGTCTCAAACAAGTCAAATGTAAATAAACAGAACACTCATTGTGCAATTCTTCAAGTGTAAAATCTAAACTCATAACACTTTATTGTACAGGTCTGCAAAATTCTTCAAATTTCTTCAAAATTCCAAGCAAGTGTCCTGTTAGAACTGTTATTTAGTAATAATTATAGCTAAAATATGAATTTCCATTCTATTTAAACCTGTTTGTATGTTCTGTTGACCTGCTGTGTACTGACTAAAGGGAATAAAGGACTTTTTTGGATACACTATTATAATATATACTTATAATATATACTTACTAGGAAATGACAAAGCTGGAAATTAAAGTGTTACTGTAAACACCCCAAAAACAGAAGCCATGTCGCTGATTTATGCATATCTTGTGAGGTTGTGTAAACAGTTTTTACTAACACAGCCAACCAGCAACTCCAGACCTATACCAGCACTGACCGGAGGTAGGATCTGCGACTGGGAGATGAGGCTGTGAGGCAGCTTGTTGTTGTTGCTGTGGTGGCTGGTGGGGATGACCTCCGCCCAGGTCACCTGGTAACCAGTCAGCTGTTGGTGGGGTGGGGCCACGGACAAATCCCAGCTAAAGATGGCCGTCATGTTGCCCCCGGACCTCAAAGGACGCTGTCAGGTTGGCTGCCTTCACCAGGACCTTCTGAGGGGAGACTGCTGGAAGAAGCACAGCCAGGGGTTAAATGAACACAGGTGCTAGTTCTCATGTTATGTTCATGATCTACATGGGGAGGCTCATAGCAGGCCTGAGGCAGGAGCCAACTGCCAAGGAGTCCCAGAAGGAGCATGAAAAAGACAAACCAGAATATCATAGTTTTCTTTCCATTTCAACATCATGCTGTTGTTCTACTGTAAATGTTTCGGCAAGACTGTACGCAGGCGATGGGAGGTGAAAAAGTTATTCATTTAACTCAATTATTCAGCAGTCATGTTTGCAAACAACTACACTTATTTATAATTTACAAAATGTTCTCTCCTTAGTGAGGCCTACTGCTGAAACGTCACTGACTGAAAAAAGACCTAATCTAGATTAGTTTGTCCCTTCTGAGCTACTGTAGAAACATGGTGGACCCACGGTGTCTGTTGGTATAAAGAGTTCATCCTAAGATAACAAAAACATAATGATGGTGATTATACACTACTGAAAACAGAGTTATGAAAATGACATTCCATTTCTGTCATATTCTGTAAATAGAGCCCCAAAAGTCATAAAGGGTTAACATCATGATATTTGAGTTTCATGAGTTTCAATTTCATTTTCTTATTACCATGTAAATTATGTTCATGCTAACTAATTATTGAATATAGATTTGATGTAATAAAGAGTTCAAAACTGACTGTTATTGTTGATGCAACTCATTTGTTTTGCTTCTTCATGTAGGCTCTACTCCAGTTTTAATCTTACAGATACTTTATAGTATTGAGTTTGCTGAAAATACCAAGATGTTCATTATTCTTGAAAATGACTGGGAAATGTTTTCTCTGAGGTCTCGGGGGAAATCATATTGTGCTCACTGCTTAGGCTTCATTAAAACCATGTCTGCATGAGAACGAGGAAACTCCAGGTGAAGTTTGGAATACTGCGTTCACACAATCTTCATAACTCATCCTCATTTCAGATAAGTGGAAATGAATCCTCGAATTCTGCTCACGTTACATGCTAACATCATGCAATGAAAAAGATGCAAACAGAGTGCAGCTTGTGCCTTGTGTTTAAGCAGTCACATTTGTAAATGTAAATGAATTGCATTGATTTGCAGACATATTGTTGACATTTCTGCATTGCCATCTGTTCCGAGAGTGGAAAATTATAGCTGTGAGAAATTCATGAAATTACAACTAGGGGACTGATGTGAACATTTTTCATTTACTATGTGATCTGACTCTGGTGAAGCGAGGTTGTTGGCAGCAGTAAAATGTACAATTAAGAGAATGAGTAAACAGAACAGAATTTACAAATGTGCTTCATATTGAAAACAGCAGGCCTCCAGAAGGACCAGCAAAAGTGTCCAGGATTCCAAAAAAATCAAATATTCCATCACTCTGATCTTGCAAAGCTGACCTGAGCTTCTGTCTCACCTTTGTCTCCAGGACAGGTGATGGGTTTGGGACTTTTGGCCTGGATGCTGGCACAGGATGGAGTGAAGAAGCTGGTGCTTTCTGCCAGAGGATGACTCTTCTTGCTGACTGGCTGCAGAATGACTTTATACTTACAGGAGAACAGCAAGCCCTGCAGGCTGACAAAGTTCTCCTGGATCAGACAAAGACAGAAAATGATCATAAGATACATGCACCTTGTCCTGTAGCTCTTGACATTGATTTAACCTACTCATGACGTGAAAAGCAAATTCATTTTTTAAAACAACCCAGGCATGGGTTATGGCTGAGTCCCAAAACAGCAGAGTCACTTTTCACAGCAAATAAGGCAACAATGATTGTGTTCACTCATCAACAATCAGATTTATAAATGACCTCTTTTGTCCATGAAGTCCATTACGTGTATTGTCACTGGCATCATATTTACAATGACAATGTTATTTTATTTTGAAAGGTTACCTGTGTGCTGATCTTCTCCATGGGTCTGGTCTGGTTGTGTCCACAATACTCCGGACCCCACTGGATTCTGTAGAACTCAACCGGAGGATCTACACAGACAACAACAGCTTACATCAGCGTGCTGTAACAGCAGCTCTACAACCATGAATACAACTTCTTAAAGAAGAATCTGACAGTTACAAAACCTTTTTCTTTCTTTCCCAGCTCACCCAGAGTCAGACAGGGTCGATCAGTTTCACTGACAGTCAGACGCCAGTTTTGGACATGTAGCTCCTTTAAAAGAGCAACTCTAATAGATCCACAGTGGTCTTATTTAAACATACTGTAACCTCCAACTAAGACAAAAAATATCTCATCACAGAGATGCGTATGACCACCATCCTCTCCTCTGCTGAGTAAGATGGAAAAAAACATTAACATTTAACATTAACACAGGTCAACATGTCGTCGTCTGAAGCTGAATTAGCTTCTTTTGTCTTTCAGAATCTATCCACTGAAGGTTTACAGTGCAAAGGCAAGGTCAACAAGGTCGAAAAGTCCAGTATTTAAACTAAGCAACCCTCCTGATTAACGTCATATCTTCAACAAAAAAGCAAATACTTTCATGTGTATCCATACTGTACATACCCATGCTGCTCTGCCAGTAGACATGAACCCGGAGCTGTCCGTCCTGGAAGAACGGTGTCCCCACATCCAGAATGTCACCTGCAGGGTTTCCTGGAGCAGCACTGGTGCCTTCAAAAAAGACAACATATCAGTGAATTATTATAATTCCATTTTATAGGTGGAAACTGGCCTATATGCCACAGACCAAGTAAGACCAAGTAAGGATTCATAAACACGGATATTCAAAATGAGAACGTTTAGGAAAAATATGAGAAAGAAACATGGAGAGCTGAAGTCCTGACATCACTTCATGCCTTTCCCATGAACATGAGTGCCCTGAGTGCTAACCTAACACTGACTGTGCTGTTTCACCATGACTACATGAAGACGTCCTGGATGACCACTGTTCCAAGTTCATCATTTTAATGAAGAATAAATCAAAAATGAAATGGCAATGGTTCTTCCATTGAACAGGTCATGTAAAGAAAAAGTATCTTTCTCTGTATTGTATTGTTAAACTTTTTCACCTTGAGTCCTCCTGACCAACAGATCAGCTCGTAGAGAAGTGGGCACCAACAAATAACCTCCATCATTATATAATGACGTATTCATTCAAACACTCCATTTTTTAATGGATAAGGATTTTTTCTTTCATCATGTCAGCCTGTAGCTTTGAAAGGAACACCTTGACATTTTGAATCAGAGTTAAAAGATTCTTCTGCTCCGCCACGCTGATAAGTCTGAGTGTGGAACGTTAAGGTTGTGTCTGGGTGGAGTGAGGCTCTGAGATATGGAGGATCAAAGATTTAACATCCCAGTGGGAGAAAGTCTTTAAGATCTTTAAACCCCAAAGGTTCTTTTTTTTTTTAAAGAAAAAGCACCATGAAAGTGTCAAATAAAATTCAGAGATCATCCAGATGCATTTTCAAAACCAAGAGGAAACGTTTAGTGCAGCAATGCTGACCCTTCAACATGCTGGATTAAAGAAGGTTTGAGGAGACGTATTGAGCCTTGCAGCACACGCAAACACATTTTCTGTTACTGCACATCATGACGAGGTCATCAGGCTGAGATTCCAAATGCCAAAGTCTCCTCTCTGATTATGTAGAAGTGTAGACATACTGCGCTGTGTGCTGAAGTGGAGGATGGCTCGGGGTCCTTTGAGCGGAGTTTGTCCCCAGTAGGACACAGCCTGGACCTCCACACTGTAGCTCCTGTTGGACCGCATGCTGTCCAGCTCCACCTGACTCTGCACACACACACACACACATACAAAGGCACAGGTGAACAGGCACACAAATACACTAAAGAAAGATGAACAGAAAATAAGAGTCAAGCTTTTCAGAAAATGTCTCATTCTCATGTCTGAAATCATTGCTGACCTCTTGCATTCGAGTTTTCTTGCAGCAAAGGCCATGTGTCAGTCTGAATTCTCAACAAGAGGTCATCTCTCAGAGGTGAGAACATGCTACAGTGTGTCTACAGCAGGCATCAAGAAGAATTATGTTGACCTATGAAGATCTCTCAACAAAGATACATGGGAGTCTCATGTATAGTTTCACAGACTACATTTTTTTAATATCACATTTTATGTTGTTCTTTCCGTTTAGTTTCTTTAGAGTACACTGAGGACTACAGGACCCATAAGCCTCAGAGGTCAAAGGCTATAATACTCCATGTAATGTTGCTTAATTGTTGCATTCAAGAAAAAACAGCTTGGTGCTGCATTTTGCTGTTGCTACATTTACTAAAAAAACTTCTTTAACTCCACTCCAACACTGAATGTAGCACTTTTAAGCCGTTAGTACTGCATTGCTGCCTGGGACTTGTAGTCAGCTTCTCTCCCAAAGCTTTTGCCTACAGTCTTGTACCTTTGACTTCTGTGAATGACAGATTTCTATTTTTCGTTCTCATTTGTACTGATGATTCAGCCAGGAGTGTTACAGTAGAAGTGGTCAAAGTTCGGTATCAGAGAACTTGAGTCTTGTAAATATAGATAGCAGTAGTGCATTCAGACGACGTTAACTTCATCTTTACAGTGGGTTTAATAAAAACCACTGAGTGTTTTATTTGGTCCATTATTTCATTTAACTTGCTAGAAAAATATAAACTAAAAAGTTCAAAGAAAATACTCTTACTTGCACTCCTGACTTGTTAAAGTTTAGTTTTTAGTCCTATGTAGGGCAGTCTATAGGACCTGCCACACACATGCTGTTAGAATCAGATGAAGTCGAGCAGTAACAAGCGCTGTAGTATCTGTCAGTCCGCACCTCTCGCACTGTCTTCCTCCTCTTGGTCAGGGATGAAGCAGACGGCTGTCCGACTGCAGTCCAGCTCCAGCTGACCTTGTAGTGGTGGACAGGAACGTCCAGGTCAGCAGGCATGGTCCACTGGAGCCTGGCAGACACCGCCCTGCTGGGGCCAAAGCTCATGTTGGCCACTCTCAGCTCAGTGGGAGCTGGAGGACTGGAGGGGTCTGAGGGTGAAGGGATGTTGTTAATATTCACTCCCATGCAGCCACAAAGTTAGAATATATACTGATGCTAAGATAAATGCTACATGTTAGTAATTCAACACAACCTTACACCTCTAGACATCACATCATTTATTTATCTTTCCTTCCTTCTATGAGAATCTATTGGCATTTTCTGTTCATAAACATGAACACAAGTTTAGTCATCACCTAGATGCCTAACCATAACCTAACCTGACTCCAACTACAGCAGGCAGAGCAGTAGTAAACATGTCAGGAAACACACTTTCTGCTTCCATTGTAAATATTACTGTGGCCTTGCTGCAGACTGTTGCTGCAGATGATTCAGGGTGTTTCAGGGTGATAATACTAAGCTAGACCTGATATATTCTCATGACATGTTGATAGCCATTCACTCTAACTGTCTGGCTGATTGAAGTGAACAGCAGCTGCCTGTAGTCTGCAGTTTATAGTGGGATCAGATGTGGCTGCAGCGCAAAGGACTGATGACAAAATACCATCCGGTCTGTGATTGGTTTTCCTGTTTGCCTTAAATTTGTGCAGCTGATATTTTTTTGTCCATCACTGTGATCACTAGTGCAATTTTTTTACTCATCAAGGTGACGTTTTCTGTCAATACAATCAAACAAACTGTCTCACACACACAGAGGGTGTCTGTCTGACCTCTGTTGGAGTGGATGTGTCTGCTGGGCGTGGTGAAACCTCTGGTCCCGTGGGTGTTGACTGCTGCCACTCTGAACTGGTACCAGCGACCGGGCCGGATGTCAGAGAGCCTCGCTCCCTGCTCTGTGGTCTGCGAGGGATCAGGGAGAGCGTTAGCAGGACGAGACATGAACCCAGAGGCTGAGAAAAGCACGATGCATGCATCATAATCTGAGAGTGTGGATGTAAAGTGTGAGGAGCCACGGCCTGCAGGATAAACAAGCTGAGTCATGTCCCAACTTTCATTTCATTCTTTCAATCCACATATAAATGTCTTAACAACAGGAAAATATAAAATCTCATCTTCAGTCTTTTTTTGATACAGAATTCAAATTTTAGTCGTTTTCATTTTAGACAGTACATTTCTGTTTCCGCTGTCATGACAACTGAACAAGTCTACATTAAAGATTTTATCGAGGTCTGGTCAATTACATATTTTAACATCTGATAAAATGGACATTAATGCAGGTAAATGATGACACTGCAGAGAATGAGTTCCTAAAATGTGCAGCAGGCATTTACAGAGAGCATTAATGGTTTGATGTTGGATGTAACAGCAGAGATTACCTTTACCCTCAATCAAAATACTCATTTTAAGCCATAGTTTTATGAGCTAAATGCCATTAAACCTCTTGAGAGCACAGTTAAAAGGCACACAGCTGTTAGCAGCCTCTTTCAATACGAGTGCGCCTCAGAAGTGTTCTGAACTACGCACAGGTTTTTACAGATACTGTAGGAAAATGTCGTCAAAGCTGGGAGTCATAAATCAGGGCTGACACAGCCATTATTTTTAGTTTGGCCAGTTAGGAACTACAGTACATATAAAAACAGACCGTGAGCTAACCTGTGCAACCAGCTGCCAGGAGGTGGCAGTGTCCTCGCTGGGCTGGATGCCAAAGTTCCACCTCCTCTGCAGGATGTAGACAACAGGCTCAGCTGAGATGTTGAAGCGAGAGGACCAGCGCACCTCCAGCTGACCAGAGGACAGTTCTTCAAAGCCCAGCTCCTTCCTCGGCTTCAGAGGGACACCTGAGAGAGCAGAATGATCCTGTTACCACACCATGAGCAGAAAAACATGAGGGGATCATTTGTGAAGACACAGCAGATGCACAACATCAAGATATCAGATGTTTGATCCTGGTGAGTCAGCTAACTGTGATTAGAATTAGTCTTCTCCTTCCAGATACAACAATCTACTGCGCACACAGTCCCAGCAGAGAGGACATGGAGTTCTCGGTGAGGTCAGTCATTGTCCCTCGGGGCTCCTCTCAGAGCCGCTGAGTGAAAAGGCAAAATGAGTTTCCTCTCCTATCATGTGTGTTACCATCAGTGAGGCCTGAACATACTGCTGCAAGCTCCGGATCTGTTTTTCCTCAGCTCGCTTTGATCCTTCTACCGACAATGGGAGGTCTAAGTAGGGCAAGCTCCACCTGACGTAGACTCTCAGCAGCACAGCAGCGCGCTGTTTGTTAGCGAGAGCTTTTCCACCTAGAATTACCTCATTTATCTGAGTGAGGGCCCCGAGGGAGGCTGGGTGACATCTTTTTTAGGTTGACAAGAAGTTTATGACAGTACAAAGTATGTCACGGTGATAATAATGATGATAATAATAATAATATCATCTTCAAATGAATATTTCAAATGTTTCGGCTTCAGTCTGTGAGTTGACAGAAGGTAATTATACTGAGTATTAATTATTTCACTTCAGGATTTAACCATAATTAATGTTCTGAGTTTTGTTTAAGTTCGTGAGATGATTTCAAATAAAGATGAGTCCTGAGCTCCAGTCTGAATCTTCTGGAGCTTCAGTGTGTTTCATTAACAATCACATCTCACAATATTCACCGCCGTGGTCTTTTTCTGCTCATGGAGGGTATTAATATTTTGGATACAAATGTATTTTTGTTTATTGGCATGACATGATGCTTTACAGTTATACAAAAGAGGAGCACAGTCTTTGATTTTGAATGTATAAACGAGCTTTTATTAATTGTTTGGACCAAGAAGCAGCTGGTCTCTGTTCAATCTGCTGTCGACAGCATATTTGAGGGAATGTATATTATTATTTTTTATTTTGCTTCATATTGACGAGTCCTCCTCGGGTTCATTTGTTCTATCTGTTTGCTTTTAAAGGAGATTATTGCTCAACACTGAAACTTGCCCTGACTCCACCTGCTGATCCTGTATTCCTGGTTTGGACCAGTGGTCATCAGAAGTGTGTCGGTCACGATCAGTGTGTTTGTGTGTTTGTGCTGTTCTTTGACGTGTGATCTCTAACCTTCACTGAGCACACAAACTCTTCCAAACCTTAACCAATCAGCTATATGAATAAATAAAGTCTGAGTTTGAGTTTCTCTGGATCGTTGCCATGCTAAATAAAGGGTTTCGCGTTGGATCAGGTCTTGTGGCTCAGCGTACCCTTGTAGAGGTCTTTGGGAGCCTGGCAGGTGTGGCCGCAGCCGTTGGAGCAGCATTTCTTCTGAGCGGAGCACTCTCTGTCATGATCGCAGCTCTCCACGCAGGCCGCCGCAAAGCCGCTGGCTCTCTCCGGAGGTGGACAGCTGCCCTGCTTCACCGCCAACACAGACTGAAGGAACTCACAGCTGGTCACACACTCCCAGTGCTTCTTGGGAAACACCCGCTAGATGGGTTGGAAGGAGAGTTAACTTAGTTTTACCTGGAATTTAATTATTTCAAGGCTTTATTTTTATGATACAAACATGCAAAATACCAATTAGGTTATCATCTGTAACATCTGATTGATTGTAGTATAACAGATGTATGACAGATATATTGTATATCTGAACAGACAGCAAGAATTTTACATTTAAACTGAATGATGACACAGACTGACGTGTGTCAAGATCATCAAATACTTATTCAGATAAGGAAAGACATTTTTTTTTTTTGATTCCATAAAACTGATGCACAGAAAGCATACAGTGTGCCTGTGTGTGTGTGTGTGTGTGTGTGTGTGTGTGTACCTCACACAGCTCTCTGCAATTGTTTTTCCTCTTCATCTCCCAGGAATCTCTGCAGGGCTCCAGGCACTGTGAAGTAAAAGCAAAGAGTGTGTGAGCAATGACACAGATGAGGTGACTCTATCCTTCTAGATTTATTAAGAGATGAATCATTACATTAATAATATAAAACATTGATTTGCATTTCACGAGTTTTCTTATAATATCTACTACAGCATGGCTGACATTCTTCTGGCTCTGTTTAAAACACATGGCTAGGCTTTGTGGTGAAATATTTCAATATCTTTTTTAATATTTAACAAAAACCACTGCCTTTTTCTGAGCCTTGACCAACATATTTTTATTTGCCTAAAGCTAACAACACGTGGGACACAGGCAGGGCTTTGAGAACACTGAGTTCTTCATTCATGGCTGCTCTGGAGGTCAAGAACCCACACAGTAATCTGAGCAGCAGAGGGAAAATGACCAGATCGGAAAAACAGTAAATAGAATAATGGATAATAAATGCTGAACAGAGTTATGGACATCTGTCCATTCCTATTATTAACTGAAGATTAAATGCAATCATCAGCAACGTGAGTCAGCCAGAGCCAGATATTCATATTTTTCTGAGAATCAAAATGAAATAATGACAAAACATCATTTATTCATTTACCTCCGGTTAAATGTGTGTTCAGTGTGTGCTTTCTGTAAATCATCTAAAGGCTGTGGCAAAGCCTTCTCCTCGCTGTCATGTAACTGAGGAGAATATTAAAGCCTGATATTTGAAGTGACTTTGTTTGCTCATGTAATCATAGAATGTGTCTGTGTCTTCAAAGGTTAGCTACAGCGCAGTACTTTTTAATGTACAAGCATCCCACCTGTGTGCTTTCTGTCTAAGACTGCATCACATGTTGAGCTGGAAACACATCTCTTAAAGTATGTTTGGATATTGAACATTATTGACATGCTGCTGTTTTGTCCAGATGTAATGTGAAATGTCTGACGCCTCACTATATGAGCGCACACTAAAAAGTGAGGGAAAGCTAAGCTAAGCTTCTCAGGCCGTTTCTGGAGCATGGACCAATTAACAGCATCGTCCTCTGTATCATAAAGCTGAATCCTGCACCAGTGAGCAGAGGCAGCCCAGGGGAGTGAGTGTACACTGATTGCAATTTCATGCTGTAGTGAGAAACAGTGGGGAGGAGAGCAACGTACAGCAGCATCACAAGGACGCGGCAAGTTGTCTGAAAGTTCGAGTGTAAACTCTCAACAAACTTATGTTTACTGAGGTCTGCAGAGGAAACGTCTCAGGAGTTGGTTGAAAATAGGCTTCTGCTGCCATGGTAACCATCTAAGGGGATGAAAAGTTGCTGCCATCAGCAGGCGTCAACTATAATCTTTGGTTAGGTACCCTCAGTGTATGCATGACTTCAGTTAGACTTTTTAACGTGACGCAGACAATAGAGACACCCACGACCAGATAATACAGGTAAGAAAGGAAAAGGATATTCAAATGCACTGTAAACATGCTGAAACTGACTGCTTGTTTCCTAAGACGAAGTCCTGGTCACCCTACATGACACTGGCATCAGAGCCAGAGTGAACTGTCTTCATGTTTTCCCTGAAACAGAGTTTGCCTGTGTTGAAATCGTTGCTGACGTGCAGTCATCACAGCTTTTTACATCCTCTGTTACAAACTTCAGTACTGTGTTATAAAGTTTAGCTTTCATTAGCGCAGGTGCTGACTGACAGACGTGTTCCCCCCTCGGGGCGTACTGTAGTTGTATAAACTCGCTGCAGAGATCGTCGAGTCCTACAAGCCTTCGACACTTCCCGTACACACTGAAGTGCAGCCAGGATGCCAAAGAACACCAAAGAGAGCGCGGGTTGGAGTCAGACAGCAGCCTCAGTAGCCTGTGGATATTATTCCTGCTGCCTGCGGAGTTTGTCGGGACTCGCTGCCGCAGTTTGGCTCATATTTAGACTTTTCGTGCCTGTTAGTGTTAATAATTGTTTTGCATATTGATTTAAATACTTCTTTCATCTCCAGGCAATTCCGCTGCTGTCATAATCCACCATACATACGAGCTGGAAACACAAATATAATACACGTGTAGCATCAACGCAATTATCAGTGTTAAACAAGATACCTGTTGATTTCATCAGTTATGATATATAAAGGATTTTGTTTTACTCACATATCATGTTAGATAACACCCAGAATAAATATATTTAGAGGTCACGACCCAGGTAGGCCACTTCATTTCAATCAGATGTTTCTGTTACCCTGTACGGTGTGTGTGTGTGTGTGTGTGTGTGTGTGACTGTTTATAGTTACTGGGCTGCTGTGTCAGCTGTCATACCGCTGTGTATCTGTATGTCTGACTTCATGTTGATGCTGCTGCGGTTGTGTCTGATAACTGCACGCTGTCACACACACACACACACATGCACGATCATCGGGGAGTGCCATTCCATCCATCAGTTGTTATCTTTGTTCACGCTGGTGCCTGCAACTTAATTAAGCACCTGTGATTTATCGGGTAATGTTTTGGTGAGAGATGTCTTCTTTTGCAAAAAATACTGTGGGGGTCTTTGAAGGTAGGCCCACCTGATTCTTTCTATGCTCATAAAAAACTAGATTTCTGTTGGAATATGTCCTGTTTGAGCTCAATGAGTGGCGTCTTTCTAAAAGATCCGACATGGACTGTTCGTCTCTGTGGCATGTGAACGAGTCAGTCTAGCTTCACAGCATTCATATTTACATTAAAGAAATCTTTTCTTCTATCTATCTTTCTTCTTTCTTTATATTCACATTGGTTTTTCATTCATTCCACCACAGCATGAAAACCAACTCACACAGACGTGGAACTTCTGTCTATATTTATCAATCCTGCTTTTACAGTTACACAGTTACACTGTGGTTATATTAAGGTTATGTGGCAAACCTCAGAGCAGCTGTGGAACAACAAAATCTAACTCAACCAGCTAATTATTTCAGATGACATCAGATAACACTGAACCTACCTTTGCACTGAAGACGCTCTTCCTAATCTGATGTCTGTTAACAAACCTCCAGGTTAAACAAACTTATTTTAAAGCTAATGCTTTGACCTCCCGCGCGTACTGCAGCTTTATGTAAACATGAGGGATTATCACAGCGCTTCAGTTTTGACCCCCAAACAGAAAATCAAAGTGGAGTTACATTATCTGGATGAAACAGGGCTCTGTCTTTGTGAACTCTTCGGCACATCGCAGCCACGATGATCAAAGTCGAGCGCACCCAGCGGGGCACATCAGGGAGTCCCAGGTTCTCCCGGTGCACGGAGATGGGATCAGAAAGAATATGTGATCATGGGTGTGTTACAGAGTGACAATCATGGCCAATCACATTCACCACATCATGATGCACTGACAGTCTGAGAATCCTGTGAGAGTTTTCCTCAGAGGAAACCTGCAAATTGTCATCAAGTCAGTGAACTGACGATACTTTGCTTTCACCCCCCATGTTCTGATTAGAATCCACACACATGCATGATTATGTTCTGCCATCATTGTGATCATCATTATTATCCTGGGTTTTAATGTCTGACAGTCACATGGTGTAAATTTTTGTTTCAGAGATCCAGTGATGTGCACCACTGCATGGTACGAGTGTGGAGGGGAAACAAAGACGAGTGCACGTGCAGTACAGCTCTTACTGCTATGTAATGAAGAGCCCCTGAAGCATGTCTGATAGCCCTGTGCCAGGCCTGCCATCTCCCATCTCCCCTCCCAGGTCTCCACAGGACAACTCGCCCACTAATCCAGACTGACGTTCCCACCCTCGTGCCGTTCCCGGCGTCACCTCAGCGTCGGTTAGTTTTCCGCTCCATTTCAAGCTTAAATCAAGCATTCCATTCCACTATACCGCAAATAAAGCTGACTGAGGGGAACTTTGTGATATTGTTGAGCGATCTGAGAGAGCACCTTAGTCACTTAGGCGGAGAAGACAACACAGATATTTTTGTCTGGGCTGCAGAATTTTGCACCAAATGGAATTGGTTTGGGATCCAGGCCGTTCTTTCAGGTCACAGGACGTGACTGTGCTTATTTGGCTGCAGTGTAAAGCTGTGTGTGTGTGAGTGTGTGCGTGTGCGTGTTTTGGCAGTTTGTGTGCACCACTCCTCCATGACCAACCAGAGATAATGGGGCGAACAACTTCTCTGCTGACCGTGCAAAATGCTGTTCTTTTGGTGTTCATCACTGTTTGATTCGGTGCCCAGACCAACCCCTCCGAGAGCAAACAGGCCCCGTGTTTGTCTCTGGCTTCCTGTTTCAACAACTCGCACTGTCTTTGAAAGTGTTCCAGCCCTTTTAAACATCCACAGACAAGACTTCGGCTTTTCCCAAGGAATGAACTCCAAAGCAAATTATTTCACAAGTACATTTATTCATTTGACAATGTGAGTTGCGAGGAGGGGTGGAGGAAAAGGATGTCTGGCCCTCAGTCAAACATCAGAACAAGGCTGTAGGGAGTATTGAAGTCCACTAATGGCTGCCAAGTGCTACTGAAAGAAGTTTGTTACAACGAGCTCAATGCCAATTGTCTAGGTTGTGAACCAAGACACCAGTGCTTGCACACGATGTCCCTCCATGGCTCCAATGCTACAGTAGTCCCATCTTAGGCTCTTTTTAAAGAGCTGAATTGAACTGGACTGTGTGGGAGTGTGTTGCTAATCAACTCTGGCACTTGCAAATGGCTGTCTGCCTGGAGGAGATAGTGACAGAACGATTAACAAGCACTCATTACCACCAGGGTCCGTGAGGACGACATGGGGCCAAATGGTCACGAGCCAAAGTGATGGGCTGTCTCGCAGCAGCAAGCTTCGACAAGCTTCTCATCAGGCCTCTCTGAGCTTAAGAGCTGGACAGGGATGTATCAATACTGGGATTGCCACATTAATCAAAGTTTCATGTCTGAAAGAAAGCATCAGGAGTATTTCCAAAGCCGAACCCTGAGAGTGACAGCAGCATGTCAAAGGCTGCTGGCCTCCACCCACACCTGCCACAACCACAATATCAGGAGACAGAAGACATTTCTTTTCAAAATAGGAGCTCAGCATACTCTTCAGTGAAAGTAAAAAACATTTTTGCTGCTCCTATCTAAACACACACCTGCTCTGACCAGGTATATTTCTCAGCTAGCTACTACGAGAAACTGGTTACTCCAAGATGACGCCCGTTCATCTGAATGAAAAGTGTTGAAGATGTGAAAATGGACAGTAATAGTGTAGGTAATGAAAAACGAGAGCACTCCTCTCTCACCTCTGCACAGCCAGCCAATCACTGAGTGAGGTGGGTGTGAATGCTGGATCAGTTTGTGAGTTGTTCTGTCCGGTGAGGAGGGTCCAAAACTATCCGACACAAAAAACTAAACTAAAACCTTGTTTTTGTAAGAGTTAAGGCTAAGTTTGTCCCATGCAGAGAGTTTAGGCTAATCCAAACCACAGTATGATCAGCCGTAATCCCGACTAACTACCATCCCAAATACAAAACAAACACGCAGCCAAACTCAGCCCTGACGTAGTTGAGCTACAGCTTCCGCAAATAAAACCCAGCCTTTGATCAAGAAGCTGCAGACGAGATTAAAGAGCTGTGAGTTGAGTGTGATACTCCAGACAGCACCTGTCATCGCGGAGCAGCTCTGACAGCTTTTACCACATCTGCATATAAAGTCTGCGCCGGCACATTAATGAAAAGTTAAGAGCACGGAGAACCGAGCTGCTCTGCAGGGAATTGCAGGCAGTCTTTAAGAGGAATGCATTGATTACACATCACGCTGTAAGAGCCTCTCATTTCACAATTAACTACCATTAAACAGGAGTGGAATTTGGAGGGCTCTCCAAACTAAAAGCCCCTAAAGGCTAACACTGCGCTCAACACATGAAACAAGTGCAGATAAAAATCTGAATGTCACTTTGTTGGACTACTTTTTTTTTCTTTTTCATTTCAAAAAGAAACAAAAACTATACAGTACATACCTTATGGGTATTATTGGTTATTTTAAATCTCTGTGTATTGGCATCCACCTACGTCTTCCACACCTCACTCCAAAAAAATCAAATGTTGACTTAATTAAAATGCATTTCGTCATCAGATTCCACGTAATTGTACGTAGTTATTTCAACTCAAAAATGTTATGTAATTGAACCCCTACCATTACCATGGTGACATATGTGCCTCAGCACATAAATGTTGCATTTAATCTCCACAGGACAAACAGTCACATGCTGTAAATTCTCCTCCATCTGCCTCAGTGTATGTTATCCAATAAACAAAGAGGAAGCAGACACATCACTACACTGATAAAGGAGGAGATGGATGTTTAAGGTTACAACATAATATCATCATAAGATATTGCTGTTATTTTATATATTCACATTCATGTAGCTGATGATGATGGACATTGCACATGATGGAATAAAGCAGCTCTTGGTATCATGAACTAATTCACGCTGCAATGAAAACATTTTCTCCCTGTGTGTGTGTGTTCATTAAAGCGGCTTGATATTTCACTGTAATAATGCAGCCGGGGAGACGTCTAATGCTCTAACATGTCATCACAATTACCCGTCAGTGGGATCACATGGTAACCAAAGTGAGAGGCTGCTAAGGCACGTTAATATCTCCATTGCTCAACAAGAAGACAATATTCCTCGTGGGGGCTGTTAAATATCTAAAAACTCCAGGGCTAAGCAGTCACACAGTGCAGATGAAATGAAATGATCTGAGCATAATTTCATGAAAGTAACCAAGGAACGTTTTATGATACGAACAAAATATCATAGAGGAGCTTGCCAAGCATGTGCTCCATCTATTACTACCTGCCTCTCTCATGAGCGTTGATGTATTAGCTGGGAAACTGCTGTGACCTATAGGACATCTGAGAATGAACAGCCAAGTTTGGTGATGAATGGTAGAGCTGAGAAATGCTTAATAACCACTACAGTACAGCAGCATGCATCAATGCATACATGTTTACACACATACAGAGCACACTGTCACCAGTCTGCACCAGGAGTGATTTATTGCCACACAAACACGCACACATATAAAGGTACACACGTGCCCGTGTGTATCCACGCAGGTACACACACACACAGAGGTAGAGTGATTTATTACAGTGGAAAACACCGGCAGTCCCACGTGACCGCCTCCTATCTTTAGACTGATCAGCTGAAGGAAACACTTTAATTCAGAGCTGTGCATGATGTCGACGCAAAGCTGCAGGCTGTGAGAGTGTGTATGAAGTTTACTGTACATTTGAATATCATACCACAATCTGACTAAAGAAGGTGACATTTCTATGAAGTGCACTGCCAAACATGAAAACAGAAGAAATGAACGATATAGTAAAAGAGAGCATCACGCCATCAGTTTGTTTGAAGATAACAAAAGCAGTGCCTGAACCCAACAGCACACTTAAAATAATTACATTAATTATTTTTTTAAATCAGCTCCTTCATGGATTGACCCCCAAATTTGTTTGATATAGGCCAAATCAGTTTTATTTCATTTTTTTAACCTAATTAGTCCTTATTCATATTTTAAACAGCTACAAATTATATCCAACTACAAAAACCCCCCGAAGAGCTGCCTGTTATTTGACAGTTATTTACAGTCCTAGTTCAATTTCAAGTCTGTCATCGTGAATCTTTGGTCTGAACTGAGCTTTGAAGCTCAACCAACCCATCTAGACTGTTGATCTTGTTCATGATTTCGACTGCTATCCTGACTTTGTCCTTTGCTCCTCTTTACAGATGAGACTCATAACTCCTACAGCCACTAGAGAGCACTATACTTTAGCATGAACTCGTGTTTTGGCTCATTTCCTGAGACTTCAACTAACTAAGAGAAGAAGGTGGAAATGTGCGTCAGAATGACTGGTGCAGAGAGTTTATCGCAGAGAAGTGGTGCTGTGGCTTCAGAAAGTTTGGAAACCAGCTGTTACCTACCTTTGCACACTGTTTATGATTATGACACCAGCCCAAGGATCCATTATTCTGAAGAGGAGAATGAGAGGGAGACAAAGAGAGAAGCATAAATTAATGTCGGTCTAACTGAGTTAAGTGCAGTCGAATACATTTCAATGCCCTAATTATAGGTTCGGAATCAGCGAGTATAATTACAGTTTGTCAAGAGAACACAAAGAGCTAGTTCACACTTTATAGAGCGCCACTGTTATTTCTCTGTATAAGACAAATTAGTGTTTTTCCTCCATTTGGGGCTTGCTGTCCTTCATGGCTCTGTGCTGTGAGCCTGAGGCCGTTTGTTTTATTCTTTCAGTGTAGCTCCAGAGGCAACCCGCCGTCTAATCAGCACTGATCTCTGTGATGAGGTGTTAAATAAACACACAGTGTGTTCATAACCTAAACAGTGTAACAGTGTGCATCTTAGTTCGTAGGTCATTTACAGTAGATAGTATATGATCCTCATTCCTCACTGTTTGTCCATCTGGGACACAATACAAGCGACCACTCAAAATGCATTCATGCACTGATATTTTTTCCTCATTTTACAGCCAGTGAAACCGTCTGTAGGAACCATAATCAGAAATGAACAGTCAGGTTGAAACAGATTACAGACAGCTCAATAAATAAACAGAGCGTTATTGATGGAGAGCTGAGTTAAGGAGTCTCCTCCTCTGTTAGTAAAGTGAAGGGTCCTCTTCTCTCTGAACGTCCTCAACACTGACTGAGCTGCACAGCGAATCATTATACCATGCTCCAATGGAGCTGCTCAGACACTATAGTGTCTGAGCAGGCAGCCTCCAGCACTAAAGGGATGCTTGGGATTGGGTCTGTGCAAATATTCCTTATGTTTATAGAGAGAGGGGACACGTTACAGTAACAGTAGTAACAGTACAAACAAGGATAATGGCACACTTTAACAATCTTTCCTGAGAAACAATGTTGAATCAACATCCACAATTATGCAAAAAAATGAAGGCAGAGATCTTGAAGCAGAAGCTCAAACCCCGCCCACTTTCTCACCTCTAGACACCTGGCCAATCAAATTACTGTATGTATTCCTGCCCCCTGATTCCAACATCGGAAAAGTGCACGTGGAGGGGCTTTTCACTGACACCTGCCATTATCAGCCGATATTAATTGACTGATGAAAAATACAGTATGTGCTCAGGATTATTGCTTTTGAGTGGCCAATTGCAAAAACTCATCGATGGCGCACTTTGTTTGCTAGCAGATATTGATTTGACCACATAGAGAGCAACCTCGCTAACCCTAACCCTCCTCCTAACCCTAACCCTCGCTCACCAATCAAGATGGTGGCTAACAAAAAACGGCAATTTATTCATCTTGTGTCAAGTCTAACTTGAGTGGATCAGAACTGATCAGATATGGAATTCATCTGGAGCTGGTCCAGTTCAGGTTGAGACTAAACATTTCTCTGGATGTAAGATTTTTAACCATGACAAAGGCCAAAATGTGGCCGACAACAAACTAGCAACAGAGAGCTTTGCTTTTAGCCTAGCAGTTGTTGATCACTTGCAACTCAAGAGTCAGTCAGTCTGAAACATTTCCAGCCACGCTGGATTCAATTTATTCTTTGATGACTTATGTAGTTTGAATGAAACATGGAAAATACTGTGGCCAGTTGACATTGAACTCATTTCAGCTTAGTTATCAATAAAAGTCTTCTAATTTAGACACATCAGCCACCATCTGTGTTGTGTACAGTTACCATGGTTACAGATGTCATGCTCATCTATGGTTTGTGGAGAAGGCAGCGTTTACATGTTCACCCCATGGATGTATCGAGGAGAGCACACAGGGTTCACACAGTGTGTCCGTGTCACTCTGCTCAGCAGTAACACAACAGACTGGTTCTCCCCGGTAAATCACTTGTTCACTAAAATACTGTTCATGCTCTGCTTCAGTTTGAGAGGAGGAGAATGAAGTGCTATTTCTTTAGTGAACATCTTGAGAAGCATTTAGAGAACTGAGTGGCAACATTAATTCCAGAGCTAACTTATTCCCTGAAAGCCGACTGAAATGATCACAAAGCAATAAAATATGGCATCAACAGAGTCATGTTGTTCATGTGGACAGATTATCTATGACAGGATGGGGAGGGAGGGATGACTGAGGATGACCCTATCCCATAAATCAGAGGATTGGTGGGATCAGTCATGGCCTGAACTGGACCACCCCCAACCCATCCCAGCCATGTCCATGGGGTCACTGTGAGTGTGTTTCACACTTCAGCAGCCAATGTTCTGAGATCAATGCTGCACAAAAAAAAAAAAAAACAGTGACTAATGTCTGACTCTTGACAGTGGTTGGTACTGTTAGACCAAAAACGGCGAGCGATGCATCCGATACTTGGAGCTACAGCTACAACAGTTGTCTGTTCTTGGTCTGGTGGAGATAAAAGCAAAAAATTATCATGACAGCGCCACAGAGGCACTCATGATTTAGTCTGATGTCTGGGCCGTCATTCTGGGCACTTATCATTGGTCTAAGTGAGTGTACAGGAATGATGTCCCACTGCATTATGTGTGTATGTGTGTGTATACAGATACTTACTGACAGAGGAGGGATCTATGATATAATCAGGATAACAAACCTTATTAAAAAGTTCTAATAAGTACAGATACATGAACATGTCAGTATGTTTGTAATCAGCGATTTATGATTTAAAAGATGACTCAGGAGCTTTCAGCAAACATTAGAATTCAACAGTTAAATGATATTCTACGATTAAAAGTTACACATGGTGAATATTTTAAAGGCTGACACAATGTATTTCAATTATATCCATTACTTAAGACAGCATATTGAATATTAAAAGTATTTCTCCATCATAACTGTATCTCGGTGTGTCCAAACCTTCAGGCGTGGATAGAATGTAACAAAACACTCATGTGAAGTTGAGTTCATGTTTTACATACAAAAGAATGGGAAACTGTATTTGCTGCCAAAAAGCTGAAACTCACATTGAAACATGCAAAAAGCTTCGTGATTTTACAGAAACAGTCATGTGGTTTGGAATTAAGACGCTCATTACATTTGTCTGAATCTTCTTTGTATTCATGAACTTATTATTTCATGGCTTATAGTAGAATACATTTCACAACATAAACACAGAATCAGTGACTGCAGAGTGACGTTCATCAGTCACCGTGTGCTTACCTGCAGCGGTGTGGAGAGCGCAGCCACGCTGTGCAGACTGAGGCACCGCGACGCACACCTCGCCCTGGAAACACTCTCCGACCAGGACTCATCATCATTAGTCTCATCGTGCTGCTTCCTGGCGCAGATGCTGGAGCTGAAGAGGAAAATAATCCACAGAGACAGGCTCGTCATGACACCGCTGCTCGTGGCCAGCATCTTCTTCCTCGAGTCCAGGAGTGAGGCTGCGGAACAAGAGGATGCGGTGGGGAGTAATCTGATGGAAGTCCACTTTAACTCGAATTATATAGCCAAGGGAGGAGCTAGAAGATCGAGGCGTACACAGTTAGGGTCAGGATGCTGAGAGGCTCCGGCGGAGCTGTCAGTTCACTGAATCCACAGCCTGAGCCGCACACCCTGATGATGGAATCCAAACTCCACAATACACTGACAAGAACAAATGATAAATCTGCTCAGTGTCATAAACTGTTAGATTCAGGTTATAATAAAACTGTCAAATGAGAGGCAATATACAGAACCAGGGCCGCTCCAAACCTCTTTGCCATATATAGATAGATAGATTGAGAGATAGATAGATATATATATAGATCATGTTATAATATATTATAAACAGATAATAAACAGGACATGTGTTCACCATCACGCTCTGCCCTGTCCTAATTGGTCTAATTATATGAATATTGTATTTATTTAGTTGCACACTTAAAATCTTTAAGGCCAGCACTTCACCATCACTGAATGATGACACGCAGGCCAATTATCTCATCAAACATCTCACAGATGATGAACAGCATCATTAGAACTTTGCAATAGGTTTTGCATCTTTGCTTATGAGTCAGCCGAATAACTCAAACTCTCCGTGGTTATCATCGATGTCATGTTTGAGGATCACCTTCTCTTCTCCTCCTACTATAGAAACATGGAGGTCCAACATGGTCCATCGGTAGATACAAAAGGCTCATTCTAAAGTAACAATATATATATACAGAGAGAGAGAGAGACCTAAATGTGACCCACTGGACCTTTAAAAAGATCCAGAGATCATGTCTTCACATTTGGCTGACATCACTTTGATGGCTGTCAACACCTCACCTGTCTGTGTGGTTGAAAGCAAATGGAGCTGTTTAGGTGTGTGGGTCTTTGGTCATGAGGTAACAGGAAGTTCTATACGGGGAAGCTGAACTGAGCAAATCGATTCACTTTACATCCTATTTTATTTATTCTGACCTGGAATAGCAAAATGTAGCAGTTTACTTACTGACTGTTTTATTTTACACTTTTATATGCAGTTATAGCAATAATGCTGATCAAATCCAGCTCAGAGAGATTGACTGACATGGGATATGCATCATTTTTGGAAATATGACTAATGATATACAGTCTCTAGATGTGAATGATTCAACTTTACTCATAGTGTTAAAAAAGTAAACAAAAATCACAATAAATCATGATATTGAATGACAATACTTAAGAATCACAACACATATCAAATTATAAACATAATAATATCATCCCAGCCCCAATGTGAATATCCTCTTTGATTTTTTTGACGACCTTTGACCCCTTCCAGTTGATGCTGTGAGTGGTTTTGGTCTGGTGTTCACAAACAGTTGATATGGTCAGCGTTCATAATGAAGACTGTTAGCTGTGATTGAAGACTAAAAAAGCTACTTTAGATTTAGATTGTTTTGTAGCACACACTGTGCTCTGAGGTCAACAATGAACAGCTGGGCTCACACACACACACACACACACACACACTGTGTGATCTGAATGTATTTGTAAGAGTGCTGCTACTGTATCAGTAATACTTGTTTCCAGTGGTTTTGTTTCGCAGTAAGGCCAGATGCTGTCACACGAGGGCAAACCTCGTTCTATTAAAGGTCCAGTGTGCAGAATTTGGTGGCATCCAGCAAATACCACCCCCCATCCAAATATGTCGGGGAAAAAATATGTCACGAAAAAACACTAAAGATATCTAGATCCAGGGTTTAGTTTGTCCATCTGGGCTACTGTAGAAACATGGAGGTGCAACATGGATGGATGGTGTTGCGTGTAAGAGGACCTACAGCCTCTTTAAATATGAAAGGTTCTTTTTAAGGTAACACACGCGATGATTCTTATTTCCGGTAGATTGTACATGAAAACATAGGTCTGATTATTATCCATTTCTGCCATATTCTGTAAACACACTGCACCTTTAATGCAGAGGACACATTCGTGCTGGAGAATCTGTGATTTTACACGCAGGTGGAATTTTTTCCATGAGAGTGAGAGTGTTTTCTCCTCAGTGCAACCAATTTCAGGAGGACACAGGCAATGTATTTTCCAGGGAATCCCAGCTGTAATGTTCACTGGTAGCTGCAAAACAACAACATTTTTATGGACTTCTCTATTAAAGTAACCACAAACATATCTCTCATAAGCAGGCAGGGCACTGCTGCTTTCCTTGCCCAGGGAAAGGAGAAAACATGACGTGTCGGAAACTCTGAAGAGATCCTCCTTGGGTTGTCGGTTCTCTCATGCCTGGCACAAAGGGGCCCCACTTGCGCTGCTGGAGCATCCTGCAGTGTTAACGAGTGCCTATTTTTCCCAGCCGCATTGCATTTACAAACACACACAACTCTTCTCAGGTTTTATAGTACTGTGTCTTTGGCCTAATGAGCCTTTGCAGCTGAGGGTTTTTACCCTCTCTGATTCAGAAACAGGTTCATTACACCTCTACATGTATAATCTCATAGACTAGAAGGCAATGAGGTGTTCTCAGAAGCCAATAGAATTTCATGTGTTTGACCCAACTGACTGAATCCTTTTCAGCATATCCACTGGAGAAATTGACATGGAGCCCAAAAGCAAACACTCTGAAGTGCTTTGTGTTTTGATTTGTATCTGTGAGGGGTATTCTGAAAGTATGGTGTTAATGAAATGAGTGTCTCCAGGTCTGTTTGGAGCTGAAGCTCTGGTGGTCCACCCACAACAGGAAGAAGAAAATCCCTGTGAGCTCCCTGCTGAGGGCCTGACTTACTGTTTCACAAATAAAAACAACACACTATGACAGTGTAATTGACTCATTGTGTGTGCAGTTGTGTTTGCCAGTTTGCTGGGGCTAATATTGGCCTTCTTTTCCAAATGTCAAATATAGTTCAATCAGGAAAGACACAGGCTAACTTCAATGCAGAGACTTGATTTGATAAAGACTTTGGTGTCGACCCCGTCGATTAGATAGATCAAAATATTCTTGAGCTAAGATGATGACTGGATGATAGTAGTTAAAAGATGGAGCCTTAGTGTGCCGACAGTTGTCTTCTTTTTTGAACTTGTGCTAAAAGCTTCATTATGATTGGGGATCCGTGCTCCTACAAGTGAAGAGAAGAACCTTCAGTAGAAAAGAGTAGAAATACAACAGATGCAGACGCCGGTATACCAGTCACTGAATGGTTTGGTGAGTATAATCATGTGAATTATATGCTACAGCCTCCACAGTGACCAAATCACACCCAACTGAGCACCTGAGGAAGGTTTTGAAGCCTTATGTTAGACAGACATCATCACTGTTCATTGGTCCTGTTCTGGAGGTTTGTGGTGGATTAATATCTTACTGACACATTTAAGCTGAATGAAGACAAGAACTGTGATTGGTCAGCTCGGGCTGCCATGTTTTCTCCTACAAGTCTGGTATGCTGGAGGACATTATTGATAGTGACCTGAAGTAACATGTAACATTCAAGTAACATTCAAGCAACATGAAGCAGGCTGAAGAAAGACTTAGAAATCTCCTGGTTGTTACTGACAACCAGTTCAGTTCTCTATCACAGTGAATGGAAGAACGTTGACACAGTGACTGCAACTGAGCTAGATGTAGCTCAGTTCTATAAGTATGCCCAGCATTTATATATGAGTCTATACTACAAAATAAATAAAACAGTGTTAACACAGAATATAATTCAAGTAGGACATAGCTAGTCATGTAGGAAGTAGTGTATCTGTCTAGAGTTGGTGGTTGGGTCAACACGTTAAAGTATTTGTTGCAGTTAAGGGACTTTTATACAAAGCCAGTACCAAATACTGCTCTGAATCCTCTAAATGGAATGGAATATGACTTTCTGTTCTAAACTCCCGGATCTGATTTCTTTGAAAGCTTTTAAATCCATTTTGAAAGACCAGGAGACAGAATCGCTGCTGTGTCGATGCTCAAACTGATATTGTTGAATTCATGGCCTGTGCTGCACTTTTATTCTCTGGGAGGACATGTGTTGTAATTCTGTCTCTTTTCATTTACTTGTTTTTAGTTTGTGCTGCTGCCTGTTGGCTTCCCTTGAAAAAGACATTTTTAATCTCAATGGGACATTTCCTGCTTAAATAAAGGTTAGATGAAAAAAAATATATATCTACATTGCAGGTATCTATGCACTGGGACTGCAGTTCACCCAGTGCATCAAGCCGGCTTTGTGTTAGTGTCTCCTTTCATTTGCAGCACATCAGTATACTTTTTTTATTATTATTATTGTTGTTGTTAGATAGTATAGTATATAGTATATTAGATTATACTTTATTCATCTCACAATGGGGAAATTCACTACAAAGTAAACTCTAGTTCTGCGCCCACCTACTTGATTACCTTTATACAGGCTTATGTTAGTGTTGTGGAGAAATTGCTGAAGTCAAAGGTCAATAGTGAGGTCAGGAGGGAAGAAAGTGTTCAGGAGCCTCTGATGTCTTATGCTGTATTATTTATTGACACTTGATCAAGGAGAATTAGAGACACTCTCAAAGTACATCAGAAGTGCCTGAGTCGGTCTCACATTCTGCCGAACTCATCCTGGTGGATAGACTTTAAACCCCAAGATAACACCACAAATACTAGGCCCCAGAATTAGTCAAAGAGAATGTCTTTACTCATGGAGGTGTTATTGTCAGCACATTCTAGTCTGGAGACACTGTTGTCTGTTTACGCAGATTGGAACGTCAACGGCAAGCTATCTATTATGTCTAGGAAGGCAGCAACAGGTCTCTTCGACCCTGGCCACCACAGTGTTAAGATAGACTGGCACCTAGTCAAAGCAATTAATACTGCTGAGGACCTCAAGGCCCACACGTGACCTTGTGTAACCTAAGGATAGAAAATTCCATAACAGTTACCTCTCGACTGCTGCGCTCCTCCAATGAACGACAGCTGGCTCTGCCACCCATACTCTCAGCGCAATCTAAACTTTTCTCGTCTGTTGTTCCCCGCTGGTGGAACGTCCTACCAGTTCCTACCAGATCAGGGGCGTCCCTCTCTACCTTTAAAAAACTCCTAAAGACTCTTCAGAAAGGACCTCCTCTCCAACACTACCAACAACTAGACATGCTAAATCTATTCCCCTCTACAACTGTCACAGTACTTATTACTGCACTAACATGTGATTGTCACACTGCATCTAGATTGTTTCCGTTTTTTTGTAAGTAGCTTTGGATAAAAGCGTCTGAAAAAGTGCTAAATGACTGAATGTAATGTAAATGTAATTATTGTGTCAGCTGTCAACTGTAATCCCACACACTGCTGATCAACTCCCTTTATTGATGACTTGATTAGGAAAACCTTACATATATATATATATATATATATATATATATATATATATATATATATATATATATATATATATATATATATATATGTATAAAGCTTGGGAAAAGAAGTTATGTGGTGTCCATACAAACTGAGCTTAATGAGCTCATCTACAGTAACTGTAAAGCTCTTCCAGTTGTAAGCACACAGTACATTTACACGTCTAAGTGCACATGCGTACATATGATCTGACAGAACAATTCACTATACAAAGATGAAGCAAATAAAACCATATAATGTAACAAAAAATCTACATACACATAATACAATAGAAGATTTCAAGACAATTATCTGAATATCTAGTTAAGTTAAACAGACTATTTTATTTTATGTATATTTTCCTAAAAAATCTCTTATCTCAATATACCAATATGGCAGTCTTTCAATCACCATGAAGAATTGTGATAAAAAAGATGATCATATATTTTAAGTTGAAGGAGGGCCTCAGTGATGACAACAACGGGAAAACAGAATTATTCATCTCGCCTAACTGAGAGAGAAGTCTGTGTTGAGACCTTTTGTTTCAGGTGGTTGTAGCTGATAGTTTCACAGTATTTACAGTAGATCTTCCCATGGCATGAAATTCCATTCAGTCCACCATTTTGTTATGTAATGCTTCTTGGACCAATTCTACTCACCTTATATGCTTCCTTTAGGCAAGGAATCACTCTGTTAACTTTTTTTATTTATTTTTATGCAGATGATACCCAATTATATTTAGCAATCAAACCGAATGAAAGAATCAATTAGCTAAACTTCAAACATGCCTTAAGGACATAAAAACTTGGATGACCTGAAACTTTCTGATGTTAAATTCAGACAAAACTGAAGTTCTTGTAATTGGACCCAAACACCTCAGAAACTTTAGATGGGATCGCCCTCACTCCTAGTGGGAATTGTTGAGTCTCTACAGTCTAGACTTGCTCTATATCGGAAGTCTCATGAGATAACTTTTGTTTGAATTGAATTGAATTGAATTCAATTGAATATAGACAAAATAAAGAATACAATTAAGGAGAATCAGCACAGGCCTTGATGAAATTGTAAAGAATAATTCTGGTTTATTACAAATTTGATCAGTGTACTCCTTCATAGTTTCAGCCATCATTCCTATCACTAACTTTATGTTTGTACTAATCAAGTTAATTGCTGCAAACATTTTAATATCTGAAAAGTCTGGCAGTCAAGAAAAATTAGCATTCAGACAGGTTACTGAGGAGAAAACACAGTGATAAATGAGGAATTATCTGCAACATTTCAGGTGTTCTCACTTTCTGTTTTACTTCTAAATGAAGTGATTTAGATAATCTGGATGAACCGTAGGTTTGTTTACAACCTGCCTGAGCATCAGACATCATTGTTGTAATGTCACAATGTTCCCAGATCTCAGCAATTAACGTGAGTGAGTGACTACAATGTTATCGTACCTGACAGAAAATGATGGACAAAGCTATTAAAATACAGCCTGATGTTATAAATTTTCCTTGACACATGAATATCAGACAGGAGCTGTTTCAGTCCAGAGACAAATCTGTTTTGGTATCTGCTTAAAAAACCCACAGGAATCCAACTCTGTTGTGGATTTCCCATCACGTTTTTCCATTGCTTCAGTCATTGCTCATATGTGCGCATGTCTTCCTCTCTGCATGTGTGCTGGTGGAATCCTAGTTTTCGTTGTGGGGTCCTTCAGGCTCCACACGGACAGCTGAATGGTATTTCCACTCTGCTCCCAGGCACTTGTTACTGAAGGAAACCCCATTTAATGGGGTACACCTCATAAAGGAGGAGGTTGGTAATTTCCCTGTGGTTTTACTGAGTGTGTGGTGGGGGAGGAGGGAGTCCACAATCTGGGGTTTCTCACCAGCAACAGTCCTGATGGAAGTTTGTTTGTTTACTGTACAATCACAGGATTATCTGTTGCACATGAAGAAATAGCTTTGGGTTATTATTTAATATGAAATCAGAGGCAAGTTCCAAAATTGCTCCAACAACTGTTTATTTCCCCTCTTAAAAGAGCAGTCTGTAGGATTTAGCAGTATCTAGCGGTGTAGTTGCAGATTGCACCCTCTGGCTCTTATCTCCTGATAATGCCAGTGTTTTTCCATTCTAGGTTACTGTAAAAACATGGCAGTTCAACATGGAGGACTCTGTAGAAGAGGACACATGGTGTCTGTAAATATAAAAGACTCATTCAAAGGTAAGTATCCACATCCTTTAGTAACTTAGTGTTGTTGGTGGTTGTCCGTCCATGCCTCCATTTTGTCTCTGGTCACAGAGGCAGCAAACAAAGCAGCACAGGCCAGATGTGCATCTCCCCCCGGCCACATCCTCCAGCTGCTCCTGGTGAATCCTGCAGCGTTCACAGGCCAGATGGGATATGTACTCCCTCCAGCTCTGCCTCGGGGTCTTCTCCCCACTGGACGTGTTCTGAATACCTGCACAGAGAGGAGTCCTGGTCAGATTCCTCAACCCCCTCAAGAGGCTCCTTTCATTCCAAACGAGAAGCTGCTCTTTCACAAGCTTCCTCCGGATATCCAAACTCTTTACCCTGTCCCTACAGATGAGCCTAAGTCCACTTTGAGTCACCTCTTAAAGCATGTAGCCATGCTGTAGGTGAGGGTTGGGCTGTACCGTACATGGACACATAAAATGAGAGAAACACTTTCAGTCTGAGCTCGCTGATGACCATCACCAACTCTGTCTTTTAAAATGTCATTTATAAACTGCTAATTTGCGACAGCAAAGACACTTTGAAAGAACAGTAACGCCACACAGATTCTGTTTACATAACAAACATTTCTGTAAAGTTATAAATGTTCATGCTAAATTTATCTGGCAAAACGTTTCATTTGTTTTCCTGCAGTTTTATGTTGATCCTTCAGTAACTCAAAGCATATGGTTAAAGACACAGACTCGCTGCTGCCCATCATGAAGTTTAGATGTTTTTATTGACACTGTTTTAGTGAGATGTTGATTCAGCTTCATGATCGTTTTGGATGATGCAGTTCGTGGTTCTGTTGAACTGAACTACATTTAGCCTACCCTCATTGATAGAAACGGGACGGCTGAGTCAGAATCCAATCTGAATTTGTGGCTGAACATGAAAAAGGCTCTTCACTCATAATCCCCCATGTAACCTGACAGAGCGGTTTTCCGAAGAACAGGAAGAAACTGCAGCACCAGATGTGCAAAGCTGATAAAGACTTATCCACACAGACTCGAGGCTGGAAGTGCAGCTGAGGAGCATCTACTGTACGCTGACATGGAGGGACTGAATCCTGCTGCAGAAGTACTTTGTGTTTTATATGTGTTATTTATTTAGATCACTGTGGAGAGACTTGGAGTTTGACTTTGACATTAAGGGTCTTTTTCTGTCACATTAAATCGACTTTGATTCAATGTTACAAAACAATAAAAAGGAACATTTTAAAGGCACTGTATATATTCATGCTTTTATTTCATGCTGGTTTGGCAGAAAAATGAACTCCTAACTGTAGTCAGACGACGTGAAGAATGACTGTTTTATTATAGAGTGTGTTTTGTTTACCACATTATCTAATGAGTCTATTCTCTGGTAGACCTTCAATGAAACATTTGTGTTTCTATTCATGTGCTTAACATGTTTAACACACATTGTGACTCTTTCATGGATTTTCTGGAACTTTCTGCAGCATAAAGTCTTTTTTTCCCCCCACACTGTATCTGGTCTGCAGACTGATTCCTGGACAATAGCCTTTGGATCCTAAATTACTCTCACAAGTGACAAGCCGAGAGCCGAGAGCTGCAGCCTGCACAAAGGACATCACACACATCTATCTCTATTCCCGCTGATCTTCGCCTGTGACTGAAAATGTATTGAATTTGCATTAGTTCTGCCCAATAGATAATTCATTATTAAACTGACTTGTGTTTAATAAATTATATGTCATTTATATTCATCACACGAGACATCGAAACTCAGATATCAGTCAAATGTCACTCAATTATTATTATTATCATTATTTGTTTCACTAATGCTCTTTCAAACACACATGCAGTGGTGTTCAGAGAGCTGATCCTCTGCACAGTGCTCTGCTGCCGTCTAGTGTCGTGAAGCAGTACTGATCCTGACTGCTTTAAAGCTGACCTCACACAAATGATAAAATGAGATTATAGCTGTGAAGAATTACAATGATAATAGTAAAATCACCCTTTTAATCCAATTTAAAGGCGTCAGACAGAGCTTGATTTGCATGTCAGCAGTGTAACAGTAATATGAAACCAATAGAGCACAGAGCATGTGAGCGGGGCTGATCAGTGATCAGTGATCAGTGGTCCCAGGCTGAAGTGATGAGGCTCAGTTGCAGAGGTCGGTGCTGCAGCAGGTGGCGAACGCGCCGGGTGTGGTGATGAAACCCTGACACACCACCATGTTCATGCACTGCCGGAACGAATAGTCTGGAACAATAAAAAAATCGAATTAAAGTCTGTATGGAGACATGTTTGATGAACCATCACAGACACACACATTCACGGTTTAGATGTAAATTTAATGTTTGGTTTTTGTAGGATGACTTCACGCCATGCCAATATTCTTTACAGAGACCCAACAGTTCCACCATGAGCAAGCACATGAGTGCTACACAGTCCACATTCTAAAGTTTCTCTGAAGTTAATTTGGGCCTTCAGACTGCTGAAGCTTGTGGAGGATTTAATGCCACCAAGTGGTGAAGCTGCAGATTGCAACGAGCCCTCCTTGGAGAACCTGACCACAAACCTCATGAAAAATGCATCTAGACCCAGTGTTTAGTTTGTCTGATCTGAGCTACTGTAGTAACATGGCGGTTCACCATGGTGGACTCTGTGGACCTGCAGCATGGACATGTCCAAAGTCTGGCTCGGGGGCCAATCACGGCCCACGGTCAGATGTCATGCGGCCCGCAGCTTAATTTTTATAATATATTATTTATAGCCTGCTAGTATTGTCAGATACTGTATGACTGGAAGATTTGGCTTTTGTTGATTAACACAACGAAGCATTTAAAAGTGCTAACGTTAACCTCTAAGGACATAACTGCTGGTGTTATGTATCTGTAGATGTGACACAGAATATTACTTTCTGAATGAGAGGAGCAAGAGTGATATGTCTAAACTTAAATGTTAACAGACTTTGTATTACTTATTGTATAATAAGTCATGTTTACAATGAACATGAGGTTCAGATTTGTATCAACGTCATGCGAAGACATATTCCATACAATTTATTCTGTTATCTGACTCCAGATTTAAAAATTTAAAAGCTTTTTATACTCTTATCATTGGCCCACGGGCATCTTCACATTGTCAGATCTTGCCTTCTTTAAAAGAAGTTTGGACACCCTGTTCTAATTTTCAAGTGGTTACACACCAGTGTAAACAGAATTATGAATACTGTATTACATTTCATTCACGTTCTATAAATAGGGACCTCTAAATCTGACACACTGGACCTTCAAGACACGCTTGAAAAAAGGTCAAACTGTGTGGGCCCTGGTGCAAATGTTACCTTACTGACACACACTGATAGATTTATTCTCCATCCTATCTGTTTAATATAAATTTTATGAATTGCTTAAACTTCATAAACTCAGAGAGTGATGATTAAGAACAGAAAAAGGTCAATAGTGTTCTGGTGGCACGCTCCAGCATCCACAGGTGGACTTACTCAGCGGGCCTTGCAGTATGACGGCACCACAGGCGTTAGCTGATCCTGAACAGGTCTGGGTGGTGGTAGGGTTGCAGAGGCTACTGCCCTTAGAGTAACAGTAGTTACACTTCAGTGCCTCGCCTGGGAAAACACACACACACACACACACACACACACACACACACACACACACACACAGGAAATAATTCATAAACAGCATCACAAATTCAAACATACAGCTGTGGAATATAGTGGAGCAAAGAAGGAAGTGAATGAAGGGGGAACAAATGAGGAACAAACTACAGGACAAAAAGTGATGAGAGACTGCATGGGTGCATGATACAGTGACTAATGTTTAGGTAATTAGTCCAGAGTTAATCAGTGTGATCAGTTTGTATGATGTTTGACAATGAGTAGTGTTCATGCAGATTACAATGACCTGTAACCGTGTGCTTTGCTCATTCAGTATAACTTGACTGTCATAACATGACATATTCCACTGTATTTGACACCATCTACTTACTCGTCACTCTAAACAAGCCATATAGTATACAGCATTTGTTATTTGGGACAGTCTAATTAAAAAATGCTACATACATCACAGAATATAACAGAGCAGAGGTTTGAGACTGTGGAGCTACAGATGAAGCTTGGAAACGTTACCATTTGTAGTCTTGTCCCTGTGTTTTCTGGCGTTTTCCCTGCCTGTCGAGCTCTTTCTTTGTTCTTGTCTTACCTGTCTGTGCAGGCTGGGCGTGGCTGACCTATTTCTCATCCACTCATCCAGCTCCTGCAGTATTTTACTCCAGATCACCCTTCCAGACTATTCCAGTTCGTTGTTGTACCTTTACGCTCACATTGCAGCTTTCCAGCTCTGAGAAATATTTTTTGTCGTTGTATTTTTGAAGGAGGCTGTGATTGGTCAGGCTTTTAACATAACTCTCTAGCTGTGCTGCAAAAGCAGAATGTACGGGGATCATACGTATTGACTGACTGAGCGATCACGTGAAGGAGCCTTTTTATCTGAGAGCGGCCTATTCATCTGAGCCATTAGGGTGTAGAAATATAGATTTTATGATAACCAACTCACAACTTTGCATGCTGTGTCATCATGTGCAAACACAAAGAGGCAGCCTGCTAAACTGTCTGATTTAATCAGATCAAATGACAATATGTTATCTATTAGATGGCTGAAGTGTAATGTACTCCTGCCACATTCAGTCAGCTGCTTCATGTTGTTTCTGTTTTTACATTCTATATATATATATATATATATATATATATATATATATATATATATATATATATATATATATATATATATATATATATATATATATATATATATATATATATATATATATATATCTGTAATGATGTGCTAAAGTACTCCTATTGTACACATGAAAAGAAACACACATACCTTGACACAGGCTCAGTAAGAGAAGGATGGCACACACTGCAGCTCTCATTGTTCAGTCTGAAATTCAGTCAGAAAAAGAAAAGAAGGAAAATCACATCTCATCTGTTAACTGATAAAAACACTAAAAGACTCTAAGACTCATCTTCTGGCCTCTATTAGATCTTCATTTTTGCCCTGTAGTATGTAGCCACATGTCACACAGCCCATGAAGCGACAGTGGAGTTTGAAGTCCATTTCAGAGAAGAGCTCTCACTGGGTCATCACAGTTTAACTGAACTTGTACAGTCACCATGTATAATGCTCATTGGTGGAATTCATTATTTATCATAGCATATTAAAGATAAGGTAGGAAAATGTGTTTGTGTTTTATTTGTTGAAATTGTCTTCACGTCTACCAGCAATCATTAAAAAAAACAGAGTTTGGGGTCACAGGGTGTAGTCAGATAAGCACAGAAAGCCTCTTTCCACACAACCTTACAGATCACAGATGTCAGAAGCTTGAAATAACTGTACAAACGTACACAGAAAACAATACTAAAAGAGTATGCAGCTGAAGATTTAACGGACTGTAAAGTTCGAGGATGGCTTCTTACCTGCTTACCTGGTGCTCAGTCTGAACAGTGTCCCTGTGTTCTGCAGAGAAGAACGCTCTGCTCTTGTCTTTTAAAGCAGTAAGATTAACTGCAACAACATGTGTGTGCAGGCGCTGACTGGTCAGGACTCATTTCAACATAACAGACTTTCTAGCTGTGTTGCAAAAGCAGAATGTGCAAGGAATGTATTGACTGAGTGACTGAGTGATCACATGAGAGCCGCCTATTCATTTGAGCTGTTTGAGTGTAGAAATATAGATTTAACTTTATATGTTGTGTCATATAAACACAAAGAAGTGGGTTCTGTTTCTAGCTCTGCTCTGGTGGAGTTTTCATATTGTTCAGTGGAAGCAGACAACAGTCTAAATCAATGTGCTTTATTGTAAGTGTACTTTTAATGTTGTGTTATGTAATGTCACAAGCGTACAAGAACAGTCATTCTCTCTCTGTGACTCTGTGACTGTAACTGAAAGACCAGGCATGAAAATCAACTCAATTCAATTCAATTCATCTTGATTTATATAGCGCCATATCATAACAAAAGTTATCTCATGACACTTTCCATGCAGAGCAGGTCTAGACCGTACTCTTTATAATATTACATCACCAATGGTTAGAATCGGGTTATTTCTGCAGACGTTTTGAGGTTTCAGATCGTCATCTCAGTTGCAGCGGTCAGTGGAACATGTGGAGACTTGACAGTCACGATTGGCCCGTAAAATCATGGCGTCCCCTCTCTTCATGCACCTCCTGAAATAAAAGTACCCTGCAGTGAAGAGAAAAACAAGACATTACTGTAAGCAACAAACGTCATCGTTAGATTACATTATATCTTATCATCTGATGTATGGAGAGATGTCAGAGGGCTGCCACACAGTTAAGGGGTTTGGTGCCTTGCTCAAAGGCATCTGAGGAGTGCCTAGGAGGTGAACTGGCGTCTACGTACTAAATGGAATCAGATCGAATGACTTGTAGTTAGTGTTAGTGAAGTACTTGACATGGGATTGCTATCAGTCTCATGTTTGTGTGTTAACTACAGAGCTGGAGTCAGGGCACGGTTCACTTATCAGCTGTCACTCACTGGGTAATGTACAGGAGACTGAGGCGCAGACATCTTCTTGTCTGGTGCAGAGTTCCACAGTGCTGGTGCACGATCCACCAGGTGTACTTGGAACACAGCGGTTACACTTCAGAGCCTCTGCTGGAAAAACAACAACAGTTCAGGAGTTATGCGTTCCACCTTTATGGAACACCGCATGCCACATTTGACCTATTTCATTTCACCCATTCAGATTATCACTCTGTGAGCACACTGACCACTGCCGATGCAGACGAGCAGGAGGACAGCAGCGAGCTGGAAGGCCTTCATCTTTGTTTCTTCCTGCAGAGCTGATCACTGCTTAAGACACAATGAATATTCAAAAATGTCATTTAGTTCAAGTGATGTGCACAACATTTTATCATACACACACACATACACCACCTCTACAGTGAGGTGCAGATCCGCACAGGACAAAGAAGAAACTCATTTTGAATCAAATGTCTTTCCTTCCTTCTTTCCCTTGTTCTGTCTGTCTGTGCAGTTTTTAGAAATAATGTACAAACATTTAGTATCTTCAGTTCCACCATTTGTTGCCATACTGTAGCAATAAGGACAGGTCTAATTCATGTTATGGATGTCTCTGTTTATTTTGATTTCCCTTCAAAAGGTCCAGTGTGTCAGATTTACACGTTTACAGTCAGCAGCTACGTCATCAGATCTATCCATCTTTAATCACACTTGGATCTTCATATCTGTCATCACTTCGTCTTCCACTGTCTGTCTTTCTGTCAACATTTTTACTTGAAATACTTTTCTCACCGTGCTGCTCGTCCTACTTTCACAGCTGAGCCACAAAGAATCACAAACATTTTAAATTAAAAATGAAGTAGTATCAAATATTTACCTGCTTGTTTTTCCTTTTGGATATGAAACACTCCACTGGCATCAAGCGTTCCTGTAGATCATTTTATAACCGCCGATCAAACAGTTAGAAACTGTGGAAATCCCGTTTTTACACAATCAGCCACAGTAAGTTGCGACATCTTGTCTATGTGCTGCCAATGGTTGCGCAAGAGGCTGCACAAAGACAAACAATTTCACAGAATATGACCCGAAGAAACTTTCCCAGTACCTGTCAGGGTCACATGTTAGACCGAAATAAAATAAAAATAAAGTCAATTATCAAGGGAAAAACACTTCTACAAACCTGCACATACAATCTGCTTTAAAAGGTAATCTGAGACTCTTTAGACAAATGAACAAGAAGAAGCCTCTTCCTCACTGTTTTTGAACAAACAATGAATAAACTGAAAAATAGTTTCTCTTACAACACCGTGGTTGTCTTTTTGTTTGTAGATTTGTACAAAAAGCCAAATCTAAGATATTTTACACAAAACTCCAAAAGTGGCCTGGACAAAATGATTGGCACTCTCAAGCCTTTGCAAAAAAAACAGCTGAAATCAAACACTTCCTGTAACCACCGTTCTCTTATAGAACTGATTTTCATGCTACATTGTCATGTCAATTGTAATGCTGTAACACATATGTAACACTTTATTCTACATTTATATGTTCTACAATTTCCATGGATGAAAATTGTCACTAAAGTCGCAGAAGTTAGTACAACAGAAATAAAGTCAAGATAGTAGTAAACGGACGTCCTGATACACACCTCTTGAAACATACACTACTCACAAAAAGTTCAGGATATTCAGCTTCACCTAAAATGCACTCTAAGCTTTTCAGGTGAACTTCATTTGACCTTCTTTAAACTTTTGAAATGTCCAACTGTCCAGTGTTTCATAACATGCTGTTCTCTAACAAGGTGATCAAACATCCCCCCCCCCAAAAAAGTGTTTGATCCATGAATGTTCCACTAAATGTTCTGCCTCAATGACAGTTTGTATTGAAACAGTCCTCTTCATCATGCTGTTCACATTTTGACATCATGACACCTAAGACGACACCTAACAATCCATCATCAGTACCTGGTCAGTGTGAGGCTTCAAACAGGAAGTCCTCAGAGGGAAGTTACCACTGAGCGAACTTTTTACATTTTCCATAAATTTCACCCGAAAGTTGAATATCCACAACTTTTTGTGAGTAGTGTATGTGCTGCAGAGAGGAAGAATATAAGCATGTATAACACGTAACAATAATCACTGATTCCCTGACAGATTTCCACCGTCGGGACACAGGGAACATTGGCCATCCTGGGAACACAGCAGTGACACGTGAGACCCTCAGCTGTAAAACAAAGACACAACATCTACTGATGCTGAACCATTCAGGAAGGATGAACTTAAACTGTAGTATCTCCCTTCACTCGTGGTGACACTGGCTGAACACAACCGTATACACTCATCGTCAATGCAGAAACAGTAGAGAGGTGAGGTAAGTAACCTTTATTCCTGAGGCAGCGTTCAAAAGTTGCACAGAACCATAAAATGCTGAGAAATAAATAAACATAAAAATGAACACAGAACTAAATCTAAAAAAAAAAAAAAAACATAAGCCCAGACTATGATTTATGAATTCATAAAAATGTGTCTGAGACATGAGAGTATGTTTCTCGGCCATCTCATACCAGTTTATGCTGCAGCATCTTTTCAGGACCAGTCTGCCTCAGCTTGTTTGACCTTCTGCTTTAACCCTTTTAGCGCTGAAGCTTCTTCGGACTGATCCTTCCACTTTCCATTTGACTACATTTTTACTAATTCACCTCTGCCTTGATGTATGGTAACACAATTAATAAAGATAAATCAGCTTTGTAAAGCTCCACTGGCAACAACTGTTCTTGCAGAACAATTTATAGCCTGCTGACCATAACTGCATCTCAGTCTGCCTGTTGAGTGCCAAACACTTGAAATCCCATCTCATCCTATCCAACCACAGCCAGTTAGGTTGCAACTTCCTTGAGTGAGGTGCTACTAGGGGTGGGTGGATCGACTTAAAATATCAATAGTATCGATACTAACGTTGGTATTGGGTATTGATCGATACTTGTGTGATGAGATTGAGTCTTAAGTTTCAGTTTCTCTTCTGTACAACTCCAGGCATTTACAGAGTGACCGACTGGCCGTACAACAGCGCTCTTCTCTCACTTTACTCATGCTCAATTAGTTTGGAGCTTTTTTACAGCTGAAAACCAAACCACTGCAACCTGCGATGTTTGCAGGAAACAAATTCGGTACTGTGGCAACACCAAAAATTTATATAAGCACATGAAAACACACCCCAACCAGAACTCTGAGCTGCAGAGCAAACGGAAGGAGGAAGTGAGGGAAAGCAGACCCCCAGCACCGAGACAGAGGTCCCTTGCAGAGGCTTTTCAGCATGGGCAACAATATCCAGGTAGCTTATAGTGAAGTGAAAGTAAGATTTAATCATCTCCAGCATTAGATAGGCTAATGTTATTTTTCAGTGTAATTGGTCATCACAGTAATTTAACAGACTGATTAATAGACTATTCAGACAGTCACATAGGGAATATATTCAGCCAGCTGAAATAAAACTAAATGAATTATTTCACTGGAACTGAAAAATAGATATGCTACCTACAAAAAGATGTAGCTATGCCTCAAACCTGAAATATGAATATGGCCGAATAAATCTTTTACGTTAACTGTCAAAGGAACATTAGCATTTCTATGTTTAGGCTAAGCACATGGTTACATGTTATAAGGTTATGACTCAATCATTTTTTATTTCACCTAGAGGATTCCCAAAGAGCTATGGATATCACAAGGAGTCTTGCTGAAATGATCGTTAAGGATATTCAGCCTGTGTCTGTGGTTGAAGATGAGGGTTTTAGGAATGTTGTAGAGACACTCGATCATCGCTACAACTTCCAAGTAGGAAAAATTTAATGGGAGAGAAAATACCAGCACTGTATGAAGAGTGTCGCTCAAAAGTGAAAAAAGTTCTGGATGCTGCAAACAGTGTTGTCCTCACAACTGATATGCGGACATCAACAGCCACAGAGGCTTATTTAACTGTCATTGATGAGAACTGGCAAATGCAAGCATATGTCTTAGAAACCAGTAGTTTTACAGGAAAACACAGTGCTGACAAGGTTTGCTCAGAACTAAAAAGAATCACTGATGAACGGGGCATAACTGCCAAAGTCCATGCTGTAATCACAGATAATGGTGCCAATATGGTTGCTGCAACTCATGAGAGCAAAGGTATCAAGCTAGCTGCTGAGCTGTCATCACAATGCCAGCACCGTTTCAGAACCATTGCAACCTTTTATGGTCTTGCTGTCAGCACATTTCTGGACACAAGATTTAAAAACCTCGGGTTCCGTGACATGGCAAATGTTGAAGCTGTGAAAAAACGACTGATCACTGAATTGCAGTGAGTGAACCAGACCTCAGTGTCAGCTCCTGAACCAAGCACAAGCTCTGCCACAAGCTCTGTCTCAGTAGCTGCTCCTGCAACTACCTCAAGCTCACCTGCAGCAAAAGGTGGGGAAAAACCTATAAATCTGTAGTTCTCAACAAGGGGACAGGTCCCAAAATGGGACCCTCAGGGGATAATTTCTAGGACACAGGAGGGCAAAAACACAGAGAGCCAGTAGGAGTATTTTCTTTTGTTTATTTATTTGCACAACTTACTTACATTTCAAATTGGAAAAAAAAAATCTCAAGTTTGTTAATTGCAAATGCAGATTACCACCCCAAAAGGAAAATTTAAGTTTTTTAAGTTTTCTATAAACATTTCTGAGTTACTTAATAAAAGTATTTTTATTTGCCTGAAAACTTTGTCCTGTGTTTTATTATCATCATAAACATGATTAATTAAAGGAAAACTTACAAAATAATTAAATAATCATGAAAATTCAAGTTTTCATTCAAATTTGCATATTGATGATGCAATCACTTAATAAATTATGATACATTGCTCTCCCCCACACAAAAGTAGATGGTAGTAGTAAAAAGTATTGGTATCGGTATCGGCAATACTGGCCCTGTATTTACTTGGTATTGGATCGATACCAAATTTTGCAGTATCGCACAGCCCTAGGTGCTACCAAGAATTTTGGTATTTAAACTCTTTCCTGGTCTAGGTCTGGCAGTCAGGGTGGTACAGTATGTAACTTATTTACCATAACTGTATCTCAGCTTTATTGTTGAGTATCAAACAATAGAAACCATCTTTGCCTCAGCCAGCTAGGTCGCATCGTCCCTGTTTCTTTACAATATCTGGCTGCTGAAGAGACTGCACTGTGGCAGACAACAAGAAGGATAACTTGATTGTTGCTCAGTTTCCACTGTTCTTGAGGCTGTACAAATGATTCTGGGACAATGTGAGAGACTGTTCTTATTGTAACCCTTGCCCTTAAAAAATCTGGTCTAAATGCTAGGGTACGGTATGGTATGCATGGTATGGTATGGTATGGTATGGTATGGTATGGTATGGTACAGTATGGTATGGTATGGTATGGTATGGTATGGTGCAGACTCAAGTCCATTGGGATGGGTCACTGATAAGCCTTAGCATCAGATGTAAAGATGGCACGGTTTATTCAAGCCACTGTTTTGATTATTTGCTACTTGAATTATCAAAAAATAAATAACTTGGACTCGGCTTGGACCCTTGATGTGATTTGAGACATGATGACTGAATGACTTGTCTGTCATTTAATGTTTTCAGTTTAAATATTACATTTAAAAAATGTTTACTGGTGCCAATGTTACACTGTGAAATTCTATCTGAAATTTCATCTATTCAACTCACTCCTACCCTTATCTCTGCATCCTGAATGTATCATTTACACCAGCTTTTTGAGGGCAAAGGTTACAATGGGAACAGCACTGATCTGTGTTACTATTAAAGAAAGCTAATTGTCCCAGAATCATTTGTACAGCGTCAAGAACAGTAGAAACTGAGCAACAATCAAGTTATCCTTCTTCCAATTCAGGACGCTCTGATCCAGCACGATTGTCTGTTCACCAGGACAGTTTGTTGGGATGTAATCCATGTTACAGTTTCAAAGTCAAAGTTGTATGCCACAGTGCGGTCTTTAACTTTTAACGCAGGCTAAAGTCTGAGACCAGAATAACAATCTAATATTTTTTAACTAAACCTGGAAATAATCTAGAAGTTTGAGGATTCAGAACTGAGTTCAAGACAAATTGTTTTTCTAAGCAAACAGAGGCTTTCTTGATGTAAAGGTTTCTCAGGGTGGTTGTGCATGGAACTCTCAAACTGGATCAGTTGTATCCCAGGAGAAAGGTTTATACTGCAGCAGAATAATGAGCCCAAACACCTCAAAGCTCTGTAAGAATGACTAGAATGATAGTCACCTGACCGCAACCTCATTGAACATTTATGGGAACACTTCACTTCTTTGAAATCACAAGAAGTTTTTTGGAACTTTGTCAGATCATGGTGGGATCACAGGGGTCATCAGGTTTTACACAGACTTGTGGAGTTCATGTCAGCTCAAGTGCGCCTTGTCATTAAAGCAAAAGAGAACAAACCAAATATTAAGATTAAACTTTTTCAAACTGGTATTATCATTATTAATGAAATAAATATTATGGTTTCATCTTCACCTCTAGTGCTGTTCATTTCATTTTATTCTATTTTGCCTGGAAGAATACATCTGAACAAAGATGCATGCTTTAAGTCTTTATTGTGCTTTGAACTGGGTCACATAATGCATCTCGTAGTCCGGGTGGAGGCTTATTTGTTGCAGCCGTCCCAGTTGCAGCAGCTGACCTTCAGACCCTGAGTCAGTCCCAGCTTCAGACACTCCCCCATCTTGAAGCAAGACTTGTGGAAAATGTTCTCTGTGGAGAAACATTAGAAATGTGATGAATTACATTTCCATTCTTCCTCTGGCTTTTTGTGTGTGTGTGTGTGTGTGTGTGTGTGTGTGTGTGAATGGCTCTAGCACGCAGGTGTGTGTCACTATAGAAGGGATTCCTGTGATATGGCAATATTAATAAACTGTACTGGAGACTATTCAAAGTGATTTACAGGGGAAAGAAAAAAAGTACATTACATATGATCTTTATATCATATTTAATATGGGGGCAGGTCTCAACCTAACAGGAAGCACACAGCACTCACCGTGAGGGGCAGGGTAGGTAATTTTGGCACAGGCATCCATCTCTGGAGGACAGGTGTCCACAGTCTCCACACAGTCTCCACTGTCAGGAGCCTCACGGACACAGTTGTTACACTGCAGGGCCTCACCTACAATACAAGACACACGGCAGCAGCGATGTGAAAACAATATACATGTAATTGATTTAGTTGTCTGACATTTCATCAGTGCACAGCTAAGATTCCTTCAGTAGGTCAGCAGTTACCGTAGGTGACGGCCACCAGGAGCAGGAGAGCAAAAGCAAAGACCTTCATTTTCTGTTTTTCTGCAGATGTCTGCAGGGAAATCAAATCAAATAAATGGAGTTAGCACTGAGAGCTTGCATAGCCTGTCCGCATTTAAAAATGATCATTTTATAGGGGCGGTGTTTAGCTCAGATGGTAGAGCAGCCGCTCCATGTGCGAAGGCTCAGTCCTTGCTGCAGAAGCCCAGGGTTTGAATCCAACCTGTGGTTCTTTCCCGCATGTCATTCCCCATCTCTCTCTCTCACCACCCCTGCAAAAAATGATCACTTTATACATGAAGTCGTGGTCAGTGTGAGTGACACTTACCTTCTGAACCTGTGCAGGTTGCTGTGTACCTCTCCTCTGCCCCCTCTCTCCTTTTATACCGTTCATCAGACTGCCACATCACTGATAGTGCTCACTGCTGTGGGAAAGTGCCCACACTTCTGGAAACATTTCAACTAGAATTTGTCTTTGTGGAGGAAAATAAACTGAGGCAAAGAAGTTCATTTGTTCAGAAACACAGCTGTTGTTATAATGTTTAATGTAAGTGTTGCATACATCTAGAAAATATCCAACAATGGAGGCAGTGTTACAGCAGCACTACAGTGGTGCAGGCTGCAAAGAATCAACGTGTTAAATATGCATGCTGCATGCTGAGCTGGACGTGAATTGTGAAAAATAAGGGCTGGATATTAAACCTGGCCTCCTCTGCTGTGAGACTCGACTGCTGTACGAATCAACCTGACTCAAGCAAAAACACCAAAGCACAGAGATATTACATCCTCAAAGAGTGCTGAGCTGACATGGAGGGTGTGTGATGATCTAATTCTGCCCTCTGTCAGACACTCTAGGCAAAAACCTTCTTTTTTTTGTTTTTGTTTTTTAAGCACAGCACAATTTTGAAATTTTGGATTATTTTGCTTCAATAACTTTTTTTCAGGCTGGTGCAAAGAAAACACCCAAAATCCACATTTAGGCATTTGATTGACTTCACTGTGTCTGTTTGTGTCTGCAGATTTCACCAAAAGTTAACATTGCATAATGCCTCATTTGCATATTTAAATTCTGTATTCTCAAGGTTTGTTCCTTTGTTCATATCCAGATAAAATGAAAGTCAGGTCCTCCAGCTGACACTAGAACAGACAAACTTGACATTAAGATTAGAAAACTGAGCGTGTCAGGAGTCTTTTTTCCCATGGTTCACACAGTGGCTGTACTCACCAGATTAATGAACCAGTATTTCCTTCTTTATTTATTCTCTTCTGGTCTTGTTGAGCTACACATTTAGCCGACAAGTTGTAAGGAGACCGTTGCTGATGTCACCACTTGTAATTGTAATTTCTAGCACTGCTGCTACTAACTAACAAATTATAATACAAATAAAATATTAGCATTAATGCGGTTGTACAACAATACTGTTTGGAACTTGGGGTTTTAACAACATGGAGGGGATTCACACTCAAATTGCACTACATTTGCATCAAAAGAAAGAAAGAAAGGAAATAAGAAAAAAAATCAAACAAGCACTTAACAGAACAAAGAAATACAGAAGCAGACAAACATTTGGATACATCTTCTCATTCTCACATACTTTGTAGATTAACAATCAAATAACTGAAAACTATGAAAACCATAAAATAACACATGGAATTATGTGTAAACAAAGCAACAAACATTTTTTATGTTTTGCTCCAATGACAGCTCTGCTCACATATGTTCATTCCCTCAATCAGCTTCATGAGGTCGTCACCTCAATGATTTAATTAACAAGTGTGCCATGTCTGTTATGGAATTTTCTATCCTTAGGTTACACGGGGTCACGTGTGGGTCTTGAGGTCCTCGGCAGTATTAGTTGTTTGGCTTTGCTTGAGAACAGCAGGTGCCAGTCTATCTCAACACTGTGGTGACCAGAGTCGAAAAAAAATATTTTGTCTTCCTAGACATAATAGATAGCTTGCCATTGACGTTTCTTTAACATAAACAGACATCTGTGTCTCCAGACTAGAATATGCTGACAATAACACCTCCATGGGTAAAGACATTCTCTTTGACTAATTCTGGGCATGTAGTATTTGTGGTGTTATCTTGGGGTTTAAAGTCTATCCACCAGGATGAGTTCGGCAGAATGTGAGACCGACTCAGGCACTTCTGATGAACCACTCAACTAAGAGACACAACAGTCCATCATTACTTTGAGACATGAACCTTCATAGTCATTGAATGTGTCTTCAAGGTCAGTCATTGCTTAGGTCAACAAATACAACATTAGACCAGTTGAGTCCAAATCTGACACTGTTGGAGGAGGTGTGATGGTGTTGGTGGTGCTTTGCTGACATTTTTGATGATTTTTTCAAGATTCAAAGCACACTTAACCTTAAATTTGTTTTTCAACAGGACAAAAGCTCCATGTAAAGGGCTATTTGACCAAGATGGAGAGTGCTGCATCAGATGACCTGGTCTCGACAATCACCTGACCTGAACCCAAATGAGATGATTTGCTGATTGAGAGTGTGCAAATCTGTCATCAAAGTAACAGGTGGCTACTTTAAAGAATCTACTAAAAGAATCTATTTTACAGTCTGTACTTGTGGTGAGTCATAGGGAATGTTGTCCTGTTGTTCATTCGACTATTCCAAATCGTGGATGGAGAAGCAGCTAATGGGCTCTGCAGCAGTATGCTGAGTCAGCAGCTCCCACTGTGAACACAGCAGGTGCTCTTCAAGGTGAGCAGGTCCACGGATTACTGATTAACCCTCATCCCACCGTCTGGAGTACCCGCAGACACCACAGGTTATATTTTCTGTCAGATGTCACAGGCGCTGCAGATTTAACAGAAGCAACTACTTATTGAGTTTATGTTTTATACTAATTTAGTATAATGCACCTTAATGCTGCTCTTTCTGTGGTAAGGGGATGTTCACAGTCAGAAATACAGACTGTCAGAAGCAAATGTTCAATGATCATTTGTTTTTTCATGAACACACATTACATCAACTACATAACATTTCATGTCCTAAAAGGAACATTCTTCAGGTTGTTTCTTACAGTAGTTTATTCGTCGGGTCCACAGGGACCTCACTCTGTCATCCTTGTATGTTACACAATGACACTCATGATGGGTGTGGTGAATATTCACGATCATATTTATATTTATGCTTTGGAGATTCAGGAAAAAAAGAGAAGAAGCGGATTGTTGGTGTGTCAGAATTAATAAATAGATCAGACACACAGACTCCATTGAGACATGTATTCCTTTAGGTCTGAGCAGTAATGACTTCATGAGCTTCTTTAATGATAAAATTATAACCTTTAGAGACAAAATCCATCACCTCTTGCCCTCAAAAGGCATTGATCTGCCTTCTCACCAGAAGTTTGGAAACAGCTGTAAAACCTGATATATATTTAGACTCTTTTTCTCCCATCGACCTTCATCAAATAACTTCAATAATTTCTTCATCTAATCCGTCAACCTGTCTCTTAGACTCCATCCCAACTAGGCTGCTCAAGGATGTTTTACCTCTAGTTAGTCCTTCTTTATTGGATATGATTAATCTGTCTTTATTATCAGGATATGTACCACAAAGTAGCTGTAATTAAACCTCTTCTTAAAAAGCCAACTCTAGATCCAGAGGTTTTAGCCAACTACAGACCGATATCAAACCTTCCCTTTCTCTCTAAGATACTTGAGGAAGCTGTAGCTAATCAGCTGTGTGACTTTCTCCATAAGAACAGTTTATTTGAGGACAGAGACCGCACTAGTCAAAGTTACAAATGACCTCCTAATGGCATCAAAGGACTCATCTCTGTACTTGTCCTGTTAGATTTTAGTGCCGCATTTGACACCATTGACCATCAAATTCTTTTACAGAGACTGGACTGTGCTCAAACCACTTTTATTCAGCTTATATATGCTTCCTTTAAGGAGCATTATTAGGAATCAGTCCATTAACATCAATTGTTATGCCGATGACACCCAATTATATTTATCAATCAAGCCTGATGAAACAGTAGCAGTCAATCAGTTAGCTTAACTTCAAGTGTGCCTTAAGGAGATAAAACAATTGGATGACCTAAAACTTTCTGATGTTAAACGCAGACAAAACTGAAGTTCTTGTAATTGGGCCCTCAGAAACTCTCCCTCTAATGCCCCGTCCAATCAAAAAAATGTGACAGCTTGCAATCAAAGCAGAAATGTGACGATCTACAGAGGTGTATAGTTCTTTTGTACACATTGTGAAACATTTCAAGTGACAGGACAGGACTGTTTATAAAAGGAGGAATGGAGCCCAGTTCAAATATAAAGCAGGAAACTTTTTACAAGCTATGAATCAATTATTTGTAAAGTATAAGAGGTTGTAGACAAAAGAAAGAGTAATACAGGTTCAAACGAAATCAATTCTGATTAAGTAAAGGTGGAATTGATTACAGATAAAAATGGTTTTCATGAGGAATTTAAGAGATCGGCTTCCTAACAGCTTCAGGTGGACCGCATACATGAGGTCAAAGTTGCTAGTTTTGTAGCACTGTTTCAAAAAAGTTACTTGATGAGTGCCATGCTGCTGTTTGGATTTTTTGATGTTGTTTGTGTTTGTGTTTGTGTGTGTGTGTGAAAGTCAGGTGACAATTTGCACAATCAAGCATTTCAGCTGTCATTCACCATTTGTTTATTGTTTGCACACATTGATATTACAGTATATTACCATTATATCATACATATAGAAGACTAAGATCCACAACATATCAAAAGTAAAGGATGAAACAAGAGTTAAGAAAATAAGATCACCAAGTTTCAATAAATCAGCATGAAACCAAACCATTTCTCCCACAGAGAAATATTGTTCACTGTCACCATGACAACAGTTACAGTACAAAAATCCATAGATTAACAGGGCTGTAATCGATCAGCAGACTGAGGAGAAACGGTGAGAGAAATGAAAGAAACACAAAGTTGACTTGGTTGAAATTACTGTAAAAATGAAAGATACAGTAAAAATATCTGACATGTGGTCAGATTATAAAGTAGAGAGAGAATTTGGCTGTGCAACATTTTTATTTATACATCTGAAACAACAGCTGATCCTAGTTGTATAAGAACAATAATAATTTGAATACATTTGTGGATTAAAAATTATTATTGTGCTGACTGAATATTCTGAACATCTGTCAGCTTCAAATAAAAACTGAGCATAAATATTAAAGTGATGGAGTTTTCTGAGGAGATTAATAAACTATAATGTACCGACAGGGGATATTACAGCTATGTCAAAAATCCTCTGAGATTAATCTGAGATCAGAGAACATAATTGCAACTTTTAAAAAGTCAAAGATCAATGTAGAAATTCAGACATAAATCCTCATTTAAATATTTGGGATTTAGTTTCAGAATTCAGATTTTAATTAATCGCAGAATATCAAGACTAATTACAGAACTTGGATTTTAACAATGCTTTAATCCTCTTCAGTAATTACAGTTTTTATATTTATGAGGTTACATTTCTCAAGCCTGTGATCGTCCATTACAGCCGAGCTGTGCTCAACAAGCCGAGTTTGAAGGCTAGCTGCACTCCTGCACTGTCTAACATACAAACACCAAAGCTCTGCTGAATGCACCTCGCGTCGCTTTAATCTATGGCAGAACGGGCACACTGGCACTTTGATGGCTAATCACATGATCACTTGGGGGAAACAAATAAGGCACGGGCATGCACACATGCGCACACACACACACACACACACACACACATACATATTGCTGTTGTCAAATGAAACATTTGTATCTCCAAGAGGTCAATTTTTCTACCTTGGATTTATTTTATTATAGTTGTTTTTTCAACAAGGTTTTGAATATGTTGTCAGAGAACGGTTGTACAACTCTGTCAACTGAAAGAAAACACACCAAAATTGGAGTCATCATGTCTTCACCTGACAGCAATAATACAGTACACACACACACACTCACTCACTCTCACACATATCTCAACTGACATGAGCCCTAGTTTTTAATATTTTAACTATATATTTAAAGCCCAACAGTTCAAATGTGCTGGGTCCAGCTGAGTTAACACACACACACACACACACACACACACACACCCATATACAGTATACACCAATAGCATGCCAATCCCCATGGCATTGATATGACTGGGAGTTACAACAGGTAAACATTTGAGATTTTTTTTTTTTTGCTTTCATCATCAGTCAAACTAAATCTGATCTTTTGGTGCGTATCAGTCACATCATATTAAGAATCATAGCAACATTACAACACTAATATTTACCTACTGCTAATGTTTTGGCCATTGACAAAAGTCAAGATTCAACAGCATCTTTTGGCCAGGAGAGACTGCATGACTTCAAGAGACACGAGTGATCAGGGTCACAGAGGTCGAACAGGTAACTCTTTTTTTTTTTTTTTGTTCCTGTGATTTCCAAAGTCATACATAACACATCATAACGGTCAGTCAAAAGTACACTGAGCTGCTAAACTCCTTGTTTTACAGAGAACGGAATGCTTTAGATGAGCTCAATTTGGAGACAGGTGGCAAGAAATTGGAAAAAAAAGTTCTTTAAATTAAGGCTTTGGGAACTTAATGAAGACCAAAATAAAGCTTGAAGACGCACCACAGAGTACATGCAACGATAACTGCAGAAATACTATTTGGCCTGGAAATTACAAAACATGACATAACGAGTGAACAATAAATGAAAAGAACAGTCGGACACAGCTCTTCTCTTTTAGCCAAATTACAACCTTGGCCCAGGATGATGTTAGTGTGAATAGATAGCGTAGCTACATGAAGCTTCAACAACAGTGTCAGAAAACCCTCCACCAGCACTGGACTACTTACTGCCCAGAAAGCTGTACCTTTAGACACTGGTGCCAACCTTTTTGGCCTGTGGCCTTTAAAAAACAGACAAACCCTCATCAAAGGTGTGCGTGGGATTCAAGATAAGCCAGAAAACATAAACATAATTTTAGATAGCAGTAATGTTTTGTCTTCTTCGTTTCTGTCTATGCTACATATCATCTTACGACCCCTCCAGGGTCTTAACCCTCCAGCTGTGAGCCTTAAGCTACACGAGCATGCTGTTAATGCACACAATAAACAGAGGTGGGACAAAGACAATGTTTTGGAAGTCACAAGTCCCAAGTCTTGGTTTTAAAGTCTTAAGTGCAAAGCAACAAATCTCAAGTCAAGTCAAAGCTGACTGACCGGCACTGTTTCATGATTGTTGGGCTCATTCCAAGACAAAAGGCTACAGCCTGAGTCATGAGTCCAATTTGAGTCTTTTTCTGATTTTGTCAAGTCCACACCTCTGTCAGCTGGTAACTAAGGCAGATTAAAGGACCTGGTTCTGATCCTGGATCTGATAACTGCACAGCTTGTTGTGGATGATCCTTCACTAACAGACCAGAGGACCCTGCATGATGAAGACATGGCAGGCACCAGAAACTGCCATACAACTTGGACAAACTCTATTAGTGGTCTAAGTAGATAAAAAAAAAAATAGATAAATACAAGTCACATAACAACAGTATCAATACTTGAACTTCTTCTAAAGGGATACTTCGTGCTAAATGGGAGAGGAATCCAAATAAATAAAAAGACTTGTTTCCTCCTGAAAAGGATTGGCCTCATGGTGGAGGGAGTACTGTTTGTAGTTCACACCATGCAAACAAACAAACAAACAAAAATCTATATACAAAAAGAAAAGAAAAACTTGTAAAACTTCTCAAAAGAACATCCATCAGTCAACAGAAAAACAAAGGCTAGACCTCGACCCTGACTTTAGCCTGAAGGTTTCTCCTACACACAAACCTCACTTAGTTCACAATCAACTCAAATAATATCTCTATGTCAAAAAATAAACTGTTTAGGGTACTTTAAAAAACTATTCCCTGAAACAATGATACCCCCTGTAATTTACTCAGTGTGGTACAGTCTGAGGTCCTTCTACTATAAAGCCCATTGGATGCTCTCGTTTCCTTTGGCAGCTATGACAGCAGCTAATATTGATAGGAGCTCATGCAATATCTATTAATAAATGAACTGAGTGGTTATTTCATTAATAATGTGACTGATGACAATATGCAGAGTGAAATGAAATTACCTTTGTTAGCAAGTTAGCATGTTATACCTACATGTAGCACACTGAATGCTACATGTGATGTGTCATACTAAGTGGACTGAAGATCTATGGTTGAGTTTAAAAAAAAAAAAAAAGTGTCATAATTCACATTAAAATGCAGCTGTGAAAAGTGACTGAACATGGACAGCTACAAGTCATCTGCTCGAACACAAGCACTGCTTTTATTTACAAATCAAGTCTTTCCACTTTGAAGCTGCTGTCAACACTTCCTATCCATTTAAAATCTACCAATCCAGGAAACACGGGAGACTTTTACTGTGAAAAGAAAGTCTAAATGTTTCATAAATATAGAAGAGCAGTAGAGTGCTGTGAAAACGGACTTTCTACTGAATTCATGTAGACTACAGGTAAACATGGAGTAGGTGCTGAGTTGGCTTTAAAGTGGGAGCAGGGGAAATTCAAATCAAGAGCTGGTTCTCTCACCACTGAGGTAAATAAAGGCCTGGGCCACTGTTGAAGAAGTGACAGTGATGACATGCTGAAGAGGTTCTGCAGCTGCTGTGTTTTCTATTTGAGACTTCACTGTGTGGAGCTGTGTCAGCTGTGTACTCCGTACCATTAACAAAAAAAAACAAACAGCTACTTTGATGAGCTACGATGAGACAAAATCACAGTTACTAAATGACAACAGAGTTTAGTCAATTCTAATGTAGTGACAGGGGGAAACATCTGGAGCTCTCAGGATCATATTAATACAATATTAAGGTCAAATATAGTTAGGAGAGAATCATACATACACTATCAGGATATAACACAGTATATTACAGGGCCGTGAGTCCAGGTCCAGCACCCACATGCACAGCTGTGTTTGGGTTCTAACACGTAATGATCTGCTGGTAGAGTCACACAGCTCCTGTTCCACTGCTTACTTTAATTACAGCATTTCAGAGATTGTCAACATCTGGTACCAAGTTCACCGTTTGTAAATTAACCTGAGACTTTCATGGAGATGCGAGCTCACACCTCCTCTCCGCTCTTTAGTTTGGGATTATAATTCTACAGGGGACATTTGGTTACTGCACTGCTTCAGTTATTATTAGAATTAGAATATTATATAGTATTATCGCCCTTCTCTGTGCGTGTGTCTTTCTGTCAAAGCTGGGGGCCAGTTTTTATGTTTTTTGGCACTATATAGAAAACAGCAGAGAGACAGACTGACAACAGCACAGCACAGATATACAGAGAAAGACTGGGGACGTCTAAACTGCTATTAATCTCCATATAGAGATAAAAGATGACAAGCAGACTGTGTTCAGGCAGGGCCTGAGACACACAGAAATACAGGTCGAAACACATGCAGTTAGGACTGGAGTTTTTTTTTGCAAGGTTGGGTGGGTGTAATGGTAATGGAAGAGTCAGAAACACACTGCAGGTTGCTTGTATTATTGCAGCCAGTGTTTGTGAGACTGACCCTGCATTCACACTGGGACCAGTGGAATCAATATTTTCATTGAGTGCATATCACGTCCTCAAACATACACTCCCTGATTGTGTCGGAGCACAGTTTGGACTCCACAGTCAGACCAAAGAGACCCAGTGTGAATGGATGGTAAGTCGGCTGCTTATTGGCTGTTGAATTTTGTGCTGGAGGTTGCTACTTCCATCCACATCCGTTCATAGAAATGGGGATGCAGAAGCTCTCCTGATCTCTGAAGCTCGGAAGCTTCTTCTACTTCCTGACATGACAACAAGACGCCGCTAATCAGAACATAAAGCCGGTTGGGAGACAAAGTGAAATGTAATTGGTCCACGTGTAAGGTGTTTAAATGGAAAAGCAGATGAAGTTGGCATGTCTAAGTGCTGTTGGTAGAGAAGTACCCTGATGAAGCTCCTGATTGGTCAGGAGCAGGGGTGAGCTAAAGACTAAATGCTGTAGAGGAAGGGGTGGGGTGGGGGTGAGTGGAGTTTCTGGAAGTGGAAGAGAGACTGCAGGGGTGGGGTGGGGAAGGGGGGAGGGATTTAGGTAAACACCAGATGCTGCTGGTCCAGCAGGGTTCTGGTGAAGTTGTTGATTGGCCCAATGGCGCTGAGAGACATGGCGTTGTCCCGTCCCCAGAGCAGGTTAGGACCAAACACTACAGCCAGGTTACTGTTGGTCATCTTATTCACTTCACTGTTGGCTGATACCTAACACACACACACACACACACACACACACACACACACACACACACACAGGTTAGTGGTGACAGACTGACATAACGGCTCTGGAAGGTCATCAGTGAGGTGTGTATCAGCCGTACCTGAGCCAGGAATGTGATGAGGTATCGCAGTGATGCATAGTTCTCCTCTGGCAGCGACTCCACCAGTGTCTTCATAACAGTCACCTGGCTGTCACTGGACACAGCTGGAAACACAAACACCAGCGTGAAGAAGAGCTCCCTGAGGACATACATGCTGCACGTGTATGTATCATTAGATTTACATGCACACAAAAACCCTGAGTTACTACACAGGTTTTTAAAACCCCAATCTGCTCTAAAGTGACCGCTGTTGGCACACTGACTGTCAGGGGAATAGCTAACAGTGAGGAATCAGAAACACTGATCCTAGACCTGCTCTCTCACTACTTGAGCATAAACATTTCGTCATTTGATGCCTGAGTAACGATACTTTCCATCTAATGCTATTCTAGAGAAGAAAGAAAGCATTTGAACACTATAAATAGAAGTGATGCTTTGAACATACAGGCAAAGTTGACGATGTCATTGTAGAGCTGGTAGGTCAACAGAGGTTCAGGGAGCTCCCTCAGGAACGTCTTCAGAATCACAGCAGCCAGGTGGACGTCTTCCATCGCGCTGAAATTCACAGGCACACCTACAAGACACACAAACATACACACACACACACGCAATGAGAAAACATGCTGCTGAATGTTTAAACAGCTTACAGCTGGCTCAGCCATCTGACTGCGTGTTGCAGTTTTACATTAGTGGATGATAATTATAATACTAGTTTAATAATTATTAAACTAGTATTAGGTTACCTGAGTTGTATTTGAGCTGGACCTCCTTTACCAGAGTCACATTGGCAGACCGTCTGAAGATCCCTTCAATCTCCAAACCTGAGACACACACACACACACACACACACACACACACACACACACACGATAAAGAACAAGACAGTTGTAGGTGAGGGTGAGTGAGATGTACTGAATGAACTACAGTCGAGCTTTATTAGTGCATCATGTTGGTGCTTCTACAATGACAAGAAAAGAGTTACCTTGCTCTGAAAGGAAGCTGATGGTGTCCCTCATCACCACGGGAACGCTGTCATCATCAGAACTCCTCTGTCTGAGTCTGACACACACACACATACACACACACACACACACCGCGGTTAGGGTAACAAGGTTAGGATAACCTAACAGCCAGCCAGCAGTGATTCAGTAACTTACAATGAGAGTGGCACCCCAAACACCTGGTTGGGGAGGGGAGGGCTGCGAGGAGGAGACATGGGAGGCTGGGCGGTCGGCTTCATAGATGCTCTCAACTTGTTGTCATACCTGACACAGAAACAATGTCAGATTATGAAGTGCTGTGGATTCTAAAAGTTAGCAGAGCCGTGAAATAGTTCTACCCGAAGGAGAGTAAGTATGTCGAAGTTTAGATGAGTTCAAAGTGAATGTTTGGAACAAACTCTGGATTCTGAAATCAGCTCTTACTCTTTGACACGGGCAGGAATGAGCAGCTGCTCACACTTCACCACATCCTCCAGCTCACTCAGATAGCTCACATAGTTGATCTTCCTGCCAAACTTAAAACTACAGAGACAGAGACACAATCAGCTTCAAATGATTACACTTCACTTATCTTATCATTGGCTGCATTTCACTGATTATGAAAATCCTCTACTTCCTTTAACTTGACAATTTTGTTTTGTTTGAGTGTTTTATTTATCATTTAGCTTCTTTCGTTGAATAAAATACATGTTTGGATTTCTCAAAATAATCTGTGTAGAAGTACTTCCTTCATCAATAACTAAACTTTGTTGCATGCTTTCCTGCATCAGTTACCCTACAGGTGTGAGTGTTGTAGTTTTCCATAGCTGCCACTAGATGTCATCACAGCCATGTCTTAGTGAGACGGTCGCCAGATAACGTGGAGACCACAGGAACTCAAGCATCATGTCAAAGTAACAGGAGTATTCACACCAGTCTAGTATCCAGTACCAGTTCCAGTCTATATCTCAGAAACACTAACCTGGGTGCTGCTGTGCTATCACGTCATATATTGTTGGTTTAGTTTTTTTTATCAGTGTCTCAATGAGAAGTGCAGATAGTGAAAACACACCAGTGATTGTTCAACAGCAGGATTTTCCCACAGTGGAAGCACATAAAGGCCCAACACTGTACTATACACCTCTCTCACTGAGACAGACCTGTTTTTATATGTGAGCGAGCATTCAGACATCCAGTGTAAAATCAATGATGTCACATGTTATCAAAGGTCAACCATAAAGAGGAACTGGACCGTCAATACGAAGTAACAGGGTCAGAATCACCACTGTCACTATGCTGCTGCTCATTATTAGAAGCAGCTGATGTATCATCATATTTTATGAGTTAAATGCACCATTAACACAAATATTAGTCACAGTTTTAATGCTTGAATAATGTGTGAATAATCTGAAGGAATTCAGTGATTGCTGCATGCAGTGTTCATGTGTCCAGGATGTAATCCAGCGTTAGATGGACCCGCTCTCTTCTCAGCCACTTCATCAGAAGTCATAAGAAATTATAGCTAAATGCATGACTCAAAACTGTCCAATAATGTGATATAAAAACAGACCTGATGATTGGTTTGAAGAGGATCAGCAGAGTCTTGATGAACATGGTGGGATGGACGATGTACAGAGCCTTGATGTTCTTCTTATACCTGAAATCACACAAACATCATCTGTACAGGGCACATCAAATCTCAGGAGCAGTGTGTGTGGCTGTGCACTGATACGTACGCTTCACTTACTCATGTGTGTGCGCGTGCTTAAACAGGCCATTAGTACAGTGATAAAATAATGAATAGTTTGGTGAAGCAGTTTATGTGATCTGACACTATTGCAATCGTAGCTCTGCTGCACTTCACATTGCAAATGGTGTGTAATGCATTTCAAAAGACTGAACAAGAAAAGCTGCATTTGTTTTCAGGTCGGAGGCCTTTGTGGATTAATCACATCCCATAATTCAACGTCTCTTGCATAAACAACACAACACTGAGTTATAAAGTGTAAAGTCTGATGTGTGTAGACGTGTGTGTGCTAATTCTGTAGCACCCTGGTGTCATTTGCATTTGATGAAGGTAAACACAGCGGACAGCCGTGTGTAATGGCACAAGTCACAGTACATACAGTACAGTTAGGGTTATACTTCAGTCAGTTCTGATGTCATGTCTCTCACATGCCTTGTAATATTACTGAACTTACTTTCTGTCAAACTCCCTGTATGCATCTCGTAGCCAGCTGAGAGACGGCTTGTTTTCACTGGTCAGGCCGTGGTGGAAGTAGATAAGAGTGTAGTCACTTTCAACATACTGATCCAGAGTTCCTTTAAGATACCTGCAAATAAAAAGAAGCTCATTAAATGGAGGGGTGTATATCGACTGGACTCTGTGTTGGTGTGGTGAAATAAACATTCTGGAAAAATCTGAAGAAGCATTTTGTTACTGAGATGCTTAAAAAAAAACAACAGTTCTCTTTAAAGACCTCTGGGAAACGTGTCCTGCTTCATACCGGGTCATAGGGACAAGTCCTGATGAGCCAGCAGCCACAGAGCTACACAATGTAACCACAATGTCCCCGGTTTGAATGCAACAAAAGAACCATTACTGTATGTGACCTCCATGCCCCTGCTCATGTTTCCTGTCACTCTATCATCACACAGCTGAAATGCACAAAGTAGAATTGTAAAAAAAAATCAGAATTTGATGTCAGAGTTGACACGAGGCACACATGGATGAAGTTACACTGAACAAAAATATAAACACAACACTTGTTTTTGCTCTCATTTTTCATGAGATGAACTCAAAGATCTAAAACATTTTCTATATACACAAAATAACCATTTCTCTCAAATATTGTTCACAAATCTGTGTAAATCTGTGATAGTGAGCACTTCTCCTTTGCCGAGATAATCCATCCCACCTCACAGGTGTGGCATATCAAGATGCTGATTAGACAGCATGAATATTGCACAGGTGTGCCTTAGGCTGGCCACAATAAAAGGCCACTCTAAAATGTTCAGTTTCATCACACAGCACAATGCCACAGATGTCGCAAGTTTTGAGGGAGCGTGCAATTGGCATGCTGACAGCAGGAATGTCCACCAGAGCTGTTGCCCGTGAATTGAATGTTCATTTCTCTACCATAAGCCGTCTCCAAAGACGTTTCAGAGAATTTGGCAGTACATCCAACCGGCCTCACAACCGCAGACCACGTGTAACCACACCAGCCCAGGACCTCCACATCCAGCATGTTCACCTCCAAGATCGTCTGAGACCAGCCACTCGGACAGCTGCTGCAACAATCGGTTTGCATAACCAAAGAATTTCTGCACAAACTGTCAGAAACCGTCTCAGGGATGCTCATCTGCATGCTCGTCATCCTCATCGGGGTCTCGACCTAACTCCAGTTCGTCGTCGTAACCGACTTGAGTGGGCAAATGCTCACATTCGATGATGTCTGGCATGTTGGAGAGGTGTTCTCTTCACGGATGAATCCCGGTTTTCACTGTTCAGGGCAGATGTGGCGTCGTGTGGGTGAGTGTTTTTCTGATGTCAATGTTGTGGATCGAGTGGCCCATGGTGGTGGTAGGGTTATGGTATGGGCAGGCGTATGTTATGGACGACAAACACAGGTGCATTTTATTGATGGCATTGTGAATGCACAGAGATACCGTGATGAGATCCTGAGGCCCATTGTTGGGCCATTCATCCACGACCATCACCTCATGTTGCAGCATGATAATGCACGGCCCATGTTGCAGCATCTGTACACAATTCCTGGAAGCTGAAAACATCCCAGTTCTTGCATGGCCAGCATACTCACCGACATGTCACCCACTGAGCATGTTTGGGATGCTCTGGATCGGCGTATACGACAGCGTGTTCCAGTTCCTGCCAATATCCAGCAACTTCGCAGCCATTGAAAGAGTGGACCAACATTCCACAGGCCACAATCAACAACCTGATCTGAACCTGAACTCTATGCGAAGGAGATGTGTTGGTCTGCGTGAGGCAAATGGTGGTCACACCAGATACTGACTGGTTTTCTGACCCCCCCAGACCTTACCAATAAAACAAAACTGCACGTTTCAGAGTGGCCTTTTATTGTGGCCAGCCTAAGGCACACCTGTGCAATATTCATGCTGTCTAATCAGCATCTTGACATGCCACACCTGTGAGGTGGGATGTTTATATTTTTGTTCAGTGTAGATAAACGTGTGAAAAGGTTGATACAAAAGATCTTTGGAGGGGTTTGGCTTCTCTGGTGCTGCTGATGATGACCGACCTTGTGGCTGGTAAATATTTCAGCCCTTTCTTTGACTCAAGCTGATTGGACAGTTGAAAAATCCAGCAAAAACTCTTTCATGGTGCTTTGCATCAGCTTCTAATAAGGTTTCTTCCACTTTTCTGAATCTGATTCTCTGAATCTGGGTCTAATGATGGAGGGTATGATGCTAATTAAATGCATGAAACTGGCCACTACTCTAACTGAAACGGAGAAGTTGCAGTTCCTCTTAAAATCATCAGTACTTACATGAGCAGCTTGTGATGATCCAGCTGGTGCTGTGGAGGCATCCTGCAGGCATTAAACACTATGACCTTCCTGCCAAAGTTGTCATCACCTACAGACAGACAGACAGACACATTCTGCAAATGTTAGTCTGAAGAAAAAGACAAACTCAGAAACGTGACAGCAGAGACGTGAGTGACAAACAGAGTCTGTGTTGGAGGACTGACCTGCCACTTCAATGATTTGATGTCGGGCGATGTCATAGTAGGGATGATCCCAGGGCAGGTGGGGAGAGCCAGCGTCAAAGCGCTGGGAGATGTCCGTCTCTGAAACACACACACACCAATATGTAAATCCATCAAACAAAGAAAACACAATAACACACTGACATTACTGGGTGAATCCTGAGCTCAAAGTTTCCTGACAAACAACGTTTTATACTTCTTCACCTTGTTTTCTTTATTTAGAAAGGACTAAAAACATACAGAGTGTGTACAGTGTGTGTACAGAGTGTGTTACCTGACTTGCTGAGAGTGGACTCATCAGCGGGCCACTGCTGGTCCTCTATTGTGGCCAACTTCAGCTGTCCCAACTGTGCGGTTGCAGGGTCTTCACCCAAATCTACCAGCAGCTCTGAAGACATCACACCCAATGCAGAACGGCGCTATACGCACCCACTCACATACACACATACACTGCACAGTGATGTCTCAGATACACACACACCCACACACAGAGTTGCTACTTCCACAGAATAGTAGCCAGAGTCCTGAAAGAGACCGAGAGCTCAGGTCAGCTGGGTCTGAAAACGCATTGAGGAGCCACACTGGGTGACATGTTCCTTCATTAGCACAAACACTTCCAGCCTACTGGAACATGGATTGTGTTAGTGCACAGCAGGTCTCAGGTCAGGTCTTAGAATATATCTATAATATCTATTTGTAACCTTCAAAGCTTCTCACTCTTTTCTGGATCAGATCATTTTCCAGGACTTTCCCAGGACTTTTCCAGGACATCATCAGTGATATTTGAGCTGGTATGACAGACAGGGATCACTCCATACACTAATATGTTATGATGTGTCTTCCTGACACTCTGTCTCTCACTCTGTAATCAGAGGACAACTTTAACAGAAACATTTCAGCATCACTTGTTTTCATGTCACTACTTTCATTACTCTCTCCTCTGACAGTCTTTAGTTTTTGCTCTTCTCTGTTATAATACAGTATTATACTTTTATTTATTTCATCACTGTATTAAATTAAATATTGAATTATGAACATCAATAACAGCCGATTACAATTAGACCTATTGTTGAAGATGAGTTTACTGACTCAGTTCATCACATCATGCTTTAGCTTTACTAGTAAACATGAAGTCTTTATTGAGGCTGATCACATCCACTGTGAGCTCACGTTATAAAACCTTTGGAGAGCTCTGAAATGTTGAGCTCTCTGTGGATCTATGAGACTAATTGGATTTACAGCAAATAATAGATGATAGACAGGAGGAGTAAGTATTTTACAGCACAGACTGCAGGCAGGGCGGCGTAGAAGCTGGAACCACTGAATGAACCAAAAGCGTGACGTCAGGTTGCATTCCTCCAAAAGATGACTCTGGCTCCAACGTCTCTGCCAGCACACTCTGTGACCCACACAGGTGGCGAAGAAATGAAGCCAGTGCGCAAGTGTCAAAAGCAGTAAGACCGCGCCGTCCACCTGAGGCTGGCTACAGAACATTTCAGTCTCCATAAGTCCCCATGTTCAAATGTCCAACTTCACAGCAGAAATAAACATGTTTACAGCCTGGTACAAAAAACTGTTTTGGTCTCTATAGCTAATTTCCCCGTTGATGACAACTGTACTGAGGGTGAATTTATATACAACTCACCTGTTCAGATTATATTAAGGCTTAAAGTTATGCAGAATTAAGAGCATGGACACTTTGACTGACAGGTGTCTGCTGTTACAGATGGTTTGTTTGAGCATACAGCCTTCATTCGGCCCGTCTCAGGTCCACTGATCCACGTCTTTGCTGATTTTTAGATTAGTCAGGAGGTGGAAGAGGCAGGACGGCCATCATGG